>JANBXA010000398.1:48587500-49787500 GCA_030556225.1 Cricetiscus sungorus
TCCTACAAAATTTTGATACCTGGACTCTTCTATTTTTTTTTCCAACAGAACCACAAAGAGAACAGGTGTCTAAATAATCCACACAATAGTCATCTGTCTGAAGATGGGATCCAACGTGATTTTAAATTTTGTATTAGCATGTTTATTAAAATCACTATTGTTGTAGTTTTATACTTATTTCACAGTGAAGATAATAGCTATTCTTTAAACTTAGTGTGTGTTTGTGTGTGTGTGTAGTATTTGTGTCTCTGTGTTGGAATGTATGCATTCATATACATAAGTATGAATGTCAGATTCCCTGCACTATCACTCTCTGTCTTACTTTTTTATACAAATTTATTTTTACATAGGAATCAGTCTACCTCAATATCCAGCAATTTCACTCTTAGGCATGCATGGGAAGGATGCACATTCATACCACAAGGACATCTGTTCAACTATATTCATAGAAGCATTATTTGTAGCAGACAGAAGCAACCTAGATGTTCCTCAACTGAAGAATAGATAAAGACAATATGGTATATTTACATAATGGAGTATTAGCAGGAGGAAAAAAAACAATGAAATATTGAAATTCACAGGTAAATGGATAGAACTAGAGTGAGGCAACAAAGACACAGAAAGACAAAAATGATATTTATTCAAACATAAGTGGATATTAGACAGAGCAAAGGATAACTAGCCTACAGTCTATAATCCCAGAGAAGCTGGGAAACAAGGAGGACCCTAAAAGAGACATACATGGTCCCCTGGAGATTGTGAAAAGGACAAGATCTGCTGAATAAATTGGGAATATGGAGGAAGTAGAGAAGGAGGAAAGAGAAAGAGAAGAAGAGAAGAAAAAAATTGCATGAATGATCAGAAAGATGGAGTTAGGGAAAGAATCTAGAAGGAGAGCAAGAAAAGAGATACCTTACTAGAGGGAGCCATTATACATCTAAAGAGAAATCTGGCACTAGGTAAATGTCCAGGAATCCATAAGCATGACCCCAACTAAGAATTCAAGCAATAGTGAAGAGGCTCCCTTAAATGTTCTTCCCCTATAATGGGATTGATGACTACCTTAAATGCCATCTTAGAGACTTCATCCAGTAGCTGATGGAAGCAAAAGCAGAGATTCGTAACTAAGCACTGAGCCAAACTCCTGGAATTCAGTTATAGAGAGGAAGGAGTGATGAGCAAAGGGGTCAATACAAGGGTTGGGGAAAACCACAGAAATAGCAGACCTAAACATGTGGAAATTCAAGGACCCCCCAGTCTGATAGCTGTGGGGCCAGTGTAGGACCACACCAGGACCCCTGAAAGTGGGAGTTGGTTGGTAGGCCTGGGCAGTTGATGGGCCCTCTGGCACTGGAACCAGTACTTATCCATAGAGCACAAATGGACTTTGAGAACCCATTTCCTATGGAGGGATACACTCTCAACCTATATACATGGGGGAGGACCTAGGCCCTGCCGCAAATAATGTGACAGACTTTAATGATCCATCATGGGAGTATATTTGGGGGTTGGTGGTAGGGTGCATGGGAGGACATGAGGAAGACGGAACTGGGATTGGTATGTAAAATAAGATTGCTTTTAATATAAATAAAAATTTATTTTATTTATTTATTTTGTTAAAGGAGGATCAAAGCCAGTAACTTCAAGTTGTCCTTCTGTTGCAGATCCCAGCAGCACAGGTGTTATGGGCACTTTTGGTGGTGTTGTAGATAATGTGATATGAACTCAGTTTGTAATGCATATCCAGCAGGTACTCTTACTACCAAACCACCTCTGCAGCCTAATCTATCTTCTCTTTATTCTTCTATTGCCATGACTATTTGTCAATCCCTGTTACACAAGATCATTTCATGTGCTTAAAATTTGGAATAAATTTAGGAATAATTCATATCATAGATGTTGCATTTTTAATTTTCTTTAAATTTAATGCTTCGAAGATATTTCTCAATTTGACAGTCTCAAATTAGCCAAGATGAAAAGGTCCATTCCATTTCCCACAGAGAATATCACTTTCCAATAAACATCTTCTCTATTTAGCTATCTCCAAGGTTATGCTCTACTTGTGGGCTTCCTAAACATAAAATTGTTAGTCTGACATTCATAATACCAGGTATGGAGGTATAATCCTGTAGTTTTATCTTTTAGGAGTACATGGCTGAAAAATTGAGAATTCTAAGTCAGGTTTGAGTACAAAACAAGACTTGTCTCAACACATGCACACACACACACAAAATCCATAAACAACGGGGAACAGGAACAGGGCTCCACATAGTTATAATAGAAGAGATGAGAAAGATGGAGTCAGGCTTTATCTAAATGGTGAAAGAGAATTAAAATAAGACATAATACAGTTCTCATCAAGGCTACATAGGTTAATTAAAACTCACCATTGTTTCTAAATTGTCAAAGAGTTCCCCAAATAGTTGACAGTATCTTATGAAGGTGAATGAAATTGCACCATATACTGCAGTAACTTACCATATATTATAAATACATATGCCTATGTTTTTAGTCAACTGAGTTGAAAATAAATACACAGAAAATGTGTGCATCAAAATTAAATGCAATGTATGCATCATTGCCCAACAACAAAAGTATCCAAGATGACCATCAATATATAAGCAGACATACATATGTTCACAAAACAGAATGTATTTAAGAAGAAAATTAAGTGATTAACTCATCAAAGAGTTGAAGGAATTTTGAATCCATATTACTAAAAGGAAGAAACATTTTTGAGATCTATGTACTTTGATCTGGCTTTTTTCGAAAAGGCAATACAATACAGAATATTACAATCAAAATCTGTAGTGACAGAGACAGAGGGGTTAGGGAAATTGAGACATAATAAATAGATAATATGTAATGTAATGCACTGATATCTGGTAAAACTGTTCTATGTAAGTTATGCATTTATTGTGGAAATTCAAAGTTAAGATAGTAATAAATTTAGAAGGTAGATATAGTATTAGAAAATATTTAGAGAGGAATTGAAAGAAGAAAGCTATAATGATCCACCTCATAATGGATAAGAATGAAATTTCTGTATCAATTCAAGTTTCATTACTATTAGTGCATATATTGTCATGTATATATGTAATATTTGTGAAAATATGTATGTTATGAATACATATACAGGTGTCTTTATAGTATAAGTTGAATGCTAAGTGAGTGAAATCTGATTAGTGAATAGCAAGTCTAAGACATATAGTTTGCTGTCTCATGCCATGTTCCAGTGAAATAATCTAAAATTTCTAAAGTAATGGCTGTCTATAGAAATCAGGAAAGAAACATGCAAGATTCTTAGAGAATTTCATAGCATCAAAACAAAGAATTCAACATAAAACATTATAGTAGTTCAAGTCAAGCCAATAGAAAAAGTCCAAATGGCTAAAACTGGTATGACCAGACCAGACAAATAAGTAAGTTGCAGTGATCTATAATCAATTTATAATGAAAGAATTTTTAAAATTATATAATGTAACATTGTGTTCTTAAGTAAAATGGCCATAGTATTATTATAGTAGTATAAATCAGTTATTAAATAAATGGTTGGAAGGCAGAGTATGGACACAATTATCAATCACAATATTTAAAAATAATTTATGTAGCTCTCCTACAATATGGGAAGGCAACAAAAGTTCTCTTCTACTTAAGTACAAGATAGGTTCAGCAGCTTGTCCTAAAAGGGGTGTGTTGAGATAAGAGAAAGAAAAAGCTCACTCTAATCTCACATCAGATCAGAAAAATGTAATGATATTTCAACTAGCTCCTAATTATAGTGATAGTATGTACACTAGAGGTGCTTTGATCAAATTTTTTGTTTGTTTGTTTGTTTTGCTTTTGTGCTTTTTCTCCTCATAATCAAGAAAGTGCAATAAACTTAACCGCATAGGAAACAAAATAAAGTACTGAATGTCATGCTAGTTGGTAAGGTACTAGAAAATATGAATAAAATATAAAGTATTAATTAGAAACTAAAGAAATCTTGATAGCCAAACTAAAGTTAATAGTGGTGTGTATATGAACAAATATATTTAACATATATAAATCAGTAACAAATGCACAAGACAAATGCAAGGTAGTCTCCCAAGAATGGGATAAATGGCAACTTGCTATACTCTTAATTAAGTATTTGCATGCTGAAAACTTTTAGCAAAATAAAACGTATTTATTGTTAAGTGTCACAAAACCGTAGTTTTATACCAGAACTATGCAATTAAGATTTTGTTTCTTGTTTACAATAAGCAAACAACCAATAACAATACCAAAAATCCCTCACCATTCTCTCATGCCAATGGCAGAAATTATAAACTATAAGCTTCTCGTTTTAACAAAACATAAGTCTATACCAAAAACCTAATGATAAGTTTAACATAGTTTGTAGAAAATAGAATTTGCTACTTATGTGTCAATAAAGTCCATTCTAAATTTCAAAAATCAATGTAGTCTTCATATTATGACATCTTTATTGGTAATTTGTATAGGTTTCTGTTGATGAAACCTTATCATAGTAGACATATAAACTTTAAAATATGCTTAGAATTAATTAGATGGTTTATTGCACTATATTATTGTGTAGTGGTGAATGTTCACTACCAATTCAACTCCTAATTTGTCTGAAAATATTTTCTGTAATGTTTACTTAGGAGGATAGTCCTTTTCTGACTGTGAACAGTTAAACTCACAGGCTGCAATCTAAATTTGAATAAAAAGAAGAAAAAAATCTTCCTAAAAAACTATAGTTTAACAGGTCATACTGATTTATTTTATAAAAAGACGTAGTATCTAACTTCCTTCTAACTACTGATTTTCCCAGTGAACAGTGTAACTCTCTTCCCTCCTCAAGAAAGCTTTTTATGAAGTATGGATCCTCACATCTGATTTTGGTGTAGACAAAAATATCATGAGAAGTTCTCAGTACTTAAGTGGCACATCTGTATCACCCATTCTCCCTCCGAAGTCTGAGAGAATGTCATTGAAGAAGCATAAAGACTAAAACGACTAGAATTCAGAGTAGATTTTTGGGAAGTAATAATGTTGTAGACATGACTTTACCTTCCTTACTTGAAAAATATCAATACTACTTTAATCTGTACACAAGAAGTCTGACAAATTAAAATTAATGTGATCTCAACAAGCAAAGGCAATATAAGAAAATATAAATTATATTTCAAGAGCTTGGAATAATGGCACACACATGTAGTCCCCACACTGCGGAGGCAGTTGTAGGGTTATCTAAGTTTGTGGTCAGTCTGATTGACATACTAATTTCCAGGACAACTAGAACTACATTATAAGATACTGCCTCAAAAGGAACAAGAAAAATAAATAAAATATCTTGTGTAAAGATAATGCACTCTGATGACAGGTTTAGGTAAATAAATAACTAAATATATGACTTTAAAAATAAGCTATGATCTTTAATATTTACATAGATGTGTTTATAATGTGGCTATAATTATTGTATTTAAAATATTGCTTCACTGTACAGGCCAAAAGAATCCTGTTTAATAAAATCCTTATATTATTCATTTCCAGATATGTAAACACTTCTTCAATAAGGATGTAATTTGAATCATATCACTTTGCAATTGTTTTATCAGAAAAAAATACTTCCCCTAATACCTGAGTCTTATTTAATTATAAATTAATGAAACCAAATTTCTAAAGTCAATGATATTTAACATGCATTTTATTCTATAGTTACTTGCCAGTTTGCATTATATTTGAATCCAATTCACTGTGTAGATTAACTTAAATTACAATGAAATATTATGCATTCCCCTAACAATACACATTTTGTGTCCCCAAGTTTTACCATGCACTTTTCAGACTTCATTTCATTTATAGGCAGTTCAAAGTTTGCTAAAGGATAATGGTTTTTTTTAATTATGTTTGTTTTAAATAAAGATTTTGTTATGCACTTAAAAAAATAATCAAATGTCAAAACTGTTCACCATGACTTCTTCTTGTCACAATGTATGGTTTTGTGGTTTCTGATGTTTTTACACATGGGATCACTGTTGTGGCTTAAAACACTGATACTGCAAATAAAGGACAATGGAAGAGCACACTAAATATAAGATAATCCAGTTTTTGCCCTACACAATACTAGTAAGGCTACATTTAGATTAAGGCCATATCTCATTCTCCTCTGGAATACATAGCTTTTAAAGTCACCTCTGACAGATATAAGAGCTGAACAATGAATTGCAAATGAAATTTTAACATTTTAAACTAGGAATTTTATATCTTAGAGCCACAGTGAAGTTTTAAAATAAGGATTTTGTTTTGGTTTTCAACATTCTGTACAAATTCATTCACACATTATTTAGCATATCTAGGATTTCCACACACTCATGTATACATTCATGATCTCTTTTCAGAATGTAAACATCATGTTTTTGAAAACTAACAGCAAAATATTATTCAGAGTCAGTAAAGTATGAAAAAAAAAAAACTCGCTGTACTTGATGCTATTCCTACTCCTGAGTGTTCTTCAAACCATCATGACTAATACTGATAAAAATTGACTCATCTAGGTAATATCGGCCAAGATGGAAATGTAAGTCATTCTCATGTGCTTCAGTGAGAACTTCAAGGTGGAATCGGTTTTCTCCTGGACAGAATAGTAGAGTATAAAATTAAAACAGCTAAAGGGAAAAACAAGTACTAAAAAGTGGAACTTATTTTTAATGTCACAGAAATGTTTCCACATACATGTAATGCCACACCAGCCCCAGTGGAGGCAGTGTAGCAATGCTGAGAGAAATCTCAATGGCTACCTGTCCAGAGGTTCGCACCACACGTGGTTACGCCTCCTGGGGAAAAATGGTTCAGGTCCCTGCAGGTGCTTACTTGGCTGGCTGCTTGGAATGGGTGCTAGATGTGTTTTGTGCTATACATTAATGCCTTTTAATTATGGACATTTTAGCCTATAGCTCCACTGTTAATTCAGAGAAGCCTAGAAAACACTTAGATATAGTTTCAGGAACTGAAAGAGATACAGATCAGCAGTCAATAGATGGGTATTGCCTTCTGTGCCTTCAGACACAGATCCTAGGTACGAATTGTGACTTCAGATGTCAGCCAGGGCCTGATAAATCAATTAGGGCTAAGGCAGTAGGAAGCAGCCCACAATGAGACCCTGCCTGTAATTAACCTGCCCACAACAAACATGCTGTGGGATTCACAACAATACTCTAATTTGGGATCTTAGGGCCCCTAAATCAACACTATAAAAGTTTACTCTCTAGAGACAAAGATTAGCCTCTAAACTCAACAAATCAAATCTCTGATATGCTGACCACAAGCAGGCCAAAATAAACAGAGGTTCCTAATTATGCACTTGCTGAGAAACTTCAAAGGGAATTGTTAACATCTATAGAATGCCTGTTTGTCTTTAAACTGTGGCCAAAGATCTGTTCTTTGAGCTTTCTGTATAAAAACCCAATACTTTGAAGTAAACTTTGCAGCAGTTAGCAAACCTCCTCAGGTGTGTTTGTGTCTGTCTGTCAAGCAGAAGCCACTCCTGACCTGGTCATCCGAGTCTTGGTCTCCACACAGACCTGCAACCCACTGAGCAATCTGTGGCAATGTAATATACATGCATTATTTTCTTTTTAAATATGTTTTATCCCAGTAACTGTTACTTGACCAATCCTGCTTTTGTTATTATCTTCCTTCATGCTATAAAATCATGAAAAAATTCCAACTTTAAAAGAAATTCTTCTTCACTTATTTTGAATACCCTAAAATATGATAATGTTAAAATAGATTTAAACCTAGAACTACTTCAACACATAAATGGCAATTATTATATAATATAAAAAATGCATTCACATTTAAATTGCTTAGTTTAGTTTTTTGCATAATTGCATTTACCATGAATTGACTGTGTCTCTGACAGTCTAATATTGTATGAAGATTCACTATCACAGCTTGAGACTCTATATGAATTGGACAATAGCTAGCTGTGGAAATTCACTGTCAATATTCCTTGATGCCTGTATCAGTCTTCTGACCTTTCTGCAGAAGCTTATTTCAACACTTGTTCCTTCCAAGGAGCTTCACTTACTTTCACTGGTCACATAGGACTTAGTTATTCTTCATATGCCTTTGTCATATGATTATAGTAGCAGATATTTATATGAGTTTATGTTTGGAAAAAAAACTCTAACCAATGGTTTAAGGACCAATGTTTTAAGCTAAGTTAAAATAGAACTGCATATGTCCTTTTTATAAACTATTCTAGGGCAACTTTCCCATTTCAAGTGCACTTCCCACCTGTGGATCTATTGTGAGATAGCCCATAAACAATGATAGTCACTGGCACACAGGAGTGTATCAAATACAGAGTCTCTGTGTGTTATAGGGGACTGGCGAGGCTGTGGGACCAGACTGGCAGCGGGCTGGCTGGCAGAAAACAGACATGCTACAGTCTGGTCACTTCCACTTTGGATTCTACCAGATGTCCCTTCCTGTACTTATACTCTCACTTTATCTACTATAAACTCTGTCCCATCATACCTAGGAGTTGTCATGCCCTTTCCTTTTAGTTTCTTCTTCTTTTTTATCAAACAGGTTGTAATAAATGAATTAATGTGATACAATAAACTGATCTACAAAACCAAGATCACATTCTATAATAAAAGCAATGGCAGAAACTAGCCTGCTCCTTTTTTATGGAGATATGCTTGAGAAAAGATTATCAGATTGAACATGTAATGTGAAGAATAACTTGGGGAAATAATGTTTTCTGCAGCCAGAAGCAAAGTACAGACAACTTGTTCTCTTGCAATGACATGCTGTGTCATTTTCAGTAGAGATAAGAGGTGGAAAGTCATTGTTAAAAAAAAAACAACTAATATTTAATCACTATTGGAGTATTATATTTTTACATACTAAAAAATTGAAATATTATTATCATAAACATAAAAAAGAAATAAAAAAAGGGATGAGGGTGGGGGGCTAGGTGGAAAACATAATGAACAAGAATTACATCAAAGATAAAGGACAGCCTAAAGTAAACAGGTGAAAGCAAGAACTGAAAGTTGATTAAGAATAAGACAAACATATATCTATGTTTATGCAAGCTAAGTTGGATTTCACTTAGGTGAATGTTAGAATTATGGAACTCCAGACTAAAGGCTGTCATTTGAGATTAGCTGATCATCCTTATCCATGGGTTATGGGTTTCAAGATATTTGAGAAAAGAGAACTTTGGTTTGTGGCAGCCCTGTGACAACACTGAGTTACAGAATTTGACCTTCTGAGGCATCAAAGCTAAAATTAGCCAGTAGAACTGTGAAAATGATGTTTTGAAACTATCCACGTTCAGTGATATTTTAAGTGTTTTTAAATTATGCTCAAAACTTTCTAGTGATGTCTATGTCATAATTCTTCAGTTGTCCACAATGAGTTCCAGGGTATGCTAACTTCTCACAGGTGTTACTGGTAATTCAGACCCTAAGACCTATGTATTTCATCCAGATGTCTCAATCACTGAGTCATCTTACAGAAGAAGCTGTTGTGTGCAGCTGCAAATTCTTCAGCTTAGGATTTCCACATTTCATTTGCTTCAGTGAAACATTAAAGGGGAGATTTTTCATTAGTGCTTAGATTTTCCATTCAGTTTTATATTTTTTCCATGTTTGCCTCCATGACACTTTAGAGAATACTTACTTTTCTATCTTTGAAAATCTTTTGAAATCCTCTGACTTCTGTCATCTAACTCTTGTGTACATGACAATAAACAAATGTTTCCTTCTGAATAATTGACTACTGGAGGAATGGGAGTTGGCACTCATTGTCCACAAATGTGCATTAAAGCTGATTTTTTGCATGTGGAAGAATTGGAGGACATTTAAGAACCAATGTTTACAGCAGGTTTGAAGTAAAATTATAACATAAAACTAATACAGAATTTAACACAGTGTTGTAAGGGCATTATAAGCTTTGAAGATGGTTTACATTTAATCATTCTGTCATCACCTTTTCCAGCACATTTTGGAGATACCTAGTCCTTTATTCTACCACTCTACATTTTTCCATAAAATTCATCCCAGCATATAATTCTGCCTCAGAGGATGAATTAATATCTTAAATTTAGTTAGGAAGAACAAATAGCATGTCTTCACCATTATTTTGACAGGACTGAAATTGCTCTGGTGATTCATTAATCAACTTATCAAATATGGAGGAGGATAGTGAATATACTAATTGAAAATCAAGAAACAGAGCTTGAGTGTTTAATGTCAAAAGCTCACAGACAGGTTTCAGGTAATTGCTAGAGAGAAAATTCACATGAGCTTTAAATATAAGTACTTGATCTCGTTAAAAGTAAAGGATGTTTCTCATTATTTGGAAGGGCCTTCTCAGGCATACATTTTATTTTAGATTAAAGAATCAACTTCACTAAATTTTAAAAATGATGTACTCAATTGTAAGTAAAATTTTAATTTAGGTCGGTACAAAAATTAAAGCAATCTACATCTCTTCAAAAAGGAAAAGAAAATGTTCTGTTAAATACACACATTTAAAAACAAATTATTTTCTCAAAACAGAGCAATGCATGCTAAGTATTTTGGAAACTTGATTTGTTTTAATATACACTACAGAGCAGCTGTTTATTTTTATACAGGTATTACATATATATATATATATATATATATATACATATATATGTGTATATATATAGTGTTGTCTAAAATTATTGACAAAACAAAGACATTTACGCATCTTTGTTCCATGCTAGGAAGACCTTAATTTGTAGGAAGACCTTAATTTGCATTAAAACACACAAAATATTTTGTATATTATAACATGGAAAATACGTATTTTTTTCGTCAGGTATCTGATTAGAAATGAGAAATGTGAAGATATATTGGAAAAAAGAAATAGCTTTCTTTAAAATATAAAATCCCAAGTAGTATTGAAAATCAATTTCTAATATACTATAACGAATTATGTTTCATATTTATCAATCTCAGTATATCCCCACATTTATTTTAATTGTAACTCTACCTCTAACCAAGTCCTTCCTTCTACTTTGAAAACATATTTCTATTTTCTTCAATCACTCACTCAGTATGACTTGGATATTCTGAATATTTTAGATTTGTCAAACATGACAGAAATATATATGTAGAATATGCTCTGTATGAATGTTTTTAATTTTCAAAGTCATTATGTTCCTTAAAATATTACAAGATTTAACAATACCAATATCACGGAAAAAAACAAAACAAAACAAAAAACAGCAAAATGATAAAAAGACAAGGGAGTTGCTGTTTTATTATATATTTTGCTATGTTAAAGTTAAAAACCTTTCTTTTCATTAGACATAAAATAGAAGATGATGGAAGATGTCATTCTGTAAATATGTTTCTCTTATTGATTAATGAATAAAGAACTGTTGGTCGATGGGAGATGTGATTCTGTATATATGTTTCTCATACTGGTTAATAAAGCACTGTGGCCAATGAGATAACAAGATAGGCGGGGCTAGGAGACCAGGGGGAGGAGAGAGGAAATAGTAGGGGTCGAGATGTAGCCCAGGAAGAAGGAGGACACCTGCCGCGCAGCTCCCCGATAAGACGACCACGTGGAAATACTTAGATAAGTAGAAATGGGTTAATAATTAAGGCAGAGCTAGCCCATTAACAATAATGGTAACTGGCCAACAGGATTGTATCAAATACAGAGTCTCTGAGTGTTATTTGGGGCTGGCGCGGCTGTGGGCCCACGTGGCTGCCGGACTGGCGGCAGGACCGGGAGGCCGGCGGGGAGGAACCTGCCATAACAGTTGGCAAATAGTAAGACAAGATAGGTGGGACTAGTAGACAGGAGGATTTGGAGAGATGTAGTCGAGAGTAGTCAAAATGCAGAACCAAGAGGAGTAAAAGTTCCTCACCCTGTCTCCAGTAAAATAAGACCATGTAGAAACACTTAGATGGTCAGAAATAAATTAATATTTAAGAGAGAAGTAGCCAACAAGAAACACTGGTAACCAGCCAACAGTTTCATAATTAATACAGTGTCTCTGTGTGTTATTTGGGATTGATGTGTCTGTGGGACCAGGCTGGCAGGAAAGTGTTTATAACAAAATACAATTCTACTTTGTGGATCACACTTAGTATAAACTATACAGCCCAAAAAAGTTTAAGTCACATCAGATTTCTACTTTTATAAGCTCCATTTTCTTTAATGAAATCGTTTAACATTATACCAATTTCTACTTTTTAAATTTTACCTTATTTTCATAAGTTATGCATGTGAAAGTTGTGTCCATATGACTATGCATGTAAATGCAAGTGCCAATGAGTACCGGAAATAGGTGTTGGTGCCTGTGAAGTTGGAACTACAGGTGGATGTGAGCTTCCTGTCAGGGACCCTTGGCTAAAACTTTGGTATTCAGGAAGGGTAGCATGTGCTTCTAACCACTAAAGCATCTCCCATGCCTTTGATAACAATATTCCCTGATAATCAGGGGCTTTCTTTCCATAACTACTTTGCCTTTTTTACCTTTGTATGAAGCAGACCCAAACTCTGTTTCCATAACCGTTACTATATCTCTACCTTGAATCCCAAATATTCTATATTTGTTTCAGTGATCAGCCAAACAACACATATGTTCTGACTTCAGTTTCAGGTTCTCCTGGCATGCCTTCTCAGTGGGAAACACAATTTCATATTGTAGAGGAAAAATCTCCAACCTTTGCTTTCTTAGAAAAATGAAAATCTAAGTTTCTTTGTTTGGGTGTAAATACATGAGTTTTAGAGTATTATTTTAAAGTGTATTGTATTTGTCCATGCTCTGGAATATTTGTTTTATTTATGCAAAGATATATTGCATTCTTTTTTGGTGCATTTATGTAACTCTGTGAAGCTGTGTTACTTTGCCTGTCTAAAACTCCTGATTCTTGTAATAAAGGCTGAATAATCAATAACTAGGCAGGAGAAAGGATAGGTGGAGCTGGCAGGCAAAGAGAATTGATAGGAGAAAAAGAGGTATCTGGGGAACAAAAAAGAGGATTGAGGAGAGAGAAAACAAGGGGCCAGCCACCCATCCACTTGCTATACACAAAATAAGAAGGAAAAAGAAGATATGAAAAAATGGAAAGGTAAAAACCCAAGTCAAATGGTAGACTGGATAATTTAAGTAAAGCAAGCTAGAAACAAGTCAAGCAGTCAAGCAAAGGCTGGCATTCATAAGTAAGAAAACGTCTCTGTGTATTTATTTTGGAGCTGAGTGATGGGTTCCCCAAAGAGCCAGAACAGTTAAAAAAGAAAAACCAACAACATACATTTATTAACATGAATATTTGTTTCATTTTTCCTAATATGCTGACACAAGAGACCATTTTTCTATTCTGTTTACTCACTTATTTCCCCAAATACATACTGTAATTTAGCATACTTAACAAGTAACAATTGTTACATGTGTTTGAATCATCAAGAGCTGTCAGGAAATAGCTTTCAATTCAGAAAAATAAATGTCATTCTTCCTACATTGAGGTCTAGTCACCAAGAAAGGCTTTATCTTTTTTTTTTCTGAATAATAGAAAAAAAATACCATTTTCAGCCTATCAGTGCCAACAAGTGTCTTACTTTTAACAAGTAGAAGAAAACAATGATAATTAAATTCAAGAAAAAGGGACAAATATAGATTGCCTCCTGAAATCACTGTTACACCAATTTGTTTTTAGTGATCCTTGAGCCAATGGATTTTCTTACAACACGGAAAACATACCAACTGCCACATCGTTATTTTTATTAGTAAGCTTATTTCTTTATTAGTAACCTTATTTCCTAGAATTCTGTGTGATTATAAAATCAAGACAGATGCTAGAAATTAAAATTTTAGTGTCTGGAAAGATAACCAGAATATATCTAGCTAACATTCATGGTGCATAATTTTCAGAATTTATTATGAAGTTATTAGAAAAGAATAATCAAACATTTGATCCACTATTTGAATAATAAATTAATATTTGAAAAACATTATTTTGAAAGAGTTATTTTAGTACTTCTACTATTCACAAACAGCTTTGAAATTTTTAAGGGATTATTTTATGGATGACCAAGTTTTATCATCAAACAACAGCATGCATTAAAAAAAGAAAGATTTACAAGTAAGAAAAATAAGCCTCACATTTAAACAATTATATCAACCCTATTATCCCTTCTAGAAAATTTATTCCTTATCAGCAGACAAGTTTTGTCTTCCTCAAAGCATTATCTATGCACATAGTTAATATAATTAGTAATATTAATCAAATATTAATCAAAGTTACACAAATTCCTTCTGTATTTTCTCTATTTAACAATAAAGCATTAATGTAATAGTCTCACAAAATATTAAGTGAACAGATTGACCTTTCAATTCATTTATAAAATTTATTTATTGTTAATTACTTTTATTAAATTATTGTTACAATTATTAACTAAAATATATTTGTATACAGCATATACATATTGATATAAAATTGTTAAGACTTAACTTAAAGTTAGAGTTATGTTCATGTCTATATACTTATAATAGTGACGTATGACTTGAAACTTTAAGAAGAAACACTGGGAATTGAATAAGCATGAAAATGCCAGATTGGAACCAATAATTTTGTTGCATGACTTTTTACTATTGTACATTTTTTAAATTTCCCAGTGCAACATTTTAAAACACAGAACCCTCACAAACTAGAATTAGGACTTTTTGCAAAGGTGAACTATAGACGCTTTGAAGGTAGTCTTCATCAAAGGGTATTGTCAGGGACCTGGAGGACCATCAGCATAACCATAATTCTGAAACCCAGCATTGAGGACACACTTGAGATCAAGGTCTCAATGATGATAATGTCTGTTTTAACATTTGTGACAATGAACTTCTCTTGTGATAATCATGCTATGAAATTTTTAAACAGCGTAAACACCTGTCGATAATTGATGTAGCCTAGAAAGTAGGATAGGGAGCTTCCACCCAGCTTTTCCTCTTGTTTTGTTTCTTTGCTATTACCAAATCATGGTCTTCTTGCACCCTTGTGTCAGTTCTAGTAAAACAAGCTTTTGTTTGTTTTTGTTCATTTTGTCTGAATAGTCAATATGGTGTAAATCCTTGCTAAAAGATATCCTAATAGAACGAAAGTACATTTAAAACAGACTTTTAAAGTCATAAATCCAAAACTGAAGCATGCAAAAATTTTACCATTTTATCGGTGATAGCCAAACGTTATATTTAGGTCTCTGAAATGGTTTGCAGTCACTTCGGAGACTGTAAAGTCTGGGTCCAGACTCTCTGCTTGCTTAAAGATATATGGGGACAAAATAGTTCTGAAAAGACAGTCTTATCTTCAGTCCGTTGCTTTAATGTCTACATCTAAATTCACTTGATTAAATATATGTGAGAACACTGGACACCCAATTTTTGCTCCCTAACCTGCTTGTCTATTTTTTTATTGGTATCATAATGTTTGGTTGCTTTAACTCTGTAATAAGTCCTAGTCAAAGAGAAATATAAATGATCTTGAGTATGACATTGTTTTAAACAAAACTGAAGGTACTATCTACCAAAAACATAATTTATAGACTGGACTTCATTATATTTTTGAAGTTATAGTTTATTAAAGACATAAGAAAGCAGAAGAATGTGTTAGCTTGAAGAAATTATTTGTAAAAGAAATACCTGTACTGAAAATGTACCTATAACTCAAAAATGAGGTAACAAACGTCTGAATTTAAAAACAGGTAAATACTCAATTGGGGAAGGAGCAGAGGTAATCGATGTTATATGTCAATACGGAGTCAACATTAATAAAACTGAGATACTCTTTAACCCCTATGGCCAATATCCTGATAACACCAAGTGATGGAGAACAATGAACTCTCATTTACTGAGAGGGAGAACCAAGCAAAGCTCTTACTCTGTAATAACACCTAGTGGCTTCACATGAACCTGAGTACAGTTTTACCATCTTATCCAGTAAGCACAACTCTAGGTATTTTCAATAAGGAATTGAAAGTATAGGAGCCTTAAAACAGATGTTCATAGTAGTTTTCTTCATTATTGCAAAAACTTGGAAGCAACAAAAATGTGCTCAGCAGGTGAAATCATGTATAAACTGTTATGCATCCAGATAAAGGAATAGTTTTCAATGCTAAAATGTAAGTTGAAATAAGTAATTTAAATGCACATAATCAAGGCAAATAAGAAGCCAATCTGGAAAGAATCTCATTAAAAATATTGTAAAATCTCAGTTATATGACATCCTGGGAACAAAAAGGCCACACAGAGAGCAGAGAGATCAGTTGTTGATAAGATTTTGTGGGAAAAGTGGACAATAGGACAGAAGTAATTCTGAAGCTACCCTATGTACAATAATTTACATAATGTAAAGCTACTCAAAACATGCAATACCAAGACAATACCAAGACTAATATAGATTATACCAATTTTAGTGAATCTAGAGAATATAAAAAAATGTACCATCGTAACAAAAGAGTTTGATAATGAAGGCGGCAGCAGGGTTCATGATCAGAACAAGTAGATATACTGTGTAACAACTTTCCACATCTGAAAAAAACTAAAATTGTTTTACAGACAAATGACCAAATTTCAAAATGATATTTAAGGTTGGATGAATAACTTGTGTATTAATTACATTATCAAAACTTTGATTGCCAATTATACACAACAGAGCTTTAACAATAAGAGGTTTTTATTCCTTGTTCAAGTACATTGATATCAAAACACTAAATTAAAGATGATTGGTGTCTCCTAACATCTCCTGAAGGTCTATTTTCACTGAAAAACCTTAAGACAGGTGATGGAGTAGGGCAGTGGGATGTAGGGAAGGGACAGAAAGGGACACAATCAAAGAATCCACTTCAGAGTCCCTACCTGAAGTGTCCAGAAGAGAAAACCTGAATGTCAGTTCAGCATCTCCTTTTGTCAATCCTGCTTCTATTTCATCTACACGCAATCAGTGGTCCATATTAAGCATCTTGTCCTTTGAGCTTTATTATGTCATCTTTCCTTTGCTGTCTTGTGATATCAGTTGTAAAATACACCTTTATGAAATTTTTCCTGTGCCAACACTCTATTTTACTTGATGTCCTTCCTAGAACTGTTGTCAAAATACAAGTGGGATTGCTCAAACATTTCTAATTTCTAATCTCAATTTCTTAAAACTGAACACAAATAAAATTATGACACCTCAAAACTTGCAACATTGTACATTGTACCTGAAGCTGAGCTTTGTTCAGGGCCAAAATTAACATTTAAAATATCCTTTGTCTCATATAACTTCAGTGTTGATATTTCTCACTGGGACAAGCAATGAAGCAGCCTCTGAAATCCTGTTAAATTTGATACTCAAATATTCCAGGTATATGTTCATTTATAATAGCGGCATATGTTTTTATTTTAAGGAAAGTACTTAGATTTTGTTGAAATTTGTATTGGCTTAGAAAATATTAAGGAAATTTGAAAATCCAATAGTGGGCCCTTTAAATAGATTACACATGAGTCTGTATGGAATTAATTGTATGGTCATAGCTTACCAGTGTAAGTAAGGCACCTAAGCCAGAAAGGGGAATTTCAGTATGTTGCTATGTATTCACTGGAAATATAAAAAAATAAAACCACAAATTAATATTTAACTTTGTAGAGTAAGTGAAAACATTATTACACATAATAATAATAATGAAATAACAGAGGAATTGATATTTGAATAAGACATTATTTTTCTTCTGTTCACTTCAAATGTTTTAACCAAATCATATCTTAAAAAATAATTCCATTATTGATAGTTCTCTAAATAATGCACTGCTAAAAAGCCTGAGAGCATCATTTACAAGAACCAATGTATATTACAATATCCTTCTCAAGTTTCCATTAGAAAAGAAAGGATCTAGAGAGGGATGACTAAGGTAGACAGGGCTCTGATGGCAACAGATACACTTTGTTTCAAATTCTGTTTTTTTCCACTTAACTCTTCAAGGGTCAATTATTATTCATCCAAAGTGCTTATTGCTTTGGTAAATTAAATATTCCAAATTAAATTAATTCAGTCTACTGTCTATAAAATCAACATTTTCTGTTTTTCTATATACTACTAGTTAAATATGCTTAGTAAAATATATATATATATATAACTAGGATATATTAAGTAGAAAAAGAAAATACAGTGCTTACTTTGAGGAATTAAATCCGTGTTATTCATTTGCATTCTATTATTTATAAAATTGTCATAATAAACTTCAGAAAATTTCTTCCCAGAAAAAAGTCAATTTTGTAAAATTTCTGGTTTAACTTTCAAGCCATTTGATAATTCTGTACCTGTAGATTAATTGCATTTTCTATATTTTGGTTGTGAGCCTAGCCTTTAATGTCTGAGCCATCTCCCCATCCCTAATTGCATTTCTTAAAATAATGTTTTCCCAAGGAACACAGCATTGTGAAAATCTATAGGCTTTGTAAATTAATTTGGCCATAAGATAACATGGACTGATTGGAGGAACATGGAATCTAGGAGGAAAATAGAAGTTCTCTTTGTTTCTTTGCCATGCATACTGTGAACTGCAAGAGGCAGTGTCTTTCTGAATATTAACCCATAAAGTCATGTGATGCTGGAAGAAGCCACACAATGTTTAGTGATGTGAGGACATAAAGCCAAAAGTACAGAAGGCCTTGGCAGCAAAGAGCAGAATTCTCCATTTTGTACCATGCCTACCACAGTGACAGCTGCTGAGACAGATTTCAAAGTCGTTTACACCATCAGTTACCCACGTCCTTCTATTCTTGTCTTTCTTTCCAAGAATGGAAAATACCAGCTGTTCTTTCTGGCCAAAGAAGTACGTTCTCCCCCAAAACAAATAAATATGAAATAAATAACAATGACAGGAAATAAAAAAATCTATGCTAAGAGGGAGAGTGGCCATCAAAGAATACTTTCTGTTAACACTTCTAAGTGATACGCCATTATTGCCACTCACATTTTACCTCAATACTACAAAGTTCCTAAGCTTTCCTAAAAATATAAACAAAACTGAAAAAAAAAACGTAGAAAGTAAGAAAGGATACAAAAGAGGAGAATATGATGGTGGGAATTTGAGCAAAGCACATAACATATATGCCTGAAAATTTCATAGTGAACCTGTCACTTATATGCTAAAGGAAGAACAAATTACTCTATACTCTAATAAATAATAGGAAGTGTTACAGCAGTCTCCTGCCTCCCTCCTGTGGGGATTTGCCCCTTCTTTAAAATAACAATATTTAGTCCATTAACATTTTGTAAGACTTAAAGAAAATATCATCTATCCTATTTTTGTGAGTCTAAAGTTCTATATGTAACTTATCTTTAATCCTAACTAAGGAAAACTATAAGCATAACTATCTGTCTTCAACTCCTTCAAAGACCACAGAAGGATAATATATAAACTCTAGAAATGACAGAGACAATGCATTGCCTGGTCAGTCACACGAAGTTCTTCTGTAATGTTCCATCTTCAGCCCATAGGCCATAATGTGTGTCCAGACTCCTCAATAAGGCAGGAAACTTTTCTCTGTGTCCTGTAGACTATCTGGCTGTCTGGCAGCCTCTTCCATGAAACAGGAATCCTGTAGCAATGTCCATCTTGCATCAGCAGTTACCTTTTTGTGGGTCCTGCATGTCCAGTTTCTACAACATAAAGTCAAACAGTTCAGAAGAGTAGTACCTTGCCCAAATGGCTAGTCTTGCCATATTAGAAGCAAACTCCATAATGTGTTTCTTCGATGTCCATCTTCCTTTCTTCTGTAGGTGGTGTTACCAAGAGCAGTTGTGCCTCACTGTCAAGAAAAACCTTAAACCATTTTAAATGCCATATTCTGTAGGTCTTTGAAAGGTTTGAAGAATGCCTAGTCATCTCAAATATATCCATCTCTGCATATCTAGAAATCCTAACTAACTTAACTCCAAGTTTTAACTATCATAGGTAACTCTCTATAATCTGTACTAAATTATACATTACATTTTCCAATGAGCTATATAAACACAATACCTAAACAAGAGGAGAAATATACATATCACAAAATTGACCTTAAATTGTATCAATAAAAGAAAATCCATTCCAAAGCAAAGTATTCATATCTATACCTTAATTCCCTTTTTTACCTTTACAAGGATTGCTTGTGTCATTAACCATTTATAACCAAGCCCATATAAATGAAAACAAACATTTATAAACAATATTTGGAAATTTGGGCGTCGTTCTTTCCAAACTACTTCCTGCTGGTAGAGGGCGCTGTCATGGGGGTCCAAAGAAGACACAGAAATCTTGGCAGTAGTCTGCAAGGCTTTGTCTCAATTGCTTTGAATGTTGGATCACCTGGGGAGTTGTCTCAGGGGGTCTGGCTTGATCAAACCACATAAGTCTGGAAAGAATCCATAGCTTTTCATTTTCTGTGGAAATAAAAATAGAAATCCTTTTCCCCAGTAACTTGTCCTTAGGCTTGAATTTTTGAGTCAAAGCATTTTTAAAATATATAAATTGAATTAATCTAGCAACATTTCTTTTATTAGTAGTTGTTTTCTCAGCAATCAAATAATTTAAAGACAACAGAAGCACGTATAGTATCCAAAATTTCTCTGTGTTTTCCATCTTTACGTGGCTTTTTTATTATTCTATTTCTTCTACTTCTATTTTTACATATTTTGAGACAGGGTTTCTCTGTGTAACTTTTATCTGTCCTGGAATTCACTGCATACCAGGTTTACTTTGAAATCACAGAGATCTGCTTGCCTCTGTCTGCCGAGTACTAGGATTAATTCTACTTCCTTTTTTCTTTTTTAAACCATTGTATCCCGTTTCTTTTTCTTTCCCAAGCCAGCGTATTTTTTAAAACACAGTGTAAACCTTCATTGCAGCTCTTGTACACACCAATGAATTGTTAGCAGAGCTTTTTAAAAGCAAGCTGGCTTTTTTGCCGCTTATGCTAATTTTGGAAACCTCCCTTAAAGGAGCCACGCAAATCTCTGTCTACAGCAAAACAAATCCAATCAAGAAAATGCTGCTACCAAGAAGTCTCTGTTCCCTTGTTTCTAAAAACTATTTTTTAAGCTTTTGTTAAGTTTTAAGCGAAAGTTCTCAATCCCAGTTCTGACACCATTATGTTACAGCAGGTCTCCCTGCCGGCCTCCCGGTCCTGCTGCCATGTGGGCCCACAGCCGCACCAGCCCCAAATAATACTCAGAGACTCTGTATTTGATACAATCCTGTTGGCCAATTACCATTATTGTTTATGGGCTAGCTCTGCCTTAATTATTAACCCATTTCTACTTATCTATGTATTTCCATGTGGGCGTCTTAACGGGGAGCCGCGGCCGGGCTTCCCCCCCCCTTCCCCGCCCCCCCCCCCCCCCCCCTCCCACTCCCCCTTTTCTCCTCCCCCCCCCCCCCCCTTCTTCTTTTTTTTTCGCGGTAATGACTTATTGAAAGACATAGATAGATAACATCTAAAGAAGATATAGTTGAGTGTTGGGGAAATATCAATGTGTTCTTTAAGGGAGAACCATAAGTGTCAGTGTCCTATAAATCACAATTTTCATTGAAATGGTTTCTATACAAATTATGTTTGTTTTATACATCTGATTGGATTAATAGGATCATTATCTAAAAATAAATTCTAGCCAATGGGAAAGATAACTTGTTTCCAATAATCAATGCACACAGGAAATGTGTAGATAAAGAACCCATGAAATTCGGGTTTCATAAATATTATTTTATATTAACAAACTACTGATAAAAATAGAGGACTATATAACATTTAATTAAATGAGTACTCACCACCAAAATATCTAATTACTTTATTGTTATATTTTGATCCCTATTCTTTATACATGCTTTGTTTAAATCAACTTGTAAAATCATTAGGATAACACTGAAATCGATTTTTATTGCATCCCCAGGATTGTCAGTTTAAAAAAATAATAGTTGAACTTTCCAATTGCAATATACATTCTTCTGTATAAGCCTATGGATTTTTAAACTACTTGAATAAAATTTTGTACATGCTTTAACATTTTTATTATTAATAATTTAAGAATTTTGCATCAATAATTTTATTCATTATAGAGTAGCAAATCTATATTTTTGGTTGTGAGCTTAGCCTTTAGCGGCTGAGCCATCTACACAGCCTTAGAGTAGCAAATCTATGATTGATAATCTTGTCAAAATTATGATATGTAGATACCTAATTAGGCTTATTGATATGTACTATCATTCCTTTAGGTAGGATACCAGATGGAAGTAGAATGAAAAAGACCTGAGCATATCAATTTATCTCTTGGCATTCTGATGGTAGACCCAATATGACTACTTTGGCTCCTGGACCAGCTGCCACAGTATCCTTTCCATAATGGACTGTATCACCTGGACCAGTGAGAAAAAGTACACATACCCATTTGTCTTTGTACTGCTCTTATAAGAATTATGTGTCCAAGATGAGAGATGTATCTATCTGACATATCTTGCTATCATTAATGATAGATAAATAGTTTTTAATTAATTAAGGGTGCTGAGATTACAGCTGACAATCTTAAAAATGTGTATATTTCATTTTGTAATTAGCACAAATACAACAAAATATATGAGGTCAACTAAAATACCATACAGTGGTTCAGTAATGTAAATTATTATTTGGGGAATTCATTTTGCTACCATGTAATATGTTATAAACTTAATTATATTTTGCAAGGCATTCTGAAGAATATGAAACTATACAGTGTTTCTAATTGCACACCTAGGGGAATTCACATTTAAAACAGCAGAATATCTCAGTCAGGATGTTTACTTTTCATTCCTGACTCTTCCAACACAGTTGGTTGCTTCTTTCTTTGTTTTTCCTTTTTCATATTTTTATTGTTATTATTTTATTTTACATGTTAATCCCAGTTTCCTCTCCCTCCCTCTTCCCCTCCCTCCCTCTTACTCTCTTTCCCCCATAACATGCACCCTGACCCCTCCCATCCCACAACCCCCATTCCACATGTATGGCTATACTATCCCGATGGGTCATGTAAATCTGTCAAGCCATTTGAAGTAGGGACTAGGATGTCTTTTGTGTCTCTAGGTTAAGGGAGTATCCCTCCATGGGGAATGTGTCCGAAGGTCCATTTGTGCACAAGGAATACATCCTGGTTGCACTGTCTGAGGTCCCTTAGGCTGCTCAGTCCTTCTAGCTTAGACCCATATTCAAGGGGTCTGAGTCAGTCCTATGGTGAATTCCCAGCTATCAGTCTGGGGACCCATTAGATCCTCCCTATTCAAGTCATCTGCTTTTATGTGTTTTTGCAATATGGTCTTTTCCTCTCTCTCTCTGCTTCTGGATTCTAGTTTGATTCACTGTTTTATTATAGGTGTTTGTTTCTGTTTCCAACAGGTACTTAATGAGGGCTCCATGATGGTGGATAAGTTAGTTGTTGATCTCACTATCAGGGAAGGGTATTTATGGTAGCCTTTCCACGGTTGCTCAAATTGTTAGTTGGAGTCAGTCTTGTAGGTCTCTATACCTTTCTTTAAGCTCAGTTTTCTCTTCAAACTAATAATGGCTCCCTCTTTTATGTTTCTCTCTGTGTGTCTGTCTCAGTCTGTCTCTGTCTCTCTCTTTCGTCTTCTATTCCTACCCTGACTCAATCTTCCTAGTCGCAAGTGCTTTCCTCTCCTCCCTTTCTCTTTCTCCTAATTCACTCTCCATTCATTGCCCCCACCACCACTTCCCATGTGCTGTGGGGGACTTGTCCCTTCCCCCTTTTGTGAGGGACCATATATGAATCTCTTAGAATACTCTTTGTATCCTAGTTCCTCTGGTGGTGTGAATTATAGGTTAGTGATCCTTTGTTCTAAGTCTAAAAATCCATATATAAACGAGTACATACCATGTTCCTCTTTTTGTGACTGGGTTACCTCATTCAGGATGGTTTTGTCAAGTTCTATCCACTTGCCTGCAAATTTCAAGATTCCATTATTTTTTACTGCAGAGTAGTATTTCATTGTGTAGATTTGAAAACATCTTTATCCATTCTTTAGTTGAGTGTTCCTCTTTCTCCACATCCTCTCCAGCAGAAGTTGTCATTGGTGTTTCTAATTTTAGCCATTCTGGAAGGAGTAAGATTGTTACCTCAAAGTTGTTTTGATTTGCTTTTCACTGATAGCTAAGGATGTTGAGCACTTTCTTAAGTGTTTTTTATCGTTTTTGATTTTCTCTATTGATGGGGTTCAATTCTGTACTCCATTTTTTTAAATAGGGTTATTTGGTATTTTGTTGACTAGTTTCTTGAGTTCTTTGTATATTTTGGAGATCAGCCCTTTGTCAGATGTAGGATTGGTAAAAATCTTTTTTCAGTCTGTGGGCTGCAGTTTGTTCTTGTCCACTGTGTCTGTTGCCTTACAGAAGCTTCTAACTTTGAGGGGGTCCCACTTATTAATTGTTGATTTCAATGTCTGTGCTACTGAAGTTATGTTCAGGAAGCGGTCTCCTATACCAATTTGTTCAATGGTACCTTCTACTTTCTCTTCTAAGAGGTTCATTGTGGCTGGATTTATGTTGATGTCTTGATCCATTTGGATTTGAGTTTTGTGCATGGCAATAGACATGGGTCTATCTGCAGTCTTGTATTTTTTTTAGCTGTTTTTTTTGAAAATCAGGTGTTCATAGGTGTGTGGATTAATATCGGATTTTCGATTCGATTCCATTTGTCTACCTGTCTATTTTTGTGCCAATACCAGTTTGTTTTCAGAACTATAGCTTGGTAGTAGAGCTTAAAGACAGCGATGGTGATGCCTCCTGAAGTACTTTTATTGTACAGGGTTGTTTTGGCTATCCTGGGTCTTTTGTTTTTCCATATAAGGTTAATTATTATCCTTTTAAGGTCAGTGAAATCTGTGATGGGATTTTAATGGAGACTGCATTGAATCTGTAGATTGCTTTTGGCAAGATTGCCAATTTTACTCTATTTATCCTACCCATTCAAGAACATGGGAGATCTTTCATTTTCTGTATATAAAGAAAACAGAGGATAGTCACATTAGAGAATTAACAGCACAACTGAAAGCCTTAGAAGAAAAAGAAGCAAACTCATCCCCGAGGAGTAGAAGCCATGAAATAATCAATTTGAGGGCTGAAATCAATAAAATAGAAACCAGGGAAACAATACAAAAAATTAATGCAGCAAAGAGTTGGTTTTTTGAGAAAATCAACATTATAGACAAACCTTTATCCAAACAAATGAAAAAGCAGAGAGAGAACATGAAAATTAACAAAATCAGAAATGAAAAGGGGGACATAACAATGGACACAGAGGAAATCTAGACAATTTTCAGGGCATGCTGAAAACCTGTACTCCACAAAATTAGAAAATCCAAAGGAAATGGACAAATTTCTGGATAACTATCACTTACAAAAATTAAATCAGGAACAGTCAAACCACTTAAGTAGGCCTATAACCCCCAATGAAATAGAAGCAGTCATCCAAAGCCTTCCAACCAAAAAAAGCCCAGGGCCAGATGGCTTCAGTGCAGAATTCTACCAGAAATTCAAGGAAGAGCTAATTCCAATACTCCTCAAATTGTTCCACACAATAGAACAGAAGGCTCATTATCAAACTCTCTATGAGGCCACAATCACCTTGGTACCCAAGCCTCTCAAAGATACAAATAAGAAAGAAAACTACAGAACAATATCCCTGATGAACATCAATGCAAAAATACTCAATAAAATACTGGCAAACCAAATTCAAGAATACATCAGATAAATCATCTACCATGACCAAGTAGGCTTCATCCCTGGGTTACAGGGATGATTTAACATACAAAAATCTATCAACGTGATCTACCATATAAACAAACTGAAAAAGAAAAACCATATGAGCATCTCCTTTGATGATGAAAAGCCTAAGGCAAAATTCAACACCCTTTCATGATAAAGGTCTTAGAGAGATCAAGGATAGCAGGAACATACTTAAACATAATAACAGCAATATACAGTAAACCAACAGCTAACATCAAACTGAATGGAGAGAAGCTTACGGCTTCTGTTCTTACTTTAGGATCTCTGGATCACCTGCTTAGCATATAGAGTTAACAAGGTTAGTATGAGAGCATTTAGACAGTATTTGTGATTTTTTTTGTTTATTGATTATTTTGTTACAAAAGCATTTTGACAACAACAAATCCAAAGTAAAGTTCATTCAGGCTTTTCAGGGCCATGTGCTTTGTTAATTCTGATTATTTTATTTTGAATGATCCTGTAGAGTAGTGGATTGTATTACTAAAAGTATACATTGTGAAAATGGGGATCTTGTTTTGCTTTATTTGTTTTAGAAAAAAAACAATTTTGTTACACATATCTGGTTGGTTCTTTGTAAGAAATCATCTGTGGTGTAAAGAATATACTTGTCTCTAGAAGTTACTCTGTGGATATGATACTGGAAAAAATGTTTCTAATTATTTGGTTGTAAAAAGTTTTACTATGATTGTGTTTATTCTACTTAGATCATGTTGGAAATTATGGTATTTCTATATAGTTGTGGTTTGTCAATACTTTTCATTCAAGTGTTCTCTAATAATTACATTAATGATTAAGTATCATGACTATAACATTTACATTGTGGGATAATTTTTTTGATACACTACTGTTTTTTGAGTTTATTAACAAAGGCATTTTGATCCACTGAGTATGACATAATGTTATGCCATATGACTCTGAAATTAGAATTAAGAACCTTGTGGTAATCGTGGCTGATGTAGCTATAATTACTTCTTAGGTATGTTAAAGCTTGTCTTAGATTTTATGAGAACAAAATTGTTAAATGGAAATATTATGGAAGACGGTGTTTTTTCTTCCATTGTGAAAGAGATGTGAGTCATTGATGTCACTACCTTCCCCTGGATAATTGAAATTTAAAGGGTGGAGCTTCCCCTCTGTTGGGAACCTAATAGAGAATTAGCCCAGTGTACTTAAAATATTTCTCATAGAAGTTTATTTTACATGAAGTTTCTTTGATAGTATTTCCTGAGTTTTTTCCCAAACTTAGACAATGAAAACTTTCCATGAATGATTATGAACTGTGTATTTGATATATTATACAACTTTCATCACTTGGAACATTTAGGGGTAGAAATGCTATCATTTATGAAATTAAATTAACATGAATATTTGATTGGAATTAACCTTATTTGTAAACTTCTTTAAGTCATTAGGACATTACAACACTAAGTTTCCTGATGACTAACAAAATCTAATAGCAATGATTTCACTAGAAAATATATACAAAGTGCAAATGTTAGAAATAAGTTTTAAAAGTTACATAACTGCCATATGAACATCTAAGATTAGGCCAGTCTACTCGTAGTAATTTTGAGTTTACCATTCTCTGAAATATTTTATATTCAGTAGAGGAAAAATATTGTATACACAATAGATTTCATCAAACTATGTACAAATTCAGTAGTTTGCAACTGAAAGAGTGTAGACATGGGTCACTGTTCTCTCTAAAAGCTTCTTTAATCTGTCATTTTCACCATGAGATCTGGTGTGCCTTCTGGAACTAAAGCATACTGACAATCAGTTCAGCAACCTTACTTATCATGGTTTTGCTCAGGTATTGTAGAGAAAATATACAGAAAAAAAGACAGAATAAACATATTTCCAAATTTAAAAATTTAAATAGAAACTCATAACGTACTAACCAGAATATTAATTCTAAAAATTCTATTGAGGTACTTGCTCTCCTGTGATTTTTTTTTTCTACAGGCTTGCTTTGTTACAGTAATTTTTGTCTCACGTAACTCTTGCAATTGATTTAGCATTAACATATGGAATCCTAGATTGATATATCTTTGACCTAAATAAAAACAAATTTGAAATTTGATGCATAGAAGTTAAAAAAGAAATTTGACTTTTTTTTCTTATTGCAACAATACAAAATGTACCTTGTAAGTAATTCTTTTACGACTTTCCTTCACAGGCTTGTACTTTCCTTATAAAAATCAGGAGCCTTTGTTTGAAATGTCACCATCATCACATGGGTTACTGAATCTTAGATCACAAATTATGGTAATTTCTTTTGTTCTTGGAAGTAGGAAGAAAATGGCTTGATTTTGTAAAGCCTGACTGCTGAGCAGCAAAATAGCTGTGGTTTATCTCATGATTGTATCTAATGAAATCAGTAGTTAGGGAATAAGCTAATCGGACTATTCCTGAAAGAATGATCTCAAAGGTATCCACCTATAGCTACCCTAGGAACATCATGTGGAGGTTTGCATCCTCAGGAGAAAGCTATTATACACTATTCTTACTGTTGCACATGACCACAATGCTGCAATGCCTTCTCTGAATTATATAATGTGGTTAATATTAGAGATTAAATATAATAAAGTTAAAGGCTTCATTATGTGAATGATATGAATTTAAAAATTTTCAAAAAGTATGTCTTACAATTTGAAGACAGTCATCTCTGCCTTATCATGAATATACGTGTAATAAAAATATTTTCCTCCTGATATACTAGGAAAATACCAATGTTATTTACAAGCTGCCCTTATTTAACACGAGGCTTTTAGTCTGTTAATTGTTAACTACAAAGATAAATTATATTCTAAAAAGGATTCACCAAATGTAGATTGTGTAAATTTAAGTTTATTAAAATGGCAGGACTGTCACATAGACCCCAGATTAATATGAAGGAAAGAAAAAGGAAGTGAAAGATATTGCTCCAAGACGACAGATACAATTAAAGCAAAGGAAAAATCACCTGAAAATATTATATTGTTCCACACAAAGATATGTAGCTACTGTTTGTCAACTGAAGATAACATTTTAAATGTCTGCAAAAAAAAATCAATGATAAAGACAATTGCTCTCTAGAGAGTAAATCCAAAAATGCATGACTCAAAGAAATTTGTGAGTACAGATACTGTTCACAGAAATGGAGGTAAGGTGGAGAGCAAAGCAAGCAGAGAAGTATTCATAGTCATAAAGTATGGCTGCGGTCTAGACACATTGATTTGAATATATGGTTGAAGGGATGAAAAATAATGTAGACTTTTAAGATAATTTAAAATATGTAGGCTATGGACCTACATATCCTGATAAGACTTCTCCCCACCATATTTGTTTGCAAAGTAAACTGTAGGTGTTATAATTATAAAAGCAGTGCAGGAGATATAGACTCCAAGTGACAGATCTCATGAGCAGTGAAAAGAAGAAGAAAAAGGGAGAGGGAGAGGGAGAGAGAGAGAGAGAGAGAGAGAGAGAGAGAGAGAGAGAGAGAGAGAGAGAGAGATGCCAAAATTAAAAATATATGAAGCCTCAGGTGGTGATTGTGCATGCCTTCAATCCCAGTACTTGAGAGAGAGAGGCAGCCAGATCTCTGTGGGTTCAAGGACAGACTTGTCTACAGAAAGAATTCCAGCATCCTCAGGGATGTTACACAAAGAAATTGTTTCTCAAAAAAGAAAAAAATCAAAAAAGAAAAAAAGAAAAAGCTATAAGGCACACATTCCAATTCTTCAAGAGCAGATTATAGCATGTGACCACAAAACTATATATAACTTTATAGCCAATGGAGAAATCCAAAGATTATCTTAGTTGCTATTTTAAATATTAACAATTTAACATTATTTCAAATAAAAATAGGTGTTTAGGTTTTTTTTTTTTTTTTTTTTGGTTTGGGGTGTGTGTGTGTGTGCATCTTTTAAAAAGTTCTTCTTACTAATTGAAAACTCCCTGTTAAATTGTAAACTTCACTTCGTCAAGTTTATTTCTTCTGATTATATAACCACATCATATATGTTTAACTGGCATGTTCTATCAGAGTCAGAATAAATCAGTTGTATGATTGTATGTCTCCCCTTCTAGGTTATTGTTTGCCAAAATAAATTCAACTTAGATTGTCAACAGCTTCCATTTCTTATCTGGAGAAAGTGGGAAGTGAGAAAAAATTTAATGTCTGTGACAGTAAGTTAGATTATGGAATTTAGAACACATCCACTAAAGAGACTAGCATCAATCTTCTGAAATAGCTTTAGAATGAACAGTGATATAAAAGTGAATTGTGTGATATCTTTCACTGAAGAACAAGTTCCTTAATACTTGGCAGAGGGTAAGTTAGCAAATGTTCATCAATAATTAACAGCATATTAGTGTAAGCCACTTTCCCAAGATCTTTATGAATCTATTTATTGTGTTTGTACACACTATGAAAATCAGTGCTAAAGATATGTAGGGCTGGAATCAAGGTAGTGAAAGAGCTTGACATTCATATGGTTGGCTATGTTAGAAGTGTGTCTGGAAACCTACCTTACAGAATGTCACAGAGTCATTTGCAATAATCCATATGACAGAGTAAGTATTGAAACATTTTCCCCAGTATGTGGCAGTATCATTAGCTGTCTTCATACAGACTCATTTTTTTTTTTTTCGGTAAGAACTGAAAATACATACTTTTTATCTTGCAATACAGGAAAGTAAATTGTATTCTCAGATAAAATATTCAAAATTCTATAATATTGCAGTTATAAGATGTGATCAATAGATTAGTATGTCTATACATGAAATAATAAAGAAAATAAAAACTAATGAAACAAACATCATGCAAACAAAGAAGGTAAATGTGGGTAAGACAGAAATAATGATTAATATGAAGAATATTAATATGAAGAATATTAGGACTGGCAACATTTTGAAAGGACTAGTTTAATTATTAAAATAGTGATCATAAATAATATGGCTGGGACCACATTTAAATACCAATAGTTATAAGTTTCTTGGTAACTTGGTCTCCCTGGTATAGTAACTATTTTATAGGCCAAACTATATCATGACTATGAAAAGGTCATTTTAAATTCTGAATGGAAAAAGAAATTTTCAAATGGTAAATGGACATATTAAAAATGCTCAATATCATATGTCACTATAAAGTACAGATGAAAACAATGAAGACATACCACTACAAAATTATAGGCAAGGCCTAAGTCCAAAGTTACTCACTTCCCTAATGCTGTTGATCATATATAACAACAGGAGATATTTTATATGTTGTGTGAACAAACAAAATTGAAGTTTTAATGTTTATAAAGCTTTATATTTTCTTAAATTGTCATTTAGCAATAAAGTCCTCCAGTATAAGCCTTGATAAACTAAAAAAACTTTGGTCAAACAAACCTTTCAAAAAGTTTTCTGTATTGTCAAAATTTGAAAGAAGCTGAGTGTCCTCAAAAGGTTAATGAAGAATTATCACACAGCCACAGAAATGAATAGTACTTATAAATGGAAGTGACCAAATAATGGGGATAACAAAATATATATCTATATCTTTTCTGTCTACCTCTAAACTTCCTAAGAGTTTTCAAGAAAGAGATAGATATATTAATGGGTAGCTAGCTCAGAGGAAGTTTGTAGGAAATGAATACATTTTGTTAGTAAAAGAAAATCTCACAGAAACTAGTATTACATGAGAATTTTATACTTTATTAAGTTCTAAAGATCCACTCTATAAATTATGTTTATAATTTAAAAACCAAAATTAAAGTAAAATATATAATGAATGGTTCTATATAGAAACTAAAGTACAATGAATATTCTGATGGGAGATGTTATTCTGTATATATGTTTCTCATACTGGTTAATAAAGCTCTGTGGCCAACGAGATAGCAAGATAGGCGGGGTTAGGAGACAAGGAGGAAAGAGGAAGTGGGAAGGAGGAGTCAAGATGTAGCCCAGGGAAGAAGCAAGACGCCCGCCGCGACTCCCTGATAAGACGACCACATGGAAATACTTAGATAAGTAGAAATGGGTTAATAATTAAGACAGAGCTAGCCCATTAACAATAATGGTAACTGGCCAACAGAATTGTATCAAATACAGAGTCTTGGAGTGTTACTTACGGCTGACGCAGCTGTGGGCCCAGACTGGCGGGCTGGCGGTCTGGCAGAAACATACATGCTACAGCTATGGGCTGAAGATGGAACATTACAGAATAACTTCGGGTGACTGACCAGGCAATGAGTTGTCTCTGTCATTTCTAGAGTTTATATATTATCCTTCTGTGGTCTTTGAAGGAGTTGAAGATAAGTAGTTATGATTATAGTTTTCCTTAGTTAGGATTAAAGATAAGTTACATATAGGACTTTAGACACTCAAACATAGGATAGATGATATTTTCTTTAATTCTTACAAAATGTTAATGGACTAAATATTGTTAACTGTGATTCTTATTTGATAACTGTTGTATGGTATATTTTGCTATGTTAAGGTTAAACCCCTTCTTTTACTTTAGACAGAAAAGAGGAGATGATGGGAGATGTTATTCTGTATATATGTTTCTCATACTGGTTAATAAAGCTCTGTGGCCAATGAGATAGCAAGATAGGCGGGGCTAGGAGACAAGGAGGAAAGAGGAAGTGGGAAGGAGGAGTCGAGATGTAGCCCGGGGAAGAAGCAAGATGCCCGCCACGGCTCCCTGATAAGACGACCACGTGGAAATACTTAGATAAGTAGAAATGGGTTAATAATTAAGACTGAGCTAGCCCATTAACAATAATGGTAACTGGCCAACAGGATTGTATCAAATACAGAGTCTCAGAGTGTTACTTAGGGCTGGCGTGGCTGTGGGCCCAGACTGGCGGGCTGGCAGAAAAATACATGCTACAATATTCTTAACACCTACTGCGTTGTCATCTAATGTGTTATCCTATACTCTTGAATACTATAATATCAACATGATTTTGTTTCAGTAGCCCATGAAGATAAAAAGTTGGCTAGGATTAAGTATTAAAGTTAAATGATGCACACATTAATTGTGAAAGAGCTTCTCATGGATATCACACACACACATAAGCACACACATAAGCACACACAAACACTCACACACACACACACACACACACACTACACACACATACACACACACACTCACAACTAGTAAGCCCAGGTTACTTACATAATACCCTAGTTTATTAGTCAGGCTTCAAAGCTTTCAACAATACAACAGTTCAAAACTGGTACCCATTCAATAATGCTGTACATCAGGCTTTTATATATTTTTCTATCTGGCAATTTGCAATGTACTGCACTGAATCTGAACAGCTAGCTGTACAGACTGAAACTGTGCTTTGTTTTCAACTTATGGTGTATTTTTGATAGGAACATTATTACAATTTGAAGATCATTTTTAACCTATAGACATCAACAGACTTATGACCAGAAGTTATTTGCTTGATTATATTTGCTGAGAAGTAAAATCATAGACTATCCATAAACAAAAACTGGAAACGACTTTGATATAATTACCTTTGAGTTGAAAGGGGAATTAGATTGTTGTTTCCAGTTAGGAATAACTGAGAACCTAGATTTTGTTTATTTGAGATGTTAAATTGTTAGTATATAAGATAAAAATAAAAAAACTCTTTGAATTTCCAAAGTGGATATACAGTGTTGTTTTCCAAGACAATTGAACTGAGCGAGTGGGGGCTCATGGATTATGAACTGACAGCTGGAGAACCTGCATGGGACCGAACTAGGCACTCTGAAATTGGGTGACAGTTATGTGGCTTGATCTGTTGGGAAGGCCCTGACAATGGAACCAGGACTCCTTATACATGAACTGGCTTTTTAGAGCCCATTCCCAATTGTGGGATACCTTGTTCGGTCTTGATACAGAAGAGGGACTTGATCCTGATCAACTTGGTATGCCAGTCTTTGTTGACTCTACAAGGAAATCTTTACCCAGTCTGAGTAGTAGGTGTGCGGGGTAGAATATGAGGGGCAGGAAATGGATGGTTATGTGAAATGAAGAAAAATAAATTAAAAATGGAAAAATTGGTTTATGATCACATGCTACATTCCAACAATCCACCCTTGAAGCACTGGAATGTGTACCTCATAGATTTTTAATTTAAAGAAATCTCCCTCCTCTCCCCTCCCCTCCCCCACTCCTCTCCCTTCCCCCTCCCCTTTCTTCTCCTCCTCCCTCTTCCCCTTCTCCTCCCCCTTTCCCTTCCCCTCCACCTCCACCTCCTCCTGCCTCATTTGGTTATAAATTCCTTAAATATTAATCATGATGTTATTATGACTTTGATTCTCTCAGCCACTTCCTTGAAACATGTCCAGTGAAGAAGATCCTTCCATGATTTAACTCCTGGAAAGGGAGAAACTCTGAACTATTCTCTTCTATATATAGATAGCATATTTTTTATTGTAAATATCTATCAGATAAAAAACAAATTGTCCAAATATCTTAACACTCTTTCAACTTCAGCTTCCAAAAAAAACCCAAACCAAACCAAACAAAACAAAAACCCACATTATTTAATACACCATGAAAGCATTTAGAAAACATCACTGATGTTATTTCCAACCACAATATTCAAGTGAAGGCTGTATGCCCAGGACTTTGAATTAGCAGTGAGTCAACTCAGAAACATATCATTAAAGGATACACTTTCAGTATCTGAACAGAGAGACCTCAGAAGCTAATTTCTTACCAGGGACCTAGTAGTGGAGAGGTGACAATTAGGAAAACATAATATTAAAACAGTTTTAGAAGAAATACTCTTTTCCCACAAGATTTTTGTGATTGCGAAATGGTTTCACAAAGGCCACTTTTCCACTATAAATTAATATAGAAATAAATATTTAGCAATGTAATTAGGGTAGAAGCAGCTTTTTAAAAGCATGCTGTATTGTTTAGAATAACATCTGCTATGTGGTATTAGGGACTTGTTTTAGGAAAGGTCAAGTAATAATAAAATTATGGGGAAAAAAGAAAAAACAAATTTTAAATTTTTAACATTTTTGTTGTTTTAAATAATAAAATAATCAAACTGAAAAATAAAGTAAGACCACATCTTACTTTAGTATTTTGTTCTCCATCTCTTTATTCTCATTGTTTAGTTTGTCTGAGATGTTATTAAAAATCAAAACTAAAATGCAAATAGTTACTAGACAAATGAAAAATTTAGTCAGCATTACAGTACTTGAATTTGTAAGAGATAGCTTACCTGTTTAAAACCATTTTAAGTAGAAAAACTGACATTAGTGTTAAAGCCTGGCTAATAAATTATAGCCTCACCAAGGGCTTCTAATTATACAGAGCAATTAAATAAAATGGCAGAAACCTCTTGACTAAAATTGTGGTAAGGTGACAATGGTCACAGTTGTAATACAAATGTGTAATACATTTGTGACGATGGTCATAACTGAAAATGTTTGCTCCTTTAGTCTAACAGTTCAAGTATTCTCTGACAATCTGTATGAAAACTCCTCAAGACAGTAGAGATCAGCAGTAAAGTTTATCCTAACATACCAGAAATGCAGAGAGTACATGGTAACAACTAATGCAAAGAGAGACACAGAGTAATTAGAATGCCCTGCCAGCTAATCCACATTACTTTTCATTTTTAAACAGTATGATTATTCATTTTATTTGGAATGAAACGTTAAGATTCAATGCTTACTGGAATTACATGGCCACCAAAGCTTGGTATAAAACATATGAAAGGAATCTGCAGGCTAAGCAACATCAAATGACTGTGGTGTAGCAGAAAATCCCAAAATCCAATGGGGTAAAGCAACTGCTGCCACATACTTTTCTAAAAAACTCTAATTTACTAGGTTCTTGAGAAGCCTCATATCTGTTTTACTCAAGGTTAGCCTCAGACTAGAGGCTGAACAGTGTATTTCCAAAGTAACTCCTTCAAATGTTTGCCAATTCAAGCAAGATTTGACAGAAAGCCTCCTTTGGACTGAAGAATAAACACTTCTGGTCTTTATGTAAGTCCTGGCCTTCTTCACAGCCCAGTGTCTGGCTCTTGTGACCAAACAACAGAAGAAAAGCAGACAATCTCTTACTTTGATGCCCTAACATCAAAAGTCTCTGTGATTATGCAGACACTACCTTAAAATTTCAAAGGTATATACTGTTCTTTGATCAAACACCACTTTATCCCCTCTTATCCCATATCCAGCCCTACCAAATCTCTCCTTATTATCAAGTCTCCAAGTCTTGTTCCTAACTCGTGTTTTTTTTTTTTTCACTTAATTGAGGTTACCTACAGACCATGAATGGAGGCATTTGTTTGCTGTGTAGTACAGGCAGGCAGTCACTGCATGTTCTCTCTCATATGTGGATTCTAGCTTTGAGTTTTTTATATTGTTCGTTTAACTTGGCAGTGGGGATGGGATAGTTAAAGGAACAGTATAGTTTATATGAAAATTTAAGGAAACAAACAAGAATTCAGAGTCTTCTTTAAAATTCAAGAGAAGACAGGAGCCAAATACATTAGAGAATACTTAAGCTCAGGACTCAAGAAGCTGAGGCAGGGGGATTTCCACAGTTTAAGACCAGGCTGGGTATGTATTTTGTTAATAAGAAAGTGTTGTTCTTGAACTTCTGATTCATGTTAATAATTTAATGTGATGTCATTAACACCTTTGATCACTATCGCTCTTGGTGGATAGCTTCACATTGTCCCCTATATCAACATATTTTCTTGAAATAATTCTAATGCTTTGTTCTGTTTGCAATTTATGTCTCTCTCATCTCTCTCTCTCTCTCTCTGCCTTCATCTCCACATCTATATCTATCTTTGTACAACTCTTATCTAATATATATATATTATATTTTGTTGTATCTTCACATTTTTAATTTTATTCAAGTTTTATTTATATGCATTTCATTTAAGATACCAAATGATTTACTTTTGCCTCAATAATTTCAGTTTCATCAACTCATTTTAATTTTTATAAAATCCTTCTATTATCACAATGCTTTTTCTCAAAATATTTTGAATCTGAGTTGATTAAAAGGGTTTTTTTACTAGAATATATTATTATAAAAATAATCTTTAATCAATTTAAGTATTATAGCTTTCATTAGTTTTCTGGGGACATATTTTTATTGCATTTTATTGCTGATCAATATGCTGTTCATTTTAATATACTCTTTTTCAGTAGTGATTATTTATGAAAAGAAGCTAAAATGTTTCTTGTTGCTTATTATTCACATGAAGTTGACATTCAATAGTGATGGCATATCCAGATGACTAAGTGGATCTTTACATTTGAGGAGCTGAAATCGGATTATTAATCTTAAAGTTGTGTTTTGCTATGTATCTTTATAAAACTTCTCCTTTTTTCAAATGGTAGCTCTTAAATGCATGGATGGCTTATTATGGTGACTGCCCTGTTCCATCACACTTGTATCAATATCTGAATCATTTTTTCTCTTTTTTTTCCTTTCCACTATTAAATTTGACATTATTCAATCAGCATTCTCTCTTTGACATACAGTTAATTTTGTTAATTTCAATTTTCCACAGGACCCAGATCCCCCACCGTTGTCACACCTGTCACATCAGTGCTCTCAGTTAACCTGTAAGTTGATGTAATACATTCAGCTGCTTAGCTTTGATTAACCATCAAATATTTCCATTGTGTATGTATAGGAATTTCTCAATGCTTTCAGAACTTTTGACTTTCTTATCACCTTTCTCCTATTCACGACATGAATACAAATAAATCTTGCAGATTCTGACATGCTTGTGTTTATCTACATATGCATGAGTGTGGAGAGGGAGTATCTCCGTATAAACCATCCATGTAGATATCATTGCAGGATTATTGATTTAGCCATCCAAGTTTTATTAGATAGATTTAATTACACACCTCTTCTCATAATATTTTACAATTTTAAAAGTATGGGCTGGATGTTATCATAGAATATTAATAGTTTTATGGTTAATATTATTAATGTCTTGATAAAAGTACTAGTCATATTATAAATTTAAATGAATTACTTTTGAAGTAACTACAGGACTTCCTAACATACCCCTAGCGGCATGACAGCTGTGGTTTCCTCTGTACTATCACCAGAGTTTACAAAATGGTTCGAAATGGTGTTTTTGTTTAGAAATAAATAATTTCTTCAAGACTGTCTACATCTGGTGCTGGCTATTAATGGGTGATTAGATCAGAATTACATTAGAACTGGCATTATCCATAGTATACTCCATTGATGAGTTCTTATCTTACAACACATATGTTGCTGCAGGGAGATCTGTCATTCTTTCTTTTCTCTCTTCCTGGTATTGATGAATTGAGTATGCTCTCACTCTCTCCACTTACCCTCTACTGCCTAAAACAGTACACACAGCAAGGACTGGATACTCTGAAAGAAGGATCCAGAGTTAATCTTTCCCCCTTAAGCTTTCTCATGTATTGTGTAATATGAAATGCTGACAAATTGGGTATTAATAATTTTTAGTTCTATGTATAAATGAAATAACTAATTGGAGACAATTATAGGAGAAAAAGGTACATACATTTTAAAAGTTAATTAAGGAGAAAAAAATCAGCCCCTATGTATTTTATTAACATATATGCCATGATTGTAAACATATGGTTTTCATTTTGTTTCATAGTTTAAGAACACTTAAACTTTTCTTATCAAAAATTAATCCAGAAAACTGCTTTTTTTCCCCCCACAGTTCTATTTTGTGAAGAGACACCATGACCATGGCAACAATTACAGAACAATTACACAAGAAAGCACTTTACTGGAGCCTGCTAACAACTTCAGAGGTTTAGTCCCCCATCTCATGGTGTGTTACCAGAAGTTTTCCCTCCAGCCTGGTCCCATAGCTGCGCCAGCCCCAAATAACACACAGACATTGTATTAGATATAAAGCTGTTGGCCTACTACTAGTGTTTCTTATTGGTTAGCTCTGTCTCAAATAATAACCCATTTCTACCAATCTAAGTGTTTCCAAGTGGTCTTACCAGAGAGAGTCTCCAGACCTCTTTCCTCAAGCAACTACATTTTGACTCTCCCTACTACATCTCCCAGAATCCTCCTTGTCTCCTAGTCCCTCCTATTTTGCCTTCCTATTTGCCAACAGTACTTTATTCATTACCCAATAAGAAAAACATATTTACAGAATGACATCTCTCATCAATGATGAGGAGCATGGTGGCACACAGGTAGAGATAGTGGTTGAGAGTTCTACATTCTAACCCAAAAGCAGTAGTAATGGGAAGACACTGGGCTTAGGTTGGGCCCTGGAAAACTCAATGCCTACCCTCAGTGACATACTTCCTCCAAGCAGGGCACATCTAATCTTTCAGATAGTGCCACAGCCTGGTGATCAAGGAAGTATTCAAATCTATGAGCCTTTGGGGGACATTCTTATTCAAACCACCACAAAGACCAGAATGTGAACCAGGAAATATGGGAGTTTATTGAAGGTATCCTGTGAGGATGGTGGGAAGGTGCACAGTGCTTCTGAACCAGGATAAGAACACCTTATTCTTCCCATCAACACTATGCACCTGAAAGTGATATTTCAGTACCTTCAGGGTAAGCACAAGTATACTCTTGCCCTGCATTAGTATGTGGGATGGGACAAGCCGTCTGCACTTATGACAGACATCTTTCTGAATCACCTTAGATTTCATTCTCCTGTACTTTGCAAGCTGTGACATTCTGTGGTAATGAGGCCATCCTCTGTATGATTTTGAACAGAAATCAATGTATAGAATGCCTTGTTTAGAGAACCAGTGGGAGAAGGGACTTTGTCCCACTTTTGTTTTTCCAGTCATTGTTTGAAACATTGTGGGCCTTTCTACAATAGCTTGCCCCTGTGGGTTATAAAGAACACCCATGTTGTGAGCTGTGTTATATTGAGTACAAAAGTTTTTAAATGCAGACCATATAAAAGCCAGAGCATTATCTATCTTAGCACACTGTGCTCTGTGCCTAATGAAAATACAGTGAGGCAATGAGCAGTAATATATTTTGTAACCTCCCCTGTGTGAGCAGAGGTATAAACAAAATGAAAATAGGTATAAATATATACAAATTGTGTTTTCCTAAAGGAAGAGACAATAGTAGCGTCCATCAGCCAAAACTCACTGGAACACAAGCCTCTTGCATGAAAGGCAGAAGAAGAAAGGAGTGGGCTCACCACATAACTACGTGCCTAGCTTGTTCTCTGGAGATGACAAATCCCTGGTGTACAGAGAAGGCATTCTGGGGGTTCAGTGCATTACTCTCAGTAGTTTTTATTATATCAGAATGCTTCATTGCAAGGAAGCAGATTAGGGACCCAAGATCAAGGCATTGATTGGCTTCTGCATTACCCCAGTCAATGGCCCAGGGTGACCCCACTCTGGCTGACAAGAGTCAACATAACAACAGTGGCACTAATGAAAGAGGACTTCAGTCTTATTAAAAAAAAAAAAAGGTGTCAAAAGACCTGAATGTGTTCTCATTCTCCCTTCCAGTTTATAGAGTCACACACACACACGCACACACACACACACACACACACACACACTCATATATATCATTCCGTAGATCTGCAGTCATTATCTCACAGAAGTGTGGTCTTGGTCAGTTTGTATGTTTGTATTCTGGAGACGCCCAGCAACATAGGTCTTACCCCTGGGATTCAACAGCATCCTTGGGACTCGGGAGTGAGGTGGGGGAGACAAGATCAGTTTATAGATGAGGCTTGCCCTGACCTTCCTGGTGGCTCTGATGCTGAAGTATTTACATAAGAAGGTTACCCAGCCAGGGGCAGAATTGTACCTTGTGTCAGTCACCACAAGTTTCAGGGAGGAAGTGACCATATCCCTTTCTAGCATACATTGTCTTAGAAAAGAGATTTGGGTGATGATATTAATGGTTTTAACTGTATTTGAGTAACCTGACCTAAATAACCCAGGACAGATGCTATGCTACATGAGAATGTGTCTTTCAAATATTTAACAGTTATTAAATAAGACTTTAAGTTCTATGGGTGGGACTATAGTTTCCTATACTGAAGGATTTATGTAGAATGCTCTTATTAACAATGCCTGGTAACCCTTTGCTTGGCTGAGCCTGGTAAAATCTTGATTCAATCCAGGGTATTACCTGCTAATCAAGGCTGAGTTTACAGAATTTTGTTAGGACTAAGTACAATGTATTTTATCTGATGAAACTGCTATACCCACAGGCATATTACTGGGTATAGAACTTTAGGAAATTGCTGGCAAACAATCACATTATCATTTGCTCTCCCACCAACAAAATCACATAGCTGCTTTAAGAGCCTGGAGACAGCTGCCCATCAAATGTAAAACAAAACAAAACCAAACTTGTCACTGACTGAGATTCATAAAGGCCTGAAAAAGTTGCAACCAGGCTTTGTGGCCCAGATCACACAAGCTACAGAGTCCTGCCCCACCCCACCCCCCCGACCATTACAGGTAAAGTTATTATGAAACAATTGGCTTTTGAAATGCTAATAAGAATTGTAAGGAGGAACTTAGACGGTTCTACAACTGCTTAGATTCAGAAGAGATGATTGAAGTTTTGCCGATATGGGTTCTAGCCTCTTTTGAAGTGTGACTCACTCAGCTGTCATTAAGGAAATGATATGCCCTGAGAGAAGAAAGGGAGATTTTGCTTGTGAGTACCACACCCACAGGGATTTCATATTAAAATCAAGTGGTCCCTGTATCCCATGGACAGTCAGTATGGCCATGGAGCTATACCTGCTATGTCAGAGAGGAAATTACTGTGCTAACAAATGGTATTCACAAATGAATATTCATGGACAATCACTAGGAGGGCCATTAAATGATCAATATGGCCCACTCTGCCCCAGTCAAAAATTAAGGGCTATCAAACTTTGGTGCCCATGAATCAATATGGCTAACAAATGACTTTCAGTCTCATACAGTTTTATTAGAAAACCTCAGTCAATAGAGTACTGGACCTCAGATTGACCACCTGATTTATACTAACTCCTGACATGGAGATCCATACCATTCATACTGAGATGTTATGAGTGTTTTTTTCCCACTGACCTGATCCCACTACCACGCCAGCCCCACATAACACACAGAGACACTGTGTTAGATATAATTCTGTTAGCCTGTTAATATCATTTCTTATTGGCTAGTTCTGTCTTAAATATTAACCCATTTCTATTGATCTAAGTATTTCTACGTGGTTTTATCTTACTGGAGAGAGGGCCCAGATCTCTGTTCTCTCCAGTCTCTACATCTTGAATCTCCCCTAATTACTTCCTTGAATCCTCCTTGTCTCTTAGTCCCACCTATCTTGCTTTCCTATTGGCCAACAGTGCTTTATTCATTAACCAATATGGAAAAATTAGTATGGAATGACATCTCCCATCACTGGGATATATGTGCCCTTTCAACCAGGCATAGCAGGACATGTTTTAAGGAAAATCAGCCAGACACAACAAGAGTTAGAGATGCGCCAATAGTTAATAGTTGAGAATTTTACAGGGGAACTTAAAATTACTGTTCAGTAACATTTAATTTGTTCTTATATTACAGTAGAATTAAGAATGCATCAGTTAGTGATATTCTCCTTTGTTAAACTAAGAGAGATGCTCATAGCTGAGCCCCACAAAGACATGATTTTGGAGTTCTCAAGTCAAAGTATAAAGAGGGTGTCTTTCTGTATGCTGTAAGTATATATTTCTCTTACTGCTTGATGAATAAAGCTGTTTGGGGCAATAGCCATATAGGAAGTATAGACAGGGCTATCAGACTAGGGGAATTCTTGGAAGAGGAAGGCAGAGAGTGAGTTGTGAGGGTAACTGTCATGTGACCACCAAAGGAGTAACATGCCTAAGCATTATGGATAAGCCACAACCTTATACACAGTTTAAATAGAAATGTGTTAATAATTAAGAGAAAGCCAGCCAATAAGAAGCCTGAACCATTGGTCAAACAGTTTATAATACATAGAAGCCTCTGTGTGCTTATTGGGAACAAAGGGCAGCAGGACCTGGCTGACTAGAAACTTCAGTCCACAAGACTCTCTCCAAAAGGAAGCTGGACTTAAATATTAAAGCTTTCCTTGGACTTGTTGGCACTGAAGCCCATGTGTCCATGAGAGTAGAATGACATCAGCCCAATATGGCCTCTCTGGCCATTTAATGATGGTCTATAGAGATTTGGTAAGCCACAGACTTTTGCTACAACTAGCTTGTAGGATGCTACAGGTCAACAGGGTGCTTTTAGGCCATATGTCCTACCCAATAAGACCATTCTTGTATGAAGCCATGATATCTTGAACCAAATGGAAATTGTTTTATAGAACTTAAGACTTGTATTTTCATTCTCATTAAATCCTGCACCAAAGATTTAACACTTTACAATATTTAGGTAAAACTATAATGGAAAAGCCTACTTCTATTGGGCTAAAGAATACCATTTACAAATGGATATTCAAGGGCATTTATCAATAATTTGTGTTTACTTCTAACTTGATGGACTCAAGACTTCCTACAGAGGTTCAAAGACTCAGAATAAAAGAGGTAGGAATTTTTACCAGGTTTGTGGCCTGAAATGCATAAAGAAGAGAAAGTCCTGTGATCACAAACATCTAGAGATCTCTGTTTTCTGACTGCAATTTGATCAGCTGCCTCTAACTACTACTAGGGCTTCCCCATCATGGGGGAGTATATCCTCAAACTGTGAACTGAAATAAAACCCTCTCTCTTGAGTTCACTTTTTTCCAAAATGTCTTAACAGGGCAGTAAGAAGAATAAATAATACAGTATGTTTAATGAATGTTTAATGAAAACACTAAGTATGAATCTTAGTGTTTTCAAGAATTAAAATCACCACGCGTCTTATAACAGGCACTCTTCACAGCATTGAATGTAATATCTAAGAATGATAATGCTATGTAGAACTGTTTAAATCAACTGAACTTTGAAACTGAGCCTTAGAAAAGAACACTTCCTAGTTTTCAAAAACTAATTTCAATAGCAATTTTTTTAAAAAATAGATTGGTTGTCCTTGAACTTCCTGAATTAAACATTCCTTTTTAAACAGTTTGCATTTTTTTGTATAAGCAAGTATTTTGATACATCAGGTTTTATTATTTTTCAAAACTTCAAGAAGTCAAAATAATTTACTTTTCAAATATACCAAAACTGCTGTTTGTTCATACTTCCTCATTTATTTTGGAAGATCAGCCACTCCACGCTTATTTCAGTTCTCAAAAAAGTATCTTTGATGATCCCATTATCCCTATTGCTTCAGAAGAAAATTCTATTTCAGCATGATTCTCTCAGAATGACTGATTAAATTAGGTTTGTGTGTATAACCTAAGCCTAGTGAAGGAGGCCATTCCATGTGAATTTGAACATAGAATTCAGAATATAAATTAGTCTGTCTCAAGGAGTCTGAAGTGCATTGATAAGTAGGGACTCAAATACAATCCATTTCTCTCTGTTTAACAGATTAGCACCCCCTAAGGTTTATATAAAATGAGATAATTATAGAGAGCCCAGCACTTGGTAAAACCCAGCAAGTGTTGGTACCCATGATTATACTTTTTATTATTTCTTAAGATTAATATGGACCAAATTTTAGAGGATGCTGCTCTGAATTTAGGAAAAAAGGGGGGTTATAATAAAAGGGAAAAAGTGTCTGAACCCTTTCCTTCAACCTCATTTTTATCTAATGTGTTTTGGTGGTTTGAATAAGTATGACCCTCATAGGATTGAATACAAGAATGATTGGTCCACAGTTTATTGAACTATTTGGAAAGTATTAGGAGCTATTCTTAGTATTCAGACATTATGCTAGCCTGCCTCATGTCACCTAGAAGGAAGCACTCAGGCAGTACCCTAGCCAGCTCATGGTCCTATGGACTCTATATCACTATATGCTCTATATGCAGGAGTAAGAGGCCTTTTTTAGAAACAAGCTCTTACCATTCCCTCTGCTCCTGTGAAGAGGCAGGCAGGTCTTTGCATCTATCTGTGCGACTTTCTCTCTCTCTCTCTCTCTCTCTCTCTCTCTCTCTCTCTCTCTCTCTCTCTCTGTCTCACTCTATCTCTCTTTCTCTAGCTCCTACCTTACCTTCCTCCACTTCCTTCCCTTTCCCCATTAAAACTTCCCACATAAGCTCTGTCTTCACAGCATGTTTGTCTTGCACCCACTGTGGTTTAGACCCACCAGTCAAGGTCCACCTTGCTATGTAATTAAACAGATGTGACATTTTTGGAGGAGGTGTGTCACTGAGTTTGAGTTTGAGGTCTCAAAATCCCAAGCCACTCCTAGTTCCCTCTCTATTTCTCTGTATCATGGTTGAATCAATTGCTCTGTGTCATGGATATTAACTCAACATGTAATGCCTCCAGCTACTGCTCCAATACCATGATTCCTACTATGTTGACCATGGACTCTTCATTTGAAACTGTAAACCCAATAAACTATTTATTCTATATTTTGCACTGGTCATTGTTGCTTCAATAGAAAATGAATCACTGTATTTACTTTATAATAACAGTTGTACTGAAGTAGACTTGTATTTATTTCCATGGACAGAGCTTTACCCTAATATAAATATCTTACATGCACCCCAAATGTCAAGCACTTTACTACCCCATTCTTTTATAGTTCTTGAGGATAATAATGAACACCTTGTGTCCTAGAAAGTTCTATTACATCATCATGATTAAAATTCTAAGCATGTGTTATGGCATTGCTTGATAAGTTCTTTGTTTGTAATTGTACATTGCATACATAGACAACAGACTTCTTATCGCTCCATCTTCTCCTTCAAATTTCATTAATATTGTCTCAGTGGAAAGCTAACATATGGAAACATGTGATGGTGAGAAATAATTCGGCAGCCTACAGGATTTTAATAAACACATCGTTTTAAGCTTTGCCATCTGTCCTTTGATCTAATTTTAAATGTAAGAGAGGTGTGAGTCTGAACTGTGTCAAAGGAAAATGCACAAATGACTAAGTGTTTTGAATGTATTACTAGAGTTTGTTATTTTATTCATGTTTCCTCTTTATATATTACCAACTTACATAAATTGTATGACATGATGGGTTTTACTATAACACTTATAAACCTCTGTCATATTTACCTCCATGATATTAGTAACATTCATGCCTTTCCCTATAGTATTTTCTTAATCCCCACTAACATGATTATTCCACAGAGCTTTCACTCTGTCAGATATGAACCTTCCATTTCTAGATTGTTAAGTGCTTTTAATCATTATGGCATCTTGAATTTTCAAAAGTTTTTTTTTTTATGTTCACTTAATCTTCTGCAATGTCCACTTTGAGCATATGTTTTCTGAGGAGTGCAGAGTCTTTGTACGATTGGATTCCTGTTTTTCTTGTTATACTTGAATAAGCAACCAAACCATATCCTTTGTGGGCAGAATCAGCTGTGAGTACTCTTAATATCCAAGACTCAGAACTGACAGGATGAATTGCAACTTTCCTTCAAATTTCCAAGTTTCCATATTGACTCCTCTAGAGAAATGACTTTTCCTCTCCAATAACACTCTAACATGATCCAACTGTATGAAATGTAGTGTCACTCTGTAGCATGAATGGCTCTTCAGGACACCATTATAGAAATGAGCATGGTACCTTTGCAATTTCACAGAGATAAGGTCATGGAAAGACTCCTGACTCCTTAAAAGATGAAGTAACTCCTCAAAACAGATCACTGTAGTTTCTTGTCCTTTCTGTTTCTGACTCTAATGTTGCATGCTCAGGGCTCCTTATATTGAGGGGTCTCTCTCATGTTAGATTTTGCTCTCCAAACTTCTGGTACCTCATCAGTTTTTATTGTCTGTTTGTTCCCTTAGCTTTGTTTCATTTAACTTCTATATATTTCTAGTGACACTCCATTGCCTTTTCAAGGCTTCTTTTCTTGAAGAGCCATAATTCTTTCAATCTATTTTATTCTCCATATAAACTTCTTATAGGTGAGGACCATTACTCATCTAGATTATCAGCACTTGTAAATTATTTAACACTAAACCACAAAGAACTACAGAGCTTTTCAATTTCTCACCCACAGAGGTATTTAGACATAATATTAAAATACTAAAATGGATTTATATTATATAATTATTAATAATGATGTTAAATACACATTTTTATTAAAAGTATTTAAGACATATTAATGAAATTTATGACGAAGTCTTCTTTAAAACTGAGTCAAGAGGCTAGGCAGTGATGATGCATGACTTCAATCCCAGTACTTGGGAGGTAAAGGCAGGCAGAGCTCTGTGAGTCTGAGGCTCTTCTTGTCTATAGAACTAGCTACTGGACAGAAAAACTCTGTCTCATAAAACCAAAAATTAAAAATGAGTCATGATATAGATGGTGTATTCAGATAGATAGATAGATAGATAGATAGATAGATAGATAGATAGACAGATAATGGTTGTGTGTATAGTGGATATAATTTTCTACACATACTTAAGTAAAGAAATTGAGTGTATCTGGTAAACTTAAGCATATAATCACTTATGTATTTCCACTTAACATTTTCTAATAAAACAACAAACATTAATCTCACACAGTTCTGATAACTTGGGTTTCAAAAATTGGTTAATTAAAAAATTAAGGCAATGTTCTCTTCTAGGGATACACTAATGATATCTGATATTATCTAAAGAATTACCTGGAATAAAGAATGTCCTCCATGGTGCTCCAAAAATAAGCTGTTTCTGAAGGTGTTAGTTTACCCTCTTCAACCATGAGAGTGCAGCAGCAATTATAGCATGTGTTCTTCTTCAGACCTTTGTGACTAATACCATATGATGCTCAAGAGGAAAGGATCCTGCTACTTGTAGGGAATATAAAAAATGTGTAGAATTATTTTCAGTCTCCCATGCTAATCTGAGGAAAGATTGGTGAATGTTTTCAGAGAAATTAGATTAATATAAAGATAAATTGCTGTAGGATGTTTGGCTCTAGTCCTACTGTGGTGTGCTTGGAAGTACTTTAGGTCAAGATTGTGATAGTTTGAGTAGGCAAGCAGGCAAGAAGTCAAGATTGGACTTAATATAAATTTAGTAGTAGAAATTCTTTCATAAGAGGCAAACTGAAAGTGGAAATGGTAGGAAGGAAAAACTTAGAGGCCTGCATCTTGTGAAATGATAAAAGAAGCAGGTATTAGAGAAGGAAAGTATAAAAATTGGACAGTTTCACAAGTTTTAGGTCAATTGTAGAGATCCATTAGACAAATTATAGAACACTTTCCCACATACTAAATGGCCTACAAGAGCAATCCACATCATTCAATCATTTGCTGAGACTGACCTAAGGGGGAATGTACTTGCAATACTAAAACAGTTGTGTAACCAGAAAAGTAAGTCATTATCTAGTCATTTGAAATTGTAGCAGGACAAAATCTAAAATGGGCATGGTTACAGACTCCACTTCATAATCCATCCATAGCACTGCCAACTGGAATGCTGAATGAAAGCTCAAGAAGTAGGTTTACCTAATTTCCTGTACTTCTGCATTCCTAAGAAAGGGAGTCATTGAGGGCATAACCTTCAGTACCCACCACTAATATCAAAGTGGGAGGCATGGGCATAGTGACTTATTCTCAAACTATCCATTGTAAAACACCCTCATCATCTCCTATTTCCTTTGTTGATTATGCTTGGTGTATGACACAAACCTACATTCTTAAAAGCCTGCACTTCTTTCAATTTGATAATCCTTATTCCATAATTTGGAATATTTACCCAGATTCAATGAACAAGAAATTGAACAGAAAACATGGGTTTACACAGATTCAAAACTATTAATACCCACAATATGTGTGTAAACAGTTCTACTTAAGACCATCAATTATTCTGCTTAGAATATAAGGATGGAGAAAATATTCCAATTAAATGGAATTCTAATATCTGACAAAATAGACTTCAAACTAAAACTAACAAGAGACATAAAGAGGGGCACTTCATTATAAGCAAGGGAACAGATAACCAAGAAAACCAATAAATTGTGGACATTGTTGAAAAATAGAGAAGGGGATAGCTTATTACAATTTATCAGAATGGGAAAATTGGTGAAAGGAGAGCTATCATTATGTATGAGGAATACAAAAACAGAAGAAGAGTAAAATAACAATGAGAATATTCAAAGAAATCTTAAGGAATCATACTATTATCTACCAAAATGATAATATATTTGAATGTATATATAAATATACACATATAGTATAAATGAATTTCTCTCTGGATTTTCAGTATTCTCTCCAAGAGCCAAAGAAGACACAAAAAAAAATTTAACCACTAGGTACGAGAAACTCTCTTCTGTTTTTGACCAGCATTTTTCATGAGATTCCCAAAATATTGCAGTCTCTTGGTTTATCCTTGATTACCCCATACACACATAATAGTTCAAAGGTAAGTTCCTATTACTGGTAATACCATGGACTCCAGGCAGAACATCCCACAGTCCTTGAGTTGGAATTGACCAGAGTGTTTCATCCCTGAGGACTAGCTTTCATGATGACAGAAAATGCCACCCAGGTTCCAAAGAAGGAAAGCAACCTTATCTGTTCTCATTAGGTATGATGATCCTGAGCCACAAAAATGATCCGAATGGCACAACAGTCCTAAGGATACAGTAGCAGTATGGATACCAGGTAGTAACTGACAGCTTTCTAATTCAGTGTGAGACCTGTTCTCCAAGAGAGAATCCTTGCCTGGTACTGGATAGATAAACAACAACTTAGGCCTAGTGAGGTCATGAACCTTGGAGAAAACCCCATAACTGATAGTTCACTAAACCATCATAATTCATAAGTATACTCTACCACAACAAGTAACAACAAGTAAGTGTTGTTCTTATTTCTCACATAGAAAAGTTCTTTTGCTACAGATGAGGACCATTTAATGAAAATTAACAACCAATAAAAATGCAGAGGTATAGAGCCCAGTCATAAATAATACATCTCCAAAACACACCTGTATCTAATGCCTGGGAAACATTGTAGAAGAGAGAGAGGAATGATATTTTTATTTGTTTTATTTAAATTAGAAATATGCCTCTTATACATGTCCATCCAAGTTCCCTCTCCCTCCCCCCTCCTCCCCTGGCCCCCACCAACCCCAAGTCCCATAACCTTTCTGCTCCCCAGGGAGAATGAGGCCTTCCACGGGGGATCTTCAAAGTCTGTCATATCATTTAGAGCAGGGCCTAGGCCCCCCCCCATGTATCTAGGCTGAGAGAGTATCCCTCTATGTGGAATGAGCTCCCAAAGTCCGTTCATACACTGGGAATAAATACTGCTCCACTACCAGAGGCCCCATAGATTGCCTATCTGATACTCATGTACAGGGGTTCTGGGTTGGTCCTATGCTGGTTTCCCAGCTATCAGTTTGGAATCCATGAGCTCCACACGTTGTTCTGGTCAGCTGTTTCTGTGGGTTTCCCCAGCCTAGTCTGCTCATCACTCCTTCCTTTATACAACTGGATTCCAGGAGTTTGTCTCAGTGTTTATTTGTGGATGTCTACTTCTGCTTCCATCACCTACTGAATGAAGGCTCTAGGATGGCATATAAGTAGGCATAAATCTCATTATCTCAGAAAGGCATTTAAAGTAGCCTCTACACTATTGCTAAGATTGTTAGTTAAGGTTATACTTGTAAATCTCTGGACATTTCTCTAATGACAGATTTCTCTTTAGACCTATAATGGTGCCTTCTATTATGGTATCTCTTTTCTTGCTCTCCTCTATTCTTCCCCTGATTCAATGTTTGCTCCCTCATGTCCTCCTCTCCCCTCCTCTTCACCCCTTCTCTTTCTTTCAACTCCCACTTCCCTCACCCCATATTCACAATTTCGTCAGGAGATCTTGTTCCTTTTCTCTTCTCCAGGGACCATGTATGTGAGAGGAATGATATTATCAACCAAAGGTTGATATGAGATGACATATCCAAGTTATTTCTTAAGCTACACACATAACTACATAACATGAATTGAATAAGTACAACAGTACATATGCCAAAGTGGAAAGTCTATGAAGCCTCAGCCCTACACAAAGAACTACAGACAACTAAGCAATTCTGAGAGTGGAAACATAATTTTCCCCAGGGATGAGCACACCAATTGGTTATTCAATATCCAATGGTCAATTCAGAAAAACAAATTAAAAGAATAAAAACATGAAAGTAATACTAAGAGATAAAGAAGGTAATATTTAAACTCATATATAATATATAATCATACATATATGATTATATATAATGTATATATTAACAACTAATGATAAAAAGAGGTCCCCAATTGTACAGAATTCAAAGAGGAGTATTCGGGAGAGTGTAAAGGGAGGAATATGAATCTGAAAAGAGAAGGAAAATACACAAAATGTATTTATCACATTTTCAAAGAGAGTATGACTTACATTTTTATTTTCCCATTGGGAGAGAAGATTTATACTCAGTACAACATTATCGATAAAGCAAAACTGATAGAGTCAATCTGAATTTCATGAATAAGCACTTTCATTTAAGTTATTTAATTTGGATTCTTTTATGATTTTGTAACTCACAGAAACCAGAAATTTCTGTTTGATTTCACTTTATTAGAATTGAATGATCACTACAATATATTATGTAGATCTTGTATCATATTGATTTTTCCTATTAAAAGGAGAGAAAAGCACATGCGACTAGGTAGATTGAGTCAGGGTAGGAATAGAAGACAGGAGAGAGAAAGAGAGAGAGAGAGAGAGAGAGAGAGAGAGAGAGAGAGAGAGAGAGAGAGAGAGAGAGAGGAGAGAGAGAGAGAGAACATAAAAGATGGAGCCATTATTTGAAGAGAAAACTGAACCTAGAGAGGGGTCTAGAGACCTACAAGACTGACTCCAACTAACAATTTGAGCAACCGTGGAAAGGCTCCCATAAATGCCCTTCCCTGGTATTGAGATCATCGACTAAATTATCCACCATCATGGAGCCCTCATCTAGTACTTGTTGAAAACAGAAGCAAACACCCATAACTGAACACTGAATCGAACTAGAATCCAGATGCAGAGAGAGTGGACAATACCAGGTTGCAGAAACACACGAAGATGGCTGACCTGAACAAGGAGGAGCTAATGGGCCCCCAGACTGATAGCTGGGAATCAAACATGGGACTGACTCAGTCCCCCTGAATATGGGTCTCAGCTAGAAGGATTGAGCAGTCTGGGGGACCTCAGACAGTAGAAACAGGATCTATTCCTGGTACACAAAAGAACCTTATGGACACATCCCCCATGGAGGGATACCCCTTAACCTAGAGACGGGAGAGAAGTCCTAGTCCCTACTTCAAATGACTAGACAGATTTACATGATCCAACCTGGAAAGCATAGCCCTACAAGTAGAATAGGGGTTGTGGGATGGGAGGGGAGGGTGGCCAGGGTGTATGTCACAGGGGAAAGAGGATAAGGAGGGAGCATAGAAGGGAGGGAGGAAGGGAGGGAGGGAGGGAGGGAGAGGAGATTGAGATCAACATGTAAAATTTTTAAATTATACTATTAATAAAAATAATAAAGTATTTTTCATGTACTATGCAAGTTAAAATTCTGGATTAAAACATAACAGCAAATGAAACTTTTGATAACTCTACGTGAAAATAAAATACTGATTCCAACAGAGAATATATGCCAATTTACATGTTTTTGACTAATTCTGTGGGCCCAGATTTCTTCACTCTAATACTTTTGTATACATGATTTTAGTTATTTAAGGATCATAGGTTTCCAGTTTCCTTAACTCATAATAATGGAAATTAGTGGAAATTAGTTGATCCAATAATAACTTTATTTGTTCATCATTATTTCCACAGGTATGTATAATATCTCTCAACAGCCATTGTCACATTTTAATTAATTTTCATGCTGTTAGTCATTTATCCTTTTGTTTTCAATATACATTGGTTGCATATAAATTCAATCATAGCTCAGATATAGGAATGCTCCTATATTCACTTTTGTGATAGTTTCTTCAATATTTCATTTTTATAATTTATATAAACACTTTACTAAATAACTTGCTTCCACATTTTAGCTACATAAACAAAATGATTACTATCCAAAAGTCACAGTGTACTTTTCAAGTAAAAATGAAAAATTATGTAAATACTTTGGATTAAATGAGAGAAATAAATAGCAACATTTTAGTTTAACAGTATTCTCTAATACAATGAATGTTTCTTTTATTTTTCTTTTGAAAATTTAAATTAGATAAAATTTTATTTTATACATCAATACCAGTTCCTTTTCCCTTCCATTCTCACATGTTCCCCACTCCTCTTCTGCTGCAAAGAAAGGGTGAGGCCTTCCATGGGAGATCATCAACTATGTCATATCGTTCAGGGGCATGTCCTAGACTATCCCCATTTGTCTAGGCTGAGAGAGTATCACTCTATGGGGAATTGGCTCCCAATGTCCATTCGTACACTAAAGATAAATGCAGTTCCACTACCAGTGGTCCCATAGTCTGCCCAGGCCTACTAACTGACACCCACGTTAAAGGGGGCCTGGTTCTGTCATATGCTGGTTTTTGAGCTGACAGTCTGGGGTCCATGAGCTCCTCTTTATTCAGCTCAGTTGTTTCTGTGGGTTTCCCCAGACTGGTCTTAACCATCACTCCTTCTTCTCTAGAACTGGATTCCAGGAATTTGGGTCAGTGCTTAGCTTCTGCTTCTGTTTCCATCACCTACTGGATGAAGACTCTAGGATGGCATATTAGGTAGTCATCAATCTCATTATCAGGGAAGGGTGCTTAAATTGTTAGTTGCGGTCATCCTTGTATATATCTGGACATTTCCCTAGTGCTAGATTTCTCTTTAAGCCTATGAAGTTTCGATCAATTAAGTTATCTCTTCTCTTGCTCTCCTCTGTTCTTCCTTCTTTAAATTTTCCAATTTTGTGGCATACAGGTTTTCAAAGTATGACCTGATTATTGTCTAGATTTCTTCGGTGTCTGTTGTTTTGTCCCCTTTTTCATTTATGATTTTGTTAATATGCATGTTCTCTCTCTGCCTTTAGGTTAGTTTGGATAACAGTTTATCTTGTTAATTTTCTCGATAAACCAACTCTTTGTTTCATTGTTTAATCATCATACCATTGAGTTTCCATGAATGCAGCTTCTCTGACATATATAGAAAACATCATTTTGCAGAAGATATCCAGATCCACTGAAAATACAGTCTTTTTATGCCTCTTTTTAAGCCTTAAATTTGGGTGCAAGTATTATATTGGTAATATATCAAATGTGTTAGGAACCGCATAGTCAGTTGTTTTTTTAATTTTGACAAACTGTGGTTTTCTGTGATTGTCTCAGTAGCTGGAGACAGGATCTTCTTTGATGATGAATATGAACTACACTTAATCTGTAGGTATACGGATAAGTATAAAGAATGCAATTAAAAATTATACTGTATATGGAGAGAGGGGAGGGGGAGTTAGGTGGAGAAGAAGAAGAGAAAGAAGGTAAAGGAGGGCATGAGGGAGCAGGAAGATTGAGTCAGGAAAAGAATAGAGGAGAGCAAGAAAAGAGTTACCAAATAGAGGGAGCCATTATTGATTTTAAAAGAAATCTGGTGCTAGGGAAATGTGCAGAGAGCTATAAGGATGACCCTAACTAACAATCTAAGCAATAGTGTAGAGGCTACCTTAAATGCTCTTCCATGATAATGAGATTGATGACTACCTTATATGCCATCCTAGAGCATCCACATAGTAGCTGACAGAAGCAGAAGCACTCAGCCGAATTCCTGGAATCCAGTTCTAGAGAGGAACGAGTGAAGAGAAAACGGGTTGAGACCAGGCAGCCCTGAACAAAGTGTGAGCTCATGGATTCCCCAGTCTGATAGCTGGGAAAATAGAATAGGACCGACCCATATTCCTGACAGTGGGTCTTAGGAGGATTGGGCAACTTATGGGGCCTCTGATAGAGAATCAGTATTTATCCCTAATATATGAATGTATTTTGGGAGCCCATACCACATAGAGGGAAACTCCCTCAGCTTAGACATATGGTGGAGGGCCTGTGCTCTACTCCAAATGATAATACAGACTTTGAAGATTCCCCATTGAAGGTCTCACCCTTCCTGGGGAGCAGAAAGGAAATGGGATTGCGGGGGGGGGCGACAAGAGTAGATTGACGAGTGAGGGAACTGGGATTGACATGCAAAACAAGCTTAAATTAAATAAACAATTATCATAAAAATAAAATGAATATACTGCATAGGAAAGTATCAGCAGTTGATTCTGTTTGGTTCATGACCTAACCAGACACCAGTACTTGGTGAAATGGATAGTGCCAAGCCTGAGTACCTCCTATTGAGCAGACCTTATGTACAATTAGACAGGTGTAGCTGCTAATCAAACCTGAAAATGAAGCACCCATTCACATGCCAAAAGGGATGGAGGATAGAACAGCATATCCCACACCTTCGTAAAATTTTAAAAGTAGTGGCTATTGAGACAAATAGAATCAGTTTGTTTACACCAGGTACAAGTGCCCAGATAGATTATGAAATACCAAGTGGTAAATCCTGAAGATATATACGTATATATCAATAATAAATGGAACTAGCAAGTTTTACTTATAGTATTATTGAATTTATACACACACACACACACACACACACACACACACACACACACACACACATATGTGTACATATAATCAAATATAGAGGCAATGTATTTGAAGAGCTGGAAGCAGTTGAGTAGAGGAGATAGAGGGCTAATGATGTGAATCAAGTTCTTTATATGAAATTCTCAAAAGTAACTAATAAATAAATAAATAAATAAATAAATAAATAAATAAATATTTTACACCAAAAAGAATAAAAGGCACTGATAAGAGAAAGCCATGTGAAGAGTTAAGCTTGAATTTGTAAATGAAACGTGAATTTTCTGTAGGAAGCACAGTCTACAGAGACCATTGCAAAGCATGCAATGGCTGTAGAGTTCTTTTCAATATACATTCCTGACCAAACCACACACAAATATCATGTGTGCAATTTAAGTTGGCTATTTTGAGATTCTGCTCTAATTAAAGAGTTAATCTTCTTTAGTTAAGATTACACAAGTACCTACATATGTGGTGTGGGGATTGAACCCAACACATACAAAACTAATCAATGATTTGAACATTTTTAAATGTCTCAAGGTAAGTAGAGAATATTATTTACTCTCATTTGAAAAAGCAATGAACAAGAAAGTAAAAACAGAATGAGGTATGAGAGAAACAAATGGACCAAGAAATAAAGAATAAAGTATATTTAAAAGACTGTTCCTGACTGTATATGCTTGGCATATAAAGCAATAATACTTCAGATATCAAATAAAATGTGTATTCACTTTTTAAATTTTCCCTTTTAAAATTAATTTTTATTTAAATTAAAAATAATCTAATTTTATATACCAATCCTAGTTTGATGGGAGATTTCATTCTGAAAATATCTTTCTCTTATTGGTTAATAAATAAAGTTATGTTAGCCAAATAGGAAGACAAGATAGGTGGGACTAGGAGACAAGGAGGATGCTGGGAGATGTATAAAAGATTGATCTTGATGTGATCTCAGGTGGAAGGGGGCAAGTCTGGTATTCTTGTGAAAGACCTCAGAAAAGGACTTCCCCCCAGGAAGAGACCCTTGGACCCAAAGACCAAGCCAAGACCACGGATGCGGATGCAAACTGCAAGAGGTTTATTTGAGATACACAGGTACCTGTGGGCGACAAAGTCTCTCGGAGGACTTCCGCATCCACAGGCTGGGGAGAGGGACTTTTATAGGGCTGGGTAGCAAAAGCATGGGTACAGAAGCGAGATGCATAGTTACTGGGGTCCCATTGGCCAGCTCAAATAAGGCATTGGATCATCCGAGGACAAGCCTCTTACGTGTTTGGGGATCTGATCATAGCTGACTTAACTCATGTTTGGGTTTTTCTCCGAACTCTCTGCTCCCTTCCCAAGGCCAGATGTGGCAGCCTGTGAGTACTGACCTAGTCCTGTACTTTTACTTGTTTATGTGGAAGCCTTGCAAAATGGCATTACCATTGCTAAGCCAGGCCTTAAGCTATTAGTCTTGCATGGGGGTCTTTCACTTGGAAGTAATATGGCTATGGGACCAGGCAGGTAGGAAAGTGCTCCTAACAAAAAGGTGCTAATGTGGGTACTAAGAACTTCTACTTAAAACTTGACAAAAGCTTAGAAAGGGTATTTAAAATCAAAAGAATGGAGACAAGAAAGGCTTCTTGGTAGCAGCTATTTTCTTGGTTGGGCTCTGTTTTGATGAGACAACCAGAGACTCATGCAGCTCCTTTAAGGGAGGTTTTCTGAATCTGCATAAACAAAATCCTACAAGGCTCTTTTAACAGGCCCTGCTAACAAGTGAATGGTGTGTATGTACAAGCAGCTGGCAATGGCAGTGACCACATCTCCAAGCCAGCAGCATTCTGCTTGATGGTGTCATAGACCAAGGTAGTGAGCACAGCTCTTAATGCTGGCCTTAAATTACCCCTCCCATCTTGGAAAGATAGTGGCAAAAACAGGTGTAGCTTTACTTTTAGCAATGCTATTTAGCAGATAAAAGACGTGTGGCTAGAAAAATGGTAGAGATATACAGTAAAGACAGATTCAGATGAAGTAAAATCTAAAAGATTTTTACAGTATGTTTTAAAACACATAGGCTTGTAAGAGAAATATAACAGGCAATGTAAATTTTAAGCAAGAGTGTAGCTGGGTATGGTGGCACACACTTTTAATCCTGGCACTTAGGAGGCAGAAGCAAGTAAATCTGTTTATTTTCAAGCCTAGCCTGGTTTACAGAGTGAGTTCCAGGACAAAAGCAAACTGAGGAACTCTGTCTCATAAAATGAAAAAAGAAATAAAAATTAAAGAAATAGAGTAATTAAAAATGTCATGTAAAGTTGAAAAATACACAGAATGTTTGTCTGGATACTATATGCTATTGTGTTGTCTTTGTATTTTTGACTGCTGAGGAAATAGCAAAAACAGCTAAAACAAATACTGTTCTGTTTCATTAATCCAATTTATATGTTTTAAAAGTGTCTTGACTTCAAAATTTAAGTATAAGGATGTATTACTTTTGAAAAGAGATTTTATTTATGTTTCTACAGAAATTAAATGTTGTGGATTACTTCCAGACTAACATAGTTTGATGAAGCAAGACTGCCCTGAAGCTGGGTCCCAGGTGATCCAGAATTTAAAACACCTGGACCAAGGCAACTTTGCAAACCACTAAAGCCAAGATTTCTAGGTCTACTTAGGATCCCGAGATATAAAACAGCATCCCCAACCAGCAGGAAGCAGTGTGTAGAAAATCATGCTCACATTCCCAAATATTTTTTTATAAATATTTGTTTTCATTTAAATGAGGCTGGTTATAAATTTTTATTGATTACAGTCAATCTCCTTCTAAAGAAAAAAGGGAGAAATTATATAGAAAAGAATACTTTTCATTGGTATAGATTTCCTTTCATTGATACAAATTTAAAGTCATAATTGCTCCTGGCAACACCACCTTGGTCAGAAAAGAAGATGAACATCAAAGAAACTTGTTATGTAGTTTGCTTCCAATATGCCAAGACTAGCCATTTTGGCAAGCTACTGCTCTTGTCTAGACTGTTTAACTGTATGTTTTTATAAAGAAGCCTACAAACCCACAAGAAAGTGACTGCTGAAACAAGATAGTGCTAAATTATTCCTGCTTCAAGGAAATTTCTGCCAGATAGTCTGTAGGATACAGAGAAAAATGACTGACAAACTGCCAATACAGGTTGGACATTTTGAAATCCCAGCTTTGCTGAGAAGTCTGCCACATAAAATGTGTTATGGGCCAAAGATGGATGCACCAATTTAAAGGAGAACTTTGAAGAATGTCCAGGTAGCAAGATGTCTCTGTCGTTTCTAGAGTTTATATACTATCCTTCTGTGGTCTTTGATGGACTTGAAGACAGATAGTCATGGTTATACTTTTCCTTAATTAGGATTATGATGAGTTACATATAAAACTTTAGACTCTCAAAGATAGGATTGTTGATATTTTCTATAAATTTTGCTAAATGTTATTGGATTAAATATTGTAGTTATAGTTCTTGCTTTATAACTGTTTTGTTATATATTTTACTATGTTAATATTAAAGCCCTTCTTTTTATTTAGACAGAAATAAAGATATAATGGGAGATGTCATTCTGCAAATGTTTCTCTTATTGGTTAAAGAATAAAGTACTGTTGACCAATATGGAATTAAGATAGGTGGGAGTAGAAGAGGTGGAGTATTCTGGAAAATGTAAGACAAATTCGCAATGTTATCTCAGGAGGAAAGGATGACAGATTCTGGCATTCTCTGTAAGATAAGACCATGTAGAAATATATATTTGAGTAATTATATATTAATAATTTAGACAGAAGTAGCCAATAAGATATGCTAGTAACCGACCAACAGTTTCATAATTAATACAGTATCTCTGTGTTATTTGGGACTGATTCAAATGTGGGAACCAGCTGGCAGGAAAGTGCCCATGACACCAGTTCTTTCTCACTCCTGTTCTCCAATTCCCCCTACCGTCTCTCAATCCCACCACCAATCTGCTCCTCATGGAGGGTGAGGCCTTCCATGGTGGCTCATTAAAGACTGTCGCATCATTTGGGGATGGATGTAGGCCCCTCCCCTGTGTGTCTTGGCTGAGTGAGTATCCCTACATAGGGAATGGGTTTCCAAAGCCCATTTGTGCACAAAGGATAAATATTGGTTCCACTGCCAGAGGCCCCATAGACTATCCACGATTATTCATTTGAGGTACAATTAACCAAATTCATTTAGTATATCCTAAATCACAAAGATAAATATAAGTCTATGAAAGCTCTACATATGGAGACATCAATACCGTGTTTCTCTTTTGTTTTTGTTGTTACTGTCATTAAAAAGCAAACCAAGCTCTATGTTGAAAAAACCTTTATAAAAACATTCAAAACTACAATGGACATGTAGCCAGTCTTCCCACAATTTTTCTTTGGTTCCTTCTTTTATCTAGAAAGAATAAGCATATTTTAATTTCCTCAAGAAACAAATTTAACAGGAAACAAATGATATTAAACAATGTTCTAAAATGATTTTTCTTAACATCTTTATATTTTCATATAAAAAACCTTCTAGTGTCTAAACAAAACTTTAACTGTACAAACCAATACTTCATTCTCTCATCACTTAGTCATTCACATGTTCATATAAACTTCATAGGGACAGTCCAATTTTACCACCTGGATCTTAAGTTAATTTCTGCATTTCTTGGCTTAAAACAAAAGAATTTAATGTTATCTGCATCATTATTTTAAATGTAATAGTTTTAAATTGTCTTACATATATGTTTTTACTAACTACAATAATGATACAAATTTAATTATGAAAAATATGTAATAAAAATATATATATCCTTATTATATAACAACATGTTTCCATATTTTCATATGAAATCCTTAAGATTTTATAGTTTTAATGTTTCTACCAGAGTAATTGATTGCCTTGTTCAACTTTTGTTGATTTAAAAAATATTCAGACATTTGCATTCATGGAAACATGTGATAGGACTCAGGGATTAACATCACTTCCTGCAATTACAGCACCTGGCTCTGTTCCCAGTATCCATGTTGGGAAGCCATGTGCACACAATCACAGGCCCGCCTGCACAATTAATTTTAAAATGTCAACAAGAACATATACTCTTGTCTATTCACATTAAGATATTAAGCTTTGGTGTTTTATTTTGGAGTAGAGATGAAATGCATATTCTTATTCACACTAGACATATGTAATCATTGAATTGACTCCTCAGTACTTTCATATTTAATATTTACTTAATTGCTCAAGTTGTTCTTGAACCCAACATTCTCCTGCTCCAACTTCTTGAAAGCCGGGATGATAAGATAACCTCACCACATGTAGCCTGAGCTGGTTTCAAAGCTGGGCTTCTAGACTTTGAGTTTGTCAGAACATATGTATTTTCCTCCAGGCACCTAGAGTAAGAAAGCACCTCACCAGGTGCATAATGCAGACATCATCAAGTCATTGCCATCATTGCACACACTCCATGGTTTCTACCTTTGCTGTGCAACATCATGCAGTAGAGTAACTGATGGTTTGAATGCACCAAATTTTCATATTTGGCAATAGTTTACTTGCTCCATTTAAATGTCTTTTCCTTTCTGTAGTTTTTAGAGTTTTTTGTATCTTTTTGAGACTATGTTACTAGTACAGAAATTTGTTTTAAATACCAGTTTTATAAATATGTACTCCTGAAACAATGACTGGAAATAATTCAGAGAAGTGTATCTGTTAATTTCCATAATGATAACAGGTTTTTATTCTTCATTGTGTAAATTTGTATTAAAATTCAAATGAGCCTAAAATATTAGTAACCACATTTTTACAAAGTAGTTTTTTACACACCCATAAAGGGTTAATTGAGCATAAACAGCACACCCTTGAGACTCCAAATTGAATAATTTGATTTGTAAACAGGTACTTAGTGTACAAGAAGCCATTATGCATGCAATTATCTGTCTTCAATTAATTGTGTTTATCTCTAAGGAGCAACTTAGGAATGTTTGTTTCAGTTTCACTGGCTGTTAGGCCTGGTGGCTATAAACATTTATTTTACTTTATGCTATAGCTTTCAAATTTAGAGAAGATAGAGCTGAAAGCCATTATTGTGTGCTTGTGAGGAAACAGTAGAGAAAGGATTCATTCTGTTCCATGTTTAAGTTCTTATGCAATCACCTTGTCTCCCTATCCACAAAACACAGATGCCCCGAGGGGAAAAAATAAAGTTCAGCTACTCTCATAAAAAACAAAGTATGTTTGGGGAAGATCTGTATTTGTAAAAAATGTATTTCTCCTATATTAACAAGTAAATGTGCACCTGTAAAATATCAAAAACCTGTTTTAAGTTGCTACTCGTTTATTCTATTATTACTATAAAGAATTAGACATCAGTCACTTCAAGGCTGAACAAAGGGAAGACATTATACAGACCAAAAAAGAGCTTTAAAACTATTTCACATCTACATAGGAAAGGGAAGGGGAAAGAGAAAAAGAAGGAGCTACATACATTCACATACTGAAATTGAGAGAAAGAAAGAAGGAAAGAAACAGAGAGAGGGAGAGTAAAGATCACAACATCTTCAATTGACCATTCTAAAATCATTGTGCATTCCCCAATTCTGTTGAAGGGATCTATTGATCTCTTTGCATCCCATTGATTGCTCTGAGGCAAATTTCTCTTTTCTTAGGTAAATACTTCTTCCCTCCTAGTCTTTTCTCTCTGCCTCCTCTTCCAAATTATCTCCAATTTCCCCCTCATAAGCCCATTGTAGAAAACAATAGTATGAAGATCATAGTCAGCAAATACTTTTGGACAATGAAGTCATTCTAATAAGACTTCAGTTGTTTGCTGAATCCCTACCTTTCAGTGCAGTGTCTAGGTGACAAGGTGACAAGAAATCACTGCCAAATGAGTGGCTTATATTTTTAACTTAAACATGGATGTGTGATGTCATTCCAGGTTGGCTGTATTTCAGGCTGCTTCTGGCTTCACCACTCTTTTGTCTGTAGTACAATAGTAGAAACCTACTTTTGACATTGAATTCTAAAATACTCATTTCTGCTTCTGCCACATATTGGAAAAAAATGACTGATAGGACATATATAAAATTATGTACAAAAATGTTTACAACTCAGTTTGGATTGTAGAACAACTCGGTCAATGGGACTAGGTTTTCAGTGGAAGTTAGTTATTGGAAAATACAAGAGCAGATGTGCTTCAATAAATAGGTGCTTACTACTGTGAGAAAAGAATAAGTAAAGGAGCAGTGCACAGACTTCAGTAGTACTCCAACGAAGACATGTGGAAATGCAAGAAACCCCTAGGAAAAAGTAAATATTGGATGATGTGAATATCTTATCACTATTGAAACACATCTCCTATAGTTTGGGGGCGGGTAGTTTGAAGCATAGGAAACTACAAGCTGGTAAATAGAAAACAAAAAAAAAAATCCAGAACTTTCGTAGGATTGAATTTAAACAAGTGCAGATGCAGGCACTTGGTAATACATGATTTATAAAATTCAAGTACCCCTTAATCTCAAAAAATCCAGAGGATAGGGATTTCCCTGTGAGTCTGTATCTGATAGCAACATGACTGACTAAATGTGAGCTGGACAAGTAGGATGCTCACAAACAACCAAACTGCATGGGGGTAAAGCCCAGCAAGGCCTCAGTTGTACTCATAAAAATTCAGGCATCTAAGGCAAGATGGGAGCAGGATAGCAGGCTTTCCCTAGAGAATGGCATATCAATTAGTTATACAGGGCCAAGTACTCAACTCTGCAAACCTATATGCAATAAGATTACATGGACTGAGCAGGTTATATTTAGGAACATTATACACACACACACACACACACACACACACACACACACACACACACACACACGAATTATGTGTGTATACATATATCCATGCAGCAAAACCAGCAAAACTTCACATTTCTCTTTGGAGAACATGCTGGCACTTGTGTCTGCTGCCCAATAATTTGTGGAAAATTAAATAGGCATGTACCATTCTGTCATGCTATGTTCTCCTTTATCTTTTACAAACCATATTCCAAGGGATATGGCCTTTGATTCTCACAAATATTTGTGGGTTTAATAGAGTTAATATTATCATCCTTTCTCTGAAATTTGAGTTTTAAAATTTTACCTACTAAGGAAAAACTAAAGGCTTTTACCTTTAAATAGTATTATAACCTGTAACTCAAAGTATTTGTAAAGTGGTTTCTGTATACTGTCAGGCTTACTATGGTAAGAAGTCTATTATTCACACCTTATTTTTGTATGCAGAGATAGGGTTTATGAATAACGTATTGTAATGCTCCCCAGTAGCTCTACATAACATTTTCACTAAGTGGAAAGAGAAGCAATACAAACTTTTAAAAAGACAAGCAAAACCACTTCTGAATGAGTAGTTGCAGATGTATGTTGTTCTTTAGGAGTGAAGAACAAATGGAAAGACTATAGAAGGCATGGAACAAAGACATGAACAAGCTAATAAGGATGGGATTCTATAACACTATAAATAAAAGCTCCATGGCCTGTGGATGCAATTGTCTCTGTCTTAGAATTCTAGAACACTGCCTGTTCCAATGAAATATAGCACTTTATTTTAATCAAATGATGCTGCCTCTTTACAAATCACCTCCTGACAGTTGTTTTATTAAAGTTCTGAACCACTGTGAGTAAACAGAAAGATGTGTTGTGTTGTAGAAGGAAAGACACACACACACACACACACACACACACACACACACACACACACACACACGGGAGAATTGCAAATGAGCAGTGCTATAGAAACTCTCCAAATGAACCTTAATGTCCAGATGTCATAACAGTTGTTAGACTTTGGAAAGGGCAGTGTTTCAACTGAAAACACTTTCCTTTATGTTCCTGTGTAAATCACTTCCAGAAGATCTGTGGCATGTTTAATTTAACATACCTGATATAATTTCCAGCTATAATCAAGAAGGATGGAGGGTGGCCATAAGATACCTCAGAATCTACTTTTAAGAGAAAAACCAGTAAAGACAGCTATTTGCATTCAAACTACTTTCAAAGACTAAAGAAACCAGATAAAAATTGATAATGTTTGTTTTTAGCTTTAAAAGATTTTTAAAAATACATTGAACTCCAAAAGGAAAGTTAGCTATGTCACCTGTCTCCCAGCTCCAATCCTCAACAGTTTGGGGAAAGAAAACTCTTTCTTATTAGCAGAAGAAGGAACTGAGAAAAGAAATATTTAGTTTTCAAGAGCTCAATTCTAGCCATTATCTTTTTTAGAATTTATTTTAAAGATGTGTTACATTTGTTATGCTGTGGAACATTTGTTTAATGAAGCAAAGATATGCTGCTTTCATTTATGCTGCATTTGTTTAACTCTATGATGCTGTGATTTTTTTTTCCTAAATATCTGATGGTAGAATAAAGGGCTGAATGGCCACTAGTGAACCAGGGGAAAGGATAAGCAGGGCTGACAGGCAGAGAGAATAAATGAGAGAAATCTGGGAAGACAGGATAAGGAGCATAAGAGCAAAGAGAAAAGAACATAAATGGCCAGCCAACCAGCTACACAGCAAGTAACGGAACACAAAATAAAGGTATACAGAAATAGAGAAAGATAAAAGCCAAGAAGGTAAAGAGATATATGGGATCATTTAAGATAAGAAAAGCTGGCTAGAAACATGCCAAGCAAAGGCCAGGGATTTAATAACCTTCCCTGTGTGATTTATTTGGGAGCTGGGTGGCAGACCCCTCCCACCCCAAAAAAGCCAAAGAATAAAGAGTAAAAACCAACAACATTTTGGTGTCCCAACTTGGGTTTAGAGTAAAATAAAATGTAACAACAAGTATTACCCTAGCCTTTTGAAACAACCGTAAGCCATAAGTTGACCAAGGAGAGATCATCCTACAACAGCATGGTTCTTTGACAGTCTTAACAGACATGGATATCATCCACCATTTTAAAATTGGGGATAGCCTACAGCATTAATTCGTAAATCCAAGGCACTGAAACACAGGGCAATGTTCCACTTGGACATAAAAGTAGAGATAAGCACCAAGTCATTATTAAAGAGACCTCCATAGTGAGGTCCAGAAATAGAAAGACCCAATGTTTCCTGACCACAAGCTAGTGACTATGAAGTCTGTGGACATCCACATCCCAAGGGAAGCAAGAAGGACATAATGTCATTTAGGATTCTTTATTCACTTCAAATAATATACCAATTTTGGATTTGGGGCAAACCTGGCTTTAATGCCCCGTAATGCTAAACCAATGACAATACACAACTGATGGACTTATGATCAACATGGATACAGGGTGAAAACAAGTTCTGAAAAAAGGAGAAATGGTACCAAACTCATGAAAAATAGTTACAATATCTAGAATTTCTGAAAATAAGGTCAACCAGTTAATAAGGAAGCAGAATTGATACATACTTATTAAAGACAATAGGGTTTAGCATAGCAAAAATTATCAAGGGGTGAGAAATAATGACTCTTCAAAAGATAAAACAATATACCACTTATGAGATAGCGACTCATATACCTAAACTCTCACATGAAGAACGGATAAGTGTTACTTTAAGAACAGTCAGCAATATTCAAGAAGACAAAGAGAAATGATTTGATATTCTATTGGTGAAACTAAGAAGAAAGGCTAAAGTAATTAAAAATAATTAAACAGATATCCTTGAGCTGAAAGTATATTAAGCACATTAAAATCATGATAAAAAGAGTCAAGAGACTACATCAATCAAAGGAAGAGTTAGTGAGCTTGAAAATTCGCTAGTTGAAATTATATAGGGAGAATAGGAAAAATATAAGAAAAAAAGGGTAATGAAAAAATGTTTATGAAAATCCAGGGATGTCATTTAAAAAGAAAATGCCTGGGTTGTCCTACCTGAGTTCAAGAGAAATGCAAACATGACAAAGGAACAGGACACTTACTAAGACAACAGAAAAAATAATAGTGAGTGCTGGAGAGATGGCTCAGTGGTTAAGAGTACTTATTTCACTTGCACAGGACCAGAGTTTTTAATTCAGTACCCATCCTGCTCACAACTGTCTTCCTCTGACCTTCATAGGTATTTGCACATGCATGGGTGATGTGTGAATAAGTGAGCACACATGCACATGCACAGGCACGTGCGCGCACACACACACACACACACACACACACACACACACACATACACACCCCTAAAATAAGAAAATATACCTTTAAAGAGAGAGAAATGGAGAAACATACATTCAGAATTCTTCTAAAACCAACAGGTTTATTTCAAGTATAATGAAGTTAACAGCTATCAGTCTGATTTAACTCAATAGCATTCATTCCAAGACATACATTTTAAATTAATACTCAAAAGTTGCAAACTAAAAGATTTTCTCAGAACTCTGACAACAGATGATAGTTATGTACAAATTGTTAGAATTTCTAGGAAGTAACCCTTGGAAAGTTGGTAAGCAAGTATTCTGTGAGATTGGAGGTGATAGGAAAGCACTAGATTCAGTAACAGAGAAATAAAGGAATCCTTAGGAAACAGAACAGAGGAGAAACTTCAGAATCTTCCACAGACCACAGACCTCTGACAAACCTAGAGAGAGCTCTCTGGCAAGTGCACATAATCAAAACTGCAGGTCAAACCATGACTTAAGACAAATAAAGTCTCAGAAATACTGTGCATTTTTAGAAACAATGTTTTTAACTGGGGTTGGGGTCTCCAGCTAAAGCTTCATGCAGTGCCTCCATTGAAGTAGAAGGGGTGATGACATGTTTAATCATCTTAGCAATGAAACCAAACAATGGCTACAAGCCAGTTTTCAGAGACCTCTCTTGGGTTGCCAGATAGGCTGTCCTAGAATTGCATGTGAATCCCTTCTTGTCTAAATCTCAGAATCCTGTAGAATACTTTTAGCTAGAAGGAATAAAATAAGTCAGAACTACACAGTGTGCTAACAGGGAAAATCATGTTCTGAACCAGACTTGAGTGAACCGTATAGAGATAGGATTGGTGTCCATAGTAGCACAAAGGAATGAACAGACAACATCAGTACCAAAAATGTGGTAAGGAAACAAGTACAGACTCTAGACTTCACCCAATTATTTTGCCTTCATTTTATTTTTTTCTTATGTTAACATTTCCATTTGATTTAGCAGAGTAGTTCTATTGCACCCTATTCCAATTTCTAAATAATTCTTTTATCTTTTTGAGATTCTATAATTATGGACTAAATAGTTAAGATCATAGGTAAATAATTTAAAGAAATAATATAAGAACACTCAATAATGTTTAAGAAAATAAAAAAATATATTTTAATGATTCCCAAGGGAACACAATTAACTGAATTAAATAGAATTCAACACAGGATATGAAACAGGTATTTAATAGAGTGATATAATCTATAAACAAAAGGTTTAACTTGAAATTTTTGGAAAGAAAAACTCTGATTTGAATTTTTAAATTCAAGAAATATCTTCATTAATAAGATAAATAATAAATACAAAATAGCACAGGTCAAAGTAGATGAATTAGATACTATAGATGAATTCTAACATTTAGGAAATGAAAATGATAGCATAGTAAGAAAGAAAAAGCATAGATACAGGATAACATCTAAAGACCAAATTATTAAACATTGGCAAAGAAAAATTCAAACTAGTGATATATAAAATATTTACAAAAATTATTGCCATAATTGCTAAATGTAAGGAAAAATGCCTACATACAGATGCAGAAGGTCTTTACTAACTCAAAAAGTAATAGTGCAAAAAGTGATTCTATACAACATTGTTAAAATGTTAAACATACATAACAATGAAAGCTCATGAAAAGTTTCAGCACGAGAGAAGAACTGTGTCATGTACAGAACAAAACTCAGTAGACAGATAACAGAATTCTCATTAAATGATAAACCTAAGTATATCGAGATGACCGAGCATTTGAAATCACTGGCTGCTTTTCCAGAGGACCTACGATTCATTCACAGATTTTACGTGGTGGATCCTATCTGTCTGTAATGCCAGTTCCAGGGAACCCAAATGCTTTCCTCTGGCCCTTTGTGGCATAAGGCATGCATGTGGTGTACAGTTTGTGTTCAGGCAAAATACTCATACACATGAAACAAATAAGTTTCAAAAATAATGACTCCAAATGCAGCCTGACAAGGAGGAGCTAATGGGACCCCCAGACTGATAGCCGGGAATCCAGCATGGGACTTACTCAGACCCCCTCTGGGTCTCAGTTAGAAGGTCTGAGCAGTCTAAGGGACATCAGACAGTAGAACCAGGATGTATTCCTGGTACACAAAAACACCTTGCAGGAATGGAGTTGAGGGGGATAGGAAGGGAGGGTAGTCAGGGTGCATGTGAGGGGGGGAAAGAGGGGAAGAGGGAAGGAAGGAGGGAGGTTAAAAGGGAGGGAAAGAGGGAGGGGAGGCGGGAGGGAAGGAGAAAGGAGTGAGAGAGGGAGGGAGGGGAAACTGGGATCGACATGTAAAATTTTTAAATTGTATTATTAATAAAAAATAAAAGAAATTAAAAAAATAAGACAAGGTTAATGAAGTTTTATAAAGAAAAATAAATATTAAATATAATAAAGATTTAATAATATCCTCAAGATTAAAAATCACTCGTCAAAATATACCAAAAGAAAGAGAAAGATGACCCAAATTAGTCAACATACAGATCAAAATATAGCCATTATAAAAGATACTGAAGACATTCAGAAGATCATTATGTTAATCTTTAAAAGTCATTTAATGAATGCATAAGAATTATAAATAAGCAAATGAAGTTTAGAAAAATACCAAAATTTACAACAATTAAAAACTGATTGGGATTAATACTTCAGAAACCCCACAGCTAACAGAGGGCTGGTCTCCAAAATGCATAAAGAACTCATGGAACTAGACATCAAAATACAGAGTTACACAATTGAAAAATGGGGTAAAGAGCTAAACATAGAATTATCAAAAGAAAAATCTCAAATGACCAAAAGACACTTAAGCAGGTACCCAGCAACCTTAATCATCAGGGAAATGTGAATCAAAGTGACAAAGGGATACCATCTTATACCTGTCAGAATGGCTAAGATCAAAAATATTGAGGGCATATTATGTTGGAGAGAATGTGGAGTCAGGGGAACACTTGTCCATGTCAACTGATAGTGATATTGCAAATTTGTAGATCCAAGTTGGAAATCAGTTTACTTCAAGACCCAAAGATACCACTCTTAGGCAAATACTCAAAGGATGCTTAAGCATACCACAAGGACACTTACTCATCTGTGTTCATAGAAGCATTATTTATAATAGCCAGAACCTGGAAACAAATTAGATGCTCCTCAACCAAAGAATGTATAAGGAAATGTGGTACATTTACACAAGGGAGTACCTTTCAGCAGTAAAAATGATGACCTCATAAAATTTGCAGGCAAATGGATTGAACTAGAAAATATCTATCCTGAGTGAGGTAACCCAAACTCACAAAGACAAACATGGTATACTTTCACTGATAAGTGAATATTAGCTGTAAAGCAAAGAATAACCAATGTATAATCCACAGCTCCAGAGAAGCTAGGTAACAAGGAAGACCCTAATAGGGACACATTGATAGCCTGGGAAGGGAAATTAGAGGGTATCTATTGGGTAAACTGAGTACAGGGACAGGGAGAGGAGTAAAAGAGAGTGGGTGGTGGATGAAACATGATGGAGGAGGGATGCAGTGGAAGAGCAATGAAAGAGATATCTTAATAGAGAGAGCTACTATGGGTTTAGGAAGAAACCTGGTGATAGCGTAATTCCCAAGAATCCACTAAGGTGACCCCAAATAACAATAGTGGATAGGCTGCTAGTACTGTCCTTCCCTGTAATCAGATTAATGAATACCCCAACTGTCATCATAGAGTCTGCATTCAGTAATGATAGAATCAGAGGCAGAAATCTACAACCAAGAACCAGGCTTAGCCTGGGGAATCCACTCAAAGAGAGGAGGGAGGAAATGTACCAGCAAGGGAGGGTAGACCATGATGAAGAAATGTATACAGACAACTGAACCAGGCTCATGGAAATTCAGGAACTCAATACCAACAGCAGTAGGGACTTCATGGAACCAAACTAGAATCTCCATATGTGGAAAAGAGTTTTGAAGCTTGTACTACCAGAGGGGCCCCTGGAAGTAGGACCATGACACAATCCTGGTACATGACCTAGTTTGTTGGAGCCAATTCTTTATGGTAGGATAATATGTTCATCCTTAATGCCATGGAAAGAGGCTTGACCCTGCACCAACCTACTGTGTTAGACTTTGTTGACTCCTCATGAGAACCCTTACTTTATGGAAGAGTGGATTTGGGGTAGGCTGGGAGGTTAGGCTGGGGGGGAGGAGAGGGACTCAAGAGGAGCTGTGAGAGGAAGTACTGTGGTTGGAATATAAAATGAAATTCAAAAGAAAAAATATATTATAAAAATATAAAACAAAATAGACATCAAACAATTAAATAACTCAATTAAAATTAGGTACAGATCTACACAGAAAATTAACAAGGAAAGAATCTAAAATGTGCAAAGGGCATTTAAGAAATTGCTCAGCATCTTTAGTCATAAGGGAAATGCAAACAAAATAAGTCTGAGATACCATATAGCATCTGCCAGAATGGTTAAGAAAAAAATATATGATGACAGTTTATGTTGAAGAGGCTGTAGAGTCAGGGGACTGCTCCTCTACTGATGGTGGGAGTGCAAACTTGTATAGCTGCTTTGGAAATCAACATGGTACTTTCTGAGAAAATCGGGTATTAATCAACCTCAAGACCTATTGATACCATTCTTAAACACATCCTCAAAGATGTCAAGCATACCACAAGGACACTTGCTCAATAATGTTCATAGAAGCATTATTAATAATATCTAGAACTTGAAAACAGCTTAGATGCCCTTTAAATAAATAATGGAAAAGAAAATATGGTACATTTACACAATGGGTGATTACTCAGTTGTAAAAAAAAATAAGTAAATAAAATGATCTCATGTAATTTTCAGACAAATGTTTGGAACTAGAAAAAAATCATCATGATCAAAGTAACCATACACAGAAATACAAACACAGTATGTACTCATTCATAAGTGAATATTAGCTGTAAAGCAAAGGACAACCAAGATATAATCCACAGCTCCAGAGAAGATAGGTAACAAGGATGACCTGTAAAGATGGAAAAATTTATCCTAACTCTCCACTGCCCCAGGAAACTGGGAGTCTAAATCCCAGGCTATAGGTCACTTTCTTGACTGTTTACGACAGCACCTGTGAGTGAGTGAACACAGGAAATGAGCCTTGTCACCCCACCCAGAAGCCTGTGCAAAAGCAGCCTTCTGTGCTTAGCCTGGGCTTGGATAGGTTAAATTAATTGGTCTGTACTGGATGCTATGAGGTGATTGGTTTACGATGAGCGGGTTTTGTTGTAACCCTATAGAAGCTATCTCAAGCCTGTACCCAGGGTCCTCAGCCCTCTACCCCTTCGTGGCTTATGGCTGTTGACCCCAGAGCACTTGGAATATAAAAAACCTCATGCTTTTGCATCAAGACCGCTTCTCGTGAGTGATTTGGAGGGACCGCCTTTCCTGAGTGGGAGCATAAAGGTCCAAGTTCTCCCAGTCTTTCAACCCTAAGAGTGAGACATGGATCACCCTTAAAGGAGGAAAGAGATGAGTTCTCCTAGGTAAATGGGGGTGGGAGGGAAAGTGGAGGATGTTGGGGATCAAAACAAGGGGGAATGAGATGAGGGAGTTGAGGGAGAGACAGATAGGAAAAGCAAGAAAGGGAAGGAGATATCTTGATAGAGGCAGCCAGTATGGGATTAGGGAGAAACCTGGTGCTAGAGAAATTCCCAGGTATCCACAAGGATGACCCACCCCAGTTAAGACCCATAGCAATAATGTAGAGGGTACATGAACCAGCTATCTACTGTAATCAGATTGATGACTGTCAGGACCTTATATGGAATCCATTCCATCTTGCCACATGTTCAGAGAGCTCAGAGCATTTCTATTGTCCTTAAGACATTTAATTTACCAGCTACAGCATGCCTGAGCCTTTGAGGTGAATGGCTTAACTTATCTGAATAACAATAAACTTGGACCCACACAGCTTTACACTCATCCAGGAGGCAGAGAGTACATGCAGTTATGGAGTGCCTTCAGAATAAGGGAAGTAATTACCCTTTGTCCTTTATACATAATAATAGGAATCTTCTGTGACTGACCCCTCCTTTGGTTGATTATTTAAATTTGGAGGTATGAAATAAATGGGGCTTTCAGTATAGACTGAATCAGCTCTCCTGATGATTATCCTGTGTTTCTGTCTCTTAATTCTGTTAGCTAGCCTTTCCCTCATCCACAGGCCCTGACTTAGGAATGGACCCTGAGCCACCAGGCTGGTTCAGATTGCACCCCCACAAAGACAGTTTCTGACAGATGACTACTCTAATTGTCCTTATAGAATCTCCATCCAATAACTGATGGAAGCATATGCCGAGATCCACAGCCAAATAGTGGGATGAGCAACAAAGAAGAGGGAATTATATGAGCAAAGGGGGTCAAAATCATGATGGGGTAACACAGAGACAGCTGACCTGAATTGTCTGTACCAGCAACTAGGGAGCCTGCATGTGACCAAACTAGGATCTCTGCATGTAGGTGAGTGTTTGTGGCTCGGTCTGCTTGTGGGTCCCCTGGAAGTGGGACCAGAATCTATCCTGGTATATGAGCTAGCTTTTTCATATTCATTTGCTATGGTAGGATGCCATTCTCTGCCTTGATTCATATGTGTGTATAGGGAGGGTGCTTGGTCCTGCCTCAACTTTATATGACAGGCTTCATTGACTCTCCATGGGAGGAGGCTGGACCTTTCCTGGGTAGTGGATGGGGGCAGATAGTTTGGAAAGGAGGGAGGGGGAACTGTGGTTGTTCTGTAAAATTAGTAAAAAAATTTAAAAATGTTTTCCTCACAAAAAGATAAAGCTCATTTTAAACTAATTTAATTACATATAAAATATCATGCACTGTGACCAATTAAGTTTCATTCCAAGTATGCAAGTTTGGATCAACATGGGGAAATCAATAAATTCACTACATTATATTTATACATTCAGGTGCAAGAAACAATTATCAAAACAGTTTCAAAAAGATAGATCTTTGATAAAAACCACCATAAAGTCATAAAATCTGAGGAAATGAGCAAATGTATCTCAAACTAATACAGGTTATATAGAGCAAATATATAGTAAGCATTTTTCCAAGGGGGTAGTAGTGTTTTGCAGATGTCTTCACTTTAAAATAAGGGCATATCTAAGGACTTTCAAGAAACTATTCCAATCAATCCTAAGAGCAAGAATTGACAAATGAACTGGTGAATTTTTAGAGTTCTTGAGAATGGGCTTGGGAAGTGGTTTGGGGGTATGTGTCTGCTTGCAGTCATGAAGAACTAAGTTCTGTTTCCCAGAACAAACATAGAGTCAGATTCTTTAACATGCACCTCTTAATCCATGGGAGGCAGAGGCAAAGTATTCCCAGGACCTCATCAGCCACATAGCCTGGTGTCATTACAATTAACAAGAGACCCTGCTTCACAAAAGTGTGGACCATAAGGAACAAGAATCCAGGTTGTCTTATTCCCTCTAGACATACACTGTACCATCTGTGTCCCCACATAAGCCCTCTTATACATGAACATATATAGACATAAGTACATTATTTTAAAAATCCTCTTTGAAGGAAGGGAAACAATAAGTTGAATGAGCAAAGAATAACACAAACACTTAGAAGAAATTGTTTTTGTCAGCTGTGCATCTTACAAAGGAATAGATAAAATATGTACAGATACGAAAATCCACTTCTCTCTACCTTCCCCACTCACTATTTAAGACAGGCGGAATGCTGCCTTGAGGTCCTAAGAGCAGAAAAGTTGTTCCTGCCTCCTCACCCGATGCAGCACTCACTAAATTGACCCCTGTACCTTCCCTTGTTAGGAAAGAAAAATTAAGCCTTACTCTCCACTGACCCCAAAAAGCTGGGAGTCTTAAATCCCAGGCTGAAGATCACCTTCTTGAATGCTTACAACAGCACCTGTGAGTGAGTGAACACAGGAAATGAGCCTTGTCACCCCACCCAGAAGCCTGTGCAAAAGCAGACTTCATGGGCTATGTGTGAGCTTGGATAGTTTAAATTAATTGGTCAGCACTAAATGCTACGAGGTGATTTGTTCATGATGTGTGGGCTTTGTTGGAACCCTATAAAAGCTGTCCCAAGCCTGTACCGAGGTTCCCAGTCCTCCACCCAGGTTCCCAGTCCTCTAACCCTGTGTGGCATTAGGCTGTGGACCCCAGTGCACTCGGAATAAAAAGGACCTCATGCTTTTGCATCAAGACCGCTTCTCATGAGTGATTTGGGGTGCTGCCTTTCCTGAGTTGGACCTGAGGATCCATGCTCGCCGGTCTTACACCCTGGTCAACACAGTAAAGCTGATCCTGAAGGTACAGGTGTGAGAGAGCTGTACCTGAGGGTAAGAAAGCAGGAGAACTGGTCCTGTCCCTTGATTGTTGGTGCAAGAGTGAACTAGCCCAGGCAGCAATGGAGAGCTCACCCTCGTGGTCAAGACAGAGTAGAGCTGACTGGCTGACCAACACTGCAACAACCCAGGCATAGAACCAGGGTTAGGAGTTGGCTCACCCCAAAATATACCCCATCTATGATCTGTTGGAGCATATGAAGGGGCCAGTCCTGCAGACCCAAAGCTGCTGGACTTCTATGAAACAGAACAATAACAGGATATCCAAGAAAATCTCCAGTGAGTGCCCAGCTATGAAAGTGTAGCAGAAATCATAGTCCTCAAACCAGACCAATGATTCTCTATAATAAACACTTGTAAGCAAAGACATAGATAAAGGGTTTACTGTGTCCTACTTCAGTTCCCATCATGGCATTTTCCCTCCGAAATTTAATTTTCTTTTATGTAGGGGGGAAGGTTGCAAGGGCAGTGGGCAGACATGAAGGGACAGAGAAATGCGTGGGAATAATATACATAATTAGGAAGATACACAGAATAAATAAAGAGAAATAAAAAGTAAAATTGTCTCACAGGCCTGCTATAACTGACTACTTGACTTAATGAAGATGTTTTCTTAATTGAAGAGTCTTCCTCTCAGAAGACTTAAGCTTATGTCAAGTTGACATAAAACTGTCCAAAATAGGTTTTAATTTATTGTTTATTATTATGTGTTTTCATTTTTCTTTCCTTTTTTTCTCTCTGCATATGAATGTGCTTGTTCTTTTGTTTTAATTTTTTTTATTCTTTTTTTTTTTTTTTAAAAAAAAACTTGTTGGTTTTGGATTGGTGGGTCTATAGGATGGTTCTGGGAGGAAATGGTGGAGGAGAAACCATGATCAGATTGTACTGCATAAAAAATTTGTTTTAAATTAAAAATTTAATTTTAAATTTAAAAATTTATGGTGGAGTATTTAGTGTCTCTTATATGTAGAATATAAAGATACATTTTACTTCTCTTTTTCCTCTTTGTATTCCTAATATCACATTTATTGCTGCACTTTTCATTAGGAAACAGAAATAGCCCATATTTATGTCAACTGTTGACTGGCTGGATAATGAAATGTGTGTGTGTGTGTATGTGTGTGTGTGTGTGTGTGTGTGTGAGAGAGAGAGAGATAAAGAGAGAGATAGAGACAGAGAGAGAAAGAAAGAAACAGAGATGGAGACATAAACAGAGTGTGTAATTAATTTAATTATGAGATTTTGCAGTTAAATGAATGGGGAAGAAATAATCATATTGAGTAAGGTAATTCAAACACACAAAGACAAACTTCACACATTTTTATTTCATTTGAGATGTTAACTTCAAATGTTCAGATATTAGAATACCCATAGAATATTCAAGAAAAAAGATTAATAATAAGCCGTGGGTGGAACTTTCAAGGGAAGAGATCTAGAACACATGCTATGAATTATTAAAGGGGAATGATGGAGCAGGAAATGTTTAAATGAGAGAGATAGGGTCAAGAGAGAAGAGGGGATGCAGGAATAGGTTGAAAAACAAAAACCAAAAAAAAAAAAAAAAACCAAAAAAACAAAATACCCAAGATATTTTGAAAAGTCATATGGAAAACATGCATATAGAAACTTTCTAGGATATTTACCTACATGAATGTGTATATACAAACATACATATATAAAATAATTTAAATTGAGACATTGTATAAGTGGACCATACCTACTAGACTCTACAGGCTAAGATAAAGGGCATGATAGAAACTTGAGGATCAAACCGTGATTGTGTGACTGTGTGTAAGGAATGAATGTGTAGCATTCATTGCTCTTACTCTATAGCTATAACACCTTTTCAGTATTGTAGCAATTTATTGAAATGCACATATGCTAATATCAATAGACAGGCTCAGTTCTTTTTATTTTAATGATTTCAGATTTGATTAATATGACTTTTTCTCCATGTTGAATAGTTGTGACAAATTCTATAAATTACTGTTACGTAAGGTAACTCAGAATTTTAGTAACATTTTTGCAACATCCATTTAAATTAAGTTATTGACCATGTAACTGGCCTGTCATTTAAAAAAAAAATCACTTTCTTTATTTTCAAAGGAATCTGTCCTCCCAGAAATTAAGTTCAAAGATATAAAGATCTATCTCATTATCAAAATATGTGGTCAGAAAATTGAAAGCACAATATTAGATATTAGTACATTCAAAATTAGTTTTGCCTATAAACCTCCAACTTTTATAAATAAGTAATACGGAATATTCAGCTGTTTCTAGATCCAGTTCCAGGAGTAACATCTTCTGGTATCTGTAGGCACAAGACATGAAAGTGGTATACATATATATGTGCAGGCAGATACTCATAAGTATTTAATTTTGTTAATTAAATACTCTACTTGTGTACAAGAACCTCAGATCTTTGAAAGCTTTTATAAAATAGATTTTTTATTCTCTTAGTTTTGTAATCAATGTATCCTTGATGTGTTAACATCATTGATTACATTTAGCTCTTCTACAAAACCCTACTAATTTAATCAAGTTAGTTCAAACATGACTATTTGCTTGGAATAATTCCATGGACTTCTAACAGTGTCCAACTTATTATAGTTCTATTTTTTATATTTATTTTGTTATTCTTTAGTGGAATCAGATCTGAACTTCTTGATATAGCCTAGGAGAAACACAATTTTTTGTCAGTCCTGCCTAACCTCCTGTTTCCTTGTGTATGCTTCATTATCTACTGCTGAGAATGTTATTTTTAATCATATAATTTTAATATTGCAACAAAGAAGTAAAAGATTGGAAAAGATACAGTAACACTACTAAAAAGAACAATTTAAATATTTTATGTATAATTGACAATATTTTGGTAGATGCTTCTATCCATTTATGTTCTGTAAGTCACACTCTTAGGTTTCCTTCTCATTCTTTCCTATGGTAGATACTACTTTTTATGTAAATGTATAATTTCACCCTTTGCAATTTGAGTACACCATTGCCAATTCCATTTTTGTGTCTATGCAGTATGATGTGAACATAAAGGGATCAAGAGGACACACAGTGATACTTAGCATAGATTCTCAATAATCAGTATTCTTCATGACCATCTTACATTTCTATATGTTTACACATGTCATGCATATCCCACCATTTCATAGTAAATCGTCTAACAATGAAAAAATAAAGAGCCTGAGCCTGTAGTCCTTTTGGTTCAATATAGAATTATTAAAATATGCATTGACTTTCAGCTGAGAGAAAAAAGGTTTTGTTGATACTTTTGTTATGCAGACTGCTAATATTTTTTTATTGCTTATATACAGTTTGACCTAAAACAAAACAGTCTTAAATCAAGAATTCTTCCAGTGCTCCCAGCATATTTGTAACATACACTATTATTCTGACTGAAAAGTTATGTATTATTTGGTAGCACTGTGAAAGAGCTCACTGAAAACATCACTACCAAACTTGATTTTTGTTTCTTTCTTTGCTTTGGATTTTGGAGACAGGGTTTCTCTGTGTAGCTTTGGAGTCTATCTTGGCACTCACTCTGTAGACTAGGCAGGCCTTGAACTCACATACATCTTGCCTCTGCCTATCAAGTGCAGTGCTGGGACTAACCCATCACTTGGCTCCAGATAGTGTTTAAAAATATTTTTAGTAGTTCCTTGAGAATTTTGTACAATGTATTTTGATAATATTCACCCTCACTCTCTCGAGTTGTTCCCAGATTCATGCTACATTCTTCTTCCTTCTTACCTCTTCCCTTCCCACCTAACTTTGTGGACGGTTTGTCTCTGCCCCTTCACTACCAATCTGTGCTACCTAAATATTTTTGGATTTATGGTTTCCCACTAGATCATGGTTGACATTAACATGAGCTACCCACTTACAGGAAACTGGTTCTTCCTCTCTCAGCAGACAATAATTGTTCATTACCTATAAGTAGAGTTTCATGTCTACCTTGACCATCCATGCTAGAAGTGGTCTTACTTGGCCATATTTTATGCATGCTTTCATTTCTGTTATAAGTTAATATTTGAAATTACTCTGTTTTTTTACATTCTTTCCATACCTTCCAAAATTATTCCTGAGTTTTTTCATGAGAAGGTATAGTATACATCTTTCATAAATGGTTGAATGTTTTGTAGTCTCTCATGCTTTAGATCTTGACCAGGTGTGAGTCTCTACCAATAATAATTTATTACAAACAAAAGCATCTCTGGTGAGGGTTAAGAGATGTTTTAATCTGAGAATACATAGAAAAGCCATTTACTTTTCTAGAGTTTATGATCTTCCTACCTAGAGTTGCTTGGCCTGATAATTGTGTCATGTATGGGTTTTACTATGTGCCATGGACCTTAAATCCAATCATAAAGTTATTTGATACTCCATGAAATTCGTTCCCCTATTACAGCAATGGACAAGTCTTGCACATTGTCATATACTCTCCATTTGTCTGTAAATATAGTTTTCTTTCATTGGTAGGTTGATGGGAGTTACCATTGTCTTCCATAATATTTTTATAGTGGCATCTCAATTTTATTGCTTTTGATCAAGAGTTTTCCATGCCAAAGAATAAAAACCATTGATAACTATGGAATTGCTCATGTAGTAGGAAAATTTCTGTAAACCAAAGCTATTTATTTAAAGAACTTATGAGTACTAGCAAAGTGATTTTTGGCAAGAAGATTATTTAGTTTATATAACTACTATAAAGGGTCATCCCCTTTATGTTTTGGCCTTCTGTATGAAAATGACATTTAGAATTTACAAGTTATTAATTTACTAGGTGAAAAGCCTCTATTACTTAATTTAATGAAATATCAAATTGCATACTATCTTTATTGATGTAATGGAAACATTTCCTGAAAGATAGTAATTAAATTTAAAATCAAGACAGAATAGCTTTTACCTGTATACAATATTAGCTGTTGAGTATAGAAACAAATGCCTTCACTACATAAAAATTACTTTGTATGTCTTAAAACTCAGACTCCCCATGAACTGAAAAGGAAAGACGATGAATATATCTGTTTAACAATTTGAAGTCGGGGAAATATTTTCTTAAGAAACATGCATTATCATCAAAATGTGGTACTGTTCAGATTGGAGGGATATTATAATGGTTTTCTGAGTCTCATCTCTTTCACGTAGAAACAATAAGGCTGAGCCAGAAGCATCTAGGTAGAGAGCAGCCGACTGCCTATAGTCTGACATTACTGTTCTGGTTGCAAATTAGAAAGAAGGGGGAAAAACAGGCTTCATTTTTATGTCCTCCAGTCACACTGAACTTGGTAATTCAAAATGATGCCACTGAATTATGACCATTCAAATCCCACTTAACAAGTAGCTTGGATTAAAGCTATTTTCTAAAAATACTGCCATGAGTGTAAGCTCCAAATGTAGAAGCAAAATGAAGAATAACAGAAGTTGTTCTGTAAATAATAAAGCAATATAAAACATGAAAATGAATTGTAGAGAGCTGAAGGCAGGAATGCTAGCTTAACTCTAAAGCATAGCTTCCCTTTCTTTAGCAGTGAAATGAACTAAAACCATTTCTATATAAAATGTACCAAAGTTCTGCCAGACAACATATTTCCAATCAGAAGTAAATGTGACAACATGTTGACTTAAAGGCATGTTACACAGCAAAATAATAATAACAATAATAATAATAATAATTTATAATAGACATGATTGCCTAGAATATTAGGCATCAAGAGTTGCCCTGATCTCAACTCACATGGATCTTTTTATTTACTGACCAGCCAAAGTTATTAGATTGGTTTCTTGTGAATACAACAATACTTTGAAGGCACTATACTAGAAATATGGTTTTCATTTCATAACCCTTGGTAGCAATCATGTCCTTCTAACCAGAGACTTTGGGTCATTTCCCACCAAAATAGGTGGGAGCACCATTTTACCATGGGGGAATCACAGCATTGAGACATTTTAGTTGATCATAACTCTCATTTCAATAAGATTTTCAGTTCACAGCATGCTATCATTAGCATTATCTCATTTGATTATAGTGGTTGGTTTGCCACTGTGTGTCTTGCATTTAATAGAAACTCAGGAAGTATTGTGGATTGATTAACTATATAATCTTCTTGCTAATGCAAGCAGGGAAATGTTCAGTAACCCTGCTTTCATCATTATTTCAGCTGTCTAGTTCATTGTGATAATTTCCACAGGGAAACAGCCTTGGAGAACAAATGCTCCAGCCTTCATGAAAACGGGAAATGTGTTAGCTTTCCAATTGGGCAAAGGTGTGACTTTCCATGTTGCACAAAGGCAAAAGATGCTTCCTTGATTATGTGATCTGCAGCATTCTACACCAACAGCCACTTTGAAGTGGTAGCTCATGCATTCTTATCCCAGACACACTAATTTGCTCTTACAGTATTTTCCATTGTGTTAAGCAATACTTAACTGTGTTTGGCACTAAACTGTTTTGGGTTTTTGTTCCACAATATTTTCATTAACTGTGTATGCTAAAGGAGGGATGAGTCAGGGAAGTAAAAGACCACTGGAAAGTTGTAGCCAGGCTGCCTTCATAAATAATGCTCTGTTTTTGCTATTGATGTAAATCCAGGAAAGTCTTTCAAGGCCTGTCTTTGTTATTTTGAATGTAGCTGTTCCTAGTGTTACAGCTGTATCTCACTTTCCCTTACCCTCAGAAAAACATAGACAGTTTGTTGTTGAAACCATTTCTGAAGATTACAAACTTGATTTACCACAAAAACACAGACCATATGATATGAGTAAATGCAAAAGGGATCATATTATAATCTTATTTCCTATTTCAGAAAAAAGGAAAGAAAATGAAAAACAGAATGAAGAGCCAAAAGAAATACAATTCTCACAAAATGCTGTGATCAAATAAGAGTTTCTCATTTTCTAATACTTAGAAGACATGTTTTCACATTGCATAAAAATAGAACTATCAAGCTTGGCATATGGAATAATACATTTAAAAATATATGCCTAGTACACATATAAGCATATGCACTTACCCAGGGATCTTAAACCAGGTCTTCACTTTACCACAAGTAGGGCTGAGAAAATCTCTCACCAGCTTTAAGTCAAGAGATTATGACTCCCAAGCTATTGCCCATGTGTACACGATTGTGTTAACTCAATGTCAACTTAACACTGGGCTAAGGGGTGCTCTGATAACAATAAAACAAAACATTTCCATTAAGGCTCTAAGGATCTGAGTTAAAAACAAAACAAAACAAAAAAAAAAAAGAACCCACTGTTAACAGATGTAGGAGGCCAGCTTCTAACTTGCTGAGGATCCAAATAAGAGTGTTAACAACATGAGGAGGGATAAAGTATGTTGTTATTGAATTGGGGCTTTTAGTTTATGTTTTTGTGCCTTAGACTTAAGAGTTCCTGGATAAAGGGTCTCCAAAGCACCCAAAGCTCAAAACCTACTCATGAAAATGACACATCTACTTCCAAGCACAGAACCCACATGTGAAAGTGGAACAATCCGTTTCTGAGAGTGATTGGCACAAGTACATGTGATGGGCCTAGTACAGTTGCGGATTATCATGCCATACATCCTTCCATTAGGCAGCACATCCCAACATCACCATGTCATGAATCATGCTTCTATTACATAGCGTTTGAGGACTCACTAAAACAAATCTAATCCATTTATTATGATTTCAGACTTTAACTAATTTAGACCTCTGGATTTCCTAATTTTCTAGCCAGTAGAAGGTTTATTGTGGAACTCAAAATTCCTGAGAATGAGTTTCTATATTTCTCATGTATCTTATATGCCTGTTGGTTTTGCATATTTAGAACCATAAATATGCCTTAAAAATACACAATCTTTTTTACTTGAACAGTGATTTTACTTCCAAGGATAGTAATGCCTTCTTTTTTTTTTTTTTTGATATTACATAATTATTTAATGAAATGTTGGAAATTTCACATTATGTATCCTCCTCACCTTAACATTCCCTCCATATATTCCCCTCACTCCTGAAGCATCACCCCAAAAGAAACACCCCAATTCAATTAAAAACAATCATCCAGAAATACAGGATCTTAACAGAAGACAAAGGGGAGATACTGATGGGGAAGCTAGAAAAGGAACTTCTCTAGGTGATTTTGAAGAAATAGAAAACAATATTAGCAAATATTAGCAAAGTACTCTTGGTGGGGAAGGGGAAGCCTCCACCATCTGACCTGCACTTAACTGCATGAACCTTTCACCAAAAAGAAGTTAATTCTGCCTACAATATGAAAAGATTTGAAAATAGATTTTTTTTTTTTTTGCAAAACTTAAGCTGCTTGAAGAAATATAATATTTAGTTGAGTTATGTGTTGTGTTGTGCCGTATTAAGTTTGCTTTATTTCTGGGAACTAAACTCAGTTCCTGAGCTTGAGTATTAAACATGATCTTTACCTGGGAACTATACCCATAGTATCATGGAACTCTGAATGCAGGACTAACTAACCTGTCGCTTAGGCAGCTAACTCAATCCACAGAAACCATGAAATGATAAATGTGTGTCAGATGCACAGTATATTGCAACTAACCAAGCATGAGGAGAAAATTACTATCACCAAATCCACAGGAATGTAATACAGTATGAGAAGATGGTAAAATGTCTTTCTAAATAAGAATAACTTGCTCTAAATTAAAGTAAGTTGAGGTACCAGCAAAACTAAAAGTAACTACAATTTAAGAAAGTATATATTGAATAATGATGAATAAAGAACATGCTGGGAAAACCCACAGAAACTGCTGACTTGAGCAAGTGGGAACTCATGGACCCAAGTCTGACAGCTGGGAACCAACATAGGACTTAACCAGTCTTCCTGAACATGGGTGTCAGCTTGAAAGAATGGACAGTCTATGGGACCTCTGGCAGTAGAACCAGTATATAGCTCTAGTACAAACAGACTTCGGGAGCCCATTCCTTATGGATGGATATTCCCTTAGCCTAGAAACACATGAGGGGGCCTAGGCCCTACAGCAAATGACTTGACAGACTTTGATGATCTCTCCCTGGGGAGTGAGTGGGGGATGGGATGGGTGGGCTTTGGGAGACATAGGAGGATTGGAGGGAGAGGGAACTGGGATTGATATGTAAAATAAGAAAAAATATTAAATAAATTTTTTAAAAATTAAAAAGTCCTTACAACAATAATGTTTTAAACTATCAATATGTTAATTATAAAATCAATACTATTGAAAAGAGAAAGATAATATAAATTGCTGAACATATTCAAATGAAACATAGTTAACTTTAAAGGTTCAAAATCTCTGTGTTTTGATTATTTTATAAATGTTCATACACTATATTTCAGTCATATATTTCCTTCCTCCCAGATCCTTCCTGCTTCTCTACCTAGTCACCTTTGTATTCTTCCTCTCTTTCTCTTTGGAATCTCTATCTTGGATAAACATGTGTTATAACCACAAAAACTTTGGTTTGTATTTTCTCTGAAAAAATAAATGGGAGGGAAGCACTCTTCAAATCTTTCCTACTCACATATGTGTAGAAAATAAATATTTTTATTCCAAACATGATTGAAAAATAATTTGGTAGTATAATATGGGATTACATGTTTACATTAATAACTGCTACAAATCATGGCATGGCCCAGAAGGAAGGGAGCTGCTGTTAGAGGAAAGTCTGTATCAGCCATTGTAGAGACTTTATTCTCCTCTTCCAACTTCTTCAGAGACCTGGGCAATTAGAAGCTCAGCTCCTGGAGTGTACAAGTAGGCTCTGAGGCAGTGGCTAGCAGAGGAACGTGGAATTCTGCCATTTAACATTGGTTATAGCATAAAGGTTCTCCCAAATCTGAAAACTTATACCACCTGGTTTTGGTGAGAACTGCTAGGAAACAAAGATAAATAGGAGGTCTTTGCCTTCATTACCCAACTGGGTAGCTATTAATGAAAGTAGAGGTTTTTATATAGACACCTGCAAATCAAATTGGTCTCTTCTCATTTGCATATTCTTTAGAACATTTTAAACAGACACTGGTGATGGGTTGGATTCGTTTTGCTGTAGATAGAGATTTGTGTGGCTCCTTTAAGGGAGGTTTCCAAAATTAGCATAAGCGGCAAAAAAAAAAAAAAAAAACCGCCTTGCTTTTAAAGAGCTCTGCTAACAATTCATTGATGTGTAAGAGAGCTGCAATGAAGGTTTACACTGTGTTTTAAAAAATACGCTGGCATGGGAGAGAAAAGGAAACAGGATACAATGGTTTAAAAAGCAAAAAGAAAGTAAAATGAATGGTTGTGGTGGCAAACGCCATTAATCCCAGCACTCGGGAAACAGAAGCAAACAAATCTCTGTGATTTCAAAGTAAACCTGGTATGCACTGAATTCCAGGACAGATAAAAGTTACACAGAGAAACCCTGTCTCAAAATATATAAAAATAGAAATAGAATAAATAGAGTAATAAAAAAGCCACGTAAAAATGGAAAGCACAGAGAAATTTTGGATACTATACATGACTCTGTTGTCTTTAAATTATTTGATTGCTGAGAAAATAACAACTGACAAAAGAAATGCTACTGGATTAATTCAATTTATATATTTTAAGAATGCTTTGACTCCAAAATTTAAGCCTAAGGACAAGCTACTGGAGAAAAGGATTTCTATTTTTGTTTCCACAGAAAATGAAAAGCTATGGATTCTTTACAGACTTATATGGTTTGATCAAGCCAGACCCCCTGAAACAGCTCCCCAGGTGATCCAACATTCAAAGCAGTTGAGACAAAGCCTTGCAGACTACTGCCAAGATTTCTGCATCTTCTTTGAACCCCCATGACAGCGCCCTCTACCAGCAGGAAGTAGTTTGGAAAGAACGATGCCCAAATTCCCAAATATTGTTTATAAATGTTTGTTTTCATTTAAATGGGCTTGGTTATAAATGGCTATAACCACAAGCAATCTTTTTAAAGGTAAAAAGGGAATTATGGTATAGATATGAATACTTTGCTTTGAAATGGATTTTCATTTATTGATACAATTTAAGGTCAATTTTGTGATATGTATATTTCTCCTCTTGTTTAGATATTATGTTTATATAGCTCATTGGAAAATGTAATGTAAAATTTAGTACAGATTAGAGAATTACCTATGATAATTAAAACTTGGAGTTAAGTTAGTTAGGATTTCTAGATATGCAGAGATGTATTTGAGATGAATAGGCGTTCTTCAAACCTTTCAAAGAACTACAGAATATGGCATTTAAAATGATTTAGGGGTTTTCTTGACAGTGAGGCACAACTGCTCCTGGTAACACCACCTACAAAAGAAAGGAAGATGGACATCGAAGAAACACATGAAGTTTGCTTCTAATATGGCAAGACTAGCCATTTGGGCAAGGTACTGCTCTTCTGGACTGTTTGACTTTATGTTGTAGAAACTGGACATGCAGGACCCACAAAAAGGTGACTGCTGATGCAAGATGGACATTGCTACAGGATTCCTGCTTCATGGAAGAGGCTGCCAGACAGCCAGACAGTCTACAGGACACAGAGAAAAATGACTGACACACTGTCAATACAGGTGGACAGTTTAAAGTTTTCTGCTTTGTTGAGGAGTCTGGACACACACTATGGCCTATGGGCTGAAGATGGAACATTACAGAAGAACTTCGGGTGACTGGCCAGGCAATGAATTGTCTCTGTCATTTCTAGAGTTTATATATTATCCTTCTGTGGTCTTTGAAGGAATTGAAGACAGATAGTTATAGTTATAGTTTTCCTTAGTAAGGATTAAAGATAAGTTACATATAGGACTTTAGACTCACAAAGATAGGATAGATGATATTTTAAGTCTTACAAAATGTTGATGGACTAAATATTGTTTACTGTGATTTTTATTTGATAACTGTTGTATGGTATATTTTGCTATGTTAAGGTTAAACCCCTTCTTTTATTTTAGACAGAAAAGAGGAGATGATGGGAGATGTTATTCTGTATATATGTTTCTCATACTGGTTAATAAAGCACTGTGGCCAATAGAAAACTAGATAGGCGGGGCTAGGAGACTATGAGGAGGAAGAGGAAGTAGTAGGTGGAGTCAAGATTTAGCCCAGGGAAGGAGCAGGACACCTGCTGCGCGGCTCCCCGATAAGACGACCACGTGGAAATACTTAGATAAGTAGAAATGGGTTAATAATTAAGACAGAGCTAGCCCATAAACAGTAATGGTAATTGGCCAACAGGATTGTATCAAATATAGAGTCTCCTGCGTGTTATTGGGGCCAGGATGCCAGACCAGCGGTGGGCGGGCTGGCAGAAACTTACATGCTACACACGGGTGTCTAATTTTCATTTTCTCTTTCAAAGAAACACTATAAATTTTTGTTTGAAACATTTTCTCTTGTCGCTGTTTGATTGGCTTTATTTAATGAGTGTATGCTTTAAATTTTTTATTGAAAAAAATTATATACAATATATTGATTTTAGTCTCCCCCAAAAACTTCCTACTAGACCTCAACTCTTCTCTTCCAACCCAAATACACACACTTTCTATTCTCCTTATAAAACAGACATCTAATAATAATAATAAAAAATTACAAAGAAACAAACCAGAATAAGATGAAACTAAGAAACCATTGGGGGGAAAATCAAAGACAACACGTGAGAAACTCATAGATATAGAAAACTACATGTTTGCACACTGAGACCCCATGAAAACACAAGGCAGTAACTCATATTTACTCAAAACAAAAAAAAGGACCTGTAAGATTATAAATAAATAAATAAATAAATAAATAAATAAATAAATAAATAATCCTGACAAAACATTGGGACAAATAATTTTCAAAGATGCTGTTAAGTTTGTTTTGTGTGGGTGGGCTCTGAGAGAGAACACTATTTTGATTATGATTGATTATGAATTGGGGATAGCGTCTAGGTTGGGGATGGTGGCCAGGATAAACTTTTCCTCTCTGTTCTGGGCCTCCATTTGGTGAACATTCGTTCAAGTTCTATGTCCCAGTCTCTGTGCACAGGTTATCCTGGGCTTAGAAGACCTTATTTTCTTGCTATCTTCAATCCCCTCTGATTCTTGCAAATCTTTCTGCTTATTCTTCTACAGGCTTCTTTGATCTATAGATCAGAGGAGAACCAGGATTTGATGGAGACATCCTATTTTGGGCTCAGTGTTCCAAGGTCTCCCACTCTCTGGACACTGTCTGTGGATTTCAATTTCTGTTCCCATTTACTGCAGCAGGAATTTTCTCTGATGATTCCTGAACAAGGTACTGATCTATGAGTATAATATGTCTTTAGCAGTCATTTCATGGCTGTGTTCCTCTAGCAGAAGAGTCTCATTTCATTTTCCCCTATACCCCTAACTTATCCTGTTTCTGGTCTTGACCATGCTAGCAGTGTTGACAATGGGTTTCTTTTCATGGGCCTTAACGCCAACCAGACACCAGTTACTTCCATAAGCTTTGTGCCACTATTGTACTAGAGCATTTTGTAATCAGGCCATCATTGTAGATCCAAGTTTGTAGATGGGTGGGTGTCTATCTTTCTTCTTTGGTAGCATGAAGAGTACCTTCCAGTACCGTGTACACTGATCAGTAGAAGTGAAGGCTCTATGTGGCTATCTGCTTCACTTTTCCATTTTCAGGGAGTTGCATATGTGTTTTCTTCATCAGTAGGCCTTGTTGTTTGTAGGGAGCAACAATTGCATTCGCAATAGCCTCAAATGTTTGAGGATATTGTCAACATTTTTGTATAGAAACTTACTTACAGTGCCTTGTTTTGTTTTTCTCTTTGGTTTTACTCTTTGGGGGCAGACCACCCAGCTCCCAAGTAAATCACACATGGAGGTTTATTCTTTGTTATGAGTGCCCAGCCTTAGTTTGGCTTGTTTCTAGCCAGCTTTTCGGCTTTCTTTCTTTCTTTTTTTTTCTTTTTTTAATTATTAATAATATAATTTAAATTTTTTACGTGTCTATCCCAGTTTCCTCTCCCTTCCTCCCTTCCTCCCTCTCTCCCTCCCTCCCTCTCGCCCTCCCTCCCCCCTCTCTCCCTCCCTCCCTCTCTCACTTCCTCTCTCTACCCCCCCTCCCTCCCTCTTAGCCTCTTTCCTTTGTGATCTGCACCCTGGCCACCCTCCCCTCCCATCCCTCCACCCCCATTCCACTTGTAGGGCTATGCTATCCAGGTTGGGTCATATAAATCTTCCAAGTCATTTGAAGTAGGGACTAGGACTGCTTTCCTGTCTCTAGGTTAAACGGGTATCCCTCCATGGGGGATGTGTCCGCAAGGTCCTTTTGTGCACCAGGAATACATCCTGGTTTTACTGTCTGAGGTACCCCAGACTGCTCAGTCCTTCTAGCTGAGACCCATATTCAGGATGACTGAGTCAGTCCCATGCTGGATTCCCAGCTATCATTCTGGGGGGCCATTATCTCCTCCTGTTCAGGTCAGCTGTCTGTGTGTTTCTGCAACCTGGTCTTGTCCCCTCTCTCTGCATCTGGATTCTAGTTTGACTCAGTGTTTAGTTATAGGTGTTTGCTTCTGTTTCCAACAGGTACTAGATGAGGGCTCTAATATGGTGGATAATTTAGTTGATGATCTCACTATCAGGGAAGGGCATTTATGGTAGCCTTTCCATGATTGCTTGAATTGTTAGTTGGAGTCATTCTTGTGGGTCTCTAGACCTTTCTTTAGGTTCAGTTTTCTCTTCAAACCAATAATGTCTCCCTCATTTATGTTCTCTCTCTCTCTCTCTCTCTCTCTCTCTCTCTCTCTCCATTTTCTGTCTTCTATTCTTACCCTCACTCAATCTATCTAGTCGCATGTGCTTTCCTCTCCTCCCCTTCCCTTTCTCCTAGTTCTCTCTCCATTCACTGCCCCCCCCACATTTCCCATGTGCTCTGGGGGACTTGTCCCTTCCCCTTTTTGTGAGGGACCATATATGAATCACTTAGAAAACACCTTGTATCCCAGTTCATCTGGTGCTGTGTATTATAAGCTTAGCCAGCTTTTCTTTAAAATATCTCATTTACCTTTGGGCTCTGGGATTTTCCTGTTCTCTTCTGTAAAACTTATTTTTACTCAGTGGATTACTGTGTAGCTTAATGGTTGGATGGCTGGTCCCTGAGATCTTCTTCTCCTTGTTCTCTTCTCCCCCTTTTCATGTTTCTCCTTCTCTTTATACACTCTGTCAGCCATGCCTATCTTTTCTCCTGCCTTGCTATTGGCCATTCAGCTCATGTTTTAGACAGGCAATGTAACACAGCTTCAAAGAGTTAAACAAAAACAGCATAAACAAAAGTCACAATCTTAAAATAATATTCCCCAACATATACTTTGAGGATATGTTATGAGAAGTAAATATTTATTAAATAAAATATGTCTTATATTGGTAGTTTGTATTAGTGTCTCTGATGAGAATATTCAACTTTGAACCACCTCATTGAGTTCTCCTTCACAGATATTTATTTTATTCTTGTTTAATCTCACCCGTACCTCACTGTTTTTTAGTTCTAGTATCTTGGATGCACAAGCATCCTACTTTTGTTTCTCTAGTGTATACTGTTCAGGTACATGTCAACATGACAAAATACCAATGGAATCAACTTAAATAAGAAAAGATTTCCTGTGGCTCATAGTTTCATGTTTAGTCTACACTACTTAGCTTCTTTGAGTATGTATCTGTGCTTGTAGAGGCAAAAAAAAAACAAAAACAAAACAAAACAAAACAAAACAAAAAAAAAACAAAACTTACCAAACAAAAACAAAACAGAACAATAACAAAAATAAAGAAAGTAAAAGAAAAAAAAATCATGGCAGGAAGATGAATGGTGCAAAGTGTTTTTGCAAATCTTATTAGAAAAGAGGAGAGTGAGAAGGAGAAGGAAGATAAAGAAACGGGAAGAGAGGAGAAATGGCAAGCCAAATGACAAGTTGTAGCTTCAGGGACATGCAACAATAGCCTACTTCTTTCAGTTGCATACAGCTCTCACAGTTTCTAGAAATGCCATGAACAAAACACGAACCCTCAGGTGTTTTTAGCATTGACATATTATGAACTTCTCAAGAATTATCTGTATTTCAAAACAACATTGTCTTTAAACTTATTGGACTTCAAATCTATAGCTAAAGATTTTGAAGGTCAATTGTCTTCTATTTTCATCTATATTAAATTTGGTCACATGATCAATAACAGTGACTTAAAAGTGGTAAAAGAGCTGAGAAGGCTAAAGCATCTCCTTATGCTATGACATGCATACTGCCCCCAGGTCAACATTTGGAGAAATAAGTATAGTCTCTTTTCAGAACATTACTGTTTCCCCTCATCTCCAATAATTCTCTTCAACAAATGATTGCTTTAGTACACCATTTCATTCATATTACAGTTTAATCTTTTATCATTGTAACATTCTTCATAATGCTGGCAATGACAAAGGTAGGCAAAGAAAGTTTTCTCCGAAACATAGAAGAATGATAGACATTTGCCCCCCTTTTATGTTGTAAAGAATAAAAAAAATCACTATTCTGTATCAGTGTAAAGTTTTATGATATGATTTCAATAATGAGAATTAGCTAAGTACTTCTCTAAGATAAAATCCCAGTTACAAGATGCAGTTTTCACATTCAAACACCTTTGCTGGCAAATTCAAAGCATACTTAAAGAAAACCTATCTGAATGACTTGAAAATTAAGAACATATGCCAAAGCTATCATGACTAGAAACATCTTCATGTACTTAAAATTTATTGTTATTAAAACATAAAAATATTTATTTTGTATAATTTATCACACACATATATGTTGTAGGTTGGCTAATGTGAGCTAATTAGCATATGAACTCATATTTAATATTTTATTGACAATATTTTCTTAGAACTTTTATTAATATAATACATTGCTGTTGATCATGACTGAATACTGACCAACAAATGTGATTTTATATAACTGAAATATTCTGTAATTGGACCAATAGCTCGCTATTGCCCTCTCACTCAAACATCCTCATTGCTTCGTAATCTCATTTTTCTTTCTACTTCTAAAGAACCAAAAATTTCAGATTTGAAATAATATACAGTTTTATTGTTGATCCTGCATTATTTCTCTTAAGGTAATGTCTTCTAGATCCATTCACATTATCAGAAACTGCAGAATTTAATTCTATCTTGTACGTGCCTGCCCTTGCCAGCAAGAAAGACGCGACTCCGGGTAGATCTTCTTGCAGTTTTAATCAGGATCCTTTAAATATGTTGCTTCTGGCCCGAGAGAGAGAGAGAGAGAGAGAGAGAGAGAGAGAGAGAGCGAGCGGGGGGGCCCTGCACAGGCTTAAATACCCTTGAGCTAACCAACCCTAGTGAGCCATGTGGACCCTGCAAATAGGCTAATCTAATGCTGAAGCAGACAGGCTGAACAGACTTAACCAATTAAGGGCTTGTTTACACCAGAGAGCCTTCACCAGTGGGAAGGTGTAAGGCGGAAGCCAACGCCACTTTAAGGTGTGGCACTACGCGGCTCTCTACACTATCTCATCTGTAATATTATTTCCTTATGATTATATCACTCTTATTTATTCATCTATTTATTACTTGATGCCTATTACAGCATTATTCATTTGTGATGATATTTGGAATCCTCATTACTTTTAAATTTGTAAAGTGACATGTGTCTTGTGTTTCCAGTGTAAAAAGTAGAGACAGGAGTGTTAGGGAAAGAAAGGAAGACTGACATAATCTTTGAAACATAAGAGAAAGTCTGATTATCTGTCTTTGACATTTTTGTATCATATTTGGGACAAATATTTACACTCAAATCTGATTTTTCAGAATGATACAAACAAATAACAAACATTATCTTTGAACTGAACTGAGTCCTCCCAAAAGATATACAATGGCTAAAAATGAACAGGAATAAAAAGCTAAATTGGTAGAAAAAGAAAGAGGCAAGAATAGAAGACAATAGACAGTAACATGACAATGTCTTTCAATTTTTAAAAATATTTTGATAGACTTGTCTGTTTGCATTTGTTTACATTTGTGTGTAAATGTGTGTGTTTGTGCACACAGCCTTCTGACACAGCACATGTATAGAGGTCAACGGACAACTTTTTGAAGTGAAATCTCTCTTCCCAGAATGTGATTTCCAGGGATTGAATTGGGTCATCAGGCAAAAGTAATTTTGCGTGTTAAATCATATTACTGGCTCTGCACCCATTACATTTTTAGGGTTATTTATGGTAATTATTTTTAACAATAATTTAGTAAGAGGAAAACATCAAAATCACAGGCCATAGATAGTCAAAAAGTTCACTAACTGACAGTCATGATATGCAACTATCTATACCTGATTCCAGCTTGCCAGAACACTAGAAGCATTCTTAATATATTGTTATTTTTGCATTCTATTACTTCTTATGATTCTATCAGGAATATTTTTCTTTTGCTGATCAAGATCAATACAATTCACAACAACATCAATTCATCAGCAGGAAAGTATCATAGGTCTTGCAGGGAAAACCACCAAGGAACAGCAGTGCATGACTGATCTTTTATGTAACCCTTGCTCTAAATTTATATAGCATAACTGCCTGGATTTACGTTCTGAGATGTTTATTTTTCAACACCAGTAAAAGAGTTGGAAAGACTTCTTTTTCAAAGTACTGAAGTTTGATTCTTAACTAATCACATTAATTTTCTCAGGACTTCCTGTAAAGCAAGGTCCAGGAGACATGACATTCTATGTTGGTTTGTGTAGGCAGCTGCATTCCTGTGCGCATATATATATATATATATATATATATATATATACATATATATATGTTAAATCTTATAAAAATAAATCTTATAAAATTTACACTCTTTCACATTTGAAGTGCAACAGTTATTTTAGTGAAATGGGTTAAATTGTTATCAATTGATAAATCTTAATATTATATGACACCAAATGGAGTGTTTATTATAATTAACATAATTTAAATGTGAAGCCATTTTTTGGATAATCTCAAAATGCATTTGTTATTTCTTATTTTTTTAAATCTTATTTTACATACCTATTCCAGTTCTCTTTTCCTCCCATCCTCCCACTTTCCCCACCTTCTTCCCACCTCATCCCCCATCCACTTCTCAGAGAGGGTGAGTCCTCTCGTCGGGAATCATAAAACACTGCCACACTATTTGGGGCAAAACCAAGGCCCTCCCCCATGTATCTAGGCTAAGCAAAGTATCCCTCCAATGTGAATGTGCTCCAGAAAGCCGGTTCATGCACTGGGGATAAATACTGGTTCTGCTGCCAGTGGCCCTATAAACTGCCCAAGACCTTCAACTGTCACCCACATTCAGGGGGTCCAGTTCAGTCTTATGCAGGTTCTTCAGTTTATAGTCAATGAGGTTCCACTTGCTCTGGTCAGCTGGTTCTGTAAGTTTTACCACCACAGTCTTGACCCCTTTGTTCATATTATCAATCCTCCAGGAGTTTGACCTAGTACTTAGCTGTGGATCTTTGAATATGCTTCTATCAGTTTCACCAGTTATTGGATGAAGGCTCAGTGATGGCAATTGAGGTAGTCATCAATCTGATTATAAGGAAAGGCTTAGATCTTCCCTCTCCTCCTTTTTCTTATTCTTCTTCAGATTTATTTACTATGTACTCAGTAGATTTATGTACTATGCACTCAGTGTTCTGTCTGCAGACCAGAAGAAGGCAGCAGACCACATCTAGGATGGTTGTGAGCCATCTTGTAGTTTCTGGAGATGTAACTCAGGACCTCTGGAAGAGAATCCAGTGTCTTAACTGCTGAATCATCTCTCCAACTTGTATTGTTTAGATTCTTAGTTGGAGTCATTCTTATGGATTCCTGGAAATTTCTCTTGTACCAGGTTTCTCAATAACCTCTGTTAAGGTATCTCTTTTCTTCCTATCCCTCTCTGTCCTTCTTTCAACTTGAACTTCCTTATTCCTCATGTTCTCTTCTTTCTTCCCTTTCTTTCCTCCCACTCTCCTGTCACCCTCCCCCCATGCAGAAGGATATGGTGCTCTAGCTGAGAGTTTTACAACTTGATAGGCAACAGCAAGTGGTCTGACTGTAGCACTGAGGGAAGATTGAGCAAAACAGATCTCAAAGCCCACCCTCACATAGAAACACTTCATCCAATAAGACCATGGTTCCTAATCATACCAACCTTTTGGGAACAATTTTCTTTAAAACCACAGGAAACTTACTTTTTCATATAGTTGGGCTAACAATTACTCATAGTTTCAATTTTTTATTGCTTTGGATTCATTTATTCAGTAACCACTAAATACCTTCTTTTGCTACTGACATAAAGCTTGTACAACAAAGATCAGGTGATGTTACATAGCTATATCCTCTGTTTCTCAGACAGTCCACAGTCTCCTAAGAGCAGTCTTACAAGAATCAATCCTACTTCAGAAAGCTAAGTACCAGTGAAATTTTAGTTGTTTCTGGTAGGAGTACAGTTGAGGTCAGCGCATTGTTAGGAAAGTCTGTACAAAAGTGGTATTTCAGCAGTTTAGACTACATTAACTACATTAAGAGAGTTTTATCTAAATACCTAACTCAAGAACCCTCATGGTTTGGAAATAGTCTCAAAATAAACTCTCAAAAGTCCTACATTATTTCCTCCAAACACTGTGGCTTAACATTCTGGGAAATGCTTTAAAATGGTATATCCGAATAAGCTGAATTAATCCTTATATTGATTTCCAAAGAAAAGCTGTGTTTCTTTCAAATGTGAATACGGCTTTTTGTTTATTGAGAACTAAAATATTTTCCTACATAAATACAAGTACTAAGAAATGAGGTGCCCCAGTCCCCAGGAGACCTTCCAGAGTTCTGACCCCAGGATTCAGATAGCAGGGAGGTTCACATGTTTCCTTGTCTAATCAGGCACACTCAGCTCAAACACCTCTACATCGCCTTATCCCCCTTACTCCTTCAGCCTGGACACCTCCCTGGTTAACTTCACCTCTGCTTCAGCCTGGACACCTCTCTGGGCAGCTTCACCTATGTACTATCATATCCTTCTTATTCCCTTAGTCCTGATACCTTCATGGATGACTTCAGTCTTCACAGCTATTGTCATTGCTTGTTTTCTGTTAATCTCTGGAAACTTGTTTTAGCAATATATATATATATATTTAGCAATATATATATATGCATATATATATATATATATATATATATATATTTTTCCCCCTTAACTCCATGCATCACTGCTTCCTCTAAATTAAAAAAAAAAAAAAAAACAGAGATAGATAGATGGCTCAGTGCTAGAATACATGCACTGCAATTGCAACGTTGGGGCCACCACTACAATTTCACTGACAAGGCAAGAGATGCCCCTACATACATATCCCCTCCCCTTAACACAAAAAATTGAAAAATTAAAATAGATCTGTAAAAAATAATTTGATAACATGATAAAATGTTACCTCCCTTCCAATGCCATATAAACAAACCTAAAATCACAGGTTACTACCCAAAAGCTTGCTCAATATGACATTGTATGTCTTTTAAAAATTGCTAATTCTACTGCATGACTTTATGCTCTCCTTGAATGTTTAATCTTCAGAACACAGTTATAATAATCTCTTCCCCTACTTTGTTGCTATTCTTCCTCGGACAGAAGAGAGGATGAATTTTCATAATATTTCTTCCCAAAACACAGTTTGCTAAGAACAGTGGATTATAGTATGTAAGAGGGAAGAAAGCACAGCTTATTGGAAAGGAAAGAGGACCACAGACCATGCAGTCCTCATACTTCACAACATTAGGCCCTAGCAAAATTCAGTTAAATGTTGTAGTCAATTGTAATATTTATCCCATCCATGAGTAAAATCAAAAGAGGTGGTTGAGTAATCAAGCAAATGATTCTCTTCAAACTGAATTTTCTGATATTTTTGTTTTTATTCACATCTCAGGAAAAATATTGCTGACTTTTCATAAATGTTTGTGCCATGTTACTACTTTTTCACATGAACAACAGAATATTTTGCAATGACAAATAGCATTTTCTTAAAGGAAATATATCTTACAAAGATAGCTAAGGAATTGTGAGCAATGGTATAGAATAAATAATGAATAAAGAATGACATTAATTTTAAGGTCATATATTCTATACTGTGTGCTAGTACTTATATACAACATGAACATATGTGATCATTTAAAAATACTTAAATTATCTGCTACCAATAGTAGAAAATAAGTAGAAAATGACAATTTTCCTGTCTCTGTAGAATAATAATTCTACTGCTGTACCCCACCATTTACCATGGCTTTTTCATATAATATTAATATTTGCATTTATTTTCTAAATATTTATTCGATTTATTTGTGAATAAAAAATTTAAAAGGTGATTAATAAGCAAATAATTTCTTAAATGTTTATAATAATTAAAATGCTCTCAAAATTATTATTACTATTATAACTTCCATATAATTTCAAGTCAAGGTAACATCCAATAACTATAACATAGGCATTACATAGAAAATGAAGATGGGTATAATGTCTAATTTATTTTTTAATAATGAGAAGAGAGCTAATCTTAGAAAGTGTGATTAAAATGTAACACTTGCCTATTGCCAAGATAGTGCAGGGGAGACAGGAACATGGAAAGTGGTGCTGGGTGGTAACCTAACACATAGCTAGCTCTCTCACTTAGCACACTGAATCTTTTTAAACCTGTGATCACCTAACATAAAAGTTTAGCAGTCATCACTACTTTTCAGCAGCTGTAGAAAAGAAATAAAGACACATCTGACCTCATGGTAGTAAAAACAGCTAAATTCTATCTGTCACTGCAAGTTAATGACTAACAGCGTTCCAGTAAAATTTCTACATAATTTGTATCAATGAACAGATGTCAAGCATTATCAAATATTTTAATGATGTGATGTTAAAAAGTAGTATATAATGAGTATTAGAGAAGATATGTGTCATGGTATTGAGAAAATCTTTTTTTTTTTATTTCAAATGTTTTTTCATTTAAATTTGAAACAAGCTTGTTTTACATGTCAATCCCAGTTCCCACACCTTGCTGCCCTCCCTGTTCCTCCCACCAACCCAGTCCTCTCTCCTTTCTGCTCCCCAGGGAGAGTGAGGCCTTCCATGGAGAGTCTTCAAAGTCTGTGATATCATTTGGATCAGGGCCCAGGCCCTCCCCTGTGTGTCTAGTCTGAGAGAGTATTCCTCTATGTGGGATGGGCTCCCAAAATCCATTCATGTACTAGTAATAAATACAGATCCCCATAGGAGCCCTCGTCTAGTAGCTGATGGAAACAGAAGCAGATACCCACAACTAAACACTGAGCATAACTGGAATCCAGATGCAGAGAGGGAAGACAAAACCAGTCTGCAGAAACACATAGAGACAGCTGACCTGAACAAGGAGGAGCTAGAGTGATAGCTGAGAATCCAGCATGAGGCTGACTCAGACCCCCTTGAACATACATCTCAGCTAGAAAGCCTGAGCAGTCTAAGGGACCTCAGATAGTAGAACCAGGATGCATTCCTGGTGCACAAAAGGACTTTGGGGGCACATGCTTCTTGGAGGTATATACTCCATTAACCTAGAGACAGGAGGTGAAGTCCTAGTGCCTACTCCAATTGACTTGACAGATATAGATGAACCCTCCTGAAGGGCATCACACTACATATGGAGTGTGGGGTGGGAGATGGGAGGGGAGGGCCATTGGGGAGCATGTGAGGATGGGAGATAGGGAATGAGGGAGGTAGAGAGAAGGAACTGGGATATTTATGTAAATATATATATATATATATATATATATATATATATATATATGAACCTGGAAGCAAACTAGATGCCCCACAACTGAAAAATGGATAAAGAAGATGTGGTACATTTACACAATGGAATACTATTCTGTGGAAAAAATAAAAAAAAAACAATGGAATCTTGAAATTTGCAGGCGAGTGGATGGAACTTGAAACCATCCTGAATGAATTAAGGACGAATCACAAAAAGAGGAATATGGTATTTACTCGGTCATATTTGGATTTTACACATAGAGCAAAGGATCACCAGTCCATAATTCACACCACCAGAAAAACTAGGATACAAGGATAATCCTAGAGATTCATATAAGGTCTGTCACAGAAAGGAACAAGATCTCCAGAGCACATGTGGAGTAGGGGGGAGTAGTGAGGAGAGAGGGAACTAGGAGAAAGAGAAGGGGAGGAGAGGAAAGCACAGGGAATAGGAATTGAGTCATGGGAGGAATAGAAGAGAGAAAAGAGAGAGAGGGAGAAAGAGAAAGAGAGAGAGAGACCATAAAAGAGGGAGCCATTATAGTTTGAAGAAAAAACTGAATCTAGAGAAATGTCCAGAGACATACAAGACTGACCCCCCAACTACCAATTTGAACAACAATGGAAAGGTTACCATAAATGCCCTTCCTTGATTATGAGATTGATGACTAACTTATCTACCATCATAGAGCCCTCATCTAGTAGCTGATAGAAACAGAAGCAGACACCTACAACTAAACACTGAGCCGAACTGGAATCCAGATGCAGAGAGGGAGGACAAGACCAGGCTACAGAAACCCACAGAGATAGCTGACCTGAACAAGGAGGAGCTAATGCCCCCCCAGACATATAGCTGGGAATCCAGCATTGGACTGATTCAGACCCCTGAACATGAGTCACAGCTGGAAGGCCTGGGTAGTCTAAGGGACCTCTGACAGTGGAACCAGGATGTATCCCTGGTGCACAAAATGACTTTGGGAGCACAATCCCCATGGCGGGATATTCCCTTAACCTAGATACAGGAGAGAAGGCTTGGTCCCTACTCCAAATGATGTGACAGATTTAGATGACCCCTCCTGGAAAGCATCACCCTACATTTGGAGTGTGTGTGTGGGGGGGTTGGATGGGAAGGGAGGGTGGTTGGGGGACATGGAAGCTTGGAAGAGAGGGAAACAGGGAGGGAGGGAGAGAGGGAGAGGGAACTGGGATAAATATGTAAAATAAAAATTAAAAAAACAATAAAAACTTGGCAGACAGAAAAAAAGTTGGAAAGCACAGAGAGACTATGGATACTGTATACTATTTGGTTGTCTTTAAATTATTTGTCTGCTGAGGAAATATCGACAACTGTTAAAAGAAATGCTGCTAGATTAATCAAATTTATACTTTTTAAAATGCTTTAACTTCAAAATTTAAGTCCAGGGAAAGAATTCTGGGGAAAGGGATTTCTATTTTTGTTTCCACAGAAAATAAAAAGCTGTGGATTCCATCCAGACTAACATGGCTTGATCAAGGAGTCTCCCTGAAACTGTCCCAGGTGATCCAACATTCAAAAAAGCTGGGACAAACAGCCCCATAACTGCGCCCCCTACCAGCAGGAAGCAGTTTAGAAAGAATGATGCCCTAATTCCCAAATATTGTTTTTAATTGTTTGTTTTTCATTTAAATGGGGTTGGTTACAAATGGTTAATGACCACAACCAATCTATTTTTAAAAGTAAAAAGGGGGATTATGGTATAAAAATGTATACTTTGTTTTGAAATGGATTTTCATTTATTGACAGAAATTTAAGGTCGATTTTGTGATATGTATATTTCTCCTCTTGTTTAGGTATTGTGTTTATATAGCTCATTTAGAAATGTAATATATAATTTATTACAGATTTTAGACAGTTATCTATAACTGTCAAAACTTATAGTTAAGTTAGTTAGGATTTCTAGATATACAAAGATGTATTTGAGATGAACAGGTATTCTTCAAACCTTTCAAAGATCTACAGAATATGGCATTTAAAATGGTTTAGGATTTTTCTTGACAGTGAGACATAACTTCTCCTGGCAATACCACCTGTTTCAGAAAAGAAGATGGATATCAAAGAAGCTCATTGTGAAGTTTACTTGCAGTATGACAAAACTAGCCATTTGAACAAGACACTGCTGTTGTCTGGTGTGTTTGACTTTCTGCTGTATAAACTGGGCATTAAAGACACACAGAAAAATGACTGCTGAAACAAGATGGATATTATTACAGGGTTCCTGCTTCATGGAAGAATCTGCCAGACATTCTGCAGGACACAAGGAAAAGTGACTGACAAACTACCGATACAGATGGACAATTTAAAGTTTTCTGCTTTGCTGAGGAGTCTTCCAGACACACTATGACTGAAGATGAAACATTATAGCAGAACTATGGGTGACTGACCAGAGAGTGAAGTGTCTCTGTCATTTCTAGAGTTATATGTCATCCTTCTGTGGTCTTTGAAGGAGTTGAAGACAGATCATTATGGGTATAGTTTTCCTTAGTTAGGATTAAAGATAAGTTATATATAAGACTTTAGACTCACAATGATAGAATAGATGATAAAATATTTTCTTTAAATCTTGCTAAATGTTAATGGACTAAATATTGTTAACAATGGTTCTAATTTGATAACTGTTTTGTTATGTATTTTGCTGTTAAAGTTAAAACCCTATTTTGTATTTTAGATAGAAAAGAGCTGATCAGATATGTCCTTCTGTAAGTATGTTTTTCTTATTGGTTAATGAATAAGCACTGTTGGTCAATAGGAAAGCAAGATATGTGGGACTAGGAGACAATGAAGTTTCCAAAACAAAGAGGATAAGATTCAACATGGAGGACAGAGAAAGCAGAATGCCAGGCCCTCTCTCCAACATTCACCTAGTAGCTAATGGTAGCACAAGCAGCCACTGACAAGTAAACACTGAGCTGAATTTCTGGAATCCAGCTGCAGACAGGAAGGAATGATGAGCAAAAATGTAAAGACCAAGTTAGAGAATCCCAAAGAGATTGCTGATCTGAACAAAGGGAGCTTATGTACAACAGCCTGATAGTTGGGAAACCAGGATAGGACCATCCAGACCCCCTGAATGTGGGTGTTAGTTGGGAGAAACAAATTCTTATATGTGATATAAAGTCAGAATAAAATTCATGGCAAAATAAAATCAAGTGCATGGCAAAGATAATACAAAATCTATAGGGTAAATACATTTTAAGTGAATGAGTGAATGTTGTATTACTTTTATACTACTGATTTTCAAAAACATAGTGGCTTCAAATAACCACTTTTTGCTTACTCTGGTATGTTGCTCAGAAGAAAGGGTGTGGTGTATGGGTTCTTTGCTTAAAAATTTAAAGGCTGAAATCAAACATTGATTTGGCTGGATGCTTTGTTGTCTCTTTAGAAGAATCTGCATGCAGAATTTTTCTTGAAATTGGTATAATTTAGCATTTCAGTGTTGTAAGGTTGAGGGATATATCATTAATAACTGTCATCTAAGTGTCTATCTCAGGCCCTAGAAGCTACTCCCATCCTCTGTCATCAGTCCCGGCCAAGCCAGATGTGTCCCATCTGACACAGCTTTTATAACAAACTCACATGCTTCAGATCACTCTGAGCTCCCCTGCTCTGACTTCCAGAGCCATTCCACTATGTAGAGATAAAAGGATTAACTGAAGTGTTGAAACTTGGAGAAACATATAGGCAAATAACTGACCAAGGTATTCAATCAACAGAAGAACATTCCAGGCAAGGATGCAAATACACAATCTGCTATGTAGGTCCAGTTCTAAAGGATCCTTGAGTTGTACCAAGACCAGGAATGGAAATGCAATAGGTACAATGCTTGGAAACATAGGAAACAATATAGAAAGAATTTGGCAACGTTGAAATGATGAAGGACGAGTAGACAAAGACCTTGAAAATAAGGAAAAGATTACTACTTCATTGAACAGAAGATGAAAAAGTATTCCAAGAGTAATGGCTAATCAGGTAATAACTCTATGAGACTATTGGAATGAAAATACAAGTGAAACTGATATTTCAAAAAAAGAGGAAGTGGCATTCTCTGAACAGATTCATGGTGTGTTATCTTAATCTATTTTTGCTTCTGTGATGGAGTAACATAAATTGTATACAACAAAAGTTCATTTTGTCATAATTATGGAGGTTTGGAAGCCCTAGATCAAGGTGACATTAGTGTTTAGTGAAGGTTGTCATGCTGAGTTCTCATCAGGCATAACTGTAAAACTGTCAGAGGGATCCAACCTAATTTTCTTCAGGGTTTTTATAGAGCACTAATCTTCTCATAAGGACACAGCAATCATAACATACTAACTTCCCTGAAGATCCCACTTCTTAACATGAACATGAAAGGCATAATGCTGTAGCATAAGTTTTGAACCGAATATATTCAAACAAAAGCATAGGTAATGCAAGGTAACAAGTGAAAATAGACCCTTCACTTTAGCTTATAAGGATAATGCTCACCTTGGCAACAATTTCAGCCTTGCTGGATGAAGCTTCTGACAGCAAAGAAGAAACTGAAGACAAAGCATTTATGACTGAACAATTCCAGATTTTTGTTTTAAGAGAAGTAAGTGAGACTAGCATGGAACTCATAAAAAGATGGAATCAAAATAAGATGACATTTTAAGTGAGAAATGAGAGCAAATTTGCAGGCTAATAGGAATGATCTACAGTATGAAGAGATTATGATGTGTTTTTTAATGAATGGTCTTTCAGTACCAAGAATAAGTCTCAAGTCCTGTGTGTGGTAAACAAGCATGTTAACAATGAATTATTAACCCAGACCTTACAGTGCTTTTACAAAGCAAGAAACATTTGAAAAAAAAAAAAGTACTCATGAGTGCATTATGGTAAATTGTCCAAGCACTCTGTTTTTGTCCCATGGACAAGTAGAAACTGACTCAATGATCTCTGGACATTGATACAGTGTGATGAAAATGATTGTCACCTAGGACTTCTGAGAATGCTAGAAACAGCTGTGATTTCAGAAGAGGCCACAGAGATACTTAGTCTTACATTTATTTTAGCTTCTCAGTCACTACATTCATTTATTTCCTGTGACATGTGAATCATGAGCAACAGGAAAATATTAGTTAGTCTCTCCAGCTGACTGGCCAGTCATTGGTTTTCATCTCTGCTTGAACTTACCAATGATATACCTGGATTGCTAACATAGTCAACACTTTCGGTTAAACAAAGCCAAGTTGATCATTTATGAACAACTAAACCAAAGAATTGCTTCATGACCTATACACAAATCCATGGACACTCAAACAACAACACATCTAAGCAATAGTATAAATATCTTTGGAGTTATATTAAGTTTATGCAAGCTAGGTAACTTTTCTTTGGTTAAAATTTAATTTTATTTGTTATTTTATTTTTTTGCCCTGCAGGAACATCATATGAAGGCTGGTTCCTCATCAAGTCTAATCCTTGCCTGCTAATGCCTGAAGAAAGAGAGCTGTAGTTCTATTAGACCAATGACTCATTCAAATAAAGGCAACAAAATTAAAATATATTTCAGAAATTTGTAACTAACCAATAGTGCAATAATGGGAATCTTTATTGGGAAAGGGAAGGGAGTGAGGAAAGAGGAAGGAGAGAGAAAGACAGAGGAGTGAGAGAGAATAATGATTTTAATAATTCAGTATGGTTGGAAACACATTATTCATCATATTCATCAGTCTTCCACAAACATGAGTGAGGTTATAAAATTAACTGAAATATATTTAATATTAGAATAACAGATTTAAATTTCATATGTAGTTTGCTATACTAGATCTTGTTTTAAGCATTGAATAGATTTTATATTATTTGTAAGGACTGAAGGATTTTATAATTTATGTGTACTTATTTTTAGTTACATACAAATGTCTCAACAATACCAGTCATTTAGATCTCCTCAGAGCAGTACCTGTTTTAAAGTATTTAATGGTTATGACATATCTAGGTAAACATGAAATATCTGATTTAATCTAAAAGCTATTGAGAGTTTTGTTTCCTCATAGAACCAGTAACATTTAAAGCAGAAGCTAATCGTAATATCTCTTCCCAGGATATGGTGGAAAGTTTCTTCATAGTCTGGGAACATTATAAATTGTGTTGTGTGGGAGTATTAGAAAAAGTTATAACCTTTTTAAACCCAGTTTTTCCTACAGAAAAGAAAAAAACGTATTTTTTGCTTCTCTAACAGAACCATGTTGGTATAACCCCCGAGACACACCTTGGCAAGCGTCTTTGTTCTATTCCTTTCACTAGACATTTTTATTTCTCTAAAAACCATCATCCTTTATGTTATTTGAAGAGAGCATAAACATTGTTAAATTCTTCAAATATATGTATAATCTTGAAAAGTATATTTCTCTTGCTGCTGAAAAGAACAAATATTAGTTTTGTTTTCTCCAATACTTATTGCACAGTTTGCGTAAAGTTTAGAGAAGTTCAACAACTTTTCTCTAAGCTTGTGTTTTGCTTCTTTACCCCGAGGCTTATATCCTCATCACAGGGTTACTGTCTAATAACAAAACATAACTTCTCCCTTCGAATTATACAGTTAACACACCAAATTCTCATTTAGCGTATTTTAACATTGGTTTGTTTTTTCAGCTAGCAAATTAATACTCTGTATTTGATAAGTTTTACATCATTTTAAGGTTACTAAATGACTTCACATTCTGACTTAATCTCTGTCACTGGGATATGAATAACCACACACACCTAGATATATATGTAACAGTTCAAAGATTGGCTGATCACTATTAATCACCAATGACAGTTGTTAAAACAGACACTCAAGGACATTAAACCTGCTTTCACTCCCGTGTCCCTCAAAATCTAGTGCTGGAATAAAGCAAATGATTTACTCTTTAGATATATTTGACAACTAATTTTTGCAATAACTTTTTGTGTAGAATTAATTCTGTTTCTCTATGGTCTTTCTCATTTGCTCTGTATTTGTATCTATTGAGAAGATGGAAAGGACACAGTTCTCTCCTTTTAACTTTTAATGCTGAGAAAAAAATTTACTACTTTAAATAGAATAAACTTTTTCCCTTTTCTTTTTCATTAGTTTAGAAAATATTTTATACAATCAGTTTGTCATAAAACAAAATACAATATGGCTGCTAGCAAGAGTAAATAGCCTGTTTTTAGTAATATAAGATGAATTTAGCAGAGTACATTATATAAAGGGGGAAAGTACACTTCCCTTTAGAAGTTTAGTCATATAAAATTTAACCTGAATTTCTATTTAAAATTAGATTCGCATGCAAAGTACAATAATACAATAAGTGAGTCATAGTCACATATTTAGTTGACATTATTCAAAGAGTTATGCTCTACTTTTCACAAAATCATTTAACATTAGCATACTTGCATTTATCTTCTTAATTTCTTAATTACTAACAATAAAATTGTTTTGAAAATGTATTATATAATTAAAGCAGACAGGGCACATGATTATCATACATAATCATGTTTTTGTTTGTAAATATTTTCTGAGAAAAATTGCATTATCACTAAACACTTGTACAATGTCAGATTTCATTAATACAGTGCACATTCCAAAAAGGGTCAAGAGCACTTTAGACAAATATGTATGAATTATATTTGATAAAACTAGGTCTGATGAAGAATAAAAAAGAACTCAAACATGTACATAGACCAATAAATTCTTTCTGAACCTTCACACACATATACCTGATGCTTTAAATGTATACTATGTGTAATGATAATTTTTTCTTGTACCATTTCCTCCCTCAACATTACTACCAATTCAAAAAAAATATATTAAATAGTCTTAGGTAACCTCTTTAACTGAATTGCTTTTTAGGACATAAAAACAGAAACTTTAAAAGTGAAAACAATACTAATCTAGAATTTTCAAGCTCATTACTACCCTAAATTTGGTTTGTTAGTCTAAGAGTTGGGGATTGCATCTCTTTAGCCTAATCTGTCCTCAGACATATAATCCTGCCACCTCAGGCTCCAAAGATGTGGTATTTTGGAAGAGAAGTGGCCCACAGACATGTGTGATCACCATTTGATGCCACGGCCTGGGAAGGTAATGAGGACTGTGGGACATGGAATCTCACTGGAGGTTTTTTGAGGTTTTCTCCTTGTCTAGCACACTGTTCTGTCCCCGAACATTCTCTGTACAGATGAAAATATGATCAGCCAACTTCCTGCTCCTGCCACAATGCTTTCTCTGCATGTTGCCATGCCTTCCCTATCATGATATAGTCTATCCTTCTGGAGTTATAAGGTAAAATAAACCTGATGTCTCTGAATTGCATTTGGTCATGCCAATAATTGAGATATAAGTAATATCAAGTCTTACAAATTCAAGCATAATTCACCACATATGAAATCTAAATTTCTTGAATGCCAGATTATATCAAATTTTCTGCTTTTTAGAGTTGGTACAACTAAATGGAAACCATCTGAAAATTGTCTGACAATATTCTACAACATTTGGCTGAGCAAAATCTAAAATGTAACTAAGAATATGCATTTATTTTCCAGAGGAACTTTTTTATGTTTAAAGGCCTACTAAGTAAACCCTTTCCTGGCACTGGTGGGGCATGGCTTTAGTCCCAGCACTCTGGAGTCGGAGGGAGGCTGAGCTCTGAAAGTTGGAGGACAGCCTTGTCTAAAGAGCAAGTTCCAGTACAGCCAGAACCATTACATAATGAAACCCTGTCTCTTTCTCCTACCTTGTTCCTCCCCCCACCCATGCTCCCAATTTACTCAGGAGATCATGTCTCTTTACATGGGGAGGGGCTAGTTCCTGCTCCAAATGATGTGAATGACTTTCATGATACTCTGAAGGAGGCCTCACTCTCCTTGAGGAGTGAATGGGTGGGGGAGCTGATGGAGGGAATGGGATGACAAAAGGGAGAGAGAACAGGGATTGATATGTAAAATAAGATTGCCTTTTATTTAAATAAAAAATAATTTAAAAAACTGTCTAGAAAAGTAAACTCTATGGTTAAGACTCTTAAACACACCAACATAAACAACCCTGGAAGCTTCCAGGTAGCATTTCATTTCTCTTGGTTTCTCTTTTCTGAATCTCAATGTGGTTACAAAACCAAAGCATATAACCTTAAAATTATTATTCAACTTTCATGGATCCCAATCACTCAGAAAGTATCCTAGCTTCCTGACATATGACAAAATTGTTACAGATATTTTATTAGATTTTAAAGATGATCTCTTTAATGGCATTTAGAGTTTTGAGGTTTTGTGTGTGTGTGTGTGTGTGTGTGTTGCTAAATTGTTTCTTCTGACATATTCTTTAGTAACTTCTGAGTTTAATATTTCTATGATGTTACTTGGAGCCCAATTAGTTGAGAAAATTAAATTTGAGAATTCATGCAGAATAATATAATATAAAAAAATCTCATTCCAAAAAAACAAACTATATTACATCAAGTTACAGAAGAACATAGAAACTGTGCTGTGTTATGGAGCGTGGAACTGTACCTGGGGCTAATGTACTGAAAGGAATTATTTAAAAAGAATGAATAATCATAAGTAAAAAGGTACAGAATAGTTTCTCCTCCACCTTGTCTTCTCCCCTCCATTTTTTCCTCTTCCCACCCCATCCCCTAATTTGTTCAGGAGCTCTTGTACCTTTCGCTTTCTCTGGGGCATCTTGTATGTTTCTCTTATGGTCCTCCTTGTTTCCTAGCTTCTCTGGAGATGTGTATTGTAGTCCAATAAACCTATGGTCTATGTCTAACATTCATATATGTGTGACTACGTACCATGTTTGTGTTTCTGTGACTGGGTTAACTGACTTAGGATGGTTTCTTCTAGTTCCATCCAGTTGCCTTCGAATTTCAAGATTCCACTGATATTATTTCCTCTGAGTAATGCTCCATTGTACAAATGCACCACATTTTATTTATTCATTCTTCAGTTGAGGGCCATCTAGGATACTTCCAGGATCTGACTATTACAAATAATACTGCTATGAACATAATCAAACAGGTGTCCTTGTATGAATGTGCATCCTTTGGATATATGCCTAATAGTGCAATTGCTAGATCTTGAGGTAGACTGATTCCCATTTTCTGGAGGAACCACCATACTGATTTTCAAAGTGGCTGTATGAGTTTGCACACCTACCAGCAATGGATATCTGTGAGTTTGAAGTTAACCTTGTTTACAGAAGGAATTCCAGGACAGGCTCCAAAGCAACACAGAGAAACCCTGTCTCAAAAAACAAAACAAAAAAACAAACCAACAAAAGCAAGCAAGCAAACAAACAAAAACCAAAACAACAACAACAAAAACAGGTATGGAATAAGTAAGTGTTGATCAAGGAATAAACTGCTAGATATAAGTTTTAAAGTTCAATGAGATAACTGGTAAAAGACATGTATAAAATACACTACAAGACATGTATAAAATAGGATAAAAATAACCACAAGCCAAATACTCATTAAAATGAAAACATTCATTTTAAACTAGCACCATATATGGAACTTAGTGTCCAACTTCAAATTCACAGGTCAAATTGGCTGAATGAGCTATTTATTGTGAATATAGAACAAGCCATTATAAATTGTGTAAATAAACTCTACATACATTTTTAGGTTCATTAAGTTTCATATATTTTATTAAATTTCAAAGTTACATGTAATCAATAATATGATTAAAATTGGAAAAAAAATCTCACATTAAGGTCTTTGACTTATTTTCATGCAAGGAAATGGATGAAATAAAAGTGTAGTTTTATTTTTCTATGTGTGTGTAGCCAGATTTGTGGGCACCATTAGTTGAAAAATACTATTTTTAGCACTTTTGTAAAAAAAAAAAAAAAAAAAAAAAAAAAACAGGAACTATGGTTGTATAAAGTTATGTTTTGGACCTCTATTTTTTTAAATCTAAATATCTGTTCTTATGCAAGTAGCATGCTGTGTTTGATACTATGTCTATGTACCACAACTTGAGATCAGATGGAACTCTGAAAGTAGGGAAACTCTTCAAGATAAATGCAGAAACAAATATTTTTTGAATAAAAATCCAGTTGCTGAGGAACTAATGTCAGCAATTGGCTGTTGAAGCCTTATAATGTAAAGAAATGCACAAGTAGAAAAAATGGTCCATTAGAAAGATAGGCTAAAGAGTAGGAAAAAACCTTGGCTACTTTGCTCACCAAAAATATTCATAGGACAAGAAATTAAAACAACGTGATTTGTAAAGAATCTAATGAAGAGAATGCTATCAAAAGAGATGAAATAGAAATGGCCAATAAATATGAAAATGTGAGCAACTCACTAACCATAAAAAAATGCATATTAAAACTGTTGTGAGGCACACCCAGGCATGGAGAAAGAAACAGCAGTGAACTCTGGTGAGCATGCGGCTCTTAGGACCTCAAATAAACTAATAGTGACAGTGTGAAATAGTCTAGCCATTGTGCAAATTAGTACAGAGGTTTCTTCAAAAACTAAAAGTAGGTCTCCTTTACAACCCAGTGATATCATAGTACCTGAAATACTCCAAATAAACATGTTCCAGGGAAACTTGAACAGCAAAGTGTAATGAAGCACTCTTCACAATAGTTTAGTTATGGAGCCAACATAGTTGTACAGAAACAGAGGAAGTGATAAATACATCCCAGCTGTGAAAATTTGGAATGGGTTTATAACCACTAAGAAAACTGATTATGAATCATTCTTTAAAAATTCAAACAAACACACAAAACAAAAATATCCTGAATTTTGTTATCGGTTTTAGGAAAACAAAACATATCTTTTCTCTTATTTGTGGTTCCAAGACACTGTAGTTTTGTATTGCTTTAGTAAAATTATCTTGAGTCACAGTCCACCACTAAGGAAATTCAGGAGGAATGGAATAAACCACAATGGAATGTGCCTTATTTGATTCCTGCTTCATCTACATTGCTTAGCCAGGTTTCTTTCTCACATAAGCCAGGAACTCCTGCACAGAGGTAGACCCATCCAGAGCTTCCTGGGCTCTCCAACATTAATCATTAATTGAGGAAATTCCCACAGACTTGCCTACTGACCAGAAATCATTTCTTTTTGATCTTTCTTATTGACCAAAACTTCTGTCAAGTGAACAAAAAAAATGATGACTCAGTTGCTATTTCCTGTTGTGGGGACATAAAATTCAGAGTCAAGTCCTTAGCATTAATGCAAAAGCCAGACACAGTGGTACTTTTCTGCAGCCATACACCTCAGGAGTATAGTAGTTGAGTCTGAAGCTCATTTGTCAGAAGCCTAGCAGATATGATGAACATAGGAAAGATGATGTCAATGACGGAAGGTAGGGAAGGAGGAAGGAAAAAAAGAAAAAAGAAAGAAAGAAAAAAATTAAAAAGGTTGGGGGGCATGTGAGGTGGAAGAGAGGGAGGGAGGAATGAAGAGGGAACTGGGATCGATATGTAAAATAAGAAAAAAAAAGATGAATAGTAAAAGAACATCAACCCATAACTTATATATGTACATACCCTTCTGCAAACAGATGTGCACACACCAACATGCATGTTGAGAAAGAAGTGGATCTACCTAGAAATTCAGGGAGATTAATGAGGGTAGGTGGAGGGAAAGGGAGATGAGAAGTTTCAGTGGTAATTATGCTCAATAAACAATATATACTTGTATGAAAATAGACATGTAAGACAGCACTATGTATAATGAATATATAACGACATATTTTAAATAACAGTAAATTAAAGAGGCTAAATTGAAATAAAGCAAGATTCACTTTTAATTAAGATGAATTTGCACAAGTTAGATGAATTCTGCACAGGAGTTGTGGTGGTTTGAAAGAAAATGGACTACAAAGGGAATGGCACAATTAGGACTTATGGCCTTGTTGCAGTAGGTGTGGTTTTCTTAGAGGAAGTAAATCACTGTGGGGATGGGCTTTGAGGTCTCTTTTTCTCAAGAGTCTATAAGTGTGACAATGAGTAGACGTACTGTTGCCTTCTGATCAATTTGTAGCACTCTTAGTTCATCTCCCTGCACGTACCCATACTTCCCATAATAATCATTATGCTCTGAACCTCTGAAATTATAGGTGGTTTAAGAATTGCATGGTCATGGTGTTTTTCACAGCAATAAAAACCTAACTAAGACAGAAATCAATAGAAAAATCTATAACATATACAGAATATCTACTAGTAAGTAGTATAGATATGAAATCTTAATACATAAGATCATGAAATGTTAATACATAGGATCAAGCTTCAAGAAGTAAAATAACACAAATCCTCAATTCCATATACATATCTCTCATGTAACCTACTTCTTGGTGTATTTTCTAAACGGAGACCTCTGAAAGCCACTAAGCAGCAAAATGGTGATTCTGGACTCTAGTGAAACTGAAAGAATTAAATTAGAGTTAAAGGTTTGGCAGAGAAAATGGTAGGTAGAAAGCATTCCAAGAATTTAATTGGATACCCTGAAGGATATATCCCAGATGTAAGAGAATACAGAGATACAGCAGCACTGATAAAATATGCAGTTCCCCTAAAAGAAAATGTGTCTAATATAAAGGAAGCTTAATGTAGACTGATCATTACTCTTGCCATTGAAATCTTGATTTTACTCAAAACTGTCTGGAGTAGTACCTCCATGGGGAATGTGCCCCTAAAGTCCTTTTTTGCTTCAGGGATACATCCTGGTTCCACTGTCAGAGGTTGTAGCGTGTATGTTTCTGCCAGCCTGCCGGTCTGGGCCCTCAGCGGCATCAGCCCCAAATAACACTCAGAGACTCTGTATTTGATACAATCCTGTTGGCCAATTACCATTATTGTTAATGGGCTAGCTCTGCCTTAATTATTAACCCATTTCTACTTATCTAAGTATTTCCACGTGGTCATCTTATTGGGGAGCCGTGGCAGGCGTCTTCCTTCCTCCCTGGGCTACATCTCGACTCCTCCCTACTACTTCCTCTTTCCTCCTCCTAGTCTCCTAGCCCCACCTATCTTGTTTCATATTGGCCACAGAGCTTTATTAACCAGTATGAGAAACATAATTACAGAATATCATCTCCCATCAAGAGGTCCCTTAGATTACCCGGGCCTTTTAACTGTGACCCATGTTCAGGGTTCTGAGTCAGTCCAATTCTGGATTCTCAGCTATCAGTCTGGGGACCCATTAGCTCCTTGTCCTGGTCAGCTGTCTCTGTGGGTTTTTGTAGCCTGATCTTGTCCTCCCTCTCTGGATCTGGATTCCAGTTTGGCTCAGCATTTAGCTGTGGCTGTCTGCTTCTGTTTCCATAAGCTACTAGATGAGGGCTCTTTGATGGTGGATAAGTTAGTCATCAATCTCGTTATCAGGGAAGGGTATTTATGGTAGTTTTTCCACTGTTGCTCAAATTGTTAGTTGGGTTCATTCTTGTAGGTCTCTGGACATTTCACTAGAGTCAGTTTTCTCTTCAAAGGTTCCCTCTTTTATGATCTCTCCTCTCTCTCCCTCTCTCTCTCTCTCTCTCTCTCTCTCTCTCTCTCTCTCTCTCTCTCTCTCTCATCTGTTCCTCCCCTGATTCAATGTTCTTAGTCTTAAGTGTTTTCCTCTCCTCCCCTTCTCTTTTTCCTAGCTCCCACTCCACTCACTGCCCCATCCCATACCCAATATGCTCAGGAGATCTTTTTCCTTTCTCCTGCTGTGAGGGACCATGAGTGAATCTCTTAGATTCCTCCTTGTATCATAGTTTCTCTGGTGGTTTGAATTATAGGCTGATGATCCATTGCTTTTGTTCTAAAATCTATATATGAGTAAATACATACCATGTTCCACCTTTTGTGACTGGGTTACGTCATTCAGGATGGTTTCTTCAAGTTCCATCCATTTGCTTGGGAATTTCAAGATTGCATTGTTTCCTCCCCCTCCCCCACAGAGTTGTATTCCATTGTGTAAATGTGCCTGAATCTTACAAACTTCAAGAGTTTCCTATGAAATGCGAGTCTTATTTACCTCCTGTGTTTTCTGAACTTCCTTCTGATTCTAGAAGGGAATTTTCTAATTGGGAGAGAATAACTGTTCAACATATAGATGAGAAGAAAGATGGAGTGATGACCAAATCAAACTACTGCACTGGAATTTCACACAATAAATTTAAGGTAACTAATTTATATATTTAAGGGAATTGAGAATTTGATTTTTTAACAAAATGGACAGTATAAAACTTAAAAGTACAAAACCCCATTAAGAACTAAATTAGTAAGCTTAATAGAGGTTCATGTGGTCATGGACCAAAAACATATTATTAGTGCTAATTAACAGAAAATATCCTTAGTGAACCCCTAAAGGGAAATATAATGGATAATGATACCAGGAACATAGGCCAAAAATTATGGGATGTTTTAATAAGATCTATCAAATTGAGAAAAAAATGAAAGGAAAAAGAAAAATGTACAATAAAATAAAGAAAAAAACTCTGAAAATTGCAAAAATCCATTGGATAAACACTGATTAAATAGCAGGCAATAGGAAGAATGTAACCAAGAACAAAGTATGTAATGGTTTCTATACCTTACCTTAAGTATTGCAATAAGAATGAAAAAAAGAAGTTAATAAATGAGAAAAGAGTAAAAGATGCAATTTCAAAATGGAATTCAAGGTTCAACAAAAATTATTATTCAAAATGAACCTGGGACTTTTCGAAGAACAGAAAATGCTCTTAAGCACTTAGAAATTTCTCTAGCCCTTAGGTAACTGTTTTAATTGACTATATTATATTTCTACATAGGTTTTATCTGTCAATTGTTATTCTGTAATTAGCAATATAATATTAGCATGATGCTGGCATTACTGTCTAATACACTGAGAATGTGGGCTAAGGGTTTAATGGCTGAATTACATTTTATGTGGGTGGCCCCTTATACTAAATGAATGACCTTAAGAAAATTTTATCACTCATTACAGTGGGTATATGCCAATAAAAAGTTTAAAATACCTCATTTACAACTACCTGTACCAGTAATGTCACTCCAGAGGGATCAAATGTTTGTCTGTGGCTGCCAAGGGCACCTCCACGCACATATGTACATACCCACACACAGATGTTCACACACATAATTTAAATGAAATAAATCCTATGAAAATAAGAATCTTTAGAAAGTAAACTTGAAATGGGTTTCTTTTAATTACACGTATGTGTATATGTGAATATAGACGCTTATAAAAATACAGAAGGGGGCATTGGATCCAAGGAGGTGGAGTTAGGGGTGTTTGTGAGCCATCTGACATTAATACTGGGAACCTCCTGATGAATAGTATGTACTCTTAATTGCTGAAATATCTCATTAGCCCCCAAATAAGTTTCATTTTTAAATTTTGTGTTTAAAGTTATTGTTTTAAGTGTATAAACATTTCCCTACATATCTGTATTTATAACATATCCATGCCTTATATTCACAGGTCCAAGGGATACAAAGACCACTTATGAACACTATGGGCATAAGGCATACATGTGGGTGATGGAAACCAAGCCAAGGTTCTATTCAAGATGATCAAGAGCTCTTAATGACTGAGCATTCTCTCTATATACCCCCAATAGAAATGTATTAAAATTTTTGACTTGAGAAATTACTTTTGTCATTATTACTATTATCATTTAATAATACATATGTAGGAAAAAGTGTGTTCAAACTCCATGCTATCAGTAATATTTCAAGTAAAAAAAATTAGATCAAGTTGATAAATGTTTCTAATTTTTTAAATGTTTTTCAAAATTTTTATTGACATATAACCACATATTTATGAGGTACAGTATGGCCTTAACCATATAATGTATACTAATTGACTTAGAATATTTCTTTTTATCTAACAATTAATTAGTTTGTTGGAGACTTTGAGTTTCTTTCTTTTACTCGTCCATAAAGTACATAATAGATTATTTCTTTTTCAATTGCAGGGAACATATACCACAGTAGGGACAACTAACACACTCAAACAGATCAAGGCTTCAATTGAAATAAAGATCAGAACAGACATTATTTATTTTTCTTCTTATGCAACTTCTAAAGCTTCCAAAACACAACTGGGAAGGACATTGGTATTCTTAAGTTATACAATAAATAAATAAATAACTCAGCAATATTTGGGAATTTATGTTTTTGTGGTTTCATTGAACATACATCCTGGGAAGGCATAAGGGCAGTGTGATTGCAAAGAAATTATTGAATATGTATATGTAATTCACCCTTGACTGTTTCAAGGGTGAATAAATGTTTTGTTTTTCTCTGAGTTTTTAAAATCAATTATTAAATAGATTCATGAAAAATCATATGAGTGTGAATAATGTGCTATTTACTTCACTCAGTGTCATAAACTACATAAATGATTATGACTGATGCTACTAAATAAATATTTATTGAAAAGAGGGAAAGTAAATAAGAAAATCTGAGGTGCTGTGAGGAAAATACCAAAGGGAAGAGTTGGTAAACTTTATCAGTTTTCCAAGACTAAAATCTGTGGCTAAAGAGTTTCATTTTTGATAGCCTCTTATGGCACCTTAACTATATTAAAGCAGCATTGGTCCAAAGTAGTTGATGTGTATTGTTAGTGTGCACAGAAAGTGGATTATATCATTTTGTCTATGATCCCATTTAAGCCTTTCAGAAGTCCTATTTCAGGATAATTTTCTTTTGCAAAAATCTTTATTAAGACTTTGAAGAATTAAGTGGTTTCATCATGATTTGTGTCTTACTGTCAGCAACTGAAAAATTAAGACAGTTTCATAAATGAAATACAAAAGTTATGGGTCAGAAAAGGAAAAGGCTTTTATTATTTATTGCACAGTAAACAGCTTGGCTTTATGTTTCTGTGTGTTCCTTTGCCCTTAAATACAACAGGAACAACATAGTTACCCAGTTTGATGCCACATATTCAGGAGTCTGTGTCACAAAAATAGGACATCTGAACCTGTGAGACCTGATGTTTTATGATGGACAATAAGAGAAGCTGGCTAACCTTGACTCTGGAGAGAAACTTGGATTTTATTTTATTGACTATAGTTTACTTTATTTTGGTTTACTACACAGGGAGACAATCCCTCAGAATTCATGAAGGTTCACTCAGTAGATATCAGTGACTGTCTACAGGGGACAGTACAAGGGGAGTTGGTGATCTTCTAAATATTCAGAGACACCCATTGATTCCTCCCTCATATCTTCCAAATTTGCATTTAATTTCTATATCTTGATGCCTTCCGGCAAATCCCATTTAAGTACAGGAATCTATCGCAAGTGTTATTAGCCAGCTTTCAACAATTGAACTACTGTTTTTTAGCATCCAGACTAGGATCACCTTAAAAACTATTTGAGAATATTGACAAAGGACTGAAAATAATTTACAAATTTAGCATTAGCTAAAGAATAGAGAAGGAATCAAGATTCTTGGGGTAAAGGCTCTAGATAATTTAAGCAAGAGAAAAGAACTGTGAACTGTATTTCTGAAGGTTGGAAGCTCGTTTTTATTGCCTTGATTTTCACAAATTTCCATCAATTTCTGGAGGGGAATAATAATCATGGCTTATTGTTACTAACAAATATTTGTAACAAAAATAAGATACAGCATATTTCTTCATTAAAGTGTTTATTCATTTAACCAATATGTATATATACTTCCTATTTCCAAACACAGAAAGAAAATGGAGATTGTTTTAATTAAGATTGTTGCATATTTAGAAGTAATGCTTAGAGAAGTTTAATGTGTTACATTCATATTTCATCAAACACACAAAGTTTTAAAAAAAGAGAAAAATAAAAGTAACTGATGTGGTAATTCCTTGTATCAATTCTAGAGAATTTTATTAAAGAAGAATTTAAACTTCCTTTTTAAATTTACTGAAACTGAGTTAACACATCAATATACATGTAATAATTTCTTTCATCTATTTGGTTCATTGTGGGAGTAATTGTTTTAATGTTTACTTTCAATACTTTTGATAAGTACTTTGATCACATTATGAGTAGTAATTTGCCAATAAGAGTCAACTCTTTAATATTCAGTTCTTATTTTACTTTTCTTTGTCTTAATTTATTTTCTGCCTTTGACAATTCAGAATTGTGGTATTTTAATCTGAGCATTGTAGAGTGTACTTTTGGTAACTGTTACAAGATGTCTTAGGGTTTTTTATTGCTGTGAAATGACACCACAACCATTGTAATGCTTTTTGAAAAACATTTAGTGGAGGGGGATCACTTACAGTTTCAGAGGTTCAGTCCATTATATTGGCAAGGGGCATTGTGGCTTCCAGGCAGATTTGCTGCTACATAAATAGCTAATAGTCATACATCTTGCAGGCAACAAGAAGTTGACTGACAGTCACACTGAGAGAATCTTGAGAAAAAGAGAATCCAAAGCCCATTCCCCACAATGACATATTTAGTAGCTCCAACAAGGCCACACCCACTCCAAAAAGCATCACTGCCTAATAGTGCCACTTCCTATGGGATTATTGGGCAAATTACATTCAAACTTCCACACAATCTATGGTATGGTTTTCAAAGCATTTGAAATGGCAGCAAAATAGATGTAAACATACATAAATGTGCAAATTGAAGCACCACATACTTGTGGGTTAATATTGAAGGAAAATCATGTTGATATGAAGAAATTTGTACACTGCTTTATTATAATATTCAAATCAGGATGAAATAAATTCATTCCGTGTCACCTTTCCAAGAATGAGAAGTTTGGCTAACACATTGCTGATTTGCTACTGTAAGTTATCAGGAATACTTTCTTTTGAACAGGTTAAATGAAAGAAGACGAAAGAATCAAGCTCTGATTTCAGAATAAGATTTAGTGATCATTTTTGTTGGAATTTTTCAGGATGAGAAAACTGAGATGTTAATGCAATAAAAACTTGTCCAGGAAGTGTCTTTAAAATCAGAATAATAATTGTGAGATAGGTTCTCTCATATCTGTAGCCAGGAAATAGCACTGAACTTCTGGTCTTCTTGTCTGTACTTCTTGAGCGACAGTATTATGTGCAGCCATGTCCAGTTGTCATGCTGTACTTACATGGAACATTTTCTCCCAATTGACTGTATCTCTATCCCTTAGATCTAATGTATTTAATTTAAAATATGAAAAGTATATAAAAGATAATAGAACATTTCCCCAAAATAGGTTATTTAACATATTCAAATGTTACACATATAAAAGTACTAAAAATATTAATATCCTTAAAAGAGAATATTTTTATATACACTCATTCCTACAAGGGCTAGGGCAGAGTGTTTTTCAGTTGAGCAAATTACCTCTTAAATTAGCTGTGGATGACAAAATTATCAAAGTTGAAGGAGGAAATGAGCGTAAACTTTAAGAGGTGGTGCAGAGGAAAACTATTTCTTCTCTTCAGGAAATCCCAGACTGCACAGACTTCAGCGGCCTTACATCTCCACAGTAAGTCCTCAGGAGACTTCTGAAGCTGTAAGATTTCTGAGTGTTCAGGTGAGAAGAAGACATTTCTTCCCCACAGGAAATCTATTCAAATAGAATCAAACAATTTTCATCTTTGGTTCCTGGATTTTGGAAAGCTTTTTTTTCTTTTCAAAGAATAAAGTATTGCTCTAAACACAGCAGTTTGTTCTTTAACATTGGAATGGGTAGAAGAATAGATGTGCTCCAATCTTTTATCTTCTCAGATCTTCAGTAAACTTAGTTGATATCAAGTTGGCTACAGATTTGTTTGGGGATATATATTTTAAATAAGCAACTGAATATCTATGTTTTACGTACTAAATACATTTCTTCCCTATATCCTAAGTATGTGTACTCAAATGTATGAATTAACATAAAAATACATGTATTCATATATGTGTCACGCACACACACACACACACACACACACACTTTAAGATTTTCACCTAAAATGAAGTATTTATTGTGATATAAATGAGATGTACTCCTTTCAACAATTTAACATAATAGAAAAGTCATTTTTAGTTCAAAGTCCATGAGCTCCTACTAGCTCAGGTGAAGTATCTCTGTGGTTTTGCGAATCATGACCATTGCTTGTATGATCCTTCCTTCTACTCTTTAGTTGAACTCCAAGAGCTCAGTCCTGTGTTTGGGTGTGGATCACTGCATCTGCTTCCATGAGTTACTGGATGTAGGTTCTATGATGGCAATTAGGGCAGTCACAAATTAGATTATAGGGTAAAGTCAGTTCTGATACTGGGGAACCTTCATGGGACCAAACAATGCCCTCTGAATGTGGATGACAATTATGTGACTTGAACTATTAATGGGGGCCCCGGAAGAGGGACCAAGACTTATCCCTTGTGCATGAACTGGCCAAATTCCTATGGTGGGATACCTTGCTTAGCCTTGACACAGTGGGAGGAGCTTGGACCTGCCTCAACTTGGCATGCCAAGGAAGGCCTTTTCTTCTCTGAGAAGTGGATGTAGAGTTGGATGGGGAGGGCCCAGGGGAAGGGAAGAGAGAGAAAACTGGAGTTGGTATATAAAATTAAAAAAATAATTAATTAAAAAAGGTCAATTTTTGAAATGATGTACATTCAGAGAAATGGATATATTTTGCTTTATGATGGGAGCCACAAGGTAAGAATTACTTCCCATTTCGAGGATTAGCTTTGGCTGAGAAACAGCAAAAATTATGACACTGTTCATCACACACAGAAACATAATGAAGGAAAAGAACATGTCTCAGCCACCTACAAAACAGCCACCACATTTCCCCAAATTTGGTGAAAATGAGTGTTACTAAGAAAGCAGAGGTGACTCAGTAGCCCTAATCACAAACACTTCAGTGGAGCATTGTCCCCAGAAATTAAGTTAGGGAAGCTTCAGGTTGATGGCAAATAACTTTATTGCTGACAATATTGCAAAGCTAGTTTCAGGCAATGTAACATCATAGAGCCTAATTACCTGGGACTAAGAAGCTGCATGCACCTTTCGGAAAACTAATGTCATGAGTTTTATTTGCAGTGCTAAGGATTGAATCCAAGAGCTTATACAAAGTAGCCATGCTAACATTGAGTTATATTCCAGGGGCAGGAAAGTTTTAAGTGGCAGGGCTAGAAGAATGTGCTAGCGGTGAGTGTTAGGGTCCTTTTAGGTTAACAATATGACAGTTTTGCAAATTATCAACACCAATAAAAGAACCTTTCTTTTAAAAGTACAACAGTCTCTATTACTGTAACTATGACAATCTTTAACCTCCATGTGCCCCTCCATCTTTAGTTACCAGTAAGCACTACTTCCCTTTTTGCTCAAGTCTAGTAAGACATAACACACCTGAAAGGAGAAATGTTCATTGCAGATAAGAAAAAACAAACACACAAAACAAAACAAACAAACAAATAAACAAAAAACATAGGGTTACTCAGGGATATCTTGTGAGCCAATCCTTCACCAGCCCAGTACAGAGGGGGTCTCAGTATTCTGTAAGTACAAATTAGAGATGCAGAAGTCAGTCAACCTGGGGTTGGAGGCCTGGAATCTAGTGGCACTTTGAGCAAAATTTTGAAGGACATTCTGCTTTCAGTAGGAGAGAAGAACAATGACTCATCTTTCTAGGACATTTTTTTCTCTATTCAAGATGCCACATGTTCCAGAACTAAATGAACAAAGCCTAAACTATTTTAGGGAGTTTCTGTTTACCACGGGAACATTGAAATCTAGCACAATATCAAGTTGTTCTTGAGAATTGCAAGCAGAAAAGAAAAGAGACTTAATACATTTGATTTAATCTAATATTGACTGGAGAATTCTCCAAAGACAAGGATTGTTTTCTATATCTATACTCAAATTTTCAAGTACTGTAAATCTTCAAACTGCAGAAAATCAAGGTAAGAGTTAAAGTATTTTTTTTTTTATTTAGTATGTTGCTCCATTGCCTGTTACGATCTTGAACTTATTTCAAGGTTTGTTTTTGGTTTTTGTTTTTTGTTTTTTCTTTTCTTAGGAACTTAAACATCTGGAATACAGCTTAGCATCATGGTGCCTGACAAAGACCTGTATCTGAAAATTAACAAACAAAAAAAGATACAGTATAAATGCTTCCTTCAGCCTTTTAAAACCTTAAAAATAATTGAAAGTTCTGTAATTTTCTAAAAATTTATGTTTTGATCCCTTGATTTTAGACTTAATATCTAATAATTACACATATTCTGTCTAGAATAAGTTATATGTTTGAAAAGAGTATGCTTACCATTATGTAGGGCAGGCAGTTTTTTTTTAGTCCAATTATTACCATATTAATAATAATAAAAAGGTTGGATGATGTAAACATCATACTTAGCTCACGCTCTGGAGGCTGGAAGTCCCATTCTTTGGCTATAATAATACAACAGAGGATACTACATGGTGACTTAGAGAAAAGAGGACATGTGTTGCCTTTCTTATTTTAAAAAGGAACCAGATCAAAATAGGACGTGATTCTCACAATTTTACAATAGCTATCATCTCCAAAACTCCCCATGACCAATACTATTAACATACATTTGAAAATACCGTTGTGAAAGGGAATTTATGACAATATATTCAAACTCTACTCTGAATTGTATTCTCAATCATTTTCATAAAAAATAGAAAAGTGGTATCTCCCCTGCCAGGTAAGTCAAAAAACAAAAAAAAAACAAAAAAACAAACAAAAAAAACCAAACAAACAAGAAAGAAAGAAAGTGGATTAAAGTTATGAATAACCATAGAATATATAGTATAATCTCAAATTAAAAAGTAGAATTTTTAGTGTTTAGTAAGAATATCAAAGTTCATGTTTCTGTCTTAATCGACAATAGACTATTGTCATGAGAAGTAAATATTATTTTAAGGAAATATTTATAATTTAACAAAAGAGATACTTGAATTTTTAACTCATTAAAATACTTCACTTATAATAGATGTTTTTATGACTTTCTAATGGAGAAATTTATATTATTACATTTTTATGTCTTAAAATTATTTTTCACCCAGAAATTTTGGATGTCACCTTGGTCTCAAACATCACCCCAAATGCAATTAGCTTTTCTGTTTAAAAAGTTGCAGTTGTGCCTATTCAATTGAACTAGATCTGTCCACTGATACTGACATTTAATTTTATGATCTTCAATCTATTGGATATTACTGTATTTCACAAATATATGTAAAAAATTCTCTGAGTGTCTCCTTTTAATTATCTCATTTTGTTTTCAAATTTTAATATAATTTTAGCTCTTGCCCTTTCTGTTTCATCTCTCCAATCCCACTAGATACCCTTCTTTGCTGTTTGAAAACTAATTTCTTAATGAAAATACAGAGATTAGATGCCTCTCTTAGTAAGTGTTCTTTGGCTGTAAAGGGACACTTTGACTACAGAAACGCTGATAAAAGAAAGTATTAAATTGAGGCTCACTTACATTTTCATATATTCCATATATTTCATATATTCATCATGGCAAGAAAAATGGCAACATGGAGACAGACAAGGTGCTAGAGAAGACACTGTGACATCTGGATCTGTAGACAGGAAATAAGACAAACACTGGGGCTGTCTTAGGTTCTTACCAACCCACCTCCACCCCCTCACTCCCAGCCATGACACACTTCCTTCAACAAGAGCAAACATATGCTAAAAAGGCGAGATTTCCTAAGATCTTCTAAGTAGTAACAGTCTCTGATGACTAAGCATTCAAATTATGAGTCTATGGGATCATCTTTATTCTGTCCACCACACTTTGATCTGATCCATGTTCCCCACTGACTTATAGCCATATCATAATGGAAAAATACATTTAATCCAACTTAAAAGGTCCACATAGCTTATCATAGTCTTAATCCTGTTAAAAGTCCAAATACTTTCAACATACAGTGGCTCAGAACATACATTACCATTCCAAAAGGGAGAAAAGGGAACATGGTGATGAAATAGTAGACCACATTAATACTGAAAGCCAGCAAGGCAAACCCAAACTCAGCATTTCAATGGCTGATGTCAAATGAGAAGTCCAACTCCTTGCAGCTTTGTTAACTTAAACACACTTCTCTCGCATGCTGTTTTTATAATCTGTCAACAGCTCTACTTGGTAGGTTTCCCATAACTGGATTTTGGGAATTTCTAAAATCTTAGATCTCCCACACAGTCCAGACTTCACCTTCACAGCTTCATACAAAAGCTTCTCTGAACCTTCATTCAGGTATACCACTGGACACATACATAACCTCAGTGACTTTCCTTAATTTAACCAAGGACAGAAATTCTAGAACCCCTTTCTTGTATCCTTGACTGTCAAGTCTGAACTATATGGCTGAAGATGCTAAGTTCTTCTGCTTGCTGGGGCTGGAACACCCTCCCCCGCCCCCACACCCACTTGTTTAATTATATCTTCACCAACTTTTTTGATTTTGAAGGCTTTCTTTACTGCTTAGTAATTTCTTTAATTGATTTTCACAAGTTGGAAGCTTAGCTAGGTGGGGTCTTGATCTGAGGTCCCATCTTCCTTTATTCCATTTGTCATCAGACTTGTTTTTAACTAATAACTATATGAAAAAGTCAGTACTAAGTTGTGTTGAATTCTTTGCCAATGCCATTCATCCAGAAGTGTTCAATTTAGCTTCAGGACGATTTTTCAGACAAGGGCAGAAAGCAGCCACATTATTTGCCAAAATATCATAAGAGTAGTCTCTAGGGCACTTTATAATATTTTTCTCCTTTGAAAGTTCTCAAGCCAGGCTGCCCCAACCTACATTGATCTCAATACCACTCACTGTCTTCCATGTTCCTAATAGTATGGCCCATTAAATCTTTCTTCAAATGTTCCAATGCTTTCTTAATTGAAAGTCCTAAAGTCCACATTCTGTGTACGTGCCTGCCCTCGCCGGCAAGGAAGATGCAACTCTGGGAAGATCTTCTTCTTTCAGTTTTAATCAGGATCCTTGAAACATGTTCTTCTGACCCGCATGATCCCAGGGGACCCTTGCACAGGCTTAAATCCTCTTGCGCTAACCAACCCCAGTGAGCTAAGTGGACCCTGCAGATAGGCTACTCTAACGGAGAAGCAGAGAGGCTAAACAGACTTAACCAAATAAGGGCTTGTTTAAGTCCGAGAGCACTCACCCTTGGGGAGGTGGAAGGCAGAAGCCAGCACTCTACAATTCTGGCACTTCGCAGCTCTCTACAATTCTGCTAGCAAACAGCATGGTCAAATCTGTGACAACAATACATCACTCCTGGTACCAGCTTCTGTTTTGGTGTTTCAGTGCTGTGAAGAGACACCATGGCCATGGTCACACTTATAAAATAAAGCATTTAATTTGTGCTGCTTACAGTTTCAGAGGTTTAGTTCTTTATCTTTGTGGTGCAGGACCTGGCAGCATATAGGCAGACATGGTTTTCAAGAGTTGTACATCTAGATCCACAGGCAGCAGGAAGAGAGAGTAAATGGACCTATTTTGGGCCTTTGAAACCTGAAAGACCATCCCCAGAGACACACTGCTTCCAAGAAGGCTGCACTTAACCCAACAAGTCCACATCTCCTTATCCTCAAGTAGTGACTTAGTCCCTGATGAATAAACATTTGAATTTATGAACTTAGGGGCCACTCTTACTTAAACTACCAGTAAGTAATATACTATTTTGATAAGGGCTCAGTTGCAATTTGCTTTTATTTTACTAATTATTGCACCATAATTTAATTAGTAGTCATTTACTGATGGGCAGTAGGTGGTTGGAAATGTTTCTCTAAATAGTTTTCTATTATGAATAGGAGTGAAAAATCTTTAGAAATGCTTCATTTCAAATAGAAATCAGTATGTCAGGAATTACTGAATGAGAGAATATGCTTGTAAATTGGAAGACTATTTTCAAAACTCAATAAAAACTGAACTAATTTATGACCAGTATTAAAAAACAATTTTCACTTACAACTTAATCAAAATAGAGCATCATTGACTACCTTGGCTCTTGTAAATCAGGTAGCTGAAAAAAAAATGGATCTGAAGAGCAATTTGAACATGCTTTGGTCTTAGGTGACTATGCTGGCTAATTCTAAGTCAACTTGTCACAAACTATAATCATTGGAGAGGACAGAGCCTCAATTGAGAAAATTCCTCTATAAGGTCTGCCAGTAGGAAAGCCTGTAGGGCATTTTCTCAAGTGGGGACTGATGTACAAGAGCCCAGCCCATTGCAGTTGGGGCAGTCTGTGGACTAATGACATTTGATTCTGTAAGAGCAAGCCATAGTGAACAAGCCAGTAAGCAGTATTTCTCAGATATTGTTCCAAACATGTTTGAGTTCATGTACAGATTTTCTTTGATGATGAACAGTGAAATATAGGCACACATACCAAATAAACATGTTGCTCAATTATGTGCTATGGTTGTAGTGTTTCATCATAAGAATAGTAGCCCTAATAAGGATGGTGATATTTATAAACATTAGAGATTTTTTATTTATTTCACAGTACTCATATCCTCTGTCACCCTACATTGACTTAAAATGTATAATTTTATTGCTATATTATATTGTAAAATCTAACCTTTAAATGTAATTGTACATACTTAATGTGCATATTCATTGGGAAAGAACACAAATATTCAATTTTACTTTATTTGGGTGGTGGTTCAGTTACTCAAGAAGGTCATAGGAAATATTTTATATTCAAATATATTATGTATTTGGGTATTATTTTTGGAATGGAACTTCACCTAATAACTCTTCTGAAATCAGTATTTAATTTTTGATATTTTATTATTTATGTTGGAATTTTCTGACTTAGTCTTTCATTAATTTCTTGCCAATGCATTTCCCTGGCTGCTTTTGCACACATGTTTTTAACATAAATTTTAAGATTCAGTGTTTTCAAATAATACTCTAGTAATATTCTTATGGACATCTTGAAGAAATTAAAAATTAACTCAGAAACTTTTCAGAAACTTTTTCTGTTCTGCCTAGTGCCACAGCACTTTAGGCCCAAATAAATATACTGAGGCTCCTAATAATTATTAAACTCTTTAGCCGATGGCTTAGACTCCTTACAGGCTAGCTTTCTTTTAGTTATTAATCCATAACTACTAATCTCTGTATTTCTACGTGGTCTTATCTTACTGAAGGAGGCTCTAGCATATTAATTCTTCAGCAACTACATGGTGTCTCTCCCCAGCCACTCCTCTCTGTGTCCTCTCCCCAGAACCTCTTCATCTGCTAGGGCAGCTTATACTTCCTGCCTGGTCACTGACTAATCAGTGTTTTATTCATCAACCAATAAGAGAAACATATATAAAGAAGGACATTCCCCATCAAACTTAGATTGTGTCCTATGTTAATGTTGAGAATCAAATATACATTTCTAATTGCTTAAGCACTCACATAAATCACTTATATTTTTTGCACATTTATTTCTGTGTTTATTCATGTGCTTTTTAATGTATTCACAGAAGTCAGATAGTCCATTGTGAAGGTCACAGGACAACCTGTAGGAGTTGATTCTCTCTACCACATGGGTTCTAAGTATCACCTTGATTATTAGATTTGGCAGTCTGGGCTATTACCCACTGAATGATCTTGCCAGCCCTGCTGCTTAAAGTCTTTTAACCACTTTTTAAATTTTTTATTTTAGGATTTTCTACATAACTCTGGTGGATAATCTTTGTTGCCAACTTGAATATACCTAGAATCAACTAAAGTCTTATAAGATTTCAAGCCTTTGTAGGATTTTCTTGAATGAAGCATTGGAGGTAGGGAAACCCAACCTAAACCCGGCCCTCACCTTCTGGTAGCAGCCCACATAAAAGTCTATGAAAGAAGGGACTTTAGCTATTTGGATGCTTGCCTGACTCAACTAGCAAGTTTATCTATTCCATTGCTGAGGGACTCCATGGGTTCGTATTTAAATGCTCATTCTCCAGGAAGTAGAACTCCTTGGTAAGATTAGGGATATTAGGAGGTGTGGTCTTTTTGGAGGAAATGTGCCACTGTAGGTAGGCTGTGAGATTTCAAAAGCCCATGCCTGGCCCTGTGGCCTCTCTCTCTCTCTCTCTCTCTCACTCTCCCTGTCTCTAAATTTGGATCCTACTGTATCTCTCAACTACTTTTCTGACATGCATGCCTGCAACCATTCTCCCTATAAAGATTATTATGTGCTAAGTTACTGAAAATGTAACCCAACCCCAATCAAAAGCTTTCTTTTATAGGAGTTGCTGGGTCACTGTGTCTCTTGACAGCAATAGAATAGTGACTAAGACACACACCATTTGAGTCAGAATACTCTTCAGAATATGGCATTCATTAATCTTTCTCTCTCCTCACGCCCAGCTGGATGTTGGGGGGGTGCTCTCTCATTAATCTTTCTCTCGTTTTCTTCCAAATTTATAAGCAAATACCTTATAAAATGACAGATCATCTAATGATTCATTCCCTTGAAGGTATCTACAAACAACAGGGCCAGCAGATAATGATCCATGTGAAGCAAGAAAGAAATCTGATTTAACATAATTTAGTAGTCTGTGTTGCAAACTTTTAAAGTCGGTCACTGGGAAGTTTATTTTAGGCATATTTAAGTAGAGTACAATTTGGAAAACATTTGGTTATCTAACACAATCCCTTGAGAATAATAAGGCATAAGTACATCAAAATTCTATACACACTATATGTCATTTATTCCAAGAATATAGGTTCTATATAGAAAAGGTACATGTGTTATCTTAAGAGGCTGAAGAGGATCTGGTGTGGTCACTATTGGTTCTACTTGCCACTGAGTGGCAAGTGTGGCCTGACCTGACCCTACAGATAGCACAGATATCTAGGCCAGTGGTTCTCAACCTTGGGTCATGGCTGCTTGGTGGGTCAAAAGAACCTTTCACAAGGGTTGCTTAAGTCCATCAGACATAACCAGATATTAGCATTATGTTTCATAACATTAGCCAAATTACAGTTAAGAAGTAGCAATGAACGTAACTTTATGTTTGGGGGTCACCACAACATTAGGAATTCTTTTAAAGGGTCACAGCTGTAGAAAGTCAAAGACCACTGGTCTGGCCTATTTACTATCTTCATTCCCTACCTTCTGGGAGGAAAACATGTTATACATCACTTTCTTTGAAAAGACAACCCTGCATGTTTAACATTCCTGGTTTTTCTAGTGCTTATCTGTGAGCACATGGACCTCTGTGATACCAATATAGCCACTTTTATTGTATTGGTAGTTAATATTGTATGTTCACAATTTCATATATTTGTATATGAATTCTGAATGTTCTTGTCCCTATCCTTTCTTATTTTCTTCTCCTCTTTGTATACTCTCTTCCTTTCCTTAAAGTTCCTTTTTCAGTGTGTGTGTGTGTGTGTGTGTGTGTGTGTGTGTGTGTGTGTGCGTGTGTGTGTGCTTGTAGGCACACACACACACGCACACACGTGTTGGCATGTGTGCTTATCTACAAATCACCATGGTTTGGTTTCTTACATTGGAACTGCACAAGACTGAACCTGTCAATAATCACTCATGAATAAAGGAGGGGCTCACAGTGCCCTATGCATTCCTAATGAATTATTGGGTCTTGAAGGACAATCGCAGGTGGGGGTGAGGTGGGGAAGGATAACTATATTAATGTAAGTTTCCACTGGTTACTTAACAGGGCACCAGTGAACCTGATCAAATATGCGAGCAATAGACATGATAACATGCAATCAGGGAATCTCATGTAAACCCACCACAGACAAAGAAGAACATTAGACTTTCACAATAACTTTGCTAGTTAACCAAATTATAAGTCACAGATCATGGAAATTGTTATATTCTGTAATATTAAGACAAAGTCCTTAGGAATGATTTATGTAAACACACACATACAAAATAAATATATACATATATGTATATATGTACTTATATGTATATGAATGTATATATACTATAAATACTACTATTTGTTACTCCAGAAATAATATATACATGCCTTATTTTCTCTTTTCCTTTTAATAATTCTAGCATATGGAAGAAGCAGAAAGATGTCTAGGAGTTAGGGTATGTTTACAAATCCATTTATTGTCCTATACTTGAATTCTGAGAACAAAACAAACTGAATTTTTATCCTGTAGAGCATGCCTGCATATCCTGACCTCTTGTAGCAGTATTAGTTCTCCAGGATCTTCTGCTTTAAGTACCAGTCAAGATATTTTCTTGACAAACTACAGGCAGTGCTACTTCACTGAAGACATCCAGAATATGTGAGTCTCAGTCAGAAATGTCTCCTAAAACTTTCTATTAATAAATGATATATATATATAATATTTATATATGTGTGTGATACATTTAGAGAGTAGTATTCAAAACTTCACTTTTATACATTATATCCTTTAAAATAATTGCATATCGCAGGGGTTAGTCATGCATGACTTTAATCCCTTGTGAGTTGGAGGCCAGTTGGTCTACAGAGCTAGAACCAGGACAGTTAAGTTTATTACACAGAAAAACCTTGTCTTGAAAAAACCAAAAAATTATCAAATAAGACTCAAACTTCATTAAAATACACTTTGTTTTAATGCTCATCTTTCTGTGTATAAGTTCCAGACTTTCCTAATTCCTTGCCTATGTAACTAATTATTTCTTACTTGTTTTTGTGGTTTTTTAGGGTTTTCTTATTTTTTTTATTAATTATACTATGAATTGTTCAAGATTTAATATAATGCACTTTGTTCATATTCATTCTTTTATTGTTCTTTTTTGTCACCTATCCCATTTCTCTCCCTTTTCTTCTCTATCACTTAACTTTATTTTCTATTTTGTTTTTATCCAAGATTATATGTATATGAGAAATAGCATGAAAATTTGTCTTTGGGAGAATGGCTTATTACACCAGCATGGTGATGGCCAAGTTCATTCTTTCCATGACAAAGACATATTCCATACCTGCAGAAAATGAGGAGAGAAAAAAACAAAGTGTTAAAGGCATAGACAATATAACCTCTAGCTTCAGGTGGATAGGTAGCTTAATGATAAGACTTTTAGGTATGAAATAAGATTACTAACGTTCATACCCAGGCCATGAAACCAAGAACAATAGAAACTGTTTTCTTATAGATATCAGCCTTGCATCACAGGATTGTGGTGAAAGCAATGTGATAATACTGATGCTTTCAATTCATTGCTCACACTTAGTAAATATTCATTAAATGTTAGTTATTGTAATGCTGAGTGACACAGAAATAACTAAGTTCTTATAGGCAAATTGCACAGCTTTCTAGACACTACTGTACATACACCTAAAATTAGTAGTATTATAGACATAATTTCTTCGGTCTAATTTAATATAAAGATTGTATTTTGCAGTGGCAATAATTACATGTGATCTTACTTCTGAAGTCTATTATATTGAACTTAAATGAATTGCCATAAAACTACCATTGCAATTTTATCATTTGTTAAGTATTTTTTAAATAAATGCAGTTATTATCCTGAATACTAATACTTATTTATCAGTAACAAAGACAGTGTTTTTTAATCATCATATTCTTCCTCGAAATAGACCTTAAGCCTATTGCCACGATTTTTTTTTTTAAAAAAAGAAGAGGATTCTTTTGAGAGTTAGTAAATGGCAAAGTCTATGTAACAGGGATTTGTGAGTAAGAAAGCATGAGTAGTGAAGGAACAAAAATGTAATTAGGAAGAAACAAAAACAAGGACAATCTGTTTAGTGAGCATAATTTTAAAAGTCTGAGTTTTCTTTGTACTTGAGATCATGATGGCAAACAAAAATCCAATCTTCTCTAAGACAAAAACCAATTTTCTTGTTTCCTACACCCTTTTGTAGATAGAATAAAATTTCAAGTAAATTGTACTGACTAGATTAATCAATTCATAATTATATTTTACCATTACCTTGGTAATATAGTTGTTTTTTTCACTGAGACACAGTCAGTCTCAAGCAAAAGAAAAACTATTTAAATATGTGCATATTTGTACATATTTAAATACATAGATGGGTACTTAAATGAAGAATAATCACTGAGTAAATGTGGGATACTTATAACTAGATTTGCTATACTCAGAGGATATTACTGAGTAATAGTATCCTGATTTCAGAACTCAGTGTATTTAAGTTAGAAACTAATCATGAACATTTTCACATAAGGAGAAAGTTGGAAGAATGATGACAGTTATCACTGCTCTTCCATGTGGATATGACGTGTTTGGCAGATGGGGGCCTGACATGGGTCAGCACTGAGTGCAGAAAGTCAGTTAGACATCTGTCTTTGCTAAAGACTTATTATGTTTCAATGACCTGTGTCAGACTGAGAATTTCAACATCAGCCCGCAGTTAAAACCCTAACAGAACTTAGATTATCTCCATAATGGTTAGCAGAATATTTTTCATTTCCATGTGAAAGTTGACTTTACAAGTGTCTGAAAAAATCTCAATACATATATATTTTCACTAAGAATATGATTGATAAAAACCTCAAAATGACCAAAACAAAATGACTTCACCTCAGGAATTGGTCATATTGACAAAAGATATTTTCCTTGATGCTGACCCAATTTAATGGTTTGAAAACTTTATTTAAATTAAAAATGTACACATCAGAATACTGTCAGTACAAGATATAGGACTATATTTTATTATATCATATTATATTAAATATATATATATACATATATATATGTATATGTATATATATATATATATATATATATATATATATATTCGCTAAATGGTAGGTGAGCAGTGAAAGGTGTAACTATGAATGTTATCCACAGCATCCAGATTCCAGGCATCACAAACATCAGGGAGCTTCTGTGTTTCTTTACCCTAAACACTTACACATATGTATTTATTTTATTCATGTACCACAAGTCAGGGAAGAAATAGAGGAGAGAAGAAAAGAGTTACCTTAAGAGAGAGAACCAGTATAGTTTTAAAGAGAAATCCGGCACTAGGGAAATGTTCAGATATCCACAAAGATGACCCCAACTAAGAATCTAGGTAGTAGTGGGGAGGCCTCATTTGATACCCTTCCCCTATAATGAGAATTAATTGCCATCCTAGAGTTTTTATCCAGTAGCTGATGGAAGCAGAAGCAGGAACCCTTAGCTAAGCACTGAGCCATACTCCTGGGTCCAATTGTAGAACTGGAGGAGTGATAATCAAAGGGGTCAAGACCATACTGGAGAAACCCATAGAAATAGCTGACCTGAACTAGTAAGAGCACAGAGACACCAGTCATAAAGCTGAAGAACCAGCACTGGATCAAACCAAGCCCTCTGAAGGTGGATGCCAGTTAGGAAGCCTGGGCAGTCCACGGGACCTCGAACATTGGAACCAATATTTATCCCGAGTGCACAAATGGAATTTGAGAGCCCATTCCCTGTGGAGGGATACTATTTTAGGCCAAAAATACAGAGGAGGGTCTAGGCCCTCCCCCAAGTGATGTGATAGACTTCGATGATTTCCCCATGGAAGAGGCTTACTATCCTTGGGGAGCAGATGGGGGGCGGTGGGTTGGGGGCGTTGGTAAGGGGAATTATTAGAGGGCATGGGAGGATGGGAGAGGAAACAGGGGATTGATAGTAAAATGACTGTTTTTTCTAAATTAGAAGAAAAGGTATAAAATTACAGTTGAGCACTATGCATTTGAAATATGCATCAGTAACCTGAGTATGAAGAAAAAAATAAAACAAAAAAGAATAGCCTAACTATTATATCTAATCCAAAACTTCAATTGAGCAATGCTGTTACTGATGCAAAAAGCAGAATAAGCAAATAGTTCAATTAATACTTTCTCACAAAATACTATTATGTTTTTGTGCTCCAAGTAGTAGATTAATATTGTTTCTGCATGGTTTAAAGCCATTTTAATTAAACGAAAATGAGTCAATTTGTTTTTCTGAAATAACATTTACTATAACTTAGTGTTTCTAATAATTAACATGTTGGAAATTGATCAATTTTTGTGTAACTATTTACAATAATGTACTTCTATTATTAATATTATTTGAAAATATTCTGGGTCACAATGATCCTGCAGAAACCAGTGTGTTGGGCATTTCCTTTAATTGTGGGAAGGCCCAACAAATAAGAGAATTCACTTCTGTAATTAGTTTATGTGGCAAAGTGAATGGACTTTGGAGATATAATTAAGGCTTTTAGAGAGCAGACTTTAATCAAAAGGAAGATCCTGTTAGATGTCCTCCACTAATCTGATAAGCTCACTTAAAAGAGCAAGAAGTCAAATAAAGAAGTGAATTGAAATGGCTGAGTCACTTTCTCCCTGGTTGAAGAGCAGTAAACTGCCTAATTGTGCAACCCTAGGCAAACAGAAGCATAAGAGCTCAGTCCTATAACTTCAGGACTTTGCATTCTTCCAAAAATTAGTGTGTTTGGAAAAAAAAGAACCTTTTTTTTTGGAAGCGGTCACAGCCTTACAAGGAAATTTGATTTCAGACAAGAATACTAAGAAGCAGGGCCTGGGAGCTGATGCTCGCTCAGCCTCCCAACTGTGAACTAATATATTCACACTGTTTTTTTTTAACTGGTTTGTTGTCATTTGTTATACAGCATTGGAAAATCAACAGTGGCATGTACCACAGTTTCACTGACCAGCAGCCAGAGTATTTTGTTTATTCATTCTGTGAATTATTGTAAGAAGTAACTACAGTGAAGTAATCTGAGATCCTAGACTGTTATTAAGCAGTGACTAGACTTTTTACCCTCCCAACATTGCCTAATCTTCTTCAGATGTATAAAACAGTAAAATTACATAATTGCATCTTTATTAACTGCCAGTCAAGACCCAAAGTAGAGCAGAAAGTAAAAGTAACTGTCATAAATTCAGGAGGCGATTGAGGAGGTTAATCAGTAGGTAGAGGTATTTGTCCCACAAATGTAAGCTCTAGAGTTAAAAATCCCAGCTCCCATGTTTATAAAAGAAAACAAAACAGGGACCTGACAGTAAAACCTCAGTGAGTGAAGGTCCCTGGGTCCAGGCCAACAGCCTGAGTTAGATTTCAGGTGCTCTATGTTCTAAACCAATTCTTGTATGCCCAGGATGATACAAACTCACAGGGGGAGAGAAGAGGGTTACTTTAAAGCAATTTTTAAAACTATCCAGATAGGCATGATCGCCTCCGGTTATCCCATTGCATGGGAGGTAGAGACACTGTGTTCCCCAAGCAAGCTAGCTATTTAGCTCATTATGAACTGGAAGTCTCAATGTTCATCAAAAGACCCTGCCTCTTTACAAAAAGATAAATATATATGAAAAAAAGACATGTCATATCAGCCTTTGGTGTCAATACGCATGCATGCATGTACCTATGCCCTTTCACATACCCATGCCCCCATTCACATGAGGTACATACCACATATGAATCAAAAGCAAGTGCTGCGGAGTCTATAAAACATCAAATCAATACTTCATGTCATATCCCATATTTTGTCTTCACGACTTGAACACCAATTTCATTTCGTTTCCAAATTTCCCAAACTATGCAACATATCATTAATTACATTGATTAAAAACCCCTTACGTAAACTATGCCTACCAATTCTTACGTATCCATTGGACTGTTGACACACAGGCCACAAGCTATGTGTATAATCTGTATGATTTATTAGCTATCCTACGAAAGCACATTCATCCTTCAAAAATTCCAGTCACTACAATATTTCTATTTCACAGTTGAGGATTATTTCATATGTGGTGCTTTTGATGTTCAAGCTAACTTTTAAGATACCTTTTAATTATTCAGCAATATGTATGTCTAAAAATATTCATTTTGTAATATTAAAGTTAGTAAGTCAAGTATTATTTCTCTACTGAGTGCTCCAAAGTATAATTCCAAAGGGGGAAATGGCGGCAAAACAACTATACTCTGGGAAAAGTATAGGCACAGTTCTCAAAGCTCCATAATCTTAGAATGAACATAAAGAAAATTTTAAAATAATCCCAGGCAAATCTAAGGTTTCATTGAAATAACTGTTTTAAATCATAGTAAATTTTCCAAAATAAAAAGGAAAATAAAACAAAAATCAGAAAAATTAATTTAGATGAGCATAATTGAATATATATTCAATATATATTCAATATATTCAATAGTATATGCAATACTATTTTTTCCTAAGGGGAAATATTTTTGGACACCCTGTAGGTCAGGCTTTCAGTGACAAGCCTTTATTACTTTCCTTCACTTCTAAATTTGACCAAGTTATTTAACATTGCTTACTTCTATCCCCAAGAGCAAGCCCAGTACTCCAGTAAGATAGTCCGCGGAATGTTTTCTCTGCAAAAACAGTAACGAATGGAAAACCCTTAATGCAATGATTGTCTTGCCAAAGAGTGGAAACAAGAGAGGCAAAATGAACAAGTGCAAAAGATGAGAAGTGGCAAAAAAGAAAAGAAGGAATAGAGAATATAAGGAAAGAAAGAACAATGGAAGAGAGGAAGGCTTAAGCTATAAGAAGTCTTAAGTGTAATGCATTTTTCAATAGAATAAAATTATAGCCACCTTTTAATAACTATTAATAGGTTAAGCTTTTCAATATAAGTATAGTCTGTATTTGATCATTTTACATAGTAGAGAAATTCAAAAACATTCATTAAGTTTTGTCATATATTTCTGTTATGCCAACAACTCAAATTGCATGGCAGTACTGTTCTGTAAAAAGAGCAAGATAGTATTATTGATATTATTGGCTTTTTGAGAGTTCAGTCGATGAAAACCTACACTCACACACACACACACACACACACACACACACACACACACACACACACACACACACAAAAGAACAGTAGAACCATGCATAGACAGTGAATATTCAATATGTAGTGAGAGTAGCTCTTACCTTCTTACTGTATTTCCACAAATCATTAAGATGTAATTAAACTTGAAAATGCTTCACAAACGCATCCCTCAGAAAAGCAGCAATGAGTGTGAGTGAAATTGGCCAAAGCCATAGTGATGTTCACTACAACACAGGAACTCAGAGCATCTGGAAATCAACAACTTCCTACTCTCCTTTCCTACAATAGAAATCAATGCAACAGGCATTCAAATACTCATTCATGTTCTTTGGAATTCAAATTATTTTGAAGAAATCACCAATTTTTTAGAAGTTACATGACTGTTTGAAAATGTATGATTTAAACAAAATGGATGAGTTACTTTATTCTTCTTCATACTGAAATATTTTTCTAACATTTTTAAAAATTTTCTCCTAATAATACTTGTTATGTGCACACATTCAGCAACACAAATTTAAATATGAACACATTTACTTGTACTTAACGGAAGACAAAACAGGGTGTAATTTAAACATATTGATTTGAGAATGATGGTTGATCTGGCTGTTCTGCTAAATTGCAACATCACCAAATGCATTATCAAAAGATAGTTACTTTAAATGTTTTTAAAAATAATTTTTTTCAAAAACCTTCTGGACTTTAGGGTAAAAGGAAGTATGAGAGTCTTTGCTCATAAATGGTGTTACTTAATTTCTATGGCTAAAACAGAAAGCAGCCGAGAGGGATAAGTCCTATAGAAAAGCCTGTTTATTCTAAATTAATCCGTATATAGGGTAGGCATGCTATTGCATGCCTGTAATCCCAGCATTGAGAGGTAGAAGTAGGAGTAACAGTTAAGACTAGCCTGAGACATATGGGGATCTGTATCGAAAAAGCAAAATCACAAAAATTACTATAGGTAACAAAATATGATGCTTTAAGAAGGTGTGTTTGTTGTTCATCAGCTTGGACAGTTATAATTTGGCCCACATTGGAATACACCAGCAATAGTTTAAAAATACATGTACAGTGGTTTGGTTTCATATTTAAAAGTTTGTATAATTGTGTATTTTTTGTTGTTGTTGTTTTTTTTTTTTTTTTGGTTTTCTGAATTTACCAGTTTCTCTGTTTAATATTTTTCATATTCAGTTTTTATCATTTCCCTTGTTACTAAAATGTTTGATTAAATTCTTGTTCTCACAATAAATATTTCAAAAGGAATTTAATAATGCTGGACTTTTAAATAATAAATAGCTTTTTAAGTTGAACATTCAAAAAAAGTAGCAAAAGACTTGAAAAATTAATTTCCCTTGTTCAGTTTTTCAAATGCATAACAAAAAGAAACTTGGGAGTTTTATTTTTTTATAATTTTAAAAAATCCACAATTTTTCCTTATAGCTTTTATTGCCAACAACTATTGATTATCATAATGTCATATACAAATTTTCATTTTAGATTTATCCACATGTTTTTAAAATACATTTTTATGCCCAGATTTGGTTTTGGATTATGATGTCTTCATTCTCAAGTCATTCTGCCCTAAGTAAACAATGAATATTTTTCTAATAGCATTTAATTTGAAGAGCTTGCCCCAGAGTATAGAACTGCTCTTCAACATAGGTGACACAATTTCTGGAGTTAGTAGTTATACACAACCTATGTGGGCAAAAATTAATATAAGTTCTGACTCATGTATCAGATTTCTGGTGCCTTGTGAGCAAGATATTGTGTGAAAATCTGCAGAGCTACTAGATATAGAAACTCATATGAATGCTACATTCTCAGTTAAATCCTTTGCTAAACTACCTAACATGGGGGGACAGTCTCTACCGCATATTCAAGGAATCAAGGTGATAAAGCATACTGTGCAGAAACTGGAAACACTGTTATTAACATGTACTTACTACAGATAAAACTTGTTTCTATATAAAGAAATAGCCTATAATTTCCTGAAATAGATAATTTTCCTACAATTTTACCTATAAATAGTATACAATTGCATAAGTGGACCATGAACATTTGTTCTTTTATTCTCATTTTGTTAGATTCCGTTTTCCCCATGTGTCTTGGAAAGAGAGACAATGGAGGATTCAATTTCTCTTTAGAATTCTACTTTGTATTGTTTCTATCAGGATACATTTTGAACCAGAGGGCTAACTAGTCGCTCTGCCACTTGCAATACCACATAAGAAAGACATACTTACAGCAACCGCTAAGCGATGAAATGGCAGTCAGCCTTAACAACAAATGCCTTTCTTTTCCCAATGAGTCATCTATCAGGGCCCCAAACAGATCTTTGTAAGATCATTGTGGACCATCTAAAAAAAATCTTTTTGAATTTAATTTCTTTTCCAAGCACAGAAGAGAAAGCATGTAGAAGAGAAATCAAGGATACAAAGAAAGCAAGAGGTGACAAGGAAACAGTGTCAGAAATTGCAATGAGGGTGTCACAAAATAAGAAACTAAGAAAGGCTGTTTGCCAGCAGAAGTAAACCAAGACCATAGTGGATCCTTATCCCCACTCCAGAGACTCCAGGTAGAACACAGAATTCACCATGTTGTTTGTGAATTTGAGCTTGGGAATCTATAATGGATATAGAAAAGCAAATATTTCTCATGTTAGCCCATGTAATTTATAATAATTTTATTGTCACTTTTGTAGGAAAATAGTTCTAGGGTGATAATTTAGAATATGTCAAATAAATATTAGGTACTTGAACTTTATTCATACCAGAACAAAGCAAAAATGAAGTCAGGGGGCTTGAATATTCATTAGTTTATGAGGGCATTCTAGTAAAGAATTGATTCAATTGAGACATAAATGATGGTTATGAACTCTTGTTTACTCACAAGATAGCTTTGTGTTGAATCCTGGACCTCTTTAGTTAGCTATCTATTAGCTTGGTTACACTGGACATCTTTAATTAAATCATTTTATGTGGTTAATAAGAATAATGCCTAATTCATATTTTTGCAGTGATTTCTCAATGTCTTTCAAATTTAAATGCCATGTACATTAGTTTATACTGTGGACTATTTTTTAATGATACAAGTATGTGTTTCATACCTTTATGTTGCATTTGTTTAACTCTATAAAGCTGTATTATTCTGCCTGTCTAAAACGCCTGATTGACCTAATAAAGAGATGAACAGTCTAACTAGGCAGGAGACGGACATGTGGGGCTTCCAGATGGAGAGAAGCATTAGGAGGAGAAATCTAGGCTTTAGAGAGAAGAGCAAAGAGGAAGGAGCAAGAAAACAAGGAGAGGAGTATGCCAGAGTCCAGCCACACAGCCACACAGCCACACAGCCAATTATGGATCAAGTATAAGAGAAAGATATATATATATATAAAATAATATATATTATATATATAAATAAAGATATATATAATATAATATATTATATATTATATATATTATATATATTATATATAAATAATATATATATATATATATATATATATATATAAAATAAAAAAGGTAAAATATCCAAGGCAAACCATAGAGAGAAATTGGATAATTTAAGTTAGAAATGCTGGCAAGAAGCAAACCAAGCTAAGGCTTGATATTCACAAGTGACAATAATTGTCTGTGCATTTATTTGGGAGCTGTGTGGTGGGACCCCAAAGTTAACTGGCACTCAAGAAAAACTTAAAAGAATGTATTTCTGTTGAAGACTAATTTTATTTATTTTTCTTATTTTACTATCGATCCCAGTACCCTCTCCCTCCCTTCCTCCCTCCCTCTCTTCCTCTCATGTCCCCGACCACCCTCCCATACCATTCCTCCCCGCACCACTCCACAGGGAGGGTGGTGCCTTCTAGGAGGGGTCAATAAAATCTGTCAAGTCCTTTGGAGTAGGGACTATTTCTATACCTTCTTCCACAGGTTGCTGGCAGGGAGGCAAGGAGAGCAATCAAATGGGAAAAATAGGGAGGAGACAGACACAGAATGAGGCAGAGGAAGAGGGAGAGGCAGAGACAGACACACACAGAGAAACACATGTGAGAGAGAGAGAGAGAGAGAGAGAGAGAGAGAGAGAGAGAGAGAGAGAGAATCTGTTTTTTATTTCTTGCTCTTGCAAGGACATACATTTCATCATGAATGCACCACTCATTCAAATGCACTCACTTCTCTAAGTCCCTGCCTATAGATACTAACATATTGAAGAGGTCTGTCTTCATCAGATGAGTGCAGAGGCACACACATGTTTGTCTCAGAAGGTATGCCTGGTAGATCAGTTGACCCTATTGTATCTATGATGTGTAATGACTGTGAATATACAGTGTATGGTTGTGTATAACATAAAATTCTTTTTCTAGTGATGTGGTGGTAGCCTAAAGACATTCAAGGTGAGATACTTATGCTTGGATATTTAAATATATCAAATATGAGACTCCTTCACCCCAACTCTCCAAATAGACAGATAAACCTAGCACATAGAATGGGCTGGGCAAGTTTTGTTTATAAGATGACAGGTATTAATTTATGATCTAGTGATTGTACAGTAAGACTTTCCAATCACTTTTTTAATAGAGTATTTCTGTCAAAAAGAAATATGGTATTTCTCTAACCATAGGTATTTTTGAAGAAAATCATTTCTAAAAATGAAGATCATTGAGAAGTTACATTTAAGAAGGAAAAGATGGACAAGATACCGAACTCACAGGAAAAAGTTAGTATGAGAAGAAAGATGTCAACCATGACCTCATCAAAATACATTGATGATAAACATGACAGTATTACCAGGCTTCAAGTTTATACTTTATACATTTTGCAAGTGCAGTATGGATTTCCATTTAACAATGAAAATTATTGCTTGTATTTATTAGTCACACATGCATCAAATCATGGAAACTCAAGAAAAAATTTGACCTATATATAAAAATTACTCCAAATATATAATGTACTGCCTATAGCCTGTAGGTGCTTACTAAGTACCTGTCAAATAGATGATTCATGCACAATGATATTTTAATTTTGAAAATAAGTTTAAAATGTAGTAGTTCTCCATGTGTGTTTTCATATACAGTTTATTTTAAATGACTCTCTCCACTCACACATTACCATCTTCCTGTCCCTCTTTTCCTCTGTACACTTTGATTCCTGATGTTCTCTCTTCTATGATGTTCCATTACATTAGACACTCCCCATTGTTCTTGTTGTGGATTTTGTTTTCAGTTACATGGACCCCTTCCTAGTTTCTTACCCTTGTTCACTACCACCTGGATATATACATTCAGTCATGAGAAGATCTATATAATGGAGAGAAGAAACATATTTGTCTTTCTGAGATTTTATCACATCATTCAAAATTTTTTATTTCCATTCAATACTTTACAAAATTTCATAACATATTTTTTCTGTATGTCCATTATTTATACGAACCATAGTTCAAATTTAACATACTAATTGACTTTTTTGCTAATATTATTTCCTTGCTATTGTGAAATAAAAGCATAAACAAATTAAGAAGAATAAGTGTCTCTATAGGATTGCAGAGAGAACTCTGGTGTCTTTCAAGGAATATGGCTAGATCATATAGAAGTTATTTTAGATTTTGGAGAAGTATCCTCATTGATTGACACAATAGCTGTTCTAGTTTATACTCCTATCAATTATTGATAAGAGTTCCTCTTTCCAATATCTTTCTGTCATTGGTTATTCTTTGTTTTTTTTTTTTTTTGACAGTGGCCCTTATATATGGTGTGATGAATTCTCAAATTATTTTCTTTTGCCCTTTTCTTGTGACTAGATTGGGACAATTTAAGAATATAGATACAGAACTATTTAAGAATATGTATTTACCGTTTATATTTTTTCTGTTGTAAATTGTTCAGATGATTGCCTTATAATTGTCTGAAATTTTGAGATTTTTTTGGGAGGGAGGCAATTTTTGCAGGTTATTTTTACTTTTTTCCTTTTATAAACCCCTTCTCAAAGTACCTAGCTGATACTTTATTATATTTTTGTACAAAAGCTTTAAACATTCACATTATCTCATTTGCCAATTTGTGCGTATATTTCATATGTTATTTGTTCTATGCCAATGTCATGAAGAGCTTTCTGTGTTTTCTTTTAACAGATTCCATGTTTGTAGTTTGAAAATAAGGACATCAATCAAGTTTGACTAATATTTGTGCAGGGTGAGTGATATACATCTATTTTTTCCACACATAGATAATTCAGTATCATCAAAAATTTTAGCTGAAATTTTTATCTTTGATGAAGGATGATCACAGTACTAATCTATGGTTACAAACATCTAAAATATGTGTGAGCCAATTTGACAATATGACATTTTATCAGAGTAGCATTGGATTCACTTAGGACATACTACCTCCATGCCACAAATTCTAAACCTGGTAAACAGAATCAAGAAAGAGTTCTATCCAATAGAACATTCTTTACCCAACCATGCCCTTAGTGTACTAGCTATAGGAAACATCTTGCCTCTTGCAAGTTATATAAGTATTGTAGTTTGTGGGATTCATCAAAGAAAAATTTCAGCAGACAGAGGGTAATGAAAAAAACCATAATTAGCCAAGATGCAAATTATTAGTATTGATGTTCTGCTAGTCCCTAAATGTAGCAGTTTTACCAACAGCTTCAATACTCAATGAAACAGTATGAACAATGGAGTAGAAAGAATGCAGGAGGCCTTGATTGTAAAAGACATGTACCATAAGTTGTCTTCTGGAAATGATATAGCCATTGTATTTATAAACTTACTGAAGATATAGCTCTTTTCACAAGATCTAACAAAGGCCGAGCAGAGAGATCCTGAGATCTCATCTCTTCTGAAGGACTATTTGCAATTAAATGTTGCTGGGTGGGGAAAGTCAACGCTTTAGCCTCCATTGAGCCCATTAAAAGTATAAATATGAATATTTTATTCTGCCACTTAAGTTATCATCTTTGTATCACTGGAATGAAGTAATTGCCAATGTGAAATGTCTCATTTTTTGTGGGGCTGTTGTAATTATTATTGCTATGTTTTGTGCATCTTTTGAGATGTGTCTGTCCTCTAATTTGTAACTTATCCCTTTTTAAACTGCTCTTGTTTGCTTGTCCTTCTTTGTGTGCGTCTTCTAACAGCTTGCTTTGCTTGACTTTATGTTCAGGGGAAATCTCATTGGTTCCTGCAAAGAAAGATAACTGTTCTGATTTGGTCCACTATGATATTTGTAGACAGGAACACTGGTTCTGATTGTTGGTATGCCAACAGTGACATACTGCCAGTGACAGAGCTCTGTTGGTCAGCACCACTTGCTGTATGATTCCTGAGAATGTAATTCACACAGTCTTGACTCATCATTAGCTTTTTGTAAACAGCACCCAAATTCTTCTGCTTTGGTGACTGCCTTTTTCTCTATTTCAATCATGTTGTTTCCCCTGGATTTGTCTGCAGTGTTAATGCCTTGTGTTTCACAAACAAATGCATTTTAATTTCCTATGTTTTTAAATTGTCTGGAGAGAAGTTATGAATTTATCTTTCTTTCAAAGTGTACAGATCATTTAAGGTAAAACGTTCAGTGTCTTCAACCATGTAATTAACAATACTATTCAATTTTAAGATATTTTTCTCTCAGTCCATAACTTTGGAGGTAGTTTTTCAGAACTTTTGCAAAGTTATGTGTCCTGTGAAATGAAAAATTAATTATTTTCACAATTGTCACCCATGAAAAGGTAGTCACGGGGCACATGAGTATTTAATTAGGTTTTTTAATGTATTTCTTGAAATATGTTTTATCTGTTATTCCGTTCAAATAGATTTTAATGTCACTTTGCACAGTCAAATTCTGTTGGAGACTTACTACAAAGATGTAAAAAGTGGTTTCCAACTCTCATGTATAATTCAGAGTAACTTTTCACAAATCCATGTAGGTTTTCTCTAGAGAATTTGAAATTTCAGAATAGAAGTTTCTCTGTAGACACTGCTGTAAATTGCTAAACAGCAATTTAGATTTTTAAGAGTGGAGTTGCAGAGTATATGAAGATAAATGTAATGCAGAACAATGGCAGAACCAAGGTTTGTGCTACAAATCATCTGAAATAAGGAAGGTGCTACATGGAAACCCTGCTTAGGCAAACTAAAACATTCCTGAGAGTTTCAAGTTCATAATTGACTATTTAACCTAGCTGAAGTAGAGTATATAAGGCATAGTTTTGGTGAAAAAAAATTGTCACAAAAAATTCAATAGAAAACATAAGATATATGAGATTAAAGTTAAAATAAAGCACACTTCAGGAAAAACAAATGAATGGGCCCTTATCACACATAACAACAAATAAGTTAAAGGTAAGGAGTAAGATTATAAAATGGTGGCAGGTATTGATGACTGACCAGAGCACTACAGTATACAGTGAATACTTATTATTGTTTTTTACTTTATATTATGCTTTAAACAGGTTGTTTCCCAACATTAGCAGCTATTATGTTTTAGGAGGGAAATATGTTGAACACAGAATCTCTATTGCACAGTAATTCCACAGTGAGTTCGAGGAGCCAAGAAGATGACCTTCATTGAAGGTCTTTTTTTTCTTTTTTTATTAATAATATAATTTAAGAATTTTACATGTTTATCCCAGTTTCCTCTCCCTCCTTCCTCCTCACTCCCTCCCTCTTACCCTCTTTCCCCTCAGACATGCACCCTGACCATCCACCCATCCCATCCCACCACTACCATTCCACATGTAGGGCTTGCTATCCAGGTTGGGTCATGTAAATCTGCCAAGTCATTTGAAGTAGGGACTATGACTTCTCTCCTGTCTTTATGTTAAGGGGGTATCCCCTCCATGGGGAATGTGTCCACAAGGTCCTTTTGTGCACCAGGAATACATCCTGGTACTACTGTCTGAGGTCCCGCAGACTGCTCAGTCCTATTCACTGAAACCCATATTCATGGGGTCTGAGTCAATCCCAAGCTGGATTCCCAGCTATCAGTCTGGGTGACACATCAGCTTCTTCTTGTTCAGGTGAACTGGATTTGCGTTTTTCTGCAACCTGGTCTTGTCCTCTCTCTCTCTCTCTCTCTCTCTCTCTCTCTCTCTCTCTCTCTCTCTCTCTCTCTCTCTCCCTCCCTCCCTCCCTCCCTCCCTCCCTCCCTCCCTCCCTCCCTCCCTCTCTCTCTCTCTCTCTCTCTCTCTCTCTCTCTCTCTCTCTCTCTCTCTCTCTCTGCATCTGGATTCTAGCTCAACTCATTGTCTAACAATGGGTGTTTGCTTCTGTTTCCAACAGGTACTAGATGAGGGCTCTATGATGGTGGTTAATTTAGTTGATGATCTCACTATCATTTATGGTAGCCTTTCCACGCTTGCTTGAATTGTTAACTGGAGTCAGTCTTGCAGGACTCTAGACCTTTCTTTACGTTCAGTTTTCTCTTCAATCCAATAATGGCTCCTTCTTTTATGTTCTCTCTATTTTCTGTCTTCTATTCCTACACTGCCTCAATCTTCCTAGTCTCACGTGCTTTCCTCTCTTCCCCTTCTCTTTCTCCTAGTTCTCTCTCCATTCACTGCCTCCCCACTTCCCATGTGCTCTGTGGGACTTGTCCCTTCCCCCTTTTGTGAGGGACCATATATGAATCTCTTAGAATACACCTTGTATCCTAGTTACTCTGGTGGTGTAACTTATAGGCTGGTGATTTTGCTCTAGGTCTAAAATCCATATATGAGCTAGTGCATACCCTGTTCCTCTTTTTGTGAGTGGGTTACCTCATTCAGAATGGTTTCTTCAAGTTCCATCCACTTGCCTGTGAATTTCAAGTTTCCGTTATATTTTTTCTGCAGAGTAGTATTCCATTGTGTAAATGTTCCACATCTTCTTTATCCATTCTTCAGTTGAGGGGCATCTAGGTTGCTTCCAGGTTCTTGCTATTACAAATAATGCTGCTATGAACATAGTTGAGCATATGTCTTTGTTGTATGGATGTGGGTCATTTGGTGATATACCAAAGAGGGGAACTGCTGGGTCCTGTAGTAAACTAATACCCATTTTCCTGAGGAACTGTCATACTAATTTCCAAAATGGCTGTACCAGCTTGCATTCCCACCAGCAGTGGAGGCGTGTTCCCCTTTCTCCACATCCTCTCCAGCATAAGTTGTCATTGGTGTTTCTAATTTTAGCCATTCTGTCAGGAGTAAGATGGTATCTCAAAGTTTTTTTGATATCCATTTCCCTGATAGCTAAAGATGTTGAGCACGTTCTTAAGTGTCTTTCAGCCTTTTTGATTTCCTCTATTGAGAATTCTTTCTTCAATTCTGTACCCCATTTTTAAAAATAGGGTTATTTGGAGTTTTGTTGACTAGTTTCTTGAGTTCTTTGTATATTTTGGAGATCAGCCCTTTGTCAGATGTAGAATTGGTAAAAATGTTTTCCCAGCCTGTGGCTGCAGTTTGGTTTTATCCACTGTGTCCTTTGCCTTATAGAAGCTTTACATTTGGGGAGGTCCCACTTATTAATTTTTGATCTCAGTGTCTGTGCTACTGGAGTTATGTTCAGGAAGCTGTCTCCTATACAAATTTGTTCAACTGTACCTCCTACTTTCTCTCCTAAGAGGTTCAGTGTGGCTGGATTGTGTTGAGGTCTTTGATCCATTTTGACTTGAGTTTTGTGCATGGCAATAGACATGGGTCTATCTGCAGTCTTCTACACACCATCATCCAATTGTTTCAGCACCATTTGTTGAAGATGCTTTTCTTCCCCCATTTTATTCTTTTAGCTGTTTTCTCAAAAATCAGGTGTTCATAGGTTAATATCAGAATTTTTGATTTGATTCCATTGGTTTACCTGTCTATTTTTGTGCCAGTACCAGGCTGTTTTTAGAACTATAGCTCTGTAGTAAAGCTTAAAGTCAGGGATGGTGATGCCTCCTGAAGTTCTTTTATTGTGCAGGGTTGTTTTGGCTCTCCTGGGTCTTTTGTTTTACCATATAAAGTTGATTATTATCCTTTCAAGGTCAGTAAAAATTGTGCTGGGGATTGCACTGAATCTACATATTGCTTTTGGGAAGATTGCCATGTTCTGAGCACATTGTTTGTCTTAATGAGATAGTTGGTAAGGCTCAGTGTTAGAAAAACACATATTCTTTATTTATGTATCCCCTTGATCACATATAACTCCAGTTACTTTGGGAATGTGTAGGAGACAATAGTTGAAATCCATTTTCTTAATTATCAACAATACCAGAAAGGTGCAGGTCTAAGGATGAGAGACCAGGGCTTCAAATACTTCAGTCTGATTCAAGAGAGCAGCTCATCTCATCATTTGTGATCATCTTTGCTATTATTCTAAGTGGTTAAAAAATGCCTATACTTTGAGGTAACAAAGCATTGTTTCTTTTAACCTTCACAGCTATCCAATAAGATAACATTTCACTTATGCCACTTTATTAATTATTAATGTGAGCTGGGGAATTGACAGTTTCACATATGGGGGGTCAATACTATTAATGATATGTTCTACTTCTACATGTGGGAAATATTAATTTTTTGGTAAAAGAAAATGTTTTTATAATTTTGTGAACCATTATGCTAGTTATTTCACAGAATCTAACAAATTTATCAATATAACTTAAATCAAAGGCATATAAAATATTTTAAATGTATTTCTTTATAAAGTCATATAATTATAGATAACTAATTTCTTTTTTTGCTTCTTTTCTATGATAATTTTTTATTTAAATTTGAAACAAGCTTCTTTTACATGTCAATCCAAGTTCCCATGACATCCCACCCTCCCTTGTGTCCCCCACCACCCCTATCCCATCCCCTTTCTGCTTCTCAGGCAACAGACTTCCATGGGGAGTCTTTAAAGTCTGTCATATCATTTGGAGCAGGGTAGGCCCTCTTCCCTGTGTCTAGGCTGAGGGAGTATCCCTCTATGTGGAATGGGCTCTCAAAGTCCTTTCCTATACTAGTGATAAATACCCATACATCACCAGAGGCCACACTGACTGCCTAGTCTTCCTAATACTGGCTTTCAAGGAGTGTGGGTCAGTCCTATGCTGGTTTCCCAGCTGTCAGACTGGAGTCTATAAGCTCCTACTTGTTCAGGTCAGCAGTTTCTGTGGATTTCTCTACCCTGGTCTTGACCCCTTTGCTCATCACTCCTCCAACTCTGTGAGCTGGATTTCAGAAGTTAGGCTTAGTGTTTAGCTGTGGCTGTGTGCTTCTGCTTCCATCAGTTACTAGATGAAGGCTCTACGATGGCATATAAATTATTCATCAATCTCATTATCCATTATTGGGGTAAGGTGTTTAAGTACCTCTTCACTATTGCTTAGGTTGTTAGTTGGGAGCATCCTTGTGGATCTTTGCACATTTCCCTAGTGCCAGATTTCTCTTAAAACCTATAATGGCTCTCTATATTATGGTATCTCTTTTCTTGCTCTCCTCTATTCTTCCCCTGACTCAATCTTCCTGCTTCCTCATGCCCCCTTTTCTCCTCTTCCTTCTGAATCCCTCTCTGCTCCCCGATACTCCCAATTTTCTTGGGAGATCTTGTCCCTTTCCCCTTCTGTGGGGGACCATGTATGTCTCTCTTAGGGTCTTCCTTGTTTCTTACCTTTTCTTGTGGTATGGATTGTAGGCTGGGAATCCTTTACTCTCATTTACATATGTCTTCATTTCTATCCCCTGTTCATTTTTTACTCTACAATAACTTTGTTAGCATGTTACTTGTAAAAATCTGCTATGTTATAAGAAAACAGAGGTTTAAGAAATAAGGTATCCATTAGGGGTTATAGGTTTATTTAAACAAGGTGGATCCTATAGGTCTCCAGGAAGAGAAGTATACTGCAAAGAAATGAGCATGAAAATGGGGTTTAGATTAACTTTGTTGACCTGCATCAGGCTTCAGGAAGTGTAATGCCAAGAGTTCAGCATATTTCAAAACAATACAACTTTGGAAAAAGTTTCTCCTCAACAACCATCCTCATTACACTTTTGCGGACAACAATCATTCCAATTCCAGGTATAAAATAAAATTTAGGGGGTGAATACAAGTTACTCGTTTGCAAAGCACATGTAACTATGATGGTGGATTTTATATCTAAGCAGCCTAATAGCTTGTATGGCTCCTTACCAAGATAGCATAGAGTTCAGCACACCATAAAATACATGTGTTATTAACCCTATGGATGATTTCTATTATTTGTAACTAGGAAGGGGGAGTCTGGTATGAACATTCTGGGAGATTTCTGTTAGGTATACCTCTATGGCAAAAGGTGAGTGAAGTCTGTTGCCACAAACAAGACAAAGGTCACCAGGTCATTAACAATAACCACTTGCAGCTTTCTTGGTGAAAAAACAGATATTTTATCTCCTCTATTGAAGGGAGGCCCCTATGTTGTAATGTTTCTAGTTTTCCTAGTGATTGGTGGGGAAAATGACTTATGAGAAGCAGATAGCTGAAATATAAATGTGTAAAAATCCTCTCATCAAAATTTGAATCATTTCTTTTATTGAAATACCTTTAAAATTTATATATTTAACACATTCTAAAATGTTACTAAAACAAAATAAGCATCAAGAATAATTTCATGCCCGTTAAATAAAGCATTAGGTTAACAGACAAGTTACTTTGTATGCTGAGACAATTTTACTTGACGCACGATGTACAACTGCTGTTTCTGTACAGAAAACAAATGTCTAGCAAGGGTTAGTGTTAACGTAAGAAAATAATGTTCTGAAAATATCAGACAAAACCCTGCAGGAGAACAAAGAAAATCATAATAAATAATATTTTGGGGAAAAAGACCACTTCAAATAAACAACTTGTGTCCTCAGAACACTTAAATAATCTCTTTATATTTTGTCATCATTCTCAAAATGCTACCACTTCACTTAGTTAATCATTTTTTTGATGGTGGAATACCAAATTATAAAATGCATTTTTAAGCTTGTAAGGAAGTTGTACAATTCACAACGCACGACTTTGGTAGCCAGATCCTCATAAGCTTTGGATTTATGTTCATTTTATGGCTGAATTAAGACTCAGTAATGAAAATGCATTAATGTGGTTAGAAAGGTTTCACTTAGGTCACTGGGTTTCAGTCTAGAAAATGAGATATCAATCACAAAACAGAAGAGAGGTGGCTATACCTTTAGATGGATGACTCTCTGGGTCTTCAAATTCATACCACCTTCAGTCATAATTAACAATGATAGTGGAAATGGCTCAATGATGACAGTAATAATGATAACAATATGTGCAAGGGTTACTTCAAGTACAAATAGATATTGAAAGTGTAATTTCTGTCACTATTTCTTGTCATTTGTTATAGTTTGAAGGTGAAATGTCTCTTGACAGACTCATGTGTTTGAAGATTTGGTATGCAGCTAATGGTGTTTGGGAAAATTACAGAAGGAATTGATTCTCCCTTGTGGGGTGAGTCACTGGACACTACCCTTGAGGTTTCACAGCCCAGACTCATTTTCTGTTGAGTCTCTGTTATTTAACTGCTGACTAAATGTGAATATCCACCTTATGTTCCTGCCCCCATGCCTTCTCTTCCATGAAGTACAACTTCTTATGGTGTAAGTGAAAAGATCTTTCCCTTTCTTACATTGCTTTGCCAGGTATTTTGTCGAAGCAACAAGAAAAGTTACTAACATATTAAATAATGAAATTGAGAACAAGAGGGAGTGCTTATTCATACTATCCACTTGAGAAAGGTTGAGGTTAACACCTTTATAGCTTTTTTAAGTTTCAAATTACTGTTATTTGCAGTTCTTTTTAAATTGTTCAATCTATTGCTGTTACTGTGTGAGGCTGCTTTTTCACTTTGGGAGACTATAGTGACAATATTTTATATGAAATAAAATATCATTAATAATTTAATGAGTGATAAAAACATTATAATGATATACATAATGTGCTTCTTTACACAAATCTAATAATTGTGTGTCAGCTGTGACAATTCTTTAGTTCATGGCATAAATTTTTGAATGAACTTTGCCTCATAAACATGTTGAGGAAATCTCATCATCAGAGATATTAGACTGAGAGAACCTAAACTACTTCAACTCTTGTATATTAATTTTACTATATTTCTATATAGCAAGCAGTTAGGCTATTTAAAAATCATTTTGATTCATAAAAATTACTATTTTAGAGAAAGCAAGTCATAATATAACTTAAGCTTTCATGTTGTACAGGTAGGGAACACAACACAAATGGCAAGGACAGGGTATGTAATGTTCTGTAAGTTACATCTTCATGAATTCCATATCCAAATATCAACTGCATTTTTTGCATAAAAGAACTTTCAAAATAACCACCCATTATCAAGTACCAAATACTTCATGCTTGTATCCTGTTCCCCCCACCAAACCCCATCCCATCTCCTTTCTGCTCTCCAAGGAACAGACTTTCTTGAGGAGTATTGAGTCTGTCATATCATTTGGAGCAAGGCCTAGGCCCTTCCCCATGTGTCTTGGGTGAGGGAGTATTCCTCTATGTTAATTGGGCTCCCAATATATATATTAGTTACTAGCGATGAATACTGATTCATTACTAGAGGTTCCATAGAATGCCTAGTCATAGCAACTAACACCCATGTTCAGGGAGTCTGGGTCCGTCTGGTTTCCCAATCATCAGATGGGAGTCCATGAGCTACCACTTGTTCAGGTCAGCAGTTTCTGTGGGTTTCTCTAGCCTGAACTTGACATCTTTGCTCATCACTTCTCCTTCTCTGCAACTGGATTCCAGAAGTTCGTCTCAGTGTTTAGCTGTGGATGTCTGCTTCTGTTTCTATCAGTTACTAGATGAAGGCTCTAGGATGACATATAATATAGTCATAATCAGTCGCATTATCAGGAAAAGTCATTTAAGGTAGCCTCTCCACTATTGCTTAGATTGTTAGTTGAGGTCATCCTTGTAGATCTCTGGACATTTCCCTAATGCCAAATTTCTCTTAAAACCTGCAATGGCTTACTCATTATGGTATCTCTTTTTTTGTTCTTCTCTATTCTTTCCCTGAATCAATCTTCCTGCTTCCTCATGCCCACCTCTTCCTTCCTCTTCCTCCTAACGCCCTCTCTTCTCACCACATGCTCCCAATTTGCTTGGGACATCTTGTCTCTTTCCCCTTCTCCAGGGGACCATGCATGTCTCTCTTAGGGTCCTCCTTGTTTCCTAGCTTTTCTGGCTCTATGGATTATAGGCTGGTAATCCTTTACTCTATGTCTAAAAATGTCTAAAAACAAATAGGAGTAAGTACATACCATGTTTGTCTTCTTGTGATTGGGTTACCTCACTCTGAATGGTTTCTTCTAGTTACATCTTTTTGCCTGTGAATTTCAAGATTACATTGTTTTTTTTTCCCACTGAGTAATATTCCATTGTGTAAATGTACCACATTTTTTCCATCCATTCTTCAGTTGAGGGCCATCTGGGTTGCTTCCAGATTCTGGCTATTACAAATAATGCTTCTATAAGCATAGTTGAACATGCCTCCTTGTTGTATGAATGTGCATATTTCGATATAGGGCTAAGAGTGGAATTACTGGATCTTGCAGTAGACTGATTCCCATTTTCTCAAGGAACCACCATACTGATATCCAAAGTGCTATACAAGTTTGCAATCCCACCAGCTATGGAGGTGTATTCCCATTCTCCCCATCATCTGCAGCATAAATTGTCATTGGTGTTTTTGATTTTAGCCATTCTGATAGGAATAAGATGGTATCTCAGAGGTGTTTTGATTTGCATTTCCTTGATGACTAAGGATATTTAGCATAGATTCCTCTATTGAGAATCTCAAATTTAATATAATGTGTTTTTTATGTTATGTTTTTCTTTTAACAATGAACCGTAATCTACCATAAAGTTTTCACAAAGCTTATCATGCTTTCATTTTATATTTGAATATACTATTAATATGCACTTATATATTCCATACAAAATCATGAATCATGTTTGATTTCTTACCTTAAAAATTACTCAGTGTTAAAAATTTCAAAACTTGATTGTATTTATTTTCATAATAAAATGACTGAACTTCTATGAATAAATAGTAAGTTGAATTTCTACAAATCACTATGCTTTTAGAATCATAAAATAGTTTCAACTAAAATAAGACATTAGTCATAGACCAAAGAGTTTTGCTGAAAATTCATTCCACTCTGATTTTAAACTATCACATTCAATTATTACATAAGCACATAAAAATCAGTAAGCATTTATATAATTATGAGTTCTGCATGTTATGAATTCTAACTGTAAATAACCCAAATCTTTCTCCTCCTGCAAACTTTTTATGAATGCACCCTTATAAAAGTAAAAATTTTACTTAGCAAAATGTGAAGAGCTATAGAAATAGCCCTACTAACAGTAGCAAGGACATCCAGGGTCTTCCTAGAGATCCACAACAGAATGTAAAATTGAAATATAGTGACATTATCTTCAGGGACCTCAGCACTTTACATTTTGGTGTTTGGTTAGTGATATCACAACCTTGAAAAACCCCTCAAGTATAGTGGATCTTTATATTATGGCCCTTTGGTGACTAGAAAATGAACAGTATGTAGTACCTCATATTAAGTGTGCTTCAGAGTGAAATGGGCATATTTTTTCATAAGAAAGGCATTGAAATAAATGTCACACTTGTGGGAGGTTCAAGGCCTTGCTGACTAATTGGTTGTAATGTTAGAATAAATACTTAGCATCATGATAGTATTAAAACCTCATTACGTATTTTACAAGGGTAAAAGCCTTAATGCAATTCCTTTCAAGTAGTTGTGGAGTAACAAGAAGTGGTTATTACCTGTACCGTGCCTACCCCTGCAAGCAAGGAAGACGCGACTCTGGGAAGATCTTCTTCATGCAGTTTTAATCAGGATCCTTGAACATGCTTCCTCTGACCGTTGAGAGCCCAGGGAACCCCTGCACAGGCTTAAATACCCTTGCTCTAACCAACCCCAGTGAGGTACGTGGACCCTGCAGATAGGCTACTTTAACGCAGAAGCACACTGGCTGACAAGACTTAATCAAATAAGGGCTTGTTTACGCCACAGAGTGCTCACCCTTGGGGAGGTGGAAGTCAGAAGCCAGTGCCATCTTTAGGGTGTGGCATTTTGCAGCTCTCTAAAGTTTCCCCTTTTTGTTTTAATAACACAACAGGCAAGGGTAGTGGTCTGGTCTCCAGTAAAGCAGTGGACATTGTAATGATCCTGAATCCTGGTAATCAGCCAAGTCAGTACCACACCCATCAGTATCTTTTTCTGGTTGTGGGGCCTCAGACACCAACCCACATGCAACCAGACTTGCCCTTCTTGGAGTTGCTCACTTCCAGATCTAACTCAGAGTGCAGTGCTAAGCCATACAACCTGAGCATGAAGGATCAATTCTTGTTCATGACCTCGAGCCATGCTTGGGGAGACTGTCCTGCCTCAATGGCTGTAAATGCCTGGACAACCATAGCTGCATACCACTTCTGAGAAAATCTCATCTTTCAAAGGCACCACAGGCCCACGAAGGAGATAAGCAATAAGAGGACAGCCATGGCTCCCATTCTCGCCCCACTCTTTCAGATGATCCATGGCAACAGGAACCATGATGACAATCCAGCAGCCAATCCTACATCCACACATGTTGAATTCACTGCAACGATGGCCATTCAGAGCTGTACCATTAATTCATCAAAGTCAGCAGACAGATTTCCTAAAATATATCTAGACAACTGTCGTGACAAATTAGCAGCACGTGTAAAGTTCTCATACTGAATGCTGGTAACACACAAACTTGGATATTTCATGTCATATCCCAATTGGACCAGCTGCCAAAAGGTATCTATTTCCTCCTGCACCAGATCAATTCTTTGGTTTACAATCATTAAACCTCCTTTTAGTTGAGCATAATTGTGGATTGAGCATCCAAGGCAGTAGCCACATTCATGGACACCTCATTTATCTTAGCTGCTGTCTGCACCTATGTGCTCATAGCCACGGCAGCTGTGACTGAATCCACAACTGCAAAAGAGATAGCTGCAACTATGGCTGCTGTAATGCCAAAATCTCTCTCTGTAGCCTTTACCAAACAGGCCATAAAATCTGACAATTGTTCCATTGGGCCTTGCAGTATCTTATTGAGGTAACCACTCACTTCTCCCTTATTGGGTAATGACTTCCATGCTTTTATGACAATCTGATTTGCTTGTTCAAAAACTTGGATATCCTCTGTGTTGATTTGCAAAGTGTCCCTGTCCAAGTAACATATCCCTGTACCATGCTGCATTTCTGGCTGCCAGATTAGCTGTGGCCTGTTCATTGGTATACTCTATTAAAAAGGCTTTCCAATCCAGATATTTCCCAGGGCTTAGACATGCTCGAGCCAGCACACCCCAATCACTAGGAGTCATGCTATACCTATTTAGGGCTTCAACTTGAGCTACAGTAAAAGAAGCTGAAATTCCATATGTTCTCACAGACTCAGCCAAAGCCTTGATGACCTGAAAGTCTAAAGGTTCCTCATATCTATTGCCTTGGGCATCCTGGAAAACTGGATAGGCCAGGCTTAAGTCATTTCATACAGCTTTCCAGACCTCAGGGCAAAAGGAACGCCCTGTACTTCGGCCCCACTCTTCCTCACTCTGATCAGGAGAAGGTGCCAAAGGCATTGTTCCAGGAGGGTCCCTCCCCTCTCCACATCACCACTTCTCCTCTCCCTTTCCCCCTCTGTCCCTTAAGGGATTGTTTATTAACCTTTTATACAAGGGTTTGCAATTCTTCCTTAGAATCTGTTTCATCTGTACCTGACTCTCCTGTGTTCTCAACCTCTTCTGATCTTTCTTCTTGTAACATTTCTAGAGCAGCTTTCCCTTTTTCCATCACCTCTTTACAGTACCTCTGGTCTTCAGTACAGCTACGCACTAACTTCCAAACAGGTCAGACTCTGGACTTTAGTGTCCCTTGTTCCCAAGCAAAGTCAAGCAAGATCCCTGCCTAACTTGTACCAGCACACTAGCGTGAGGTCTCCTGAAACTGCAAACCAAGGTGCAATGGCATTGCATTCTCTCAGGAATCTTTCTAGTGTGCTTTTTTTTTTTTTTAATTTTAAGTTTCTTTGACTAAAGTAGCTCCTGAAGAGCCAGAAAAATTGGATGAGACTGACAAGTCCCCATTTTGAAAATTTTACTTTCGGTTTGTTACAACTGCTTGCTCAATGCCTGAGACTTTATTGCCACTATTCTGGCAGTCTTTAACTTGGTCCCAACATACCTGGGACTTTATTGCTCCTTACCAGAGACTCATTGCCTCTTTATGGGGGGCCTAAATTTAGTTGAAACCTGGAACTTCATTGCTCCTTACAGGAGACCTTATCGCCTCTTTACCAAGAACCTTAAATTTGGTCCCAACTTACCTTGGGAACTTGCCAGCGCTGCCCTGACTGCAAGAAGTTCTGATCTGAAAAATTCCTGGTACTAGCCGCCATTTATAGGGTGCCCAACCTCGCCAGCAAGGAGTTCTGATCTGAAGATTCCCCTTATGGGCCGCCATTTGTGCATGCCTGACCCTATCCAGCAAGGAAGATGTGACTCCGGGAAGGTCTTCTTCATGCAGTTTATTTCAGGATCCTTGAAAATGCTTCCTCTGGCTCGCGAGAGCCCAGGGGACCTTTGCACAGGCTTAAATACCCTTGCTCTAACCAACCCCAGTGAGCTACATGGACCCTGCAGATAGGCTACTCTAACGCAGAAGCAGACAGGCTGAACAGACTTAACCAAATAAGGGCTTGTTTATGTCAGAGAGCGCTCACACTTAGGGAGGTGGAAGTTGGAAGCCAGCGCCATCTTTAAGGTGTGGCACTTTGCGGCTCTCTACAATTACCCATTCCAAATATCAGTGATGAAAAAGAATTACACAGAAAAAAAAAATTAATATACAAATACAAGTGTGTTTGGGACAAATTTCAATCATCATTGATTCATGACACATCTGCCTAATATTATCAAGTTATTGGACATAAACAAATATTGCCTTTCAGTTACCATTTAATGAAATATACCGGGTTATTCATTGGGAATTTAAGTTCTTTCAGGTTATTGGATTAAAAACTTACATTTAAGGGTACTCATTCTTTGGCACACAATCTAGCAATATTAGCAAAATAAATAAAAAATATAAAATATAAACTAACCTTTGATTTTACAGATTAAATATAAAGGCTGGGATTTTTTTTTTTTGCCCAGGTTTCAAAAACTACTCCTCCTTTTTTTGCCCCTCAGGTCTTTCTCCTTCCTATCCTCCCATGCACATCCAAGCCACCCCTCCACTTGCATCCCATTTCCTACTCACTCCACAGGGATGGTGAGGCCTTGCATCATCAAAATCTTTCAAGTCATTTGGGGTAGGGCCTAGGCCCTTCCCCTGTCTCTAGGTTAAGGGAGTGCCCCTCCATGGGGAATGTTCTTCTGAAGTCCTTTTGTGAACCAGGGATACATCTTGGTTCAATTGTATTCTAATAGACTACCCAGACCTTATAACTGAGACCCACTTACAGGGGTCAGTCCTATGCTGGCTTCCCATATATTGTCCTGGATAGCAAGAAAAGAGATACCATAATAGAGGGAGCCATTATAGGTTTGAAGAGAAATCTGGCTCTTGAGAAATTTCCAGAGATCTACAAGGATTACCCCAACTATCAATCTGTGCAATAGTGGAGAGGCTGGCTACCTTAAATGCCCTTCTTTGATAATGAGATTGATAACTACCTTACATGCCATCCTAGAGCCATCATCTAGTAGCTGATGGAGACAGAGGCAGATATCCACAGCTAAACACTGAGCTGAACTGGAATTCATTTGTAACGAGGGAGGAGTGATGAGCAAATGGTTAAGCTCATGGACCCCAGAGTGAATGCTGGGAAACTATTTCTTTCTTAAGTGCTTAAGGAAAATTAGTGAATCTCTTAGTATAACCAAAAAGGCTCACATACAGTTAGCCCAATTTAAAGTATTTAATTCCTATTGGCCAGCCTTGTATCAACCCTACAGATAACTCTCCTTAATGATAGAAACAGCACGTTACATTTGAAGCAAAGTACAGTTCTACATAATAGTATCTTGCCTCCAAACATCTTTAACATTTGATGGCACAGAAATAGGATGTCAAAAGGTACTAAGTTTTAATGTTGAAATTTTACATCATTAATAGTCTAGCATTATTTAATGCAATTTATACCTTTTAGAATTGAGAAAATATGTAATATGATATTTCAATCAAGGGCCAATTAAGAGAACACTTGATTTGTTCTGTTTAGCAGCTTTGAAATCTTTTTAATTGTTCAGTAAATTACTGACTTATTTTAACTTGGAAAAGAAATTCAGATTTTTTTACACTATTAGGTAATTGTGCTGTTAAACAAAATAAACAAATCTAAAAACAAAAAGAAAAATGTAAAAACCCATAAACATTATTTTGAGAATAAATATGAAGGGATGAAGAGTTTGAAAAAAATGAATCAGGCTTACACTTCTCAATTCATTTGCTACTATCAGAGTGCTTGATGAATCAAACTACATGCTTTTAAACTCTACAATAGGTTTAAAACTCAAAATTGTCTACTATTGCTTTCATCTATTAATGAATGAACTTGAGCTCTTTCTTGGATACAAATAAGTTGGTAGCCTTAAATGAGTGCATCAATTCAAAATATTTATCATTTTAGAATTTAAGATTCAACTTCTTGGATACAAAATAATAATTGTAAACTAAATATTCTTACAAATGCAATACTATCTCAGAATAATATAATATATTGTACTAGTCTATAGTACATATAAAATTGTACTATAATTGTTGTACAATACAATAGTTGCACTGATTTAATTGGGAATGCATTGAATGACTTTTCAGTAGTTAAGGATTTAAAACAATAAGTATTGGCATCCGGACTAAATTGCAATACAAAAAGCTATTAGTAGACCCATTTCACTTTCACTTTCAAAACAAAACAAAAAAAACAGCATAAATCTTAAAGAATTTTCACGCTGAGAAGTGGAAATAAAAGTGTACTGTCCATAGAGATTTGAAGTTATCAAGATTCAATACAATGTGGCCTGGGTTTGTATATAAGGTAGAGTAGATAGACCACATCAGTAGATCCTTAATTTCAGAAATCAGGTTGAGTTAACTGGACTCAAGAGGTATGAAGGATCTAGGTAAATATAAGTTAGTTATCATATTAAAGCTTTCCTACTGAAAAAATATATATAATATACAACAATGTTTTAATGAGACTTGGTGTTGTTCCTTTGCCAGTTTCTAACACTTAGAGTCAAGAAAGAGGAATAAAAGGCATGTATTCTTATGTTTCCTATTTGAATGACTATACATGGTATACAGTATCAACCCAATAAGAGAACAAGGGTAAGCTAATATGGAAGTGGATCTGGGGAGGATGTCTTTATGATCATTGCATTTTATGAAAAATTGATACTTTTTATATTAGTACATGCTCAATGTTATAGTGACTAAAAAACATTACCTATGGAGGGATATTCTCTCAACCTAGATACATTGGGGAGAGCCTAGGCCTTCTGCCAAATGATATGACAGACTTTGATGATCCTTCACGGGAGACCTCATCCTCTCTGGGAAGTGGATGTGGATTGGGTGGGAGAAAGGGAGGACTTGATGGAGAGGAAACTGGGATCAGTATGTAAGATTGTTTGTAATTTAAATAGAAAATTATGTAGGAAAATAATAAATAATCTTGATAACACTTAAATGTAGACTATGAATTCTCAACCAAGTTAGCAGAATTGTTATATCTTTGAGATATCATGACATTTTCTAAGACTATTGAGCTTGCAGTTATTGTCAGCAACAAGTTTGTGGCCTTAAATATATATATCAACTTAAAATTATTTATGCACAATGACCAAAAATGTGAACAAACCAGCTTAATCTTTTTAATTCTTTAAGACACTTAGTCATTCCCTAGAATGCCAAATAAAACAAAGATCTCACCATAATTCATTGAACATAATTCAAAAATAAACCATACAATGATAGACACAGAAGCACACTACTAATATTGTTTAGGTTTATATAGTTTCATATGGCAGCATGCAGTTCTATGCACTGGAATACAGCACATAAAATGATAACAGGTCCTTTATTGTCTAAATCTTAAGGCACTCATTCATTCTGAGTAATCAATTCTGTGTTGCCACGGACTCTCTAAACTCAATATTCTGTTATACATTGCTTTCATGTATTAAAGTGCTTCCCCTTTAATCATGTCCATTAATTAGAACATTATATTCATTGAGTTGTAGTGAAAACACTAGGCATTTTCTTTTATTCTTGTGTTTTCAATGGAAATTTAAATATTTCCCAAGTTAAGTTTCAACATGTTTTCATAAAGTATTTATTTTTTATTTCTACAATCAGTGGATTCTCAGTTTCATTGGCTTCTCTTTTTGGCTTCACAAGGAGTAAAATCTCCTGTAATATTTTTATACTTGGACTATATCTTCCAGACAACTGATTTTTTTTTTAATGTGAGGGGTTTGCTTTACAGATCTTAAAGGTAGCAGAGCTTGTATTGATAGAATAATAGGGGTTATGTCTAATCTTCTACCATTGTTCAGATGCTATTCAAATTAAATAGCTCTCCCACAGGCAGTTAATATGCCAGCTGAAGTGTTAGCAGTCACAGCTTTAGCACAGAGCCTTTCTTTTCAGGTCTTAGAATACCCTGTAGTGAAGGTGTTGATGTAGAAAAGAAAAGCTTGTATCACTTCAGAGAAATATACTCAATTCATAAAGAATTTCTTTCCTATAGCACAGTGACACATTGTGGGAAACATACATTAGAAGTCAAAGAACTAACTACTAGTCTCACTTGTGTCAAAAACGTATCACTTCGTGTTATGGGAAGTCACCAAAATAATTATCTGTCTCTTTCTACACATGTACAAATACAGAAATATTTCTCCTCAAATAAGTAGATGAATCTGAATAAGCTTATAGCCCTATTCCCCCTCTCAAGTTTATAAGTTTAAAAAGAGAAAATCTAACTATTCAGAATTACCAAGGAACTCAGACTTTCATTTGTTGGAATGCCTTCCTCTTCAAATACAGTTAAAAAATAACTTCTTTCAAAGGACCTATTTTGGAATCTCCCTTTTGCCATCAGTGTTTCAGTCCCATAAGGACTATCAGTTCCCTTTTTTATCCACACTCTGTTTTGCATTAGTCTAGCATGTGTACACTATTTCCTAGCCTCATTCTATTATTGGGGTTACAAAGAATATTAGGGATTAATAAAATAATATAAGATACTTATCAGTAGTGAAACAATACCACATTTCTGATTTTTATTATTACATTTACATAGCAAGGATAAGACCTTAAATTTATAGCTCTAGATAATAAATTACACTTGAAAAATGTTTAAAATCTGCTCTTGAAATCACAGTATAAAAATTTCTGGTTAAGTGTTGGAGAGCTGGCTCATACGTTAAAAGGCTAGAGTCACAACCAAAAATTAAGAAATTTCTGGTTAAGTAGTTGTACATGATTGAGGGCAAGTAGCAACAACAAGAAACAGGAGTGCTGATGATCTGAGTAAACTGTATTGGTACACAGAATAAATTAGTATCAATATGTATTAAATTATGAGTAGAAACTAAGGTTAAAATGAGACAAATGAACATTTATAAAAGTAAAATAATAAGGAGTACAAAAAATATAAACCGAAAATGTAAACCGAAGAAATAAATTTTCATGTAAGGAGGAAGGAAATCTTGCATAATTAACTATAGATACTCAAGACTACCTATGTGTTACTTAGGGCTCTCAATAAAAGCAGAGTCAATATGGCAGATTATTTTTTTAAAGAAGAGGCTCATGAGGTAATTAAGAGTTTGTGGTGGGTAACAACCAGCTTGAGATCCAGGATAACCAAGGGTAAAGACCAATTTTAAATTCTGGAAGCCTGACCATTGGGAAGACCAATTTAGCCAATGCATTTAAAGACTTGAGAATATCCCTCTTTTATGCTTTTATATGGCTTTCACCTGATTTTATGAGACTTACCCACATCACAGAGAACAACAGCTTGTACTTAGAATTCACTAAATGTTGATGTGCTCAAAAAAAATTTTCCAAATTTCCCAGCATAATTGGTAATAATGACACCCCATAATTGGTAATAATGACACCCCAGAGATTAATGCATAAATGACACACCCTTCACAGTTTCTTTACTTAGCATCACCATTCTTGTAAGATAAGTTATGAGGTAAAATCTCACTTGCAGCAAACACAGAAATTCTTACAAAAAGAATTTAATGTTGCATAAGATTCTTATTTTAGAATGGAAAGGTTGCCTGGGGTGTTCAGGTGGGTCTAAAGGTATGTCAATAACCTTTGATAATAGATGATAGGGAGTGATAATGGAAATATTTGGGGGTGTTTTGATGTGGAGGATATCCACATTCCTTTGCTGGATTTGGATATAGAAATGGGCCACCAAACAAAGTCTGTGACCAGCCTTTTGAAGATGTAAGAAGCAAGTAAATGGGTTCTGCCTAGAGTCTCCAGGAAAGAGAAAACCCTGCTGATACTTTCATTTGTCCCATTGAAGCTGCTTTAAAAGTCTATCTTTGAAGTCTCTAAGATGAGAGGGTTTTGTGGAGTGGAACGTTTGCTCTGGTACTAAGGTCTCTGCTGCACAAGAACAAGGACATGACTATATATCTCTTCGCATTGTAAAAATATAAGGCATGTTAACAGTTACTGTAGGTGAACATAGCCTGAGGAAGGACTGTTGAATCCCTATACCTTGTTTGTTTAGCCAGGGTCTCCAATCTTTGACCACAAATTTCAGTGAGATGCCCTGTCTCAGAAGATAGGATGGAGAGTGAGAAACATAAATATCTGGCATAAACTCTACCATGTATATGTACACACATGCATACACACATGTGCATGACATATCTTAAGCAGGAGCACAGGTTTAAAGTTGTTGATAAGTTTCATGTAACTTAAGTCTACAGCAATGGAATGATAAAGGTGCTGATATACAGCATAATTCTGTCACTTTAGAACGGTACAATCAAAATAATACTGGCTTGTAGAAATAGAGAACCAACTTTGCCCTTGACCTTCACAAAACAATCAGCCAAATGGACTTGTAATAGTCTGTATACTTTATTAACTCACTTCCTTCCAGTACAAACTAACTACCATTCAAGATGTATCTGGCATTACTTTAATTCAAATTAGCATAAATAGTTGTCTGATTCCATCTAAACTAATTTGTGTTTTCTTCAGTTCTGTCTCACCATATGTTACCTTTTCCTAGGTTCTTATGTTTTGTTTTGTCTTAGTAGAGCTTTCCTAGAAATGGAAGTCTGATTAGAATATTAAATAGGCAACTTTACAACAGTATGTGGTATAGGAAACACCCTTAATCTTTCTAAATAGAAAATAGAAATTTCAATGATTTGCTTGCATCTGGACTTTGGTTTTCCTTACAGGAGTAAGATGAACTGAAGTCCTGCAAGTCTACATGTGTAAAGTAGCTTCAGCCATCAGGAAGCAAGCGTCTGAATCTGTGCCCCTGTTCTTGCCATAAGTCATTAGCATTCAGAGTACAAATTGATGATTTTTCAACTCAAAACACCTCCTTTGACTTCATGGCTCTTTCATTTAGATTCTGCAAAAGCCTTTACAAGGGCATGTCTTAAGTTTAGTGTCCCTGAATGAAGATAAGGAAGCTTGTGTACAAAGACAAAGAAAATGATTGGGTGCATAGTTATCAGCTTGGACAGGAATCCAACCCAATATAAGGTTAAGATTATGAATGAAGAGGAAAGCAAGAGAGTGAAAAGGAGACTCAGCTGAGTCTACTTGTGAGTGCCATAAGTAGAGCCTGTAAAGTGTTGTGCTTTTTATGAGGACGAGTTTATTCTCTGAGACTGCTTATGTATCAGGATATTGTGTGTAGATTGAAACTAAATCAACTCAGCTATTTAGGTTGATACAACACCTCAACAGTCATTTCTTGGTAATGAAGATACAAAATATCTTCTCTCTATGATATTTTTATTCAAGCAATATTGTATTATTGAACAAACACCCCATCTGTGTGACTGTAAACTTCCTGTTTGTGACTTTCTAGTCATTGACCAGAAATCTCTATTTCCTTCTCTTTCCTCTACTCAATGACCTTTCATTGCTTCTAGAATGCTCTAATTTCTATAAGCTTGATGGTCTATATCTGACATCTCAGAAAGAACATTCAATATGTACCTTTTTGTCTTATATAACTTAACATTATGGCCTCCAGGTCTGCCCATGTAATTGCTTATAATGTTTTGTCCCTTTTAGCATCTAAATAGAATTTACCTGAGTATATGTTATATTTTCTCAACTCATTCACTAGCCATTGAACAACACATTAATTCACTTATCAGCTATTGTTAAGAGTGCTACAATCATCATGGGAGTGCTCTTTGATGCACTGATATTATCTCTTTGGAATACAGCTCTCCTTTATAAGTAGCTAACAAGCTGTTTTCATTTTCTTTGTTGTAAAACAATTTTCTTTTAACAAAAGGCATTCACCAATTCTGCCCTGATTTCCTATGCAATTGAAGTGTTTGTCGAAGAAAAAATTTAAATGGCCATGTCTTTTAATGTGCAGGATACATAAGTAATAAATATTCAAATATACAAGTTAATGACAACTTCAACTCACAGAATTTCAACTAAAAATTCATATACAAAAATGTATTTTCTTCTACTTTGCATGTGTTCTATCCATTCTTTCTTATAGATGAATCCAAAGTAGATATCAAAGAATATATTAGTGTTATTTAATATAAATTTAAATCAGGCAATAAGAAAGTCCCAAAAGGCCTATGAAAAATGTTACGTTTCTGGATACTTTATTAGAAAATGTTTTGTTATAGATGTCAGAAGGTGATTTTGTTTATTAGCAAAAATAATAAATAAGAATTTTTGTGTGGGATAAAGTTAAATATTCTTTATTTAAGACAAGTAAATTCCCATATATTTTGCATTATACGAATGTTTTGTATTTTAATAGTCTATCAGATCCTATAAGTTATTAATTCAATTTCTATTGTAGCTGGGAATATTCTACTGCTTCAGAAAACATAAAAAATGTACAAACAATATAATCTATTGATGTATTACTAGTGTTGTGACTGTGACAGTTTGTGATATGCTTTGCAGAGAAAGTCATTAGCCAAATGGAAATTTAGGTCAGCTAGCATTTCTGAATGATATTTAGAAGATCACTGAAATTATTGAAAATGTGCTTCATATTTCATCATGCAAATGTCAAAGTCTATTTCTTATTCATTTATTTACAACCATGTTCCCAAAGGTACTTTAGTATGTGACTAGTGAAAACAGCCATTTCATAAAGTTAACTCTTCTGCAATTTTTAAATTACTATTAAACTGATTTTACTTCTAGGTTTTGTATTGTACGTTAATCATGATTGCTAATCAGAATAAATATCTCTGCTGTATTTTCTTCGACAATCTAGAAAGACTCTCTTAGTACATTGCAGTAGTAGAAGTAGATGCTAAACCAGCAATTTGGGAATTGCACATGCCACTGCACATTCTGAAAACTGAATGCAATAAATTTGTATAGAATTCTCGTGGTCAGAAAGTATATAAACGAAATTAATTAGGAAATGCACATATGTATCAATTACATGATTCTCTTTAGTATTGGTAAAATATAGAGACAATAACAGTCTTGAATCCTTTGTTCATATTATCGTTCCTCCATTACTTGCATTGTACTCCAGGAGTTTGGCCAAATGGTTAGTTGTAGATTTCTGCATCTGCTTCCATCTGTAAAACAAATCTATAAATAATTTTTCAGTCATGAAAAAAATAAGATTTACCACTTTTAAAGTGGTAACCTAGAATATATACAGATGTATGTACACAAAACAAAATACTTGAAAGTATATGTGCTTATAACTTTTATTTTTCCTCTTCATAAGAGGAATGATACTCACTGCTAATTTGCCAGAAAACCCATATTACTCTACAATAGCATTGGGTAACTAGATAGCACTGGGTATTAGGGGAATATAATACATGGAAATAACATAGACATGGAGAGAGTTTAATGCAAAGAGAATGGATACTTGAGTCAACTATTAAGAAGATTTGCCGAGTGTCTGGAGAGTTGACTCAATGGTTTAGAGTTCATACTACCCTTGAAGACCACCACAGTTCACTTCCCAAATCCAAGATCAATAGCTCATAAACCTCTGTACCTCCAGGTCTAGGGGAACATAACCTCCATGGGAACAAGTACTCATGTATGTCCCATGACATTCTACTTTTTGCAGTCTCTTTGTTATTGTCAGAAATATGGTCACATGTTAGGGGTCCATTCTTCTTTTTCTTTCCCTTTTTATTGCATTTTTCTATCTTCTTTCCATTGAAAACTCGCACATGGACTATTACTACTCCCAACCTAAATATTCCAAATGAAACACAAATATCTGAAGATTCAAAATGGAATCCACAAATTAAAGAAAACACACAGTAACTGTCTTTCTGGATCTGAGTTAGCTATAAGACCCAGAATCTATTCATTCACCTGTAAATTTATTTTTTCTTATCAGCTGTGTAATATTTCACTCTGTAAATATGCCATAATTTTCATTATGCGTTCATCAACTAATCTTCTAGGTTGTCTATTGTATCTATTAAGAAGAGAACAGCAATGAACATAGATGAGCAATTATCTCTGGAATATGATATAGAGTTGTTTGGGTGTATCCCCAGGAGTAATATAGCTGGACCATGTGGTATGCATAACTCTTGCATTTCTTGAAGTACCCCCACATCAATTTCCATAATAACTTTTCCTGTTTACAATTCCACAGGCTGTGTTTCTCTTTTCACTACTACATGACAGGGTTTACTTTTTTATTGTCTTAGCTGTTATGACCATGGTAAGATTAAATTTTACTATAGTTTTGAAATGCATGTTTCTTGTAATTAAGGATGTTGAACACTTAAAGTAATATTCCTCAGCTACTTTTATTTTATCATTTGAAAACTCTGTTTATTTCCCATCTCCAGTGTTACATGGCTAGTTTTGTTTTCTTGGTGTTTACCTTTCTTTCTTTCATTCTTTCTTCCTGTCTTTCTTTAGTATTTTGCATGCTTTAGTAATTAATCATTTTTCAGATATGTGGTTTGCAAGTTTTTTCCATTCTCTAGTATGTAGCCTCACCTGAATGATGGTATCCTTTTATGTATAGGAAATTTTCAGTTATCATTTGGTCTCATGTGTCGATTGTGGTTCTTAATACCTATACTATCAATGCCTTTTTTTTAAAAAAAAAAAGTACTTCCCTGTGTCAACAAATTAAAATCTATCCATCTATCCCCTACTTTCTTTTGACGAGTCTCAAGCAATCAATTCTTATTTTAAGGTCCTTGATGATTTGGAGTTGGGTTTTATACTGGGTGAGAGTTCGAGGTCTATATTTTTCTCCTGTATGAAGCTTTCTGGTTTGAACAGTACCATTTGTTGAATAAGATGTCTTTCCTCCAAAGTCTATTGTTCCCCGTGCAAAAAATATCAAGTGATTCTAAGAATTGAATATGTGCGTCCTCAATTATATTTCATTATTTCATGTATTTTTTTTTTATCTAGGAACCATGCCACTCTTAATCATTTTCATTTCTTAGTAGTAAACCTTTAAATCTGAGGTACTGATAACTCCATGAGCATTTATTGTTCAACTCTGTTTTGGATATCATGATCATTTTTCTATTTACATATGAACTAATATGTTTTTAATTTCTGTGAGTAATTGCTCTCTTCCTTCATTTTTTGTTCCTTGAGTGTCTCAAAGTTGTAATAGTACAAGTCTTTCACCTTCCTGGAAAAAATACTACAAATGACATTTTAAATGTTTATTTTGCATGTGTGTGTGCTTGTTCCTGTTGTGCTTGTCTATTATTTCTTTCCCCTCATGTTTATTATTGTATACAAAGAATTTTGCAGGTTAATTTTGAACCTTGCTATTTTGTTAAATATGTTTATCAGGATAGAAACATTCCTGTGGATTCATTTGTTTTTTACAAATAAAATATTATCTGCAAATAAGGGTTCTTACACTTATTTCTTTTCTCTCTCTCTCTCTCTCTCTCTCTCTATATATATATATATATATATATGTATATATATGTGTGTGTATATATATATATATATCCTCTTTTTATTTCTCTAGTTAATATTTTAAATACTTCATGCAGCAGCACTGAAAGTAGTGGACATTCTCATATTGCATCTGATTTTAGGGGGAGGTATTAGATTTCTCTTTTCAGTTTAGCATGTTGGCTATGGGGTTGCTGTAAAGTGCCTTTATTATAATGCAATATGACCCCTGAATCCCTGGATTCTCCAGGATTTTGATCATGAATGGATGTTAGATTTTATTTCAAAGACGTTTTAGCATTGGATGATATGACCATTATGTTTCTGTCATTAAGTCTATTTAGGTGATAGATTATATTTGGGGAATTATGTATGTTTTCAATTCCTAGATCATTGATTTCAGGCTGCAACTCATTAGTGTAAATGATATGATAATACTTTTGATCTTCTCTTGACTTCAGTATTTAAGGGATTTTTAAAATCATTTTTAAACATTTGTTTCCTGATGTTACAGGAAAGAACACTAGGGAATATTCCCTTTATTAAAGAAACATATTTTTTTCTCATATGATATATCCTGCCTATGGTCTCCTGTCTCTCTGCTTGCTCTAATTTGTTCCCACATCCCTGCCTATCCAGGTCCAATTTCTTTCTGTCTCTTATTAGAAAACCAACAGGCTTCTAAAGGGGAATAATAAAAAAGTAAGATAAATCAAAGACTAACACATTTAGATTAGACAAAATAAACAGAGAAAATAAGCCCAAGTGTAGGCACAAGAAACAGATTCCCACTTGTCTACACACCTCTGGAGTACCATAAAAACAATAAACTGTAACTCATAATACATATGCACAGGGACTAATGCAGAACTAATAGGACATGATTCCTTTTTTAATTTCATTAATTTCTGAACCAATTTTGATTATATTTTCCTATCTACTGTTCTGGTTGTCATTTGTTCCTAATTGACAAATACTTCCTGATGTATCAACTGCTTGTATTTTCTCAGTTTTCAATCTGGCATTTATTTATATCCTCTTTGACTCCCTTATACATAGTTATTATAACTTTTTAAATAACTGTCTTGTACATGATCTAAGATGCTTTACCTGGAGAACATTACTATGAGAATACTAATTTTTCTAGGATACACATTGTCTTCATTAAAAATTTGTGCACCATGGGACCTTGATATTTGGAGTTATGCCATTGGCAATATTTATTGGTATGGACATCAGATCTCTCCTTTGTTGAATGATGTTTAGATCTTTAGTTGCCACCCTAGCTTATAAGGTTATAGACCAGATGAAGAGGTTTAGAATTGAGTGTGGAGGCAACTCAATGAAACATTGGAAATTTCACAGTTTGAAGCAGGTATAAGAAATGGCCTTAGGTTAGATGAGGCTTTTGTTTGCAGAAGCAGACATTCTGTAGAGATGCTAGGTCCTCAAGTGTCTGTGTGAGTTTCACAGGAATAATTCTCAGATAAGTAACACGGGTAGTTAAGTTGGGCAGTATAGGTCTGGTTTTTTAGTAACACACTCTCTGAAAGTAAAAGGAAAATAAGGCATAATATATAGCCCAGTGATATAGTGCTTGCCTAGCATTTCCAGAGCACCAAAAATCAATCCCTAACACTTCAACATCATATGTATTTTGATTAAATTTCATTCATGTCCCATGTCACAAATTACAAAAGAAATCCACAGAAAGTCCTATATTTTTCTAATACATGTATCATTTGTATTATTTTCATTCCCTAATGTAAGACTTATATTTTTATTTCTTTTTACTCTAAGATCAAGATGACACAAGCTAGACACATCTAGGAAGGAGGAATCCTACCTGACCAAAGGTCTTCATAAGATTACAATTGGAATTGGCAAAAACAGACAGGTAGAACAATGGAATCAAATTGAAAAACATGATATTAACCCACACAACTATGAACACCTGATTTTTGACAAAACAGCTAAATTTTGCAATGGAAAGAGGAAAGCCACTCAACAAATGGTGGTGGCATAATTGGATGCTGGTGTGTAAATATTGCAGATAGATACATGACTATAATTATGCACAAAACTTAAGTCCAAATGGATCAAAGACCTCATCATAAATCCAGCAACACTGAATCTCTTAGAAGAGAAGTGGGAGGGACTCTTGAAGGAATTGGTACAGGACACCACTTCCTGAACAGCAGCACAGATACTGAGAGCAGTAATTATAATTTCTCAATAGAGAAATCCAAAATGGCTGAAAAACACTTACGTTCCTAGCATCCTTATTCTTCAGGGAAATACAAATAAAGGCAACACTGGATACCATCTTACTTCTGTCAGAATTTATGTTGGATAGGATATGGAGAGAGGGGAACACTCTTCCACTGCTGGTTGGAGTGCAAACTTGGAGCTCAGTATGGCAGTTCCTCAGGAAAATTGGATCAGTATACCACAGGATCCAGCAATTCCACTCTTAGGCATATACCCAAAAGAATCACATTCATGCAACAAAGATATCTATTCAACTATGTTCATAGCAGCATTGTTTGTAATAGCTAGAATGTGGAAACAACCTAGATGCCCATCAACTGAAGAATGGATAAAGAAAATGTGGTACATTTACCCAATTGACTACTACTCAGCAGGAAAAAAAAAAAAAAAAAAAAAAAAAAAAAAAAAAAACAATGTTATCTTGACATTCGCAGGCAAATGAATGGAACTAGAAGTTCTGAGTAAAAGCCAAACATGGTATGTACTCACTCTTATATAGATTTTAGATATAGATCAGAGATCACCAGTCTATAATTCACGCCACCAGAGAACGTAGGAAACAAGGAGGACCCTAAGAGAAATACATGGTCTCTCACAGAAGGGGAAAGGGACAAGATCATCTGAGAAAATTGGGAGCATCTAACGGGGAGGGGCAGTGAGTTGGAGAGGGATATGAAGAAAGAGAAGGGGAGAAGAGGAGGGGAGAGGAGAACATGAGGAAGTAGGAAGATTGAGTCAGGGAAAGAATAAAGGAGAGCAAGAAAAGAGATACCATAATAGAGGGAGCCATTATAGGTTTGAAGAGAAAATTGGATCTGGGGTAATGTCCAGACACCTACAAGGGTGACGCCAACTAACAATTTGAGTAATAGTGCAAAGGCTTTTGTAAATGTCCTTCCCTGATAATGAGATTAACAACTACCTCATATGCCATTCTAGAGGTTTCATCCAGTAGCTGATGGAAACTAAAACATACTTCCACAGCTAATCACTGAGCTAAACTCCTGCAATTCAGTTTCAGAGAGGGAGAAGTGATGAGCAAAAGGGTCAACACTAGGCTGCAGAAAACCACTGAGACAGCTGACCTGAATAAGGGGGAACTCATGGATCCCAGACTGATATCTTGTAAACCAGCTTAGGACAGGCCCAGACCCCTGAATGTGGGTCTTAGTTAGGAGGCCTGGGTTGTCTCTGGGACCTCTGACAGTGGAAACAGGATGTATCCCTGGTGCACGAAAGTGTTACGGGTAGATTTTTCTCTTTGTTCCTCCCCACCGGCCTCCCAGTCCTGCCGCCACGGTCCCGCCACCATGTGAGCCCCAAATAACACTCTATATTTGATACAATCCTGTTGGCCAGTTACCATTATTGTTTATGGGCTAGCTCTGTCTTAATTATTAACCCATTTCTACTTATCTAATTATTTCCACGTGGCTCATCATATCTGGGAGCCGCAGCTGGCATCTTCCTTCCTCCCTGGTCTACATCTTGACTCCTCCTTACTACTTCCTCTTTTCTCCTCCTAGTCTCCTAGCCCCACCTATCTAGTTTTCTATTGGCCAATAGTGCTTTATTAATTAACCAGTATGAGAAACATATTTACAGAATAACATCTCCCATCACGAAAGGACTTCGGGAGCACATTTTCCATGGAGAGATACTCCCTTAACCTATAGACAGGAGGGAGGGCCTAGGTGCTACCCCAAATGACTTGACAGATTTTGATGATCCCTCCTGGAAGGCCTTATTCTTCCCGGGGAGTGGATTCGGGGATCGGACAGGGCACTGGGGGTCATGGGAGGATGGGAGGGAATGGGAACAGGAATCTATATGTAAAGTAAGAAAAAAATGCTAATATTTGAAAAAAAGATTAGCCTATAAGAAAGCCTATGGGACACAACCTTAATTATTGATTGATGTGGGGGAGTCCAGCTCACAGTGGACGGTGGCAAACCTGGACAGGTAATCCTAGAGGGTTAAGAAATTAAGTTGATATCCAGGAGGTAGTACCTCACTCTAATAACCGTGGCACTCTGGAGGGAGAGGATGGCATTCTGGTCTACAAAGTGAGTTCTAGGGCACCCTGGGCTACAATAATAAACTACGTCTCACCCACCCCTCTAAAAAAGAAATCAAGCTGTAAGCAACACTCTTCTAGAGCTTCACTTCAGAGCCTACCTTAAAGATCCTGCTCTGTTTCAGTCCTGTCCCTGACTTCACCCTGTCATCATGTGACCCAATTCTGTAAGATGAACCAAGGCCTTTCCATCCAAATTTGCCTTTTTTCATAGTGTTTTATCACAATACAAACTGTTGTAGAATATTGTTGCCTTTCTGTATACTAACCTCATTTCTATTGCTCCATGTTTATCTTTTCGATTTTGATTAGCTGTAATATTTTCTCCTCTAGAATCCATCCATAAAAACTTTCTGCTGATTTCACTATTGTCCGGAACTATTGTGTTGGAGCCTTCATCAAATATCACATTATACATACATGTTATCATCTTAGCTAAGTATTTTGCTTGTCATCATACAATGTTGTTTGATATTTTATTTATATATATTAAAAAGTTGTGAGAACGAGACAATAGTTTAAACACTTAAGATCTTGTTATGCAGGATTCTATAATTTAATAAAATTTGGAAACACATAAAAGACTGAAACTTTGATTAAATTTTCAGATACTATCTTAGCATAAATTTGTGTTGGTCACCAACCCAGATAAATGCAATTCAAATATGAGAAAACAAGTTCCTGCCAATGCACAGTGTAACATTTAATAGGAAAAGTCATATTTGAAGCTAAACATTTAAAAATGAATATATTATTCAGTAGGCTACAAGTAAGATGCACTGTAAAAAATATTTTGAAGAACTAAAATATTAAAGAGGGATGATGGAGCCATGAATTGATGTTGCTTATAAATTGGAGATAGAATAAATAATGAGTTTAATGAGCTGGAATATAAAAAGCAAAGAGTCCATATGGCAACACAGAAAAAGAATTGCAAGGGTGTGTGTGTGTGTGTGTGTGTGTGTGTGTGTGTGTGTGTGTTTGTGTGTGTGTGTGTGTGTGTGTGTGTGAGAGAGTGTGTGTGTTGTGGTAGTTGCTGTTAAGTTGAAAAACATGAATGAATAGACCTCATTCATTTTCCAGATATCAGAAAATTTAACTATAGGTATACAGATCATAGCAGAAGACTGTTTTTAATTAGGTTTAGAGACTTTCACATGATGTGTGTCCCCCCCAACTCTTCACAGATTCATCTCCTATCCCAGCTTCCCTACCCACCCAACACTGTGTCCTCTTCATTTTTATCATTTTTAAATCCTTAAAGTCCACTTTATGCTGCTTATGCTCCTTAGTGTGGGTGACCTTCCTCTAAAGCATGCCTAAAGCATCAGGTATCATAGTATTACAGAAAAGTGACTTTAGTCATAATTTTCAATAGAGGAACTGCCGAATATTGAGTTAATGATTATTTAAGAAAGGTGAGTGGTCAATTGATTTGATCAAAAATGTGTATTTTTTTTCCTGGAAAACATACTCTAAGCCTAAGAAATGTAATTAAAAATGAAAAATATCATGTTTATACACCATTAATTCTGTTAGTATCATAAGATTCTTTACATACAATCATTACATATAGGACACATGCAATTTTATGACAATATTGGCAACTCAAACCCTTAAAAACATGAAAACATAACTGGAGAAGCAAATTGGACTCCACTCACTGCTGTGAACATTATGAACATAAGTTGCCTGAAATAAAATTCTTTGGTGCCTGCTTAACTGTGGTGACTAAGAGAGGTGTTGGTGGATTTGTAAGAAGGCACCAGTGACCCTAAATGTAAGTTCTAGGAATGTAAGTGTAAAAGAACTTCATCAAAATTATCTTAATGAAATTTTCAGCACAGCTGAAGAACTGTGGTCCACTAAAAGCCTAATGAAGTACTAGATGAGCAATTACACATATTGTTAAAGGATCAATCAGCAATGCACATTTCTGTGATTTGAGTAGAAAATTAAAATTAAGTTTAATGAATATGTAATCTCTTTCTCAAAGCTAAAGAGGCTTCCATCTGTATGATTTTTTAAAAGAAAGCATGCAAGGGAAAATTAGACACTATAATATTCCTAAAAGATTGAACAGTTTTACCAAAAATATTTCTAGACAGTTCTTGAAAGATTGAGAATTTGTTCCAAAAATATTTCAGTGTATTATATTTGGATTACCAGACAGAATTGAGAATTAGTTTGATTTTGCTGATTAACTAATTCTAAGACTGTTGTAGTGGTTCTTCTCTCTGATCTGAGCCTAAGTTTCCTCTTAAATACATGTAACAAAACGAAATCAAATGTGTGTATGTGTTATGAAAATTTAATGAACATATGAAATATTATTCATCTTAATGTAAAATAGAGACATTGTTAGTATAATTTTACTGATGCAGATACTGTCACTGTCATCAATGCATAGTACACTCTGAGGATGAATATTGAAGTAAAAGAAATATGACTTATACATAAATACTAATTAGATACTCTAAGGAAAATTCATCTTTAATAACTTGGAAAGTAAAGACCTTAGCAAAAATTGTAAAATATTTGCAAACTTTATAGTCAAACTAAACCAAGTATTTTTAAAATCAGGATAAAATGTTAATGTGATTGTTCAGAATGGAGGACCAAGTAAATCTCAGGAATTTGTAATGTATGATTCCAAAGAGTGCCACGTAAATTAAATTATACATCAGATGTTTCATTCCAACAATGCCCAGTGCACAACATCAAGTCAAGAATTATTTCCCAACATTATTTTCTTTGACAACTTCAATGTAGTTTTCTTACCTATAGCTAAATGAAAGAAAACACCTTCAGGGTGGGTTTTTCTCACATGTCCAATTCTGAACATGCTCGTATATTTTCCATGGAAATAATCTGTCTTGATAATAAATTTGTGATGGTGAATATTTGAAAAGGATATGAAAAGTTCCCTTACTTCTTACTGTCTTCATCCTCAGGCTGTTCCTTCTGCTGCTCCTCTTCTCTGTTTTGTGTGTGTGTGTGTGTGTGTGTGTGTGAGTCTGTGTGTGTGTGTGTGTGTGTCTGCGTTTTTGTTTTTTTTTTGTTTTGTTTTGTTTTGTTTTGTTGATACAGTGTCTCATTATGCATCTGGTTCATTGGAGGTCACTATGTATACCTGGCTGGTCTTGAACTTATAGAGATCCTCCTGCCTCTGTCTCCTGAGTGTTTAAAGGCATTAAATAATGAATAGCATGTGCTACCACACAAGATGATGACAAATTTCTAAATCAAAATCCTCTTAAACAGCTTTTTCCATGTAATTTGTAATCCTATAGTAAGTACAGTAGCGGAAGTGGATGCCATAAAGACTAATTACTCTTACTTGTTTAAGTTTCTGAGAAATAAGGATTTCTGTAAAATTTAAAGTAACTGAAAGCAAATTTTATATAAAATGGGCAGCTGCTCAAAAATGATTTCTGATTTCACTGAAAATTTAGCCTTAATTTTTGTTAATTTTGGAAAATTCAAAAACAAGCTTATACATTAGAAATTTGATAGATGTGTTGATTTCCTCCTGGAGGCTGGAAGGGTGACTCTGACTTCAGAGTCCTCAGCAGAGACACAAAGAAGACAAATTCCTTCTATTTAGCAAAATGAAAAGATTACTAACTTTTGCAGTAATTCATCATAACTGACATCACTTAACTGGCTACTGAAATGATAGGATTAATATATTTTATAGATTCTGTAATGGTCTCTTTTCTTATTTTAATGACTTATATTTGTGACTACTTTTAATTAAAGAATTTATGTGCAGAAAATTTTATATCCATGCATATTTGTAATAAATAATTCACTTATACATTTTAAAATAGTGATACATCTTTCCAATCAATTTTTCTTGTTGTAACGAGGATACTGTCATTGATACCAGAGACATAAACCGTTTATTTCACCCAGAGTTCCCCAATTGTGGATACATCCATCTGTTCATTTACTTTTATGCTATTTAGTCAATTGAAGGGTTTTTGTTGTTATCTATTACCCTTGTGTATATGTTTAGTTATTTCTTTTAATTTAAGATTATAAAATAATAACATTATTTTTCTGTTATCTTTCTTCCCTGCAAACTATCCCATATATTTCTCATTGCTTTCTTTCAGAATCATGACTGTTTTGTCATTCATTGTTAGATATGATAATGTAAGCTAATGGAGGCGAGGCTGGCTTTGAACTAACAGAGATCTACCTGCTATTTCCTCCTGAGTGTCAGTGATAAAGGTATGTGCCATGACATTAGACAATTAATAATTTTACTTTGTTTTATTTTTAGAAACAGGGTTTCTATATGTAACAGTCTTGGCTGTTCTGGAACTCACGCTGCAGACTAAGCTGGCCTCAAAATCACAAAAATCTGCCTGCTTCTGCCTTCCTCTTGAGTACTGGAATTAAAGTCATGTGCAACCACTGCCATCTAACTGAGCAGTCCTATTATAGGTTCAATTAATGAAGTGACCACTAAAACTGTTTAATTACTTTTATGGAAATATATTCATTCAATTTGCTCAGACTCTGTAATATTAGTTATATTGTGCTGTAAGGGCAGGTAGTTTGTTATTAGATAACCAATTTGATATGCTCTTTCCGGGCAAGACTATTTCTCCCACTCTCAGGATTCCCCAGTCACTTGTGGCTCTGTGTGTGCCTCCAGGGCTTTTGTCCACCCATCTTATCATGCCTCTTGTTATTGTCTTTACAAAGCTCATTTTTCTACAGTCACATTAGTGTGATTTTATGGGTGTCTCTTCTGACATCCTTATGAGACATAATCTCACAGCAAACTCCCTGATCATCTGGCTTTTACAGTCATTTTGCTTCCCACTTTTGTGGTGCACCCTGATCCTTAGATGTGTGGATTCTATGGTAGAGTTCACAATGGGACAGGGTTCTACAGCCCTGCATTTTAATTGATTGTGGTTTTCTGTAACCTATTGTAAGGTAGAATTTCCTTGATGAAGAACAAGGACTACACTTACCTGTGGACATACAGGCAAATATTTAGAATGTTACAGTCTCCATAAAAAGAAAATCTCCAGTTTCTGGACTAATTTTATGTCATACATACCAAATTGCCAAATCTACAAATTCCTTGGTTTCTAGCATCTTACTTTCTGAACTATGACAGAAAACAAATAGATATCTTCGATAAGGTGTAAGATATGTTGAATAAACATTTCCTCTTTTCCATTTTAAAAACATTTTTTACCAAATAAATACATATGGTATTGAGGTTAAATTTAGGGAAGGGTTCAGTCAGAAGTTTCAGTAACACCAGACAAGTGTAAGAAAAATGAGATGTACTGTGTACTTTCTACTGTGAGTTTTAATGCTAACATACAGAGCCATCTAAGCATATAAAGCTGAAATATGAGGTGCAATTGATGAGCTTTGAAACACTCAGTCCTGAAATTATTTTGAGTTGGTGATTTACTGTTAGGAAAAAAATCATTTTAAACTTTGAGAAAAGAGACTGATATCTTCTTTTTGCTTCACTGAAAAAGCATAAGAAATTTAAGGTTATGCCTAGTATTATAAAATGGATTTCCATTTCACTGTGTATCATGTACTTGACGGTATTAAAATCTAAATATTTGACTTCACTGAAATGTATTTGTAAATATTTTATTCTACTTATTGATAGTGACAATTCCTAGATGATGGCCTCTGTCAGTGATATACTCCTAGGAACTTTCTATATATAGCATATCTTTTATTAAGTGAAAGGATGGAAAAACATTTCAATTAAATGGACCAGGAAGTAAGCATGTATCTAAAGTAAAAAATGTAGACTACAAACTAAAGCCAAGTGAAGATATAAAGGACATTTCATTCTAATCAAGAAAAAATTAAACAGAGAGAAGCCATACCTGACAATGCTTATGTGTCCAAGAACCTGAGTCTAGATAGAACAGAAACCTGGGGAGAATCCAAATACTACTTTTCTGTTAAAGAACATAGCAATAAAATTAATCCTAATGACATTCTGTTACCTTCACTGTCTTGCTTAGTCATCGTCACAGAAGTTTCCTCCTGTTCTAAAACAAATTCATAGAACGTCAAGTGGACAATGTGCAGAGAATAAGAAATCTTGAAAAATGCAGTACTTAATGGAATATCTTCATCAAATACCTTTTATCACATATCACTGTCAGAGTGACAGAGGGAACTCTGTCAAAAATAATGAATAAAGATTGTAAGAGGCATAAGGGGTTAGAGCACAACAAAGAAACAAGGTCATCTAAACACAGAAGTACTTACATAAAAGCTCATAAATGCTATAGCACTGTGTAAAGGGCCTGCCCAGGTCTGGACCTGAGGCGTTTCCAGTGTTGAAAGGGGAAGTGGACACAAGACTACTTCCCTAACCCGGAAGCTGACTCCAATTGATAGTGGATCACAAATGAAAAAGTAGTTTTCTCCAGTGAATTCTCAAAGGCTATACAAACTATTCTTAATGACAGACCCCATTCCAAGCAGTAGATACCCAGGATAAAGTGAACACAAGGGCAATTTTAAAGGTTCTCTGTTTCATAATGCTTTCTCCGGGCTTTTTCGTCCTTTAAAGGTCCTTTCTGTATATATTATGCTTTGGGATTTTGTGTTTTTATTATATTTCTATGTGTGCAAACATGTATCTCTACATCTATTTGTATTTATTGTGCTTTTCCTTTGGTTCTTTATTTGTTTGTTGGTTTGTTTTGTCTTATTATAGTTTGTTTTTAATTTAATCTTTCTTTTTTTTTTTTTACAATGTCTGTTTGCCTTCTGATTAAAGAGAGAAAGAAAGTGTGTGTATTTGAGTGGGTGGGGAAATTGGAAGGCTAATGGGAGATGTCATTCTGTAAATGGGTTTCTTGTTTCTTGTATTGGTTAATGAATAAAGCACTGTTGGCCAATAGGAAAGGAAGATAGGAGGGATTAGGAGACAAGGAGGAAAGAGGAAGAGTAAGGAGGAGTCAACACGGAGAGACTGGAGAGAGCAGAACACCAGCCCACTCTCCCGTAAAATGAGACCATGTGGAAATATTAGATTAATAAAAATGGGTTAATATTTAAGACAGAGCTAGCCAGTAAGAAACATGTAATTGGCCAATAAAATTATATCTAATACAGTGTCTCCATGTGTTATTTGGGGTGCCATGGCAGTGGAACCAGACTTGCAGGGAAAACATACTCACTCATTACAGAAGGCTCTGAGAGGAATGGAGTTTGGAGAAGTTAACCTGTAAAGAGTGTGTTGTATAAAAATTTTATTTGAAATTAATAAATAAGTAAATGGTTTGAGGAGATACGTGGATAAGTAAGACATAGAATCAACAAATAAATACACAAAAGAATGTTCAATATAAGCATCATGCATCATTGAGGAAATTCAAATTCAATCTACAGTAATATGTCATTTCCTATATGCCACAACGAGCTAACATGAAAATAATCAGAAATTATGAAGGGTTGGAATTGAAAAATAAAATAGAATGTTTGTGTATTGCTTTTAAAAAGTGAACTTAAGAGAGTCACTTTGGAAAATTTTCTCAACTATTAAATGTAGACTTACCACATGAATTCAGGATTCTGATTTGAGACATTTACCTATGAATGGAAATTTCATTTCTCACAGTTTTAGAGCTGGAAAGTCAAAGCAGCAACAGCCTGGTAACTTATGAGGGTCAGTTTCCAAGATTAAAGAAAAGGTGTTACCTCAAGTTATCGTGTCAAGGAAACAAGAAACTAAAGTGTTGTGTTTCACAAAAATGCTTTTATTAAATGCACAGGAGCCTGAATTTCATCCTATCTAATCACCTCCTGGCAGAACCACATCCAAAGGGTTTCACATGGGCATTGCTTTTCAGCATTAAAATGAGGATACCACTGATATTCAGATTATAATGAGCATTGCTCACCACAAGCAAAGACTGGAAGCAGTGGAAATGCCAAATGACTACTGAATAAGTAAAGGAAATGAGTATTCTATTCATCCAATGAAATACTGTAAAAGAAACAACATAAATTAGAGAAAGTCTACTTGATGACATTTGACTTCAAAATAGATGCTATTTCAGAGCAGGAGATTTGGGAAAGGGTGGATGAGAAGAAGGTGTGCTGATAGTATTATTACTGTTCAATACAAAATGGAACTTAGAGATCTCTTCAATTTGTGAGAAATGATCTGTCTACATATGCACTCTGTACTTTCTACATGAAATGTTATGCATTAAAATTTTCCTCTAATTAGACTAATGTAAAGATTATACAGTTTATAACCAAAAAAATGTTAAATTGAGGAAACAGAAATCAGATACATTTGAAACAAAATAAACCACTTTAAATATCATTATATCTTTAAAATATATTTTTAACTTTGATATTTAAATATAATTACATTGTTTTCAATCACCTCCTTCATTCTTACAACATTTCCCATGTACTAACTTCCTTTATCTTTCTCAAATTAACGGTCTTATTTTAATGGTTACATACATATATAATATCCTGAATATATAAATGCAGTGTGTTTTGTCTGTCTTTTGTATGTATATAATATAAGGGGTGATCACTAGGCACTTGATAAAATATTTGGGGGTTCTTCTTTGGGGAATACTACATTTCCCTCTCAGTGTTCCTTAATTTCCTGTACTCTTCAGGAATGAGGTTTTCAGTTCAGATCTAACACAAATCTTCCAGGTGCCATGCCCAAAGAACATGGTGTCTTCAACAATAGGAATTTATTTTAACTTCTGAAATTCAACCAAGAATAGCAATAATAGCATTTAATACTTTAGGAGTCTCTTGAACAACAATAACCCAGAACTCAGAAGGTGTTTTTCATGCATGGTAGATTTCTGCTTCATTAAGGTAGTTTATAGCTCTTGGTAGGAGCATTAACAACAGAGATAAGGAAATTAATTTCATAAAAATATATATATGTACATATATTCATAAACACATATAGATACTTACACAAAGGCATGATTTCTATGTAATTTAATGTAGATAAAATGATTCTTTTCAAGTTTTTACTGTTATTTTTCCCTCCCTCCATTTATATTTACATTCCTCATCCCTCTCTATTTAAAGCCCCTCCCACTTTTCCAAATTCTTCCTTCAAATCTCTTGTACATTAATAACTACCCATCAACCCCATGTACCCTGCCTGCTTCATGACACTGTGTCTATTTTCTACTATTAGAGTATCAGGTTTCACACTTTGATCTTTATTTGGAGTCAACTTTAGAAAAAGGTGAAAGACAGAGGTCTAATTTCATTCTTTTATGTATGGACATTAAATTTTTCCAGCACCATGTCTGAGTAACACTGCCTTTTCTAAAGTGTACAGCTAGAGGAACAACAGTTATATTGGTCTGTGGGTTTTTGGTGTCACTTTGGTGTTTGTTGTTGTTAAGCTCTTCTCACCTGGTACCAGTCTGCCATTAGCTTCATATAAAGAACTATAGAATGATCCTTTCTTTCTTTTTTATTTTCTTTACATTTTTTTTTAAATTCCAGCCTGGGACTTTCTTAGTTGAAAGAGTTTTAATTACTTTTTTAATACCCTCATTTATTATGGATGTGTTTATGTTGTTGACTTCTTTCTTAATTTTGGTGGCTTAGCTGAATCTATAAATTGGCTCATTTATCTTAGATTTTCCAACTTAATGTAATAGATGTTTTTTAAAGTATTTCTTTATAATATTCTGAATTTCTTTGGAGTCTGTTGTACTGTTTCCATGTTCATTTCCAATTCTTTTAATTTGGGTAATCTATTTCATTCTTTTTGTTAGTTGTGCCAAAGGTCAGCCATCATTTAATCTTGCATATCTTATCAAAGAATTAGCTCTTTGGTTCACAGATACTTTGTTTGGTTTTACTTATCTCTCTATCATAATCATTTGGCTCTGATTTTTATTTCTTGCTACCCAGGGCACTGGGGTTTGATTTATTCTTTCTTTTTTTTTTTTTTTTGTTTTTTTTTTTTTTTTGTTTCCTCGCCGTCATTTGCTTATATTCATTCTGATTTTTTAATGGAATTGTTTAGTGCTATAAATTTCCCTCCTATGATTACCTTTACTGTGTCACAAAGATTTTGTCCTGCTGTTTTCCTTTTTATTTAGTTAGAGATTTTTTTTCTTTTTTTATTTCTCTCTTGAATTTATCTTTGATCTATTTGTCATTCAATAAGATGTTCTTTAACACCCATGTGTTTGTGTAGTTACTAGACATTTCTTTGGTATTGATTTTACGTTTTATTTCATTAGGGCTCAATAGACTATCTGGAGCTGTTTAATCTTTATAAGTTTGTTAAGATTTATTGTGTGTTCCAGAATGTGATCTTTATTAGAAATGGTGACTCAAATATGTATTTCTTGGGAGTTTGGTAGAATACACTGTACATTTCTGTTTATTCCATATGATATCTATTAATGATATTTTTCTGCTTATTTTCAATACAGATAACCTTATAGTGAACAAAGAAGGGTATTAGAATCACCTACTATTTATTAGTGGGTTAATGTTTACCAGTGTCTTTAATACCCGTAGTATACTTTTGCTGAAATTCGGTATACTCAAGTATGGTGTATGCATGTTTAGAATAGTAATGTCTTCTTGATTACTTTTTCCTTTGATTAGAATGATGTATCCTTTATTAAGATGAGTTTTAGTTCAAAGTCTATTTTTTCAGATATTAGGCCTGTTGTTATACTTTTAATTATGCTTGACCTTGCTTGCTGTATCAGTGGGGAAATTTATTATCTGGTGTAGAGAGCTGCGAAGTGCCACACAATAAAGATGGTGCTGGCTTCCACCTTCCACCTCCCCAAGGGTGAGCACTCTCTGGCGTAAACAAGCCCTTATTTCGTTAAGTCTGTTCATCCTGTCTGCTTCCACATTAGAGTAACCTATCTGCAAGTTCTACCTAGCTCACTGGGGTTGGTTAGCATAAGGGTATTTACACCTGTGCAGGGGTCCCCTGAGACTCTCACTGGTCAGAGGAACCATGTTTCAAGGATCCTGATTAAAACTGCATGAAGAAGATCTTCTCAGAGTAGCGTCTTCTTTGCTGGCAGGGGTAGACACATACAGATGGTGGCCCATACCGGGAATTTTTCAGATCAGAACTTCTTGCAGTCAGGGCAGCACTGGCAGCTCCCAAGGTAAGTTGGGACCAAATTTAAGGCCCTCGGTAAAGAGGCAATAAGGTCTCCAGTAAGGAGCAATGAAATTCCGGGTTTGGACTAAATTAAGGCCCTAGGTAAAGAGGCTATAAGGTCTCTGGTAAGGAGCAATAAAGTCCCAGGTAAGTTGGGACCAAATAAAAGACCGCAAAAATAAGCAGCAATGAAGTCTCAGGCATTGAGCAAGTGGTTGTAACAAACCAAAAGTAAAATTTTCAAACTGGGGACTTCTCAGTCTCATTCAATTTTTCTGGCTATTCAGGAGCTACTTTTGTCAAAGAAACTTAAGATAAAAAAAAGCACACTAGAAAGATTCCTGAGCCAGTGTGATGCCATTGCACCTTGGTACACAGTTTCGGGAGATCTCATGGTAGTGTGGTGGGACAAGTTAGGCAGGGATCTTGACTTTGATTGGGAAAAAGGGACGCTAAAGTCTGGAGTCTGACCTGTTTGGAAGTTAGTGCATAGCAGTATTGAAGACCAGAGGTACTGTAAAGAGGCGACAAAAAAAGGTAAAGCTGCTCTAGAAATGTTACAAGAAGAAAGATCAGAAGAGGTTGAAAGCACAGGAGTCAGGTACGGACGAAACAGATTCTGAGGAAGAATTGCAAGCCCTCCTAGAAAAGGTTCAGAAACAATCCATTAAGGGGCAGAGGGCGAAGGGAGAAGAGAAATGGATATGTGGGGAGGGGAGGGACCCTACTGGAACAATGCTTTCGGCGCCTTCTCCTGATCAGAGTGAGGAAGGGTGGGGCCGAAGTACAGGTCATTCCTTTTGCCCTGAGGTCTGGAAAGCCATATGAAATGACTTAACTCTTAAACAATTAAATCAGATGGCCATAAAAGCATGGAAGTCATTACCCAATAAGGGAGAAGTGAGTGGTAACCTCACTAAGATACTGCAAGGCCCAATTGAACCATTTTCAGAATTTATGACCTGTTTGGTAGAGGCTGCAGGGAGAGATTTTGGCATTACAGCAGCCATAGTTGCAGCTATCTCTTTTGCAGTTGTGGGTTCATTCACGGTTGCTGTGGCTATGAGTACATAGGTGCAGACAGCCTCTAAGCTAAATGAGTTGTCCAAGAATGTGGCTACTGCCTTGGATGCTCAATCCACATTTGGTGCTCAACTAAAAGGAAGTTTAATGATTGTAAACCTAAGAATTGATCTGGTGCATGAGCAAATAGATACCTTGTGGCAGCTGGCCCAATTGGGATGTGAAATGAAATATCCAGGTTTGTGCGTTACCAGCGTTCAGTATGAAAACTTTACACATGCTGCTAATTTGTCACGACAGTTGTCTAGCTATCTTTTAGGAAATTGGTCTGTTGACTTTGATGACTTAATGGTACAGCTGCGAATGGCCATTGTTGCAGTGAACTCAACATGTGTGGATGCGGGATTGGCTGCTGGATTGTCATCATGGCTCCTGTCGCCATGGATCATCTGAAAGAGTGGGTGGGAATGGTAACCATGGCTGTCCTCTTGTTGCTTATCTCCTTCGTGGGGCTGTGGTGCCTTTGCAAGATGAGGTTTGCTCAGAAGCAGTAAGCAGCTATGGTTGTCCAGGCATTTACAGCCATTGAGGCAGGACAGTCTCCCCAAGCATAGCTTGCAGTCATGAACAAGAATTGATCCTTCATGCTCAGGTTGTATGGCTTAGCACTGCACTCTGAGTTAGCTCTGGAAGTGAGCAACTCCAAGAAGGGCAAGTCTGGTTGCATGTGGGTTGGTGTCCAAGACCCCACCTCCAGGAAAAAGATGCTGGACGGGTGTGGCACTGACTTGGCTGACTACCAGGATTCAGGGTCATTACAATGTCCACTGCTTTACTGGAGACCAGACTACTACCCTTGACTGTTGTGTTATTAAAACAAAAAGGGCGAACTGTAGAGAACAGCAAAGTGCCACACCTTAAAGATGGCATTGGCTTCTGCCTTCCACCTCCCCAAGGGTGAGCACTCTCTGGCGTAAACAAGCCCTTATTTGGTTAAGTCTGTTCAGTCTGTCTGTTTCCGCGTTAGAGTAGCCTATCTGCAGGGTCCATGTAGCTCACTGGGGTTGGTTAATGCAAGGGTATTTAATTCTGTGAAAGGGGCCCCTGGGGCTCTCGTGTGTCAGAGGAAGCATGTTCAAGAATCCTGAAATAAACTGCATGAAGAAGATCTTCCAGGAGTAGCGTCTTCCTTGCTATCAGGGGTAGGTGAGTACAATCTGGGGGGCAGGGACATCACAGACATGAAACTCCTCATTGGTGGCCTTAAACCTCATCCCAGGAAAGATCCAGGGTCCCTGTCTTCTTTCTGCTAGGATCTGGTTCCTGACACAAAAACACTGGTAGTTCATTCCTCTGAATGTGGATGACTGGACCATCTATGGGACCTCTAGCAGTGGAACCAGTATTTATCCCTATTGTACAATTGGATTTTGGGAGCCCATTCCCTATGGAGGGATACTATTTCAGGCCAGATAAATGAGGGGGGCCAAGTACCTCCGGCAAATTATGTGACAGACTTAATTATCTCCCACGGAATGATGGAAGGCCTCACTATCCTTGGGGAGTGGGTAGGGAGTGGTGTGTGAGGGCCTGAGAGGAGCATGGAATGATGGGAGGGAGAGAAAATGGGGGCATTGATATATAAAATAAGATTGTTTCTGAATATATATATATATATATATATATATATATATATATATATATCTTTAGGACTTATAGAAATCCTAACACAGGAAGAGAATGATTATTGGAGAATTTTTATTTAGCAACAGAAAGTTACTCTTCAATGGTAACATTTATAACTACAGAACCATCACCGTTGTTGGGATGGCCTTAGTGCAACTGTATTTGAGTCATTTCTGCTTCTGAAAGTTATGTTCACCATTATTTCACTCATTGGTTCACCAAGTTGGACCTTGGTGGTAACTATAATTAGTCTGTCCACTACCTATTTCAATCAACCCTTAATTCCTAAATAATGATAACCATTTAATGTCTTTAAGAAATATACTTTAGAAAATGGCAGTCTATCTAAAAATTCAAATTTTAGACTCAAAATCTGTGATTAAATTTGGTTATCTTGTGTCTCCAATGACTATATCTCCACCTGGCTAAAAACTGAAATCATGTTATTTGATTCTCATACATTGGAAGTTGAGTTTGTACCTTGAAGTCAATGAGCACTTGAGCTGTTTCTCTGTCTTCCTGCTCAGTGATTCAGGAAGCCTTGGATTACTCCTGATCCCATATACATCAACTGAACTGCAATAAAATCCACTGAACTAAATGCTGGATAGCACAGTCATCTTTTTGAGGAGGGCTAAGAAACATTTGCTCACACAGTCAGCATTTTGGGGATAAGGACCATTTGGATGAGACTTTTATTGGCATATTCAATCTACTATTTAGGGGATAGTCTAAAACTCTTAAGTCCCATTGATTTTTTTTAAAGGTATCAAACAATAACAAACTTTGGTAATTCTCCTTCCTTCCTTTGTTGCATTTTAAATTTCAAATAATCTCAAACTTACAGGAGAAATGCCATCAGGATACTTTCTTTTTCTTTGAAACACTTCAGTGTTGGCATGCTGCTCCCATTATAGACAGCCTTATTATCTGGTTTGCACTTTTGTTCCCTCACTACATTCTCCTGCCTGGGGAAAGGCCATCTGCCATGTCCACCTAATCACTCCAGAAAAGACTTACTGAGGAAAACACAGAAAGAGCAGCTGTAATTATCCTTAGCTTTGCAGCAGACAGGATTACAAAGAGGCACATCTTGTGTGATTATGTGTGGCCTCATCCTGATGACTGGGGAAACATTGGTCCAGAAAAGTGCAGTTCTCAGTTCCTTTGTGTTGCTATAGGTTTGAATCATGAGCTCCAAGGCTTCTCATGAAAAATACTACATCTATATAACAGTGAATTATATGTAATGGCTTAAGTCATCCAGATATACTATCTGATGGGTAACTATTACATTCCATTAAACATAAATATAAAATAGGGTCATAAAGGCTGATTGTAGTGGAAGCAGTGGCAGGAGGGTCAGAAGTTCATCATCATCCTTGGCTACACAGTGAGTTCAAGGCCAACCTTGGCTACGTGAGACTCTGTCTCAAAACAAACAAATAAAATAGATTAATTTTTAAAAATAATCTACTATATCCTAAATGCATGAAATTTATGTCAGTCTAAGAAATTATGAATTAATGTTTCAATTAACTTATACTCAAATGCAGAAAATACTATGTGTATATTTTTAACTATACTTAGTTGTGTTCAGTTTTGTTACCTTTGTTTTTACTTATTTTTATTTATTTTATAAATGTTTCATTTTTTATGTTCATTATTTAAGACAACACATAGTAAGAGGTGGTAGGGATCAAGCCAAAAATAAATACACAAGAAAATAAAGATAGCATCTAATTTTTTTTTAAAACTCATTTTGGAAAAGCCTCTTCTATTGAGTCAGGAGCAAGGAATGAGCATGCTATTAGTACTAAGTGCATTTTCTCCAAGGAAACCACAAAGCACTTTTGTAAATCAATATGTTCAGAAAACATATTTTAAAACCTATCCATAGGGGAACTGGTTTTCAAAGTGAAAGGATAGTTGAAATGGTCCAAGAAGGTAATGTGCACAGGAAGGCTCTCTTTCTTTCACTTGAGATGCCTCTGACTTCAGTCTTTGCCCAGAGGCAATGCAGTTAGACATGTGGACCATGGAAGGGGAACAAAGTCTCAGCAATCCTGAGGCAGCCAGCAAGGCCTGACACTGCCATTACCACAGGCAAACAAAATACACTGTTCCCCTTTCATCTAGCCAGACTTTTTGTGGAGAATTTTCTGCTGTGTTATAAATGTCAAGATTTAAAAAGCAACTTTCTGCCTCTATATTACAATTCTCCAATGATTGTTGTCCTTCCATGTGAGGGTTTTGGTAAGTATAAAGAATATATATGTTCTATCAAGTTTTTCTCATACTGTTTTATTTTTCCAAAAGTAATCATGTAATTAAGTTCATTCCTGGGAAAACTTACACTTAACATTTTTCTTTCTTTCTTTCCTTCCTTCCTAGCTTCCTCCCTCCCTTCTTTCTTTTTTCTTTCTTTTTTTTTTGTTTGCTTACTTTTCAAAACAGGGTTTCTTTGTATAGCTTTGAAGTCTGACCTAGAAACTCACTCTGTAGACCAGTCTTGTGTGCTCTCACTAAAACATGGAGAGTATAGTTGAGTAATCAGTCTTGAAAACATCTGGGTTGTAAATATTCATTTAACCAAATCATTGATTATTCATCAAGACAGCATTTAGTATGTAACTAAACTGATGGCCTCATGTGTATTGTCATAAATAAGGTCCCATCTAGGTCTGAAAGATACTCCAGGATAACTGATGCCTCTATGGAGGAAATTGTAAAATGTTTGGTTTTCTTTTTTTTTTGAAAGAAAGTAACTAACCATTTTTTTTCTTAATATCCACAAGAAGAGATGTTTGTCTTAGAAACAAATTTAATTGTAAGGGTCACTGTATCTATCAAACATCAATTAATATACAAAGGTTTATGTGAAACATGAAAAATAAGAGCAGAAATCAAAATTTAAAGTGTTAATCATAAGGACCTTGAATCATCAAAAGGTAGCATTAAAATTCAGACAATAAGAATTGTTTTCACCTTAATTTAAGTGGCCCCATCCCATCTGTCAGAGAATTAGAGAATTAATCTAATACACAATAATGCAATCTTGACTCCTTCTAAGTATTGTCCATTTCATTAATTGACAAGATTTTGAAATATCTCCCCTTACAGAGTAATTGCTTTCACCCTGCATTTAGCTTTTACTTTGTAGACATCCTGCACAGTACTATGAGATAATGGCATACTTCAATATATGTTTTATTCATTAAAAATACTAACTAAATAGATATTTTCAGCAAGTAATAAAAGTGTTCACATTCCATTTAGCTGATGGATAGCCTTTTTTCACTTTAGTTGCTGTGCATCGCGGTAGAGTTACATGTTTATGGTGTCATTTTCAAAATCAATAAATTTTGAATTGATTTTCAACCACTCTAACTTCTCACACCTGATTATTAGATCTGGTAAGAGGAAAGAAATGTGATAGTTATCTATTGTTGTTTAAGAAACCACTCCGATTCTTAGTAATATAAAATAATAACAGACTATTTCAGACATTTCTGTGGGTGGGTTCATACTGTGTTGGTTTTCATGGATTGGGCTTTGTGTGATTACTGGAGATGGTTCAGCCCCATGGGGCAAGTGGCCCCAACCACATGTCTGCTAGTGATTGCCACAGCTCATCTGGAAGCTTTGAGCTTCTTCCACTTGACTCACTCTTGAGGCTTAGCAGGAATTTATTGTTCTCATTGTTATTTCAGAGTTCCAACATAAATAGATGTGAAGTTCTCAGCTTTCCTGTGGCCTAAGCTCCAGAGTACCACATTGCACTGGGTGGGTTTTGTTGATAAAAGCATGGCCCCATGTACAAGGAATTACAGAAAACACTCCAATCCATGGTAAACAGCAACAATGCTGCTTTTCAAAAGGACATAGACAGTGTTATTCTTAAGGAACAGTATTAAAATACTTCATGAATTCATAAGGTAGTCATGTACTTTGTAGTATTAAAATATTTTATACACAGATGAATTCCTATGAATTCAATATGCAAATATGAATCAATATACAAACATAATAATGACAATTAAGATGATCTCTTAAATAGGAATTATAAAATAGGAATTATATTACATAAAACACTCTTATTCTTGTAACATTTTGGAAATTATAACCAAAATAGTCAGTCACTGAACCACTAAAATAACATTTGATCAGGATGATATTTTGCTATTTTATTTGTTTTTTTGAATTTGTTTCATTGTTCACTCTTTTAAAAAATAAATTAATTTGTTTATTTATTTTACATCCCAGGGGCAGTATCCTCTCTGTCCTTTTCTTGCAGCCACCCAAACTCCCTCTGTTTTCATCCTTTAATCCACTCCCCTTCCATTTCCATTCATGAAAGGGCAGGTATCCCATAAGTATCAACAAAACTTCATTACAAGTTTCAGTAAGAGCCATGTATTAAGGCTGGGCAAGGTGACACAGTATGAACAAGAAAGAACACAAAGGCCAGGAAAAAAAGAGTCAGAGGCAGGCCTGTAACCACAAGACCAATGTAACATATATGGAGAGTGCCTAGGTCAGTTTCATGCAGGCTCCCTGTTTGTTGGTTGAGTCTCTGTGAGCCACAATGAGCCCAGGTTAGTTGATTCTGTGAGTTTTCTTCTGATATCTTTGACCCCTCTGGCTCCTACAACCCTTTCTTCTACTCTTCCGCAGGATTCCCTGAACTCCACCTAATGATTGTCTAGGGGTCTGAATCTGTTTCCATCAGTTGCTGGATGAAACCTATCTGATGACAAGTGGTTCAGCACCAATATGGTCACAGGAGATTACCGCTTCAAGCTATGTATCTGCTATTGCAAGGAATCTTAGCAGGGGTCATCCTTGTTGATTCTTGGGAGATTCCCTTGTACCAGCTTTTTACCTGACCGGGAAATGTGTTGCCCTCCTTTCCAATAGCCTCTTTCAGTAGCTTCTTTCAGTACTTTGCCCTCAACCTGGTCACTCATATTTCTATCCCCACCTGCCCTCTATCCATTCACTAATTCTCTTCTATTTCCATTTCCCAGGAAGACTCAGGCATCCTGCCATGAACTTTCCTTTTTACCTAGTCTCTCTGGATCTTTAGATTGTTGTTGCATAGTTATCCTTTATCTTACAGCTAATATCCACTTATGAATGCATACCATATTAGTCTTCTCTTGTAACAAGTAGGTTTTTCCCACCGCCACTCCAGCCCCCAATAACACGCTGAGACTCTGTATTTGATATATGCTGTTGGCCAGTTCCTAATTCCTTATCGGCTAGCTCTGTATTAATATTTAACCCATTTCTACTATTCTAAGTTTTTCCTCATGGTCATCTTACTGGCCAGTGGTTGGGCTCTCTATGCTGACTCCTCCTAGTCTTCTAGCCTCTCCTATTGGCCAACAGTGCTTTATTCATTAACCAGTATGAGAAAAATAATTACAGAATAACATCTCCCATCATTCTCAGACTGGGTTACCTCCCTCTTGCCCATAACATCCTCAACATCAGACATCTTGACACATAGGGTAAATGTGAATGGTTATAAAAAATACAGATGGCCAATTCCCTGGTTCCCTTTCAGGCATAGTCTATGATGAGTTACAATAATAAGTATCAGAGAACATTAAAAAGTTGGATACAGAACAAAATGGAGAATTCTCAATAGAGGAATCTAAAATGGCTGAAAGACACTTAAAAATGCTCAACATCCTTACCCACCAGGGAAATGCAAATCAAAACAACTCTGAGGTCCATCTTACTCCTGTCACAACGGCTAAAATCAAAAACACCAAAGACAGTTTATGCTGGAGAGGATGTGGAGAAATGGGAACACTACTCCACTGCTGGTTGGAGTGCAAACTTGTACAGGCACCTTGGAAATCAGTATGGAGGTTCCTCAGAAAAAAAGGAGACAATCTGCCTCAAGATCCAGTAATTCCACTCTTAGGCTTATGCCCAAAAGATGCATACTCATACAACAAGGACATCTGTTCCACTGTTTATAGCAGCATTATTTGTAATAGACAGAACCTGGAAGCAACCTAAATGCCCCTCAACTGAAGAATGGATGGAGAAAATGTGGTACATTTACACAATGGAGTACTACTTAGCAGAAGAAAAAAATGAAATCTTGAGAATTGAAGGCAAATGGATGGAAATAGAAGAAACCATCCTGAGTGAGGCAACAGTCACAAAAAGGCAAACACACTCATATATGGTTTTTAGTTATAGAGCAAAAAATTACCAGTCTACAATCCACAATGCCAGAAAAGCTAGAAAAAAAGGAGGACCCTAGAAAAGACCTACATGGTCACCTGGAGAAGGTGAAAGGGACAATATCTACTGAGCAAATTGGAAGCATGGTAGGAGGGAAGAGGGAGTTAGGAGGAAGATTGAGAGTATTTTCTTTACTGTGAGATTTTTGTTCAGGTTTTGTATCCTTCTATTCATGTTGTTTATTAGTTTATATTTTTACTTGAAACTTGAACTGATTTTATAATGGGGCTACTGAAGACAAAGAACTTGCACATCTAAGTATAAATATTCCAATCAAAAGAACTAATCCCAACAGATTTGTCTTATGGGGAAGTTATATGGCTCTAAATTCCTTCCAAGAACCACTTTTAAAATCTCATCTTTTTACATAATGAGTGAACAAGTGATATGTGTTATAAATGTAATGATTATGCATTGCAAAGAAGTGTTAATTTAATAATAAACTATATTTACTATTCTTAATTCATATTTTTATGAAACACATAGAAAGTGATTTTCAGAACTAATATATCAATTAATGAAACAAATTGGTTTCATTGCTTTGACTTACTATATCTCCCCTATCTAAAGCCAATCTTATCAAGAGAATTTGTCCTGGTTTATATCTGGAAAACATGTGTCCCACATATATTCTATGAATTCAGATATACATGAAATGCATTTAGCATTAATCTTGCAGAGCAGAACCTAAGAAATTAATTAACATTATATTATTGCTTTAGCTGATTCAATTCCAGAACTGTTATTTCAAACTTATAAAATATTAGGTTAATTGTTTAAACCTAAAGGTTTTAAAACTTATTTCAAGAAAAGCATAAAGTGTTTTAATCATATTTAAATCTTAATAGTTTGATTTAAAAGTACATGTTAATCATCAATATATTTTAAAGTTATACATTAATTTTAAACATGACTACAAATTTCACACACACATACATACATATATATATATATATATATATATATATATATATATGTATGTATGTATCACCTTTTAAAAGCAATGCTTTACCAAAAAAAAAAAAAGCCAAAAAACAAAAACATATGTTTTCTAAAATAATCCTGATAATGGAAGCTTTTGTATTTTAGGAAAGATACAGACTATTCTTAAGTATATCATTTTTTTTATATAGCTATGTGTGGAAAATGTGACAGTTTCACCGAAGCTTTGGAGAATTGCAGCTGAAACCTATACACTAATATCCACTTAGCATTTCCAAATTAGTATCTTCTAGAATGTTATCTGCTCTTGAGCACTCATGCCATCAAGTGTTTCTTGCTTTTGCTATAGTGAATAGGTCATTTTTTTGTTGATGGATTTTTGCAAACACCTTTTGGTAGACTATTACTAGCCTTACCTAGACTGCTAGAAGAGCCTTGTGGTATCCCCACAGTTTGGCTTTATTTCTGTATATTTAGTGGGTTATATAAGCCACTGTAGTGATTTTTAAAGGAAGAGATCTCATCACACATATGCCCCAAACTTTTGTTGCTAAAGAGGAGCCCTAAGCATCAACTCTGCTCAAGAAATAACACATTAATAAATATTTCCAAAATTGTGTCACTCATGGATAATAGAATAACTTCCAAAAGAGGAGTCCTACTATTATATGAGGATATACATTCTTAGAAAAAAATCTTTTCAAATGTTTACTGAAATTTCAGATAGCCAAATACCTGTGATTAGATTGTGCCTCAAAGATATGTCAAGGAAAATGTACCCATGACTTTTTAACAGTACAGTTTTCTGAACAAGATCTGCATAATGAAAATACCAATTACATCTCAGAGGTGACAAGAGAAATTTCACACATTCACATGCATAAATGAAGAGTTACAGGAAGTCAATGGCTATTGACAAAGAGAGAATCAGTTGTCTACAGGAAGAAACTACCACATAGTTGTCCAATCTCAAGTGGTTAATTCTAAACACATGAATATGGAACTAGTTAAATGGACTTGTAGATTATGTTGGAGGGGTAAGGAATTAGAAGGGGAGAGAAGAGACTCATGTAAATACTATGATCATATATGAAATTCTAAAGAAACCCCAAAAACTCCCATTACATTTGTCCTATGATGTTGTGCAAAGTAACTTGTATACCCTGAAAACTACTCAGTATGCTTGGAACTCCTAGTTGGACTCTAGCTGGATTTCTGCATATTAGTCAACATAAGTCAGTTGTGTCTTCAAAAATAGGGCCTTGCTATTATGTTGTGGAGTGTAACTGTCAATAGCCTATGATATATTGGGGGGTCAGGAAACCTATGGGATCCTTTTACTTAATAACTTAGCAAGCTGCAACCCACTCATGGCACAGGAAGTTTTACCTGGTGGTATAAACATCTAAGGCAGGCAGTGGTGGCTCAAGCCATTAATCCAAGCACTGAAGAGAGAGAGAGAGGCAGATGAAACTCGGTGAATAAGAGGCCAGCCTGGTCTATAAGGAAAGTTCCAGGACAGCCAGAGATGCTAAGCTGTTAAACAAAGAAATATTTTCATGGAATCAAAACAAAAAACAAAACTGGCTTTTGGCTTTTCAAAGGCCTTTAGTATGGTGCCTCCCTTTGTAGTCCATTATTTACACTAATACCAAACCAGACAAAAATCCTTTCATGGAGAAAAGGAAGTGAACACTAAGTCCTACCTCTAAGAAGCTATTTGCTACTGATACATACTGGGAGAGGGAGAATCAGTGTTCTCCGGGGAATTTTACTGGGTTATATATCTCTCAGGAGTATTAGGACAACAGAAAATAAACTGCACAGTAATTTTGCACATTAATTTATTTTTTATTTATTCATTCATTCATTTATTTATTGGCTTTAGTAGTTTCTGTTGGACTCATTTTTGCACATATTTTATTTTTCTTAATTTACATATCAATTTCAGTTACCTCTACCTCCCATTCTCCCATGCCTCCCTCAAACCCCCTCCAATCACATTCCCTGTCCACTCAACAGGAAGGTGAGGCCTTCCAGTAGGGATCATCAAAATTTGTCAAGTCATTTTGGCTAGGGCCTAGGCCCTCCTCCAGTCTGTAGGTTAAGGGAATATCCTTCTGCTATGAGCAGTTTTCCCACCTGGTCCCACAACCGCATCAGCCCCAAATAACACACAAATACACTGTATTAGATATAAATCTGTTGGTCTGTTACTAGTATTTCTTATTGGCTAGCTCTGTCTTTGATGTTAACCCATTCATCTGTTTCCCGTGGTCCTATCCTACTGAAGAGAGGGTACAGACCACTTCTCTCTCAAGTCTCTACATCATGAATCTCCTCTACTACCTCTCCCAAAATCCTCCTTGTATCCTACTCCCCCCTACCTTGATTTTCTCTTGGCCAACAGTGTTTTATTAATTTATAAATAAGAGAAACATATTTACAGAATGACATTTCCCATCATTCCCCCATGGAGAATGTGCTCCCAAAGTCCATTTGTGCACCAGGGATACATCCTGGTTCCACTGTCAGATGTCTGATAGACTGCCCAGGTCTTCTAATTGACACCAACTTTCAGGGGGGGGGGTCTAGGTCAGTCCTATGCTGGTGTCCCAGCTATCAGTCTGGGGTCCAAGAGCTCCCCATAGTTTGTGTCAGCTGTTTCTGTGGGTTTTTATAGCCTGGTCTTGACCCATTTGCTCATCATTCCCTCCTTCTCTGTAACTGAATTCCAGAAGTTCAGCTCAGTGTTTAGCTGTGGGTGTCTGTTTCTATTTCCACTAGCTACTAGATGAGGGCTCTAAGATGGCATGTAAGGTAGTTATTAATCTCATTATCAGGGAAGGCATTTAAGGTAGCTCAGATTGCTAGTTGGGGTCATCTTTGTATGTCTCTGGATATTTATCTAGAGTCAGTTTTCTCTTCAAACCTATAATGGCTCCCTCTATTATGGTATCCCTTTTCTTGCTGTCCTCTGTTCCTACTGCAACTCAATCTTCCTACTCCTTTATGTGCTTCTCTCCCCTCTTTTTCGTCCCTTCTCTTTCTCCTAACTCCCTCTCCACTTACTGTCCTCCCCCATCACACCTAATATACTCAGGAAATCTTTTCCCTTTTACCTTCTTTTATGATTCTTTTAGGGTTTTCATTGTATCCTAGCTTCTCTAGAGGTGTGAATTATAGGTTGGTGATCCTTTCCTCTATGTCTAAAATGCATATATGAGTTTGTGCATACCATGTTCCTCTTTTTGTTTCTGTGTTATCTCATTCAGGATGGTTTCTTCAAGTTCTATCCATTTGCCTTCCAATTCCAAGATTCCATTACCCTCCACTCCACCACCACCCCTGCCCTGAGTAGTCTTCCATTGTGTAAATGTGCCACATCTTCTTTATCTATTCTTCAGTTAAGCAGGAACTAGGTAATTTTCAGGTTCTAGATATTATAAATAATGCTGATATAAACATAGTTGAACAGATATCTTAGATGTAAGGATGTGCATCAATTGGGTATATGCCCAAGAGTGGAATTGCTGGATCCTGTGGTATCATACTGATCTCCAAAATGGCTGTACGAGTTCTAACTCCCACCAGCAGTGAAGGGGTGTTCCCCTTTCTCTACATCCTCTCCAGCACAATCTGTCATTGGTGTTTCTGATTTTAGCCATTCTGACAGGAGTAAGACGGTATCTCAGAGTTTCCTTAATTTGCATTTCACTGATGGCTAAAGATATTGAGCAATTTTTTAAGTGTCTTTCCGCCATTTTGGATTCCTCTACTGAGAATTCTTTATAATTGGATTGTTTGGTGTTTATGGTGACCAGCTTCTTGAGTCCTTTGTATATTTTGGAGATGAGCCCTCTGTCAGATATGGGGTTGGTGAAAATCTCTTCCCATTCTGTGTGCTGTCATTTTGTCTTGCTGACAGAACCCTTTCCCTTACACAAGCTTTTCAATTACAGGCGGTCCCATTTATTAATTGTGGATCTCAGTGTCAGTGCTACTGGAGTTTTGTTCAGAAAGCAGTCTCTTATACCAATTAATTTAAGGGTACCTCCCACTTTCTCTTCTTGGGGGTTCAGTGTGGCTGGATTTATGTTGAGGTTTTTGATCCATTTGGATTAAAGTTTCATGCACAGTGGGAGATATGGAGTTATCTGCAGTCTTTTACACACCAGCACCCAGTTATACCAGCACCATTTTTTGAAAATGCTTTCCTCCTTCCATTGTATAATTTTAGCTGTTTTATCAAAACTCAGGTGTTCATAGGTGTATGGGTTAATATCTGGATTTTTGATTGGATTCCATTGGTCTATCTGTCTATTTTTGTGCCAATACCAAGCTGTTTTCAGAATTACAGTTCTATAGTAGAGCCTGAAGTTTTTTTATTGTACAGGGTTGTTTTGGCTATATTGGGCATTTGTTTTGTTTTTTCATACAAAGTTGAATATTTTCCTTTTAAGGTCAGTGAAAAATTGTGCTGGGATTTTGATGGGCATTGCATTGAATCTGTAGATGGCTTTTGGCAAGATTACTCTTTTTACTATGGGAGATCCTTCCATTTTCTGGTATCTTCTTTCATTACAGACTCAAAGATTTTACTACATAGATCTTTCACTTGTTTGGTTAAATTCACCCCAAGATATTTTATGTTTTTTGTGGCTATTGTAAAGGGTAATGTTTCTCTGATTTTCTTTCTTAGACCCTTTATCATCTGTATAGAGTAGGGATACAGATTTTTTTAAGTTTATCTTGTGTCCTGCTAATAATTTTCTGAAGGTGTTTATCTGCTGTAGGAGTTCCCTGGTAGAGTTTATTGGGTCACTTATGTAAACTATCATATCATCTGCTAATACAGACATTTTGACTTCTTCCTTTTCTATTTGTATCCCCTTGTTCTCCTTTGGTTGTCTTATTGCTTTAGCTAGAAGTACAATATTGAAGAGATATGGAGAGAGTGGGCAGCCTTTTTTGTTCCTGATTTTAGAGGAATATTTTAGAGGAATCACCTTAAGCTTCTCTCCATTCAGTTTCATGTTGGCTGTTGGTTTATTGTATATTGTTTTTACTAGGTTTAGGCATGTTACTCTTATCCCTGATCTCTTCAAGACCTTTAATGTAAAAGGGTGTTGGATTTTGTCAAAGGCTTTTTCAGCATCTAGTGAGATGATCATGTGGTTTTTCTTTTGCAGTTTGTTTGTATGGAGGATCACATTGATAGATTTTCCTATAATGTACCACCCCTCAATCCCTGGGATGAAGCCTACTTGGCCATGGTGGGTGATTTCTCTGATTTGTTCTTGGATTTGATTGAGTATATTTGCATCCAAGTTCGTGAGGGATATTGGTCTGTAGTTGTGTCTTTGTGTAGTTTGGGTACCAAGGTAATTGTGGCCTTGTAAAAAGGTTGGCAGTGCTCCATCTGTTTCTATTGTGTGGAACAATTTGAGAAGTATTGGTATTAGCTCTTCTTTCAATTTCTGGTAGAATTCCGCACTGAAGCCATCTTGCTCTGGGCTTCTTTTGGTTGGGAGGCTTTTGATGACTGATTCTATTTCATTAGGGGTTATAGGTCTATTTAAATTGTTGATCTGTTCCTGATTAAATTTTGTAAGTGATACCTACCCAGAAATTTGTTCATTTCCTTTGAATTTTTGATTTTTGTAGAATACAGGTTTTCAAAGTGTGATCTGAAAATTCTCTGGTTTCCTCAGTTTCTATTGTTATGTTTCCCGCTTCATTTCTGCTTTTGTTGATCTGCATGTTCTACCTCTGCTTTTTGGTTAGTTTGGATAAAGTTTTGTCTATCCTGTTGATTTAGTCTAAGAACCAACTCTTTGTATCATTGATTCTTTGTATTGTTTTCCTAGTTTCTACTTAATTGATTTCAGCACTCAAATTGATTATTTCCTGTCATCTATACCTCCTGGGTGAGTTTGCTTTTTTTGTTTTAGGGCTTTCAGTTATGCTGTTAATTCTCTAATGTGACTATCCTGTTTTCTTCAAATGCGCACTTAGTGCAATGAACTTTTCTCAAAACATTGCTTTCAAAATGTCCCATAATTTTGGGTATTTTGTGTCTTTATTCTCGTTGATTTATAGGAAATCTTTAACTTCTTTCTTTATTCCTTCCTTGACCCAGGAATGGTGCAACTGCACATTGTTCAGTTTGGATGAGTTTGTAGGTTTTCTGCAATTTGTGTTGTTGTTGAATTCCATCTTTAAAGCATTGGGATCTGATAAGATACAGGGGTCTATTTCAATTGTTTTGTATCTGTTGAGGTTTGTTATGTCACCCAGCATGTGGTCGATTCTAGAGAAGAGTCCATGTGGAGGTATATTCTTTTGTTTTGGGGAGAATGATCATAGATGTTTGTTATACCCAATTGGGACATAACTTCTGTCTTTTGTTTCTTTGTTAAGTTTCTGTCTGGTGGTCCTGTCTAGTGGTAAGAGTGGGGTGTTGAAGTTTTATGTGAGTGTGTGAAGTTTTATGTGAGCTTTAACTTTTAGTAGCGTTTCTTTTAAGAAGGTGGGTGCCTTTGTATTTGGGGCATAGATGTTCAGAATTGAGACTTTGTTTTGATGGACTTCTCCTGTGATGGATGTGAAATGGCCTTCTTCATCTCTTTTGATTGATTTTGGTTTGAAGTCTAAATTGTTAGATATTAGGATAGCTACACCTGCTTGGTTTTGGTTCCATTTGATTAGAAATTCCTTTCCCAACCTTTTACTCTGAGGTAGTATCTGTCTTCGAAGCTTAGATGTGTTTCTTGTATGCAGCAGAATGATGCATTCTGTCTTCATATCCATTCTGTTAGTCTATGTCTTTTTATAGGTGAGTTATGACCATTTATATTGAAGGAAAGTAAGGACAACTGATTGTTAATTCTTGTTTGTTTTAGATTTATTCTTGGTGGTGGTATTGCCCTAATTTTTCTTTTGGGTTCTGATAAAGCAGGGTTATCTATTGTGTATGATTTTGTGAGTGCAGTTAACTTCCTTGGGTGAAGTTTTCTTTATAGAACTTTCTGTAGGGCTGCATTTGTGGATACATATTGTGAAAATCTGGTTTTGTCATGGAATGTCTTATTTTCTCCATCTATAGAGACTGAGAGCTTTGTTGGGTTTGTTTGTTTGTTTGAAACAGGTTTTTTCTCTGTATCCTTGGCTGTCTGGGAACTTGCTCTGTAGTCATGGCTACCTCTGCTTCCTGAGTGCTGGGATTAAATGTGTGTGGCCCCTCTGCAGATGGGCTGTCATGCACCCACTCTAAATTGAGAAATCATTGAAAGTTGATGGCTTTCCAGAGAGAGAGACTCAGTTTAAGCATACGGGCTCATGAAAAGAGTGATGGTACATACCTTTATATCAACACTCAGTAGCCAGAGGCAAGTGGACCTCTCCTAGTTTGGGGCCAGCCAGTTCTTCACAGACATAGTCAAACCAGCAGGATATGTAATGAGACTCTGTCTCAAAACAAAAGACTGTGAATACTGGAAGGTTTACCACAGTCCAGTGGATGGTCTCTTACACTTGAGTTTTTCAGCACAATTGGACTCTATGGATTCACTAAAAATAAAATGGACATATGTATTTGGAGGGTAGGGAGCTTGACTGAAGTTAGAGGTAGGTGTCTAGATGAATATGAGCAAGGTACATTACATGCATATATGAAATTCTCAAAGAATATAAATATTACATTGGAAATATTAGGGTAAATAAGCCACTTTTTCTTTCCAGACCAATTGCACATCCCTTTTTGTCATAGTAATTCCTTATGATTGCCTGATATTGGAGGGGCTATCGGATTTCAGGTATGTAATAATGAAAATATTAGTATAGAATATCTTTACTTTGTCATTAAATTGAAACACTTTGTATAGTTTAGCCATTTCTATTACAATGAAGATCTGCTCTGTGTTTTAATAATAATATTGTGATCAGTTTACTAGTAGCTAATGACTCTATCACAGGGGCAAGATAGTAAGGTGCAGAGCTGGACCAAGAGAAGGGAACCAGCATGCACCATTCATATAGAGTGAAAATAAAATTGGCAGGTTGAGTTGAGATTCATTGTGTGGGAAATTCCTTGAAATATTCCTTTACTCATGAAACACACATGGTACAGTCTGCAAATCTTTACATGTGACTTAATAATGTAGGACACTGCTAAAAGTTATGAAAGAAAAATTCATTTTCTGATGAATGATGCTAGCAAATTAATAAAATTATTTATCTAGTCTATATACATGAATTGTAATTTAAAGAGGTTCTTAGGTGAAGAAGTTTTCACAATGCATTCAAGAGTGCAAGATGACTCAGAAGATAAAGATGCATACCATAAAGCCTGGTGACCTGAGCTTATTTGTGGAACCCTGATGGGAAATGTTATTCTGTAAATATGTTTCTCATACTGGTTAATAAATAAAGCCGCGTTGGCCAATGGGAAATCAAGATAGGCAGGGCTAGGAGATTAGGAAGAAAGAGGAAGTTAAGAGGAGTCAACATGGAGAGCCAAAAGAGAGCAAGATGCTGGCCCACCACTCTCCGATAAGATGACCACATGGAAATACTTAGATCAGTAAAAATGGGTTAATCCTTAAGACAGAGCTAGCCAATAAACAATGATAGTAACTGGCCAACAGCATTGTATCAAATACAGAGTCTCAGTGTGTTATTGGTGGCTGGCGTGGCAGCAGGACTAGACTGGTGGCAGGGAAAAACCTGCTAGTAACAGAACCCATATAACAGAAAAGGAGAACTGAATATCACAAGGTTTTTTTTACAACGTACACAAGCACACATACACACACACACAAACACACATTAAGAAAATAACATTTTAAAATCATATATCCAGAAAAACAGAGCAATTATTATTTGTACTCCACTATTAACAGATTTGATTTCACAACATTTCAAACTTCATTGGATTTCTTGGGTTTGTTTCAATTTAGAACTACATTGGTAATTTTAAGTAAATATTTATTGACAAGTCTGTTTTTAAATTCCAGCATTCTGCTCATTCTAATGCACTCAGAAGAATTATAAAATTAGGTGGTCCTAGATAGCCTTGTATATTCCTAGCAAGACTTCATCTCTGTAAAGAAAGCAGGAATGCTTGGCTTCATAAGAGCAAAGTGATCTTTCCATTACTGCATGTGTACTTGTGCATGATGTGCATGTTCAAATACTGGTGTGTGCAGGTCAGAGCACAACTATGAGCATTAGGAGTTTTTTTCCATCATGGTATCTGATACCCAAACATGAGCCACCCAGTTTGCACAGTAAGTGCCTTTATGGTCTGAGCCGCCTCACTAGCCACAATTTTTATCCCTCTTTCTACTTTCCTTCTTCTTGAGTATGAAAAGAATGTCATTAAAAGTTAAAATACATGGCTGAAGAGTTTACAGAGTCACAATATTTTTTTCCAGATAAATGGACATTGTCAGCTTCCAGCTTACTACAAAAATAAGTGGTTTCAGGAGATTTCTCTCATCTTGGCATGGAGCCATGGCATTTAACAAAATCACAAACCAGAAAGCAGCCTTTTTATTTCTAAGGTACAAAATAGTTTTATGTAACTTTTTTTGAATCTAAAACTAATAAAAAAATAAATGTGGTTTTAGAGACAGACTATGCATATGTATGTGTGTGAGATATATAATTTTATATAAACAGAATAAACCCAATTTTACATACATCAGAAAATAGCACATAAGAGGTATCAGAATAAAAAAACTAAGTTTGAACAGTCTTTTCTCACTTAATATATACCTATCATGTCATAATAAGTAGACATAGCTGAAAGGATTGTAATCTTGGTACTACATTTAAAACTTTTGAAGAAAAATAGAATACTGAAGGATATTTTAAAAAATACATTTTCCACATTACACTAAAACTTCTATAAAATTATATAAAAATTCTTACCATAAAAATGAGAATAAGTAAAATTGACAATTCATATAAGGTAAAAGAAACTATTGAGGGAATGGAAACATTTGATGGTACCAACAGTCAGGAATTCTTTTCTTATCTGGCCATAGAGTGCAGAAGTTTACATAATACATAGTAAACTTGAATGTAATACACACTCAGAATATTGTTAGTAGGTCTAACTGTGTAGAAAATTTGTACAAAACATGAATTTATTAACCTTTAAAGTGTGAAATTTTTAAAAAACATTTTATCTATTTATTTTTCATATTCCAATCCTAGTTTCCCCTCTCTCTGCTCCTCGCATGTAAACTATATTTTACCAAAGCAAGTCTTACACCATCAGAGTTACCACAGAAATAACTCTTGAGGATATTAGAGTTCATTTCAAATTACTATATGCCATTGTTTGAAATAAGAACCAGCAGAAGCTAAAAAAAAATACCTGCAGATAATTTTAAAACCAGTTAATAGACCAATGGAATCTAATTGAAAATGCCGATATTAATCCACACACCTATGAACACTTGATTTTCGACAAAACAGTTAAAAAAATACAATGGGGGGAGGAAAGCATCTTCAACAAAATGTGCTGGCACAATTGGATGATGGTGTGTAGAAGAGAAGTCTTAGTCCCTACTTCAAATGAATTGACAGATGGCCAAACCTGGATAACATAGCCCGACAAGTGGAATGGGGGTGGGGGGGATGGGATGGAAGGGTAGCCAGGGTGCATGTCACAGGGGAAAGAGGGTAAGAGGTAGGGAGGGAGAGTTGGAGGGAGGAAGAGAGAGGAAAGTGGGATCCACATGTAAAATTTTTAAATTATATTTATTAAAAAAGGGAAGGATATATATATATATACATATATATATATATATATATATATATATATATATATATATGCCTAAGGACAAGTTACTGGGGAACAGAATTTCTAATTTTGTTTCCACAGAAAATGAAAAGCTATGGATTCCTTCCAGACTAATGTGGTTTGATCGAGCAAGACCCCTGAAACAATGTCAGTGGGAAAATGCAGCCTTGCATACCACTACAGCCAGGATTTCTCTGTCTTCTTAGGATTCTCCCATGACAGTGCCCCCTACCAGCAGGAAGTAGTTTGGAAGGAACGACGCCCAAATTCCCAAATATTGTTTATAAATGTTTGTTTTCATTTAAAAAAAAAAAGGCATGTATAATTATGTCCAGTATAAAAAAAATGTTTAAAAAATAAAAAAAAATAAATAAATAAAACCATTTAATAATAAATGAATGAATGTGTTTGTTTTCTACACACAGGAATGGCTCACACCTACCTAAAATTGTAATAAAAAAATATGATGAACTACAGGGCTTGGGATATAGCTCAGTAGTAGTGTGCTTACCTAATGTATACAAAACTTTCATCTGTCTGTCTGACTCTTACCACTGCCCCCCCCGGGTGTGTGTGTGTGTGTGTGTGTGTGTGTGTGTGTGTGTTTACTATACCCTGTGTAATTATGGGCACATAGAAAACACTCTGGGATGGTATATTCTAAAATCTAAGTAGTTTTTTCAATGAAAAACATTGAAAAAATCATAGGTGCATTTTATGAGCGATTGGTATTTAAACAAAATCAAAGTGAAGCATAAATACTTGTCTTATTTAAAAATTAATTAAAACTTTCTGGTTATAAAATACATAAAACTTTAGTGAAATAGACCAACATTATTGGTATCAATAATTAAATAAGCTTAGAAAAGCAGTAGACTAAAAGTCTGCCTTTAGATATCACAGGGTTTACATACATATTTTGCTTGAGCAAAAACTGCTCTTTATTGTGGCTGACAGAAAAAAGGAAACATACAACAAAATTGTCTAATGATGAGGTTTAACTATCGTATAGAAATACTCATACACTGACAGATGTAAAGCGTGGATGGTCTTCTCGATGTTACAAATGTGTGTGGTGATATTCAGTTTCCCCTCTATTCTGATATATGGACTGAATGAAATGTTTGATCATTGTCAGAAAATTGTCTTTCATTCATGAGTTCATTTATTAAAGACTGATTGAGCTTAGATATTATTAGAAAGCAACAATGATCTAGTCATTATCCCCAAGCTGGCTGTGAGTTGGTGATTATTGCTCCCATGAGAAGAAATACTTAGTCAGAAATCCTCCTGACTGCCGTTAGTAGTGATTTAAGCTCTCTGCTGCCTTCTTCCTAAACAAGACTATGTCTTAGGGCAGAGGTGCCATCTGAGATTAAAATGGGAGCTCAGCTGCAGAATGTTAAAAGGAATTTTAGAGAACTAATTAGTAGCAAAAGGATACCTGCCTCACTAGTTAGGAATGCACACTACTCACAGAATTTGTAAAATTAGACTTCTGCACTTGAAAAATTGTTAAAATATAAATGAAGAAAGTAAAATTCAACTGCAGTATAATACACAGCAGATGAGACAACAAAGCTTTTTGTAGTGGTTTTAACTATAAAAAGCAAAGAGCCTCCCAGTTCATGTATTTAAAATTAACTGGCTGAGCGTGGCTGTTCCATACATACTCTGTGCACTTGCTTACAATGCTCATGTTCTTTGAAGAGGAAAGTTTTCATCACATAGTGTCCTCAGGGTTCGTCTCGAACAGAGCTGAGTCACTGACTCAGGCCAAATCCCAGAGTGGCACATTACTTAAAAGGGGAAATGAAAATGTTAAAATAATAGGGTGTTTTCAGCTGATGCTGAGTTCCACGAGCAAGGCAGAACTGGAAGTATTTCCACTCCTCACTCTATTATGTCTTTTCTGAATCAGAAACAGAAGTAAAATAAACTTGTTTTATTCATATTTTTTCTTCTCCAGAAATGAAATATAAAGTCAGTTTTAAAATTTCAAATAATACCTTGTAGCCATGCTGATGAACTTTTAAGTTATTTACCTTTAGCTACAGTGATAAAAGTATCCCTCCCTCATCAGTGAAATCATTCTAGGTTGACTTGTAATCCTTTTTTAAATCATTACAATATATTATAGAAAAATTCATAAAAATATACTTTACAATATGAAGAACTTAAAACTTGGTTGAATAGAAAATTTTATTTCAGTTGAATTTGGTGATGATTTCTATTTCTATGAGTAAAGTTATATATTTTAATGGCTATTTAAAACTTCCAGCAATTTAGTTCAAGATGTTCACCAAATTATATTGTAAGTCACAAATTATTATTCAAACTAAATTTCAATCCATTTCTACACATATTTGTAAGAGCTGTGTGAATTCAAGTAAATGTCTCAATTCTTTATGAATTTGGTGAGGCAACTATGAAATTTTGAAGATTTGTCCTCCCTACGAAATCTTTGTAATTTTACTTAAAATAGAAAACTCCATAAAGTATCAGACTACTGATGCTGCTATGATTTCAATCACTATATAGAATATCTAGCTTTATATGGGGCTTCTTGTGTTGCCTAGGCTTCCAGAAGCCCATTGGCAACAAAATAAATCAGCTTAAAATTTGGTTAGAATACTTATTTTTGTTTTGACCACATTCAAAAGCAAAGTTGTTATAGTGTAGTTTTCTTTTAATATCGGTGTTGATTTAATTGAAAACTCTTGTGTTCATTTTTATCTCAAAAAATGTGTGGTTTAAACTTAATGTAATTACCATGTCTATCAACTCATTTTTTCGTAGTGAGACCTTGACATATATTTCATTTCACCAGCTCAGTTTTAATGTAGCATAATTTGATGGAGAAATGTATAGATTTAAAACATTTAATTAAATATTTTATATTATAGTAATAAAATAATCATTTAAAAAAAAATTACAAATGTACCATGAGACATGGATGATATTTTTATTTAGAGTAACTTATTCAATGATTATGTATGTTAGAAAAAAATCTATTATGATGTTACCTGTCATCAAAATTAGTTCACATGATAATGCTAAACACAAAACATTAAATGCTGTTCTATCTATGGCTGAAAATATACACTTAAAAGTACATTTTCTAACATTGTAGACTGTATTCTATTTTCATTATATATTTTGTATAAAATAATGATTACCGAGAAAAATGACTCTTTTTAACGTACAGAATGTTCTCTTTAGGCTAAAGCCTTTTCTGAACAAAGAAAATCTGTAAAGATTATTAATTAATAATGCTTGATATTTTTATGGATAGCACACAAATTATTAGATTTCATTTGAAATTTTCTTTACTGAATGTACTACAATTGATGTATAACTGCCTTGTATATTTCATTTTCCCTTATTAAAAATAGATTCTTACACAATATATCCTGATCACAGTTCCCCCTCTATTTACTCCTCCCAGTTCCTTTTCACGTCCCCTCCATTCCTGACCCACTCTCCCTTTCTATCATTAGAAAAGAACAGTTTCTAAAAGATAACAATAAAACACAGCAAAATATAACAAGATGAAACAGAACCTGTCACATTGAAGTGGAACAAGGCAGAAAGGAACAGAAGAAAAGAGCCCAAAGAAAGGAGTGCTACAGAAGCACTAAACTGAAAGCTGTAATATCATTAAGAATCATTTTATCGCTACAGGTTTTAAAATCAATAATCTTTGCTTTATTTTAAGTCTCTGGGCTATCTAGTGTGTAGTTCTTAGTTAACCAAAGACTGTTCGGTATGGGTTCCATCTTCTGGAGGGAGCTGTAAGTCAAATCAGACTTTGGTTGGTTACTCCCACAAGCGTTGGTTACTCCCACAAGCTATATGCCATCAATGCTCTACCATACTATCAGACAGGACAGCAAAGGTTTTGTGGCTGTGTTGGGGTATATGTTTATCTTTTGGTAGCATTCAGAGTACCGTTCAATACCAAGTACACCAGAACATAGGGGTAAAGGTTTTCGATGGTCACCAGCTAGACCTCTTCGTGTTCATTGAGTTACTTGGGTGTTTCTGCAGCAGTGGCACCTTGCTGTCAGTTTGTGAATAGTAACCTATTTTCTTGGCAACAGGCTGTGTTGTTTGTCTTGTAAACTTTAAATAAATAAATCTCTGACATAATTTTAAACAATGCTTCAAACAGAAAAGAAGAAAAATCAATGCCAATAAATAGTAGATAGAGAAAATAATTCATGATGGGATTTCAATTGTTATATTACATTGTCTCACACCATATATTCAACAAGTTATGGTTATGGTGAAGAAGAAGAATATGGAAATATCTTTTTGTTCCTAATGAGATTGTATTGAGTAATAGACTTCTGTCAGTACAATCTGAAAAGTTAGGGTCTCGAAACCTGAGAGATCTTTATAAATATGTCCTCTTTTTTTGTTTAGAAAAACTACAAACTAAGCAACAGAAGCAGATTTTCTCCTGTATTCTATGGTAAAGCTTTCATAGGCTTTACTTTCTACTCTGACAGGGGTATTCTTATTTTTTCCAGCTTTTGGACAGATGCTGTAATTCAAAATGGGACTGTAGTGACCTCACTAGGCTAAGGCACAAAAGGTTATGCATTGAATCCCATTTAAAAGATCATTGCAGTGACCACTTACACAGGAAATTTCAAGTGTGGTGTGTGCTTATTTAAAATGTAAGTACTACAAGCTTTAACAAACTAACATAGAAAATAAAAAAGCATAAAGATTTTCAAGAAGAAGGCAAGATGAATCTTATTTTCATGTTATATAATGCATTTCCAAGGGAATAAACTGTAAAGCAAAATAATAATAGTATTAATGATGGTTAAAAATAATAGTAAAAAAAATTGTAAAAGTGGCTGCTATACCACTGGTGTACATCTGTGTGAAACTACACACATAGAGAAATAGAATTCTTATAAACAAACCACAACCAGTGATGAAAAATGAAAAATTCAGTTAGGTCAGTATGTAAAAATTTAGGTCCATGTATACAAACTAAACAAGAATATAGAAGAAAACGTATCTACAGATAGGTCTTACTAATGGTAGAAATACACTTGTCTCCTTTTCAAGTGAATCAGCTCATTCTAACTTTCTATATGAAAATTAATGAAGGATAGCCATTGATAAGCTTGAGGGATGGGAATAAGAGCATTTTACTATAGCAGTTGTTAAGAATATGTTTAAACAAAATGTGTGGTACAGACACAAAAAGAATGAGTCCAGTGATGTGGTGTAGAAAACAAGCAGAGACAAACAACAATGACTAAAAACAGAGCTCCCTTGTCATATCAATTAAGGAGAGACAGAATCATTTAATATGTATCTTTGGTATACATGGTATACCATGTGAGAAAATAAGATCTACAAGCAGCAATTTATATAGAAATGGGTTGACTAAGAGTAGTTAATATACTTCTGAAAAATGATACTCGTATAATTACTATAAAACATTGAAAGATACATTATAAACCCAGAATGGAGTAGGTATATCTTAGCAAAATCCAAAGAAGAAATCAGAAAGTAGGGAAGAACAAATGTTATCAAGGTGTAGAATACTTCATCACCACAAAATCAACAAAGTATTGGTGAACTACATTAAAGGACAAAAACAAGTTGAATAAATTTTGACATAACTATGACATACTGAACACTAGGTTTTTTTTTTTTCTAATATACATACTTCAAAAGAGTCAATAAGAAAATGTCATCATTCCGACATGAAAATGGGACAGGACAGGAAATGACAGCTCTCTTAAAATTATTAATTTAACCTGGTCTTGTCCTCTCTCTCTGCATCTGGATTCTAGTTTGATTCTGTAATTAGGGGTGTTTGCTTCTGTTTCCAACAGGTAGTAGATGAGGGCTCCATGATGGTGGATAAGTTAGTTGTTGATATCATTATCTATTGCGGTTCAATAAGGGTCAGGATAAACAAATAGGTCGAATAGATGTTTATTAAGGGAGAAACAACTCACAACACAGACAGATGAACACAGCAGTTAAAACTGGATGCTCCTCTCTCTGTGTCCCGCCAGAAAAGGCCTTTCTCCGCCTCCTCCCGAGACTAAGCTCCACAGGTCACTTCCGCCCCTGGCTCCACCCCTCAATGGGTGTGGTCAGTGCCACAGAAGCAGACACAGTGAATATCCCACTGCAATTATCAGGTAAGGGCATTTATGGTAGCCTTTCCCTGTTGCTCAAATTGCTAGTTGCAGTCAGTCTTGTAGGTCTCTAAACATTTCTTTAGGTTCAGTTTTCTCTTCAAACTAATAATGGCTACCTCTTTTATGTTCGTTTCTCTCTCTCTCTCTCTCTCTCTCTCTCTCTCTCTCTCTCTCCTATCTTCTATTCCTACCCTGACTCAATTCTCAATTTCCTAGCTGCACATGTTTTTTCCTCCTTCCCTTCTTTTTATCTTAGTTCCCTCTCCATTCACTGCCCTGCCACTTCCCATGTGCTCTGGGTGGAGTTGTCCTTTCCCCCTTCTATGAGAGACCTTATATGAATCTCTTAGAATACACCTTGTATCCTAATTCATCTGTTGGTGTGAATTATAGGCTGGTGATTTTTTGCTCTAGGTGTAAAATCCATATATGAGTGAGTACATACCCTGTTCCTCTTTGTGTTAATGGGTTACCTCACAGCTGACTTGAACAAGGAGGAGATAACAGGCCTTCAGACTGATAGCTGGAAATCCAGCATGGGACTGACTCAGACCCCAGGAACATGGGTCTCAGCTAGAAGGACTGAGCAGTCTAAGGGACCTCAGACAGTGGAGCCAGGATGTATTCTTGGTGCACAAAAGGACCTTGCAGACACATCCCCCATGGAGGAATACTCCCTTAACCTAGAGACAGGAGAGAAGTCCTAGTCCTTACTTCAAATGACTTGTTAGATTTACATGACTCTAACTTGATGGGATAGATCTACATGTAGAGTGGGGGTGGGGTGAAAGGGGAGGGTGGGAGGGGTGAATGTGAGGGGAGAAAAAGGGTAAGAGGGAGGGAGGGAGAACTTGGATTGACATGTAAAATAAAAAAAAATGAATAAATTTAAAAAAAAGAAAAGCAGTTCCTGAGCAAAAAAAAATATATTAATTTAAATATGTGAAAGTCGCTAGGCTGGAAATAATGACAGTCAAAATAATAAGCTACAACTTTCCTTTATGAGAACAATGGAGACCATATCTGCCATATGGTGGTATGAACAAAGGGGGGGTGTCCTCACTGCCTGTGGCAGGTGGCAGGGCTGGCTCTGAGGTCAAGAGAACTGGTGAGCTGGCCCAGCATCTCACTGCCTGCAGCAGTAGGGAAAGAAGGCCCTGCACCTCACCCAGGTAGCTGGTGATGGTGCAGCTGAGCCCGACCCTGAGGGCATAAGTATGGGAGAGCTGTCATGCAGCTTCGACTGGACATGTACCAATGACTCAATGCAATGAACACTTGCAAGTAACAAAATACGGACTAAAGTACTGTGCCACACTGCAACTTCCACAAGACTTTCTTCTTCTTTCTCTTTTCCTTTAATTTTGTCTTGCTTTATCCTGTTGGGGGAGGGTGCTTGGTAGGATAGAAGGCAGATGGGAAGACACAAAGAGAAGAGTGAGACCGAGATGCCTGATGTGATATCCACAAAGAATCAAGGAATCAATAATAAGGTAAACTTGACAAGAAGAGGAAGAGGAGGAAGAAGAGAATAAGGAGGAGCATCAGATCCCAGACACTTCAGGAGCTGTGGTTACCTTGCGCTCATGGCCAAGTCCAAGAATCACATCACACACAACCAGTCCTAAAAAAGGCACAGGAATGGCATCAAGAAACCCTGGTCATAAAGATAAGAGTCTCTTCACGAGGTTGACCTCAAGTTCCTGAGAAACATGTGCTTTGTCAAAAAGCACGATAAGAACAGCCTGAAGAAGATGCAGGCAAACAATGTGTAGGCAATGTGTGCATGTGCAGAGGCCATCAAGGCCCATCAAAACCCAAGGTCATTAAGTCAAAGAAGCCAAAGCACCACAGCCACAATCTCAGCCATCTGGATTTCATCACTCACCTCAGTGGCCAAGGGTTGTAGGCTCTGCCAGCCACTGTGCAAGATTCAAACCAAGGCAGTGGCCACAACTCCACCTCAGGCCCACGGTTCAGCTCCAGTTCTGGCTCCAAATGGTTCCCAGAACCCTGAAAATGCCCCATAAAAAGGTTTCTATCAGCCAGTGTGACAACAAATGGACTGGTGTACAAATCTATACACCATTTGCAGATAATCAGTACCCTAGGCAGTTTTAAGGAAGTTGAGACAAGATCTGTGGAAAAACTAAAAAGGAATGTCAGACATCAATTGTGATAAGATATTTTAATATCCAAAGAGACAAATTCTTCAAAGAACTGTAGATTGATGAATTTATATATCCTTTTTGATGGCTACTTCATGACCTATGTGAAAACTTTGAATGTGATGCTCCCTTTTCACCAACAAGGCCACTTCAAGCAGCTGATCATACTGAGTTTATACTGCACAAATGACAAATACTTTATTATTGCCCTGGACACTGCTGATCAAGCTATGAGAAGACAGTTGGAAAAACAAGGGACCATGACCCTGGGGAAGCAGGAAAGGTTGTTGCAAGTTATGCAAATATTTTAAAGATTTTAAGCAAGTATCCAGGGTCACGATGTTTGATACTCAGTACTGAACACCAGCAAGAATAAAGAGTACTGATTAAGTATTTTAAACTTTTATCTTTAGTTAATTTATTTAACAACATTTTAAATGACAGAAATAATAAGAAATACTACATTTAGATTTTATTTTATTTTTCTGATAAATTGAAAATTTAGCTCCAAGCTTCTAGATAATTTAGTAAAAACAGAAACTTAAGGATACAGATTATCACTTATTTATGAGCGATTATCATGATATTTGGAATATGATTAATTTTTATGCTTATTTACCATCCTATATTATCAATACTGTGTAACAGTTACTGGGCTTGCCCCTTTGACACACCACATAACAGCTTAACACTACAAGTTTTGTCCTATTACTGACTCCATTTTACAGATAGGAACACTGAGGCCTAGCAACTAACTGACCTTATTTGTGGGCAAAGAGCAATAATCGAGGTAGAGAAAATCAATTCAGATATGTCCAGAATCCAGGTATGTGCCAGAATCCAAACTGCTACCCAATACCAATGAGTCCTGAAAAAAAAAAATGCTTAGAGGCTGGAGAAATGGCTTAGGAGTTAAGAGCACTAACTTCTCTTGCACACTGCACTGATTCACATCTCAGTACCCACCAGATGCGTCACAGCTGTCACTTACTTCAGTTCAGGAATTTGATACCCTCTTCTGGCCTCTGCAGGCACTACATGAATGTCATGGACTAAGGAGTGATATGAGTAGTTTTTCCCTGCTAGCCTTGCACCATAGCCGCTCCAGCCCCAAATTATACACAGAGACACTGTATTAAATATAAAGCTGTAGGCCAGTTACTAGTTTCTTGTCGGCTGGCTCTGTCTGAAATATTGACCTATTTCTATTAATCTAAGTATTTCCAAGTGGTCTCATCTTACCAGAGAGAGAGTCCAGCATACTACCTTGTAGGTCCTACATCTTTAATCTCCTCCCTGCTACTTCCTCTCTTCTTGTCTCCTAGTCCTGCCTATCTTGCTTTCCTATTAGCCAGCAGTGTTTTATTCATTAATCAATAAAAGAAACATATTTACAGAATGGCATCTCCCATCAAACGAATTTAATTATTCTTTATCAATAAAACCTGAGGAGTCAGATATCATTGGGAAAAGAACCTGAATATTCAGAGAGGAGGCAAAGAAACCACCAGTGATCTCTTCATTTGCTCCATCCAAAAGGCTAATGTCCTTTCTATTTTCTGTCTCCTATCTGTCTTTGGTCCTCCCAAATCTCTATGGTTAATTTTGGTCAGCTACTGGATAGCTCTCCACTCTGATTCAAAGTATTATTGTCAGAAAGAGATCAAAATATCATGCATTAGATGTACATGCAGGCAATATGAATACACATAAAATCAATTTAAAAATAAATTCTTACAAAAAGTGAGCACAGTTTTGGCAGATTAAACAAATTACCACGGCATGGGTTTATTAAATAGCATTTGCTTCTTAATTATTGTAGTTAGAAAGTCCTAAATACATCCACTAGCATATACAATAGTGACACTGTGTTTTCTGGCTTACAGATGGCCAACTACTTACTATGTCCTAGTGTCAGTAAATAGGGGGGGGGAGGCAAGAGGGAACAGGTAGGGGACAGAGATAAAGAGAGAGAGACAAAGATGGAGTTACAGAAAGAATATCTCTCTCATGGGGAACACTAATTTCATTTGTGATTGTTCTACCATAACCACCTAATCACCACTAAACATACCTTGCCTTCAGATTTCATTATCTCTTAATTTCTTTCCCTGTTATCTTAAGAAAAGACCCTGATCGAAGCAATTAAGTAGGGAAAATGTTTATTTCAGCCCTCTTTGAGATTATAGTCCATCTTTGCACCACAGTGCAAAGAGCTTGATGCATCTCCCTACACTACAGAGAACACCCATGCTTACTCTCTGCTCGCTCTCCTTTCCTTATAGCTCAGGGTCATTTGACTGTTTTCACATTATTTATTTTTGCTTCATTTTAAGGCAATATTTTTTTTCCTTTTCAGTGCTAAATAAATAATATATTAACAGTTATATTATGGAAAAGCTTTTCATGATGTCTACAATAGCAAAAACAACAACAAAGTTTTCAAAATGCTGGGTTAATCACTTTTGGAAAACCTTCTTAATCATAAAACAAAGAACTTAATGTATAAATATTCATCAAGGATATATAAGAGTCTTCTTTAATATACAAATGTTTCCAAAATCATCTGTCCATGCAACACTTTTATTTTCTTTTCCCAGAAACCTATCACCATCCTAACGATAAGAATGCTCATCAAAAACAATTTAGGAAATGCAATTTTTCATGTGATATATAGATCATTTTTAGTACTTTGGGCACATATTTGGAGAAGCTGTAAAGCCATAGGCTGGATCATATGTGATTAGAAAAGGTCTCTTAGCTCTTTATGTGCAGAAAAAATTCATAGCAGCATTTTGTCCTTTTACCCTTTCTTTCTTTGATTTTTCAATTTGTGCAGTCTTTTAAACATTATATTCCACCTGTGAAAGATTTGGATATATATATATATATGTATATATATGCCCAATGTAAGTGGAACTAATGTGAAATGGATTTGTAATGCAAATGAAGATGTAAATGCAAGTTTAATTAAGGGTGAATACTTGCAATTCTTAGAATTAAGGCTTTGTTTGTGGATGGTCATTCAATAGGTAGGAAGAAGGGACCCCCACCCTGTGTGTGCTGCTGGGTTAAAGACTTTTTACCACCTTCTGATTGAAAGTTAGATTTAAAGAAGCAGAGGGATTAAATTGGCAACATCTCTCAAATATGGTACACCAATTAATAAGGAGAGACCTTCATAGTTGTCATCACTGCTTTTATTTGGCCATAGACTTTTTGATGTGGTTTTGTTCCTACTTGAGTACAAAATGCAATACAAAATGAAAAACAACAAAACGTTTATTTTTTGTTTTGTTTTTTAAACAGGATGTATTTAGTTGCCGACATTTCGCAGAAAAAAAAAAAAAGTTTTTAAAATCTTGACACGCTTCTTAATATCATCTATTATTAGTAAAGTGAAAATAGTAAATACAATGAGAGGGCAAACAGTTTTCATCTTACCGTCTCTCACCTTATGCAGAGCAGGGTCAGGTTCTGCACTTTAGAATTTGCCATATCCTCTAGAAGTAATTCCTTAAAAGTCACTTGTCATTGCACAAGTTAGAGCACTCCTTTGTAAAGCACATGTCACAGCAGGCATGCACTTCAGACTTCAATTATAGTAGTCTACAAGGAACCAGAGTTGTGACTGAGTAGAGTGAATTTACAACTCAGCAGTACTGTTCCAATGGGGGAGGGTTTATGCAAGAGAGTACAAACACAGTCAATAAAGGAATCCTCTTCCCCTTGGCAAAATAACTTTTTAAACACAGTTGTCACCCAGCATGAGAAACATTGTTTATGTGGTTGTGTTTTGCTCCTGATACATACTATCCCTGCCTAGTAGTCATTTGGTGTTATTTTCTGAATTGTTTTTCATGGCCTTCCATCCTTGATTTTCACTTCAAACACCAGAAAGACAGTAGAGGTTGAGACTTAGGACTTGGAGCAGAAAATGAAGAGGTTTCAGCATGGAACCCTGTAGATGGACTGCTTCCTTCAGATTCCCTAAGCATGTGTTTATGTCCTCCCACCTCCCTCCCTAACGGCGGGGGCGGGGGGGGAGGGGATGGAGGAGGAGGAGGGCACAGAATCCTGTGTTTCATTTTGGTACTTGGTACTGCAGGAATTGAATCTACAGTAAGTAATCATTCTAACCGAAAACAGGAGAAAGCACAATTGTAAGCCAGAGCCTGCATTTTTGGTTCAATCACTCTCAGTGCAAAATAGGCCCATTTATTTTAGTTTTGGTGGGGAGCAGCGAAATTTGATCCACCTGAGTGATGTGTCAAGAATCTGTTCTTCCCTCTGCTTCTCTACCATGACCCAAACTCCTCCATTTTCCTCATGTGAAACAGATGTCCTGCTTATAGGCCTCCTACTTGCTTTTGTCCCCTTTCCACTGGGAGGGAGCAGATGCGCCCACAACCTTCCTCCTCAGTCCAGAGCTTACCGATTTGCAGACAGAACATGGAGCTTGCCTGGTTAGCATCTGGCTCCTGACTAAATCTTGACTTCTGAGAAACGGAGCACTTCTTTTTCAGCGGTGTTGGCTTGAGGCTTCAGAAGCCACTTAGTAAAATTTAACTTGTTTCTCTGGCAGTCCTGAAGTTCACAAATCTCCTTTGCACGGTTAACTATAAAGCAAACCCTGAAATCAACACTTTTCAGAAAATATTTGTGTACCCCTAACCCTAGAGTTTCCATCATGTGTAGGGAAGGTTAAAGCAATGTAAGAACTTAGCAGACAGTGGCAGGTACCAGGGTGTGGCTGCGGCTGTCTCCCTTTCTCTTCCAGCAGAAGGAGCCACCTTCCAAGGCGGGGGAGTGGGGGGGGGGGGCGAATTGAGATTGGAGAAGGCAATAAGAAGAGGGAGGGCAAGGGGACGGGCGACGGGGGAGCCCAAAGCCAGCCTGCCAGGCTCAGTCTCACAGGCGCGCCCGCGCGCCGCCACTGTTTGTACACAGTGCGCTCTTGGCTTCAGGCTCGCTCCCCTCCAGCTCACGCTTCATTGTTCTCCAAGTCAGAAGCCCCGCAGCCGCGGAGGCAGCGGCAACAGCGCGAGCCCGAGTCACTGCTGGCTGCTTCGCCCACGGTGCGCGCACGGAAGTCGGGGAGCTAGGAACCCAGGGAGCCCGCGCTCCGCCCGCTGCGCCTCAGCTGGACCCACCCGCAGCGCCGGCTGAACCCCAGCCTCTCTCCAGCGCATCCTCCTTCGCGCACCCCAGGGCAGTCAAAGCGCGGGGCGTGGGGTACCCTTTCTCTCCGGCCCCTCACTCTTTATCGCCCGTTCCCAAGAATTTGTTTGAGGAAGCTCTGCGGGAGGAAGGCATCCTCTTGAATCTCTGACAGGGGCGGGGTTTACCGCTGTCCTGCAGGGCCACCTCGCTTTCAGTGCCCTCCACTAGGACCCCGGACCTGCCCGGGTCACGTCTGCGAGGCGGAATCATGAAGCGCTTGGTAGCTGCCTGGCTTTTGGTTGGACTCAGCCTTGGTGTGCCCCAGTTCGGCAAAGGTGAGGTGGTTGGGCAGGGGTCGCTGGATGCGGGACGGGCGGGGAGCATCTTTGGAAATGCCGCTCAAGAGACCACAGTTGGTCCTCAGTGCGTGCCTGGCTAGAGGGAGCTCCGCGGTGGAGGCGACGCACCCTGGATACCCCGAGAAAGTGCTAGCAAAGTCCGAGTGGAGTGACCCAGGCTAAGCCAGGGAAAGGGTGTGATTTAGAAAACAAGATTGAGGGGTTGGGTGGGGGGGTTCTTCCTCGGTTTCCGTTTCCACCGATTCTCTGCGGGACCCTGGCCAGCAAGTGTGAACATTGGATAAGGTTGTGAAAAGACCTAGCTGTACGGAGTGTGTCAAGTGTACAGGGACATCGTCTAGTTGGTGCTGGAACACCCTGGATAACCGCAGAACTGTAGGCTGGATGCAGAGCTCTGGCGCAGGGCAGGGGCTGAGGGAGTCTGACAACCGTGGCCGATATTGAGAGTTTGTGGGGCCAGGGAGATGGAGAGAGGTCTACTAACTCCCTTGCTTCCTTTCTCCCCCTTCCTTCTGGGCGCGTGACTTCAATTACAACAACTCAACAACTCCCCTCTCTTTTAACCCCCAGGGGGTTTGAGCATTACCGAGCACTCCCCTGGGTGAGCCCATAACTCTTGGTAATAGAGAGCTGTGTGGTGCAAACTAACCTTCATGTGCCCCCAGCCCAGGAGCCGAAAAGTTGTTCAGGCTGGTCTTCTGTGTCTTTCATGGCTTGCCTGTAAATAAGAAACAAGCAAATAAAATAAAACAACGGTTTTTAAAAATGCAGGACTTCTGGGAGTCTCCTGCTGAGTTGTTTGGGTGACTTTCAGATCCTCTGAGAGATTAGATTTGTAAATACAAAACCTAATTAGAACCTTACCAGCAGGTACTGAATTGGAGCCAGGAACCCACCAAGAGAGGGGGGGGGTTCCAAGATATTGGGTGTCTATGCCCTTTCTGTGTTCACTCAGGCGGCCCTTCTGAGAGATCCGTATGTACTAGAAGCCTCCACACACAGCGTTTAGTGGAGAGCAGAGTACACTACAAGGATTTAAAACGCTGTGTCTCTAGAAGTATTTGGAATAATAAAAAAAAAAAAATGCGTTGACTCTAATCCATTTGCGATTAGACTAGGCATTGCATGGAATCTCTGTACTACACCCATGCACCGCAGATGTGCCATAGAGGACAGGCTGTTAGGGGACTATGCTCCAGAAACCTGGCTTGTGGGCCAAATGTCCTGTTAACCCTCTCTTTTGGACTCAGGAGGTGGCTATTTCAGGTCTTCTCAGCTCCTTAGAATGTGGCTGTTTTTGCAGGGTGTAGGAGTGAATGCAGGGTCTGTCTTTGCTTCTGTTTTCCAAAATGCCCAGATAGTTACCTCCTAAAGGAAGTCACTCCAGTGAAGGTTAGCATATGGAAATGATTCCGGAGTAGGTCGCCAAATCTCCAGCTCCCAAAGCTGATATTTCCCTTTTATTTTATTTCTTGTCTGGATTCAGACTGTGCTTTGATGCCTTAGCTGGAAGAGAACTGGAAAAGCTGAAGGCACTACTCTCTCCTCCTTCTATCCCCGCCTCTTCCGTACCCACCTCAAATAGGACCAACACACACACACACACACACACACACACACACACACACACACACGCACCTACACTGTACCTCTGCCACTGTTTGACCCAAATCAAAAGTGGTTGGAATAATAGAGGACTTGATGAGTGGTAGTGCTTGCCAGAGGGCTTCATGTTGCTAGAACCTGGGCACCACAAATTGCAGCTGGCCTGGGCTCTTGAAGATGTCACAGAGGGCACAGCTTATGCCACCAGTACAAGTGGACCATGGAGATGCTGCCGGGGCTTCCAATGTGGTCCCTTAGACAAAGCTTCAGGATCTATTCCCTGCATTCTTCAGCAGATTCATCCTTTGTAAACCACCCTGTGGGTGGAAGGCTAGAGCTTCTGGGAAAGAAAGGGATGTTTTTTTTGTTTTGTTTTGTTTTTTGCATTAGCCCTTTTGATTAAACTTGCATCTCTCTAATTTTCTTCTTCTAGACCTCTGCAGAAGGCAGAGCTGAGCTTGTCTGATAGTTCAAACAATTAAACTTTTGGAAAACTTACTGATACTCCTGTTAACACTGAATTTTACTCTGCTTCTTTCTTACCCTTCCCCCAGCATATATCTATAATTTATGGGATGTCTTATAGGAATTAGTGTTTTTCCTTTGTGTGGATTCCAATTTACAGGCACTCACATCTGGAACTTTATAATGGTAGGTAACTCCCTTTATTAGTAGGCTTTATTTTAAAATTAAACCAATGGATCAGTCAGATTGAATATTTTATTAACTCCTAAATTATTCATCATTGTGTATTGCTTTAAAAAAATCCAATAACATGCATACAGTTGCAGCAAGCACGTGACATCTTATGCAATCTGTCCCTGTGCCTGCAGTTTGAGCCTGGAGTCTAAGCAAACAGCACAATCTAAAAATTTCTAGATGTGTCCCAAATGCTATGAATCATTGGCATTTACATTCTCAATTTTTAAATCAGTGGTGATTTTAGTTAACTCTCCAGGAGTAGAAATTAATACCTGAAGAATCTCACTCCAGATGACACTATGCTTCAGTGATTAACACAGTGATGTTTAAGCTGAAATAACAGGTTTCTGTGGGGGATTTTACTATTGCACTTTTGTGTCTTCATCACCCAGTTTGCATGATCATTAACTTTATACTTTAAAAAATAAGTGCTCACTTAAGATTCAAAGTGAAACATTCTAGATTAACAGTTAAGTGAACATCAAGTACTCTGCTGTGAGAGAGCGAGACCAGTGTCTGGGCTGTAACAGGCAATGCCATGATAAACAGATTTTCCTTTGATGCTGAGAAAGTTCTCATTCTTTTTTAACTGTTTCCTTCAAATTGAAATCTAACACATATATGTATGCATGAATGATTTTGGAAAATATTTAGAATATAAATGGGGAAGTGATATGAAATAGTTCTTCTTTCTTCAAATTTAAAGTTACAAAGATTTTCCAAACAAGCAGATGCAATGCATTTTTGAGCACTTCCTTAAATTAAAATGCTTGTATTTTCACTAAATATCTTAAGATGAATGCCCATATAATATTAGTATCTATTAGATTCAAAGACTATGATAATGAAGTTGACCCATCTCTCTATGTTATAAAATTTTATTAATCATAAAATTCTAGCAATAAACAGGATAAAATATACATGGCTACAATGAAAGAGCATTGCTACTAAGCACCATACAAAACATACTTAATGGGTTTTCGTGCCTAAATTACTCCAAACGCTTACCTACTTGCCAGTTATTATGATAACATAGTTAATTTGGTAATTTGTTCTTGAGATGTCTCACACTTTAAACATATGCTAATGATGTCCTTAGCTGTATATGCAATTAGGTGTTTATGTTTTTTTTTTTTTTTTTTTTTTTTTTAACCCTTCAGAGAGTTTTCTAAAGCCCAAGAAAGTGGGGCTGGTATTGTTTACTCCATACACTGGCAGGTGCTACAGCTTTGAGTATGATTAATGATACAGCAGTTTTAGCATATCCTCCCCCCCACCCCCACAAAAAAAATGTACAGGATACTGCACTCAGTTTAAGTCAAAGGTTAATTTTGAGTGGAGCGTTTTATGGGGAAAGTTGAAGGGAGAAAAGGAACTGAGGGAAGGATGTAGTTATATTAAATCTCAAAAAACCCACATAAAGAAATAATAATAAAGAGGATAAAATGTAAAAAATAGAAAGTATTACTAGTATGCAATTGTTGTAATAAAACTTCTATCATAGATATCAATTTATTATTTTTATTAGCTAAATAGTTTGAAATTTGGCACATTTATGAAAATTTATAAAACCAGACATGTATTCTTCCTATTGAGTTTTTAGCTCACTATTGAATTTTTAGGAAGATGTCCAAAGTACTTCTTCCAGTATTGTGATAGTCATGACAGTGGCAGATAGCTTCCCTAATGAAAGTATATGCATTTAGGAACAAAATAAAAGAAATGCCAGTGTGAAGTGGGATAATTAGTGAAATATTTTGCATGGTTGCTACAAATGCAAAAATCTTCACTTAACTGTTACTGAATGAATGGATAGAAAACTTTGGTTTCAGACTTGTGAAAGGGAAAAGACTGAAATCCACTGTGCCCTCACCAGCAGGTGTCAGAATAATCAATGAAGATATTTTTAAAGATCTTTGAAAGAAGCAAAAGAGGTAAATAAAAATACCAGTCTGCATATCTATGTAAACATTCTCTGTGGTCAATGAAACTAACTGTTGTTCTCATCGGTCCCTGAGAAAAACAGAATGGGTAAGTTGTCACACTGATAGCTTTAACTGCATAATTTTAACTTAGAGTCACAGGGGCTGCAAACAAGAACCACACACTGTGGAGAATCCATCATTTTTTTAAAGGTATTTATTCGAGCATTCCAAGGAAATAGACATAGATGTGGATGGATTGTAGTCAAACAGTTATTCCTTGGGTTTCTAGCATGAATTCTAAGTTTTTCTCTCCATGCCTTCTCTAAGTTTCATATGGATATGTTCGTTATTTACACATTCTTCTATATCTCTCTATACATCTGTTATACGAAAAATCTTTAGTGTCTGTCTACAGTGACGCTTTTGTAGAGACTGCAGTTCTCTAACTCATATAAATTATATAGCCAAGAGGTACAAGGGGATACGCACACACACACACACACACACACACACACACACACACACACACACACATGCCTAGTGTATAGCAATGTCTATAAGTTACTCAAAATCATTTTAATTTATATGTATAACCTTTGTCCCATTCCATCAGTTGATGTAGCCCTTAAATATGTATTACAGATTCACCATTATATTTTTGCTATGAGGTATCTCATGATTTTATGTGGTCATGGATATGTCAAATGATCTATTTTCTATGGTGTTCTTTCTGTGGTATCTATGGTGTTCTTTCTGTGGTAACATTACCTAAATTCAGAAAGGAAAATTTTCAGTTCAGTCTTCCCCATTTTATTTTTTCCTTATCCCTCCCATTTCTTCAATGGGTTGTAACTAGGAAACCATATCCAGTATAGAGACATTTTTTAATCATAATTAAAATGAATTTAAATTTACAAAACACTATGAATTTGTCATTTTTCTTCTTGGAGGATAAAAATGAAAATGAGAACGTAGTGCCCCCTTTTTCCATTCCCTGAGATTTAGAACAGTGAAAATCAATTAGGATCTGAATTGAAGAATAACTCAAGGGTTTTATTGCTCACATCGATCACAAAGTCTTGCCTAAAACTATCACCCAGGCAGCTAAATACGTGCACCTGAACCTGCAGCAGTAACTTGCCTCACAGTTTCCAGGTAATATATAGCTACAAGTGTAGAGGAAAGAATGAGAAACTTGACCACATAATGGAGAGTTCCCATTTGGGATTAAAATTATATATTTTAAAATTATATTTTCCTTGACTTTGATATTCCCTGAGAGTCTTTAAACTACATCAGGATATTGAAAAAGAAAACATGAAGCTATATGTTTAGTGAGATAGTGGGAGGAATGAATGTCTTAAAGACATTAACCTGTGAAATTTTATTATACTAATTGGTAGAAGTATTGGTTGTCCTTCTAGATAAAACCTGATTGTAGCGTGTTCACCATTTGTGGGTACAAAAACACTGAAGTATTTATGTATATTAATAATAAAATATTTTGAGTGACATGTTTACAATCTGCTTCATTGTGAAGGAGTTAGATATCTAAGAAATGTACTTGTTAGGCAATTATTTTTCTCACTACAGCAAAGAAAATGTTGCTTTGTAATTTTTTTTTTCCTAGAATAATCAAATGAAGGTGTTTAGCTTTACAGAAAAAGAGTCAGTCTCAGAACTCAGATAAGGTGGGCTGCAATTACTGTGTTACATTTCACAAGACAATACACCATTGTTTTCTGTTTAAATATGTATATATAGAGTGATAGTGACTGTGCTGAGGTTGCCCAACAGAGATGCCCTGTGAGTCAGTGAGCACAGAGGGTTTAACTACAATAATATCAATGATGGCTCTGATACAGGAAAGCATTTCAGGGTGAAAATGTCACTGTGTGGAAAGACTCAGTTCCTTTTACCCTTTCTGTTTTTTAAAGCAGTTCTGTATCAAAGTGATTAATCACTTATATATTCCTAGGTGGGAAGGATACAGTTTGCTTTCTTGTTACATGAGATGGGCTTAGGTTTGAGGCATTAAATGGGGTTATCCTGCTCTGCAGTCCTTAAGGATTCTGCTTCGTATTTGACAAAGTGGTTTATTTTTAGAATGAAAAATAATCCGCTAAATCCCTTCCTCTACTGAGCTCAGGATGACTGTTTAGATATTGCTCATATTGGGGATTATGAGGTCAGCTGTAGTAAAATGGGCGCCTGACATTTGAGCAAGAAAATCCAAAATAGTCAAGTGGAAATATTGGATTGAGGAATATTCTTTTAAAACAAATGAGTCAATCCCCTTTGCATAAATAGTTATGTCTGTAGTGTGAGTATGTCTATCAGTCACAAATATGTGTCAATCTTTTGCCAACACATGTCTTCCTAATTTAGTCACGTTATGTCTCCTACGTATATAATATATATATATATATATATATGTTACTCATATAATATGTATTTATCACTATAGCTTAACTCAGGTATTATAAACACCATCTTTTTTGGAATGTTTTATGACAACAATCAAAAGCTCATTCAGATGCTTTAACGTTTATATTCCAAATGCTCATTTCACATTGATGTTATCTTTACCTCCTTGATCTACCATAGTATAGGTGAAACAAAACAAAACAACAGCAACAAAAATGTTAAAACAAGTTTTACTGTTTCTTTAATTGCATGTAGATGTCACCCACAACCACACCCTGTTTTTAAACACACATCACTGTTTTTAAAAAGTAAGTGTACATTTGCCTTTCTATTATTATTCTTATTTTAATTCCATACATTTTTATTGTGTGTGCATGTGTCTATTTTTCTCCATGTATGTATGTGAACTATGTGTGTTTTTCATACCCACAGAGGTCAGAAGAGGTTGTCAGTTACCTTGAGACTGACTTACAGTGAGCCACCAATGGGTTCTAGCAACCGAACCCTATGGAATTATTTCCTATGAAATAGCATGATAGGGCTCTTAATATGGCAAGGCATCTCTCCAGCTTCACAAATGACATTAAAAATAGCACTGTCAACATACATACAAGTAAGTCAAAGACACTTTTTTAAACTTGAAAATTGTGTGTTACTCGATCTATTTAACCATTTCTTGCAATCTGTGTTTTAACATGAACCTTCTTTGAAGTACCTTTTAACCCTTCTGGAAAATAGAGCACCGATAAAATTATACTATTAAAGAAAAACAGGATATAAATGGCTTTTTATGCTTGTTATAAGGCTTCAATTTAGAAAAAAAATGTAACTGCTAAAGAACAGATTCCTTAAATTCCTTAATTAGATACAAAGTTCTGGTGCTCTTTGTATCTGATTTTTTTTTTCCAAAAGGAGCAATGATTTTTTGGTCATAATTCCATTTCTTACTATTTCTTTTTTCTATATGATGACTGCCACCATGATACCATCAGCATCATTACAGACAAGTTAAGAAGGATTATTTACTGAGGGTTTCTGTGAAATAGGGTAAACTAAGTCTAAGAGATGCATTTTACACATTGCACTGTTATATGTACCAGTTTTGATTCTCAAACTCAACTAGGCAGGTGTGGCTGTATTTGACAAATGAATAACAAAATAGATATAAAGACAAGTGCCATGATTGCATAGTGACTAAGTCATCTGTAAGTTAGCAAAAACAGTACAGCATGAAGAAATTAGGACAAAGTATATACAAGGGTGGGAGGAAGGAATGAATGTAGGTTATGGAGGCAAGGTATGAAAGAGGGTATAGAGACTATTTTTTATATTTCTAATTCTGACACAGATATTTAGGTTGTTGATGAGAAAGTGAATAAAATATACTTAGTGAGTCCAAAATGTCAATGTGAAGCTTCACAACTTCTGCTTTGATGACATTAATTATATATAAATTCTTTAAGTTTAAGAAAATTGGATCTGATTATATTTAACTGTTTCATGTTTTTATCTGCTTATAATTTTCTTATAATAAAATTTGTTTAAAAATTTCAAAAATGTGCAAAGTCAAATCTGCAATTTGCCCTTAACTAACAAGTGATGTTGTATGGCAATAAGTTATTCTGACACTTCTCTGTTTGACTACAGTGTTACTGAACGTAATGTATAGTGATATAATATTTCTGGCAATTTCAATTACATAACATGGTACAAAATATTCTATTTTTTTTTATCAAAATATATCAAAATTTAAAGAAAGTTTTAAAATATGTTTTCATTAAAATGCATTTTTCATTTTACATTCCCCCTCGCTCCTCTTCCCTCCACCTCCTCTCTTCCCACCCCCATTCACTTTTCAGAGCAGATAAGGCCTTCTTTGGAGAGTCAACAAAATCTGGCATACCAAGTTGAGGCAGGACCTAGTCCCTCCCCACTGTATCAAGGCTGAGCAAGGTATCCCACCATAGAGAATGGGCTCCAAAAAGCCTGTTGATGTGCCTGGGTAGGTCCTGGTCCCACTTCCAGCCCCCCCCCCAAAGTCAAGCCACATGACTGTCACCCATATTCAGAGGGCCTAGTTTGGCCCAAGGCAGGTTCCCCAGTTGTCGGTTTATAGTCCCTGAGCTTCAACTAGCTGCTTCAGTTGTCTCTGTGGTTTTCCCATCATGCTCTTGACCACCAATCCAGAGTGAGGTAACCCAGACCCATGGTATGTACTCACTCATAAGTGGATATTAGACATAAAGCAAAGGATAACCAGGCAACAATACACAAACATAGAGAAGCTAGGTAAAAAGGGATTCCCTAAGAGGGACACCATGGAGGGCCCCAGGAAGGGAAAATAGTTAACATTTCCTGGCTTAACTGGGAGGGGTGTAAAAGGGAGGTGATGGAGGATGGGAACATAAGGGATCAAGAAGAGAATGGGGAGGGACAGAGCAGGAGAGCAAAATTATTTTAAAGGACAACACAGATTTTATTTTTTCCATTTTAATAAAGGTATTTAACTTGTCATAAACGTATGTGTGTGTGTGTGTGTGTGTGTGTGTGATGAGAGAGAGAGAGAGAGAGAGATCTATATCTATAGTACCCTTATTTAATTTTACTTCTATATAACCAATTAAGAAAAGTAAACTAAATGTCCAAGTGTCATGGTGCATGCCTATAATCCATACATTGAGTAGGATGCAGGAGTATCAAAAACTCAAGGGTTACACAGTGTGAAGCTTTCTTTAAAAAGCAAAGCTGGAGCTATATCTCATGGGCTACATCACTAGCACCAGGTGACACAAAATCAACTTCCTTCACTCATGTGGTACCTCATATAACCTGTAACTCCAGTTCTTAGGATGCAACACCCTCTTAAGGTTTCCACAAATAATGCCTGAATACAATTTATTATATTTATTTACTAAAATAATACAACAATAACAACAAAACAATCTAAAGCTTAAGGAAGATTACTAGCATGCCAGGGTCCTGAGTTCTGTTCTCAGCAGTGTAAAAACACAAACAAACAGAACCTGAGATCTCAAAGCCCCAATGTCCTCCACTTCATAGGGAAAGGCTGTGCTTGGCTCCAGCTGCTCACAGCTGCTACACAGCTGCCACACAGCAGTGAGTGAGGTACTGAAAAGTTCTTCTTTGTCCTCAGTTTTTAGAATGAGAAGATAAGAAGATGTTGGCTGATGTTCATTTTCAATAATTATCCCAAATGCTTGCAGTGGCTCTTGGTGTCTTAGTATTGTTGTCTGTCACCTTCCCCTCATTAGAGTCTATCACAGAATCTGACGCCCTCTGTTAATTCCTAGCTCCAGAAGTTGCCATCTTTGTGTTTTAGATAATATCTTGCAGCATCTGCCAGTAGAATATTTGATAAAGTGAAATCACTCAGCTACAAGTGTTTTAAATTTCTCATCCTTCCTCCCTCACTTTCTATCTTTTATTTTCACCATTCTGTATTCCACTGACTGCATTGACTCCATTTGTGGTCACCAATGGAGTCACCAATTTTTACTCCTGTCAATCTTCTTTCCCTACCTGGTCTTTGTATTTAGTTACCTTGGGGGAGTAATCACTGTTTAGAACATTCTCTATTGATTTAGTTGCCTGGATGGTTTCACAACCTTTTCCCATCATTTCCAAAATTCTGTTCCTGTCTGTTGCTAATTGATGTTAAGGTATTTTCATTCCTGTTCCTTTGACTGACTCTTTGGAACCCATTCCTCATGCTGGATTGCATTGCCCAGCCTGAGGTGGGGGAGGAGGGGAGCCAGTGGTGCTTGTGGTGCTTGGTCTTAAGGCAGCTAGATATGCCAGGCTTTGCAGATGTCCATGAGAGGCCTGTTCCCTTCTGAGCAAATACAGAGGAGGGTTGGGTTGAGGGGGTGGTGAACTGGCGCAGAGGGCAGGCAGGCTGTGGTCTTTGTGTAAAATAAATTATTTAAGGAAAGAGAGACTGCAAAATCCACTTCCCAAAAGTCCAAGTTTAGCTGAGGTTGAACCCATTCAACTCTGGACTCTGGAGAGAAATGAAGCAGAAATGTAGGAAGTGATTAACTATGAATATAGAGACATTGCACAAAATGCAACATGTGTATAATTTTTCCAATTATAAATGTTAGAGTATAAGCATGGGAATAACTAGAAGGAAGATAAAAATAAAAAATAAATTGAAGGAAAAGACTCAAGACAGCAAACAGTCAACTATTAAAAAGTCATGTTTGAGGGTATTAAAGCCAAAATAAATATATGATAAGAAATGGTGGAGAAGAGAAGAGACGAGATGACACAAGAAAAGAAGAGAAGAGGAGAGAAGAGAAGAGAAGAGAAGAGAAGAGAAGAGAAGAGAAGAGAAGAGAAGAGAAAGAGGAGGGAAAATAAGTAATGAGGGGATGTGGCAAGCATCAGGAAATGGAAACAGCAGGAGTAAAGATGAATGACCTGAGTTACAATCCAGTGGCTTTTAGCTAGGAAGGAAATAGAATATTCTGGAAATGACAATGGAAAACAGGGAGACCACTTTTTTAAATTTAAATGTTTATATGGTAAGAAATGTTACACAGTTGAAAGCCTGGAAGAGCAAACAGTTTTTTTGGAAAACAATTGATGTCTTAGAATGGTCCAGGAATTTCTCCTTCTCATTGTCCTTACCCTACAGATTTGGTATAAAAAAACTTAGACTAATTGGTTTATCTGAAGAGAAAGGCTTCATGTGTTTATGCAAAACAGCTTTTATAAACCTTAAAGAAATCTAAAGGATTATGTACTTAGAAAGATAAGACTGTACACATCAATCATGGCAGTGTATCTTCATCAAATCGAGGCCTGATAAATGTATATGCAGGAATCATTTAACTGTAGCATAATTGAAGAAATGCCTCAAACCCACAAAAGTATCTTTTCTAAATTTAGTGCTCTGTTGAGGTATAGAATTCTGCAGTTGTTCCCTGACCCACTTTAGAACACTTAGGTAGGACTGGCTTCATGTTTTTTGAGGTCAGTATTTAGTGGTTACAGGAAATGTCTTATCTGATTTGTGGCCCTAATGTTTGGTCATTTTTAGATCGTTTGTTTAAATGTAATTCCCACCCTTTTAATGAATGAATTTGTTTAATATACAGGAACTTTCCTTTATCTTCAGGTTTACATGTTTCAACAATTCCTAAACAATAATGTTTCTTCTTTATTACCTGGCATGCTGGAATTGAGACATATTTTCCTTTCTTACATTGTTCTTGTAAGCCATTGCTTTCATCAGTTTGATTGTTTCATTTGCAATTCATCTTGTTATCCTACATATTTACACACAAGACTGCCAATTTCAACAGAAAATTCCAGTTATATGATTAATTAAAACACCGCTGTTAGTATTCAGGCATCTGTACTGGCCTGTTCTTGGCGTTCTGACAGGATATGCCCTCAGTTGCAACCACTAAGGGCACCACCTGTGGATATTCAGTATATTCCCTTTTAAAAGGACCCTGCCCAACTTCCATCATTCTCTCTCATTCTTTCCCTCCCTCTGTCTGTTCCCTCCTCTCGCTCCATCTCTCACTCTCTCTCTCCCTCTTTCCTCTGATGGGAGATGTCATTTTGTAAATATGTTTCTCGTGTTGGTTAATGAATAAAGAACTGTTGGCCAATAGGAAAGCAAGATAGGTGGGATTAGGAGACATGGAGGTTTCGGGAGGATGGAAGAGGAGATTCAACTTGTAGGACCAGGAGGGAACAACTCTGGACCCTCTCTATGGTAAGTTGAGACCACATGGAAATATTTAGATTAATAGAAATAGGTTAATATTTAAGAAAAGCTAGCCAATAAGTAATGCTAGTAACAGGCCAATAGCACTCATAACGTTCCTCTATCCTTTCTCCTGCTGCTCCTGTCGCTAGAAGCCAATCTCTCCCCAACCTATTCCCCCTTTTAAGATGCCTTTCCCTAAAAAAAACCAAACCTCTAAAACTCTGTGCTTGAACCCTGTCACATTGTGTTTTTCTCTAGCATGCCACTTTTCCTAAATTACAAGTGTAATATACACTCTTCTACATTTTTAGAATTTTGAAACTAACAGTTAATTTTTATTATATTATTTGCTATTTTTTTATTTGATATTTTGGGAACTGACTTCTCTCTAGATAATACAGAGTAAGACATAGACCCTTTTCCCATAATTGTATCTTATATACTTGATTTCACTGCAACATTATTTAATGGTTTCAACTTTGTGTTTGGCATATTTATTACTCTTTCCGTGATGTGTGATTATTATCTAATCACATTGAATCCACTTAATGTATTTTGTCCTGTGATCTGCAAGTTTGAAGACGGCAGAATAAACAAATTTTATTGCGTAAAGTATGTATATCCCCAATACCATGTTTTAGCACTAAACATTCTGCTAATATTTGCTGAACTTACCCCTACATAATCTAGAATCCATATGTTTCTAATTTTTGATCATTTATACAAAGATTTATGTTCAATATTTATCAAACAGAACCAAATAGCAATGATCGTATATGGAGAAATTGAGAATTTCAAAATTACTCTGCAAAGGGTTGATAAAAGTGTGCATAAAAAAAATCAAAATCCTAGGGACCTTCTTAATTGTGAGGTAGAATCTGCAGGTAACCCTTTGATCTACTATTTGAAGTGCCACAACAATGAGCATTTTAAATTCTACCCAAAATAAGTTTCCTGCATCCATTGCTTCTTCCCCCCATGTCCTCGCTCCTGCTGAACCCTAAACTTCCTGGCTGAGAATTAAAGATAGCCCATGGCAGCTTTGTCTGTCTGGGATCTAGGACACAGCTCTGTTTAGAATTTTTTGCGTAATGGCAGTCACTCCCTTAGGCAATCACACTTCTGTTCTTAAATGTTCCTGTGTTTCTGATACTATATACGTCCTTGTGACTCCAATAATTATGAGATTTCCAAACTCTGCTTGAAATTGTGAAAGGAAATCTCTTTCTAGAAAGGTCTGTACAGAGTAAAAATGGTAAAAATATAATGTTAGTTTTTTCATGTGTTAGCAAAGAAACTTGGAAGAATTTTTATATTTTTAATTTGGAGAAAAGAATTAATTTCTTACTCCTATTTTCTTATTTAAATATGGTCATTGCAATAAAACAATTTAATGGTGGCATTTGGCATCCGATAGAGACCTTTTATTATAAATATCTCTACATAATATGTTTGACAAGAAAGTTGGCTATATTACATAGATTTTTTTTGTTTTCCTTTTATGTTGATAAAATGCATATAGTATAAAATTTCCTACTAATATATTTTATGTTTACTGTCAACAACTCTATCTTCATTACTATCTTCATTTAGCCAAATTAAAATTATATGCAAATAAAGTTACACCTTCCTGTCTCCCTATTCTCTTCTCCCATCACCATGTCAATCATAGTTTCTTCATATTTCCAGCACTAATTTTTATTGAAATAAATTTTTCCAACAATTAAGTTCTGATCATGGTTTCTCCTCCCTCATCTATTCCTGTAATACTCACATATCCATCTCCAGCCTTCTTTCTCTTTTTCTTTTAGAAAACATACATTAAAAACACCAAGCAAAACATAGTATACAAAGCAAACAAAAGAAGAAAAACCAGGACACATATGCAAGCCCACATATGCCATAAAACGACAACAACAAAAACAGAAACCATAATATTTATGTAAAAGTAAGGCAAAAAAGAAGCAAAATAAAATAAAACAACAACAAAAAAATAACAAACTGAATACTAAAAAGGAAAGAAAGGGAAAAGGAAGGAAGGAAGGAAAGAAGGAAGGAAGGAAGGACCTCCAAAACTATCACTGAGTTCATTTTTTGCTGATCATGTACTACTGTTGTGCAGGCATTTGCTTTTTAGCACTGTTTGTATTGATCCATTGGTGAAAACTAATTTTCCTTTGTTAATGAGTGACACTTGGAGATCAATTTTGGGTTGGAGATGGGAGCTTATGGGCTTGTGTCCACTTCTCCTCTCAGCCGTGAAAGCCCATCTGACTTGGACCTGTGCAGACCCTGTGCATACTTCCCCGGTCTGTGAGTTCATATGTGTGTCAGTCTTGTTATTCCTGGAAGACACCATTTCCTTGCTGCCTTCGTGGGCCTGATCTGGTAATGTTTCTACCTCCTCTTCTAAAGATTTCCCTGAGCCCTACAGGGAGCACTGCTGATAGAGACATCTCATTTAAGGTTGAGTGTTCCAAGGTCTCTCAGTCTCAGAACTTTGTCCAGATCCATTTTTCACTTTATTAATTGTTATCTTCTACTTGAGAAAATCTGTGATGTTGGCTGAATGAGACATTGATCTGATTTCTAGCCTGGTGTGCACCATAGGTTCCAAATAAAGTGTTTCTGGTACACAGCTGAGTCTAAGATGTGAAATGAGCCAAAGGAGGGGTGTATTCTGAGGTGTATTCATAAGATGTAGAAAAGCAGAGTCTGCTGCAAGATTAGGGGATGTCCTTAGAATTGTGCTTAGGGAATCTCAACCAAAGTTCCCACATCTATAATTTTTATCATTCTTATGTGGGTCACATAAGTGAAATAATATCACACAAAATTTGCATTTGTGTCACAAATTATTCACTTAGTGTAATTCTGTTAACACACATCTATGCTGTGCATGTGTTCAAATTACCTTTATAAGCCAGATAAACTTCTGATATATTTGCATTCCTAACAATTAATTCTTCCCTGGGTGCTTGGATTACTTCACCTTTTAGCTACTGCTAAAAGATTTTGTTTTCAGTGGCAATCCACAGTTGAATTACAACATTTCTGACTATCCTTCCACCAAATTCCTTCAGTATTAAGTGCATAGATCATCTTGTAGATGTACCAATTTGGGTTATATATGCTGAAAGAGAATGCTCTCCGCAGAAACCATAGACTATCTAAAAATACCCAGTACCAAGATAGTAAATCCTCCCATCCAGCTGTTTATTTATTTGTTTTATGTCATTCCTTTTTTTAAAATATATTTTTCTTTAAATTTAAGACAAGCTTGTTTTACATGTCAGTCCCAGTTCCTATACCCTGCTCTCCTCCTCTGTTGCTCCCATCCCATCCTATACCATCCCCTTTCTGAGGCCTTGGATGGAGATTCTTCAAAGTCTGTCATATCTTTTGGAGCTGGGCCCAGGCCCTCCCTCATGAGTCTAGGCTGAGGGAGTATCCCTCTATGTGGGATGGGCTCCAAAAGTCCATTCTTATACTTAGGATAAATACTGATCTACTATCAGAGGTCCCATAGACTGCTCAGTCCTCCCAGCTAACATCACATTCAGTTAATTTGGGTCGGTCCTATGCTGGTTTTCCAGCTATCATACTAGAGTGAATGAGCTCCCCCTTGTTCATATCAGCAGTTTCTGTGGGTTTCTCCAGCCTGGTCTATACCCCTCATCACTCCTCCCCATCTGCAACTGGATTCCAAGAGTTCAGCTCAGTGTTTAGCAGTGGGTAATTGATTCTGCTTCTTTCAGCTACTAGATAAATGTTCTAGGATGGCATATAAGGTAGTCATCGATCTCATTATTGAGGAAGGGCATTTAAGGTAGCCTGTCCACTATTGCTTAGATTGTTAGTTAGGTTCATCCTTGTAGATCTCTGAACATTTCCCTAGTGCCAGATTTATCTTAAAACCTATAATGGCTTCCTCTATTATGGTATCTCTTTTCTTTCCCTGACTCAACCCAGTTGTTTATCTAAGAGAACCCCCAAAAGACAATGTAACCTACTGCCAGTGCCCTTGATTTTTCTCATAGAACTGAAGTAAAGACTTTGTTGGTAAAAAATCACACACTTAGGGCATAGGAAATGGGTACTGTCCTGATAGTGTAGTCACTAAAGTCATTTTTCACAATATCTGAAGGTGCTGTACAAGCTGCCGTGGAAGAAAAGCCATCAATTATCCCACCAAACTATAAAGCCTATAGACTACAGCAAAAACCCACCTGGCATGATATTCCAAATATTGACACTTAAGGGTAATCAGCAGCCTTCTAAACGTATTTAAGGCCCATTCAATAGAATAGAGTTAAGGCCTGCCACTGCCATCCAAGGCAAATCAACATGGCCGGAGAGGACACAAACCTCCAGAAAAGCTATTGCTCTCATTTGTCTAAAACACTGTGAGTAGTTTCTTCCTAATTTCTAAGTACTTATTCTCATATCACAGACAAATTTAGCTCCAACCCCATCAAGGAAGTGTCATGTTACAAAAGGAAGCTGCTACAGAGCTTTACAATTGTTTAAAAATGCAAGTGTCTATGGGGTTATAAGCCCTGTTTAATACTGATGCAGCTTCTATGGAAATTAATGCAGGAAATTCTACAAAAGTCAAAAATAGATCTTCTGTTTCACACCACTGGAACACTCTCCTTGGCATATACTAAAGGACTCACTCTTATCCCACTACCACGATATTATTAGTCATATGAATTGTCAATCTATTACAATAGCTGAGAATGTAACCAGTCTAGATTGATGATGGAAGTTTCTGTTCCATGAGGTCCTGCTGCCCTTCAACCCCAATTAAGCATACAGAGACTATATTAATTTACAAACTGCTGGTCAATGGCTAGGGCTTCTTATTGGCTAGCTGTCTTTTGATTATTAACCTATTTCTATCAATGTAAATATTTCCAAGTGGTCTTATCAGAGAACTCCTGGCAAATCTTATCTTCTTAGTGTCTACATGACTTTTCTTTCCAATGCCTCCTTCTGTGTTCCTTTTCCAGTCTTCGTCTCCTCTGGTTGCCCCACTTATGCTTCCTGCCTGGCTATTTGTCAAACAGTGTTTTATTTATTCATCAACCAATAAGAAAAACAGAAGGGCATCCCCAATCACTAGATATCCATCAACTAACTGATGAATAGATAATTGGTATATACACAGAATGGAATTCTCCATAGCTGTAAAGAAAAATGAAGTAATGAAATTAGACAAAAAAGGATGGAACTGGAAACTATTATTTGAAGTGATGTATACCAGACCCAGCCAAACACTGTGATATTCTCTCTTATTAGAGGATTCTAGCTCTGAATCTTTTTATTGGATTATGTAATCTGAATTAATTGCAGACGCAAGAAAAAACAAAAAAGGAGAGATAAAATGGAGAATGGAGCTCCAAAGAAAGGGACTGCAAGATACCTGTGCTATGAAGAGAAAATGTGATGAATGTAGTTAGTAACCGAGAGAAGAAGGGAAGGTAATTCATAGAGACAGGGACAAGGAAGGGAAACTAACACCAAGTATTGTTGATGAAGCCATACAGTAAGCTATTATTTTATAAGCTTACCAAACATATAGCATATGTAGGGTAGCATTTTAATATTCTGTGTAATATTAGTGACTTTGAATATATTGGTATGTATGAATTAGCCTTTGGTATATATTCTCTACAGAAATTATTCAAGCTCATTGTCCATACTTAAGCCAGTTTGTATTGTGCCATTTTTAGTAGTTTTCTATAGTTCCTTATCTAAGGTATAATACATTTTAAAAATGTTCCTCTATGTTGCCTTACGCTCTAAGAATAGTGCATTTTGATGTATGTTAAAAGTGACAAATGACAAGTTTCTTTTTTCTCCTGTTATCTCTTATTTTGACATATATGCATCAATTAATGAAAAAGCCAAGGTTTTGATGAAACTAGATCTTAAATTCCTAAAATAGATAAAGTGCATAAAATTATTTGTCTTTATTAGATGCATTCAAACAATTAGAAATCTTGTAGTGTACAAATCAGAATGAATGTATATACCTTATCAAATGGGTATAGTATTTTCTTGGAGGAAACATTCAAAATCTTCCTTTCCAGTTTTTGGAAACCACGATATACTATATCATCTATACTTGGTCTTCTATGAAAGATAAGAGTTCTACTAATTGGCCTGTTTTCACTATTGTATGGTTCCCAATAGTGAAACTTCTTTCATTTTGCTCTTTCTCTAATCTCTCCAGTTTCTGCTAACCACTCTTATGCTCTCAACTTTCATGACGTAAGAGTTTCTTTCTTTTTTAAATAATATTTATTTAAATTAGAAACAATCTTATTTTACATATCAATCCTCTCCCTCTAATTCTTGCATGACCCCCATTATTTCCCATGGCTTAACCCTATCTTCTTACCAGAAAGATCTATCCATAGAGGATCATAAAAGTCTGTCACATCATTTGGGGCAGGATCTAGGCCTTCCCCCATGTATCTAGGCTGAGAACATATCCCTGCATAAGGGAATGGGCCCTCAATGTCCATTCATGCACTAGGGATAAATACTGGTTCCATCTCTAGAAGCCCCAGAGACTGCCCAAGCCTTCTAACTGTCACCCACTTTAGGGGACCTGGTTTGATCCTATGCTGGTTCTCCAGCTGTCAGAACAGAGTACATGAACTTCCACGTGGTCAGGTCAGCTGTTTCTGTGGGTTTCTCCAGCGTGGTCTTGATCACTTTGCTCATCACTCCTCCCTCTCTATAACTGGATTCTAGAAGTTCAGCTTAGTGCTTAGCTGTGGATTTCTGCTTCTGCTTTCATCAGCTACAGGATGAAGGCTCTAGGATGGCATTTAACATAGTCATCAATCTCTTTATAGGGGAAGGGCATTTAAGTAGTCTTTCCACTATTGCTTAGATTGCTGGTGGGGAGTCATCCTTGTAGACCTCTGGACATTTCCCTGGTGCCACATCTCTTTAAACCCATAATGGCTCCTTCTATTAAGGTATCTCTTTTCTTGCCTTCTTCTATTCTTCCCCCAACTTACTCTTCCTGTTCCTGAATACCCTCCTCTGCCCTCCTTTTCTCCCCTCCCTTTTCTCCTAACTCTCTGTCCCCTCTCTCCATGCTCCCAATTTTCTCAGGGGCCTTGTCCCTTTCCTGTTGTCCTGGGGACCATGTATGTCTCTCTTAGGGCTCCCTTTTTCTCCTAGATTCTCTTGTGGTATGGATTATAGGCTCGTAATCATTTGTTCTATGTCTCAAATCCATGTATATGAGGGAGTACATAACGTGTTTGTCTTTTTGTGACTGGGTTACCTCACTCAGGATGGTTTCTTCTATCCCAATCTATTTGCCTTCTAATTTCAAGAATACATTTTTTTTTCTGCTGAGTAGTACTCCATTGTGAAAGGTTTTTATATATTTTCTTCATCCATTCTTCAGTTGAGGGGCATTTAGGTTGCTTCCAGGTTCTGGCAATTACAAATAGTGCTGCTATGAGCACATTTGAACAGATGTGCTTGTTGTATGAATGTGCAACATTTGGGTGTATCCCTAAGAATGGTATTACTGGATCTTGAAGTAGACTTTTTCCTATTTTCCTGAGGAACCGCCATATTGATTTCCCAAGTGGCTGTACAAGTTTGCACTCCCACCAGCAGTGCAGGAGTGTTCCCCTCTCTCCACATCCTCTTCATCATAAATTGTCTTTGGTGTTTTTGATTTTAGCCATTCTGAGAGGAGTAAGATGGTATCTCAGAGTTGTTACGATTTGCATTTCCCTGATGGCTAAGAATGTTGTGCACTTTTTTAAGTGTCTTTCAGCCATTTTGGATTCCTCTATTGCAAATTCTCTATTCAGTTTTGGTGTTTGGTAACAAGCTTCTTGAGTTTTTGTATATTTTGGAAATAAGACCTCTGTCTGTCAGATGTGGGGTTGCTGAATATCTTTTCCCATTCTGTGGGTTGCTGTTTTGTATCATTGACTGTGTCCTTTGTCTTACAGAAGTTTTACTCAGAACATTAACTAAGTAATTCAATCATTGTTTCTGTGCCCCTAACTTATCGAAGTGAATGTAATGATCCTGGATTCATGTATCTTATCACAAATGACAGAATTTCATTGTCTTTCATGGCTAAGTTGTATTCTGTTTCATTGTCATTATCTATTCATTGCCTGACAAACAATACACTTGGCTCTATTTCATCACTTCATGAGTCTTGATAATATCACTACAAGGAGCATGATGAAGGGGAGATGAAGAAGGGGGGATGAAGAAGGGGAGATGTCCTTCCACATGTTATTTGATTTTCATTTTTATGGCTTTTGGTTTTGTGTGGTTTTAAGTATAATTCTTTTAAGAAAGTTCTTTGCTCTTTTCTATAATGGATGTGCTAATTAGCATACCATCAACCATCGTGTAGGGATTTATTTTTCTCCATATCTTCACAATTACATTCTATTTCTACTTTTTAAGTAACCACTCTTATGGTTTTTCCAGTGTTGTTGTGGTGAATGTTCAAGATATGAGGGAGTCTAAATATTTTTCATGTGTGTTCATATGAATTCTCTTCAAAATATTTGATTTGGTCCTTTGCCAATTTTTTCTTTTTGGTGTTTTGGGGCAGGATTTCTCTGTGTAACAGCTCTAGCTGTCCTGGAACTGGCCCTATTGATGGGGCTGGCCTCAACCTCACAAAAAACTGTTTTCCTTGCCTCCCAAGTGCTTGGATTAAAGGCAAGTGTCACACCACCCAGGTTATTGTCACTTTGAAATGATTTGCTTCTATTATATTTTTTTATTTCTTGTGTAGTCTAGGTATTATTTCTCTTCTGATGTGTACTTTGCAAATGTTTCCCATATTCCCTGCCTTCTGGTGGTAATTTTCTTTGTTGTACATAAGCAGGATAACTTTACAAAATCTTAATTTTCTATTTCTTATTGTTTCCATTGCTTGTTGGGTCTCTCACTGTCTTCTAATTTACTCATATTTTCAGGTCTTATATTATAGGTTTAATGCATTTTTTTTTGCTGAATTTTATTACCGGTGTATCAAGATTGTGGTAGTTTCTTCTATTGACTATGAACGGATTTAATTGAGAGATGCCTAGGATATTACTGAATCATGCAATTAGTACCCTTATGTGTTTCCAGAGAGTAGACATGAAAGAGAGTGGCTGATGCAGAAAGATGCATCATAAAGGTAACACTATCCAATAGACTTTGAATCCAGATGGAACAAAAGCAAAAGTAAGCCAACTATCATAAAAATTCTTTGGGGTATCTTAGCTGATATGACATGAGTAGCTCTATTCCACCATGTCTTCTTTCCAAGGTATAAAAAAGAGTGAGCTCAGAATAAACAATAACTTCTCATATGATGACCCATTCTTTTTTTTAATTATTATTTCTTATTTTATATTTTGACCCAGTTCCCTTCCCTTCTCTTCCTCCTTCTCTCCTTCCGTCCCTCCCTCCCTTCCATGCCCCCTGACAACCCTTCCATTTCACCCCCCACCTCACAGGGAGGGTGATGCCTTCCAGGAGGGTTCAACAAAATCTGTCAAGTCATTTGGAGTAGGGACTAGGCCCTCCCTCCTGCCTTTAGGTTAGGATCCATTCTAAACTATTCTTTATTTTAAATTATCTCTCCCAGGTGTTTGTCATAGTGATAAGAAGGCAACAAACATCACCTTTCTGTATGTAGAGATCTAATTTTCTCAGCATTGTTTATTGAAAATACTGTGAATTCTTCAATATGTGTTCATAAGACATTTGTCAAAAATAAAAACAAAATGACTGCATGAAACAATCTATACCAGCTTTGTACTATAAAGTAACGTATTATAATGTCACCTGCATTGTACTTTTTGATCAAGATATTTCTAGCTATTCTGGAATTATTATAGTTCCATATAAAGTTAAAGTAGATTTATGTTGCTCTGTGAAGAGTGCCACAGATAGTTCTACAGGGAATGTGCTAAATCCAGAAACAGCTGTAGTTACTATGGCATTTTTGCAATATTGACTCATCCAAACTGTGACCTGGAGATGTCATTTTACTTTTTGAGCATGTATTGGTGTTTTGCCAGTTCTAGTCGCAGAGTGTTTCCTCCTTTGGAAAATTTACTTCAAAGTGTATTTTTGCAGCTATTGCAAAGGAGATTGTTTTCTTGTTTTCTGTTTCATAGTGTTTTCTACTGGCAAATAGTAACACATCTGTTTCTGCATAGTAATTTTGTAACCTGAAAAAGTCTATCAGCATGCTTGTGGAGTGATTTGCACTTTAATTTCTGAAACAGCAGACCTAAAAGGACACAGCAACATGTCATTTCATCCCTCGCTATTCATACTTGTCTTTTTAAAACAGGAATTATGTATGTGGAACAGAGATTCTTCAGCCTCATGCTGTGGCTAGCTATTTACAAATGTGCTTTTGAACATTTCATATAGTAAAGTTATCATGTAAAAATAAATATAATAAACTTTTGTAAATGTCCAAAAACAATACAAAAATAAATAGCAGTTAGACACAGTGAAGGTTGCAATACTTAAAACCTTGAACCAACAGGAAGCAGCCTATAGCACTGGAAAATTTTAGGATGGGAAAGTGACTCTCTTGTATTATAAAGGCGTATTTGAAGGGAGAGTCAACTCAATAGTTCAGATCCCCCATTGTTCTTGCAGAGGACTGGGTTTGATTCTGAGCACCCACATGACAGCATATAATCATTTGTAAATCCAGTTCCAGGGGATCTGATGTCAGGTTCTGACCCCCTGCAGGCACCAAGAAGACAAGGTGTACACTTAGAAGTGTAGAAAGGCACCATTCACATAAAATAAATAAATCAAATATATATATATATATATATATGTATGCATGTATGACTTGCCAGATTTTTACAGAATACTGGGGGCTTTCCCTTTGTAGCTTAAAGAGTATGTGTGCAGTGAGGGGTGGGCCCTTATGTGAACTTTAGTTCAGAAAAATAGAGTTCCAAGTTAACACTATTTTTTTCCACACAAGATCTAAGGCCAAATGAGAGAGAATTTTTTTCTTACAATCCTTTAAGGCAAAGAACAATAACAATCTATCAATTGACTTTTTAAAACAGCTATTCATTGTACAGAGTGGGCATAGAAAAGTAGACCAAGGCTGCATAGTTAGATTCCTCTCAGCTGCCCATTGCTGGCACCCCTTTCAGACATTTGAATAAATACTGTGGTAACATGCTTCTTTGAAGGTTTGGAGTAAACAATTCTATGATAATTGTTATATGATTTCAGTACTCCATTAGGCATGTATGTGTGTACAATGAGGTATATGTCTGTTCTTGCAATTGTAGAGACCAAAGGTCAACAATGGATAATTTCCTCTATCCCATTATATCTTAATTTTGTGGAAAGGTATCTCATTGAATTGTCAGCTTATTGCTTTAGCTATGCTGACTGGCCATTGAGATCTAGGAATCAGTCTGTTTTATACAGCCCAGCACTGGAACTACAGAAGCATACTGCCAAAGCTAGGTTTTATGTCAGGCCCTATTTGACCACAGACAAAGTTTGTGTTGAAAATAATTCTTAAATTAGGATACTATTTCTTTAGTGATTGTAGTTTTGGCACTTTGTTCAGTTAACTGAGTACTTTGTAGGATTAAGGAAGGAAGGGATTGCATTCAGTTTGCTTGAGAGATGATTATTAGCAAAATGTTTGCTCTCCTCTGTCTGCATCAGTAATTTGGATATGCCACATACTATAATTGGAAAAGACCCATTTTACCATGCCAGCCAGTGATAAGATTTTTCTGATCTGTTTCAAGTGCCCCATTGTGATTTACTTAAGACTCCTTATAGTGTTAATTAAGGTATTTATTTAGGTAATCATTTTTGTGGAGATTAAAGCCTGTAGAACTAATGGGAGTATCTCCCTCTGTATTACTCTATTTGAGAAGGACTAGTAAAAGACATATAAACTTTTCCACTCATTTTATGTTAGGGATGTTTTAGGAAGCATTGAATTTATTCCCTGCCTTCAACACCTTGCACTTGAATTCTCAAACTTTGTGGTTAGGAAGATTAGATGTATTCTGACAGAATTAATGGAGCTCAGGCAAGTCTTGCACAGAGCTGTGCTTTTATTCTCTCTTCTATAGATTCTGAAGTATTGGGAATGGATTTGATTCTGGATTACCTGGCTGCTCCAAGAATATCTTTGACCTCATGAAGTCTTCCACTTGTTCTTCTCTTGACCCCTATCCTGCTTCCTGACCCTGTCCTAGGCAGTGAACTCCACGTTGCCCCACTTCCACGGTTATCCTCAAGTCCTCAACTTTTTTTGACACACTTGCTCTGATCTGATCCCACCTTGTAGCAATCAAGAAGCTCTCAGTCTAGTCATACAGGTTTAGTCAGAAAGTAATGGAAAAATAATGTAATCATTGCAGAAGGAGTCATATTTCCATAGTGTGAACTCCCATGGATATGACACAGAAAACTAATGTCAAAATGTGGGATAAAAAAAATTTCATAATAGAAATTATAATCACGGAAGATATTTGAAAACGAATGAATTTTGTAGTCAGTTAATTCTCCATTTATTGATTATAAATTCAAAAGATAGAAGTATAATTCAGTTAATAGATCATTTTATGGTAGGAGACTAAAATTGCCGAAGGGTAATGAAAATTCCCCTGCTTAGTCGATCCTCTACTACAGTTCCTGGACAGGTTTGCATCCTTAAAGCAAGGTTAGTCTTTGTTGCTACAGTGTGGATGCTATAGTTGCTTATAAATATTTTCTCATTTTGTTCATCCACCAAACAACTTACATAAAGTTGTACATTTATAAATAAATACTACCTGATCTATCACTAGGATCTGGGAAGATTTTCTAATTTAACCAACAGATAACAAATATATTTTTTATAATTTCAAGTTCTCAAGGGATTCTCAACTTATTTCAAATTGGAACATCAACATGCATGAGACACAAAAGCAGGATGTCACAATGCTGAATCTTTTTGTTTTATTAATTTAATTTTTAGGTTCTAATCCCAGTTCACCCTCCCTCTTCTCTTTCTGGTTCCCCCTCATTTCTCCTCCCATCTCTTCCTGGGAGAAGCTTGAACCCTCTTCCAGAATCAAGTGGAAGAAGATGCAGAAATGTACAACTAACCAATGGGCCAAACTCCTGGAGTATAATCTAAGTGAGGGAGTAGCAAAAATAAGACAAAGAAGTCAAGACCCTGATGGGGAAACACACAGAGTCAGTTGACCCAAGCTAGTAAGAGATCACTGACTCTGGTCTGACAAATGAGGAACTTGTGTAAGACTGAACTAGAGTCCCTTAATATAGGTGACAATGAAGTGACTGGGACAATATATGAGGCCTGTGGCAGTGGGTCCAAGATCTAACACTATGCACAAACTGACTTAATGGAACCCATTCTACATGGAGAGATACCTTGCCCAGCCAAGATATAAGGCTGTGAGGAGAGGTGCCTTGGGCTTGCCTCAAAGAGATAATGGGACAGACATAATGCTGAATCTTAAGACTTAGATTTGCTATTTATTAAATTTTCATATGTTATAATTAATAAAGTATAATATATATCTAAATACCCAAATAGCTATATAAATTGTAGGTAAAAATTGAGCATTAAGATAGCATATGAAAATTCTTTCTATGTATTTTATTTGTTATCCTGGAATACTCATGAATAATTGTGAAGGCAGTCATCCAAGGGAATGCTTGACTCAATCATTGATTGATTGATTTAAATTATCACTCTTCGTTTTTTAAATTCCATTAAACAATATACATAAGAAATAAATATAATCTTACTTTCATGGGAGAGTGCAGCAATAATACTAAAACTATTTTAGTGACATAAATACAGATGATTTTATCTTTACCCAGTGAATCTTATTTTTTTTATAATTGACATCACAGCTTTGAAATGATATTTTTGTGTCCTTCTAAAAAATTCTATATGGCATTATTTGATTATAGAAGGGAGAAAAATGGACCCACAATGATCTCCATGTCCTAACCCCTGACCTGGAGGAGCAGGGACTCTATAGATGTAATGAACATATTCTTCAAGTGAGACAGTTTTTCTTGATGATATGTTTAGCCCAGTTGTCATATTCTTTTAAATGATGAAGAAAGAGATATGGTGATAAAGTACTTTTTGAAATCACCATGAAAATGACTGAAGCAGCCCTTACTAGCTCTGAAAGCAGAAGCATGGAAGCGGCCAAAGACTGCCATCATAGCCCTAGTAACCACAGAAACAGATTCTTCCCTGAGGCTTCCAGAAAGGAAGGCTGTCCTGCTGACACCTTCCTTAGCCTAGCCATATCTATTCCTGTTTGCTTTCTTGAACTGTAAGATGAATTTAGACTGTTTAAGCCATTAAATTTGACATTTTATCCCAGAGAAGTGAAAGGAAACTAAAGTTCTAACTATAAGAAGGACATCTTCACTAATTCAACCCTAGATTTTCCTCACTCATTATCACTATTTTATGTCAGGCCACAAAATCATAGAAATATTTGATTGGGTTAGCTCCAGCCAGCTGATTCTGTTGGTTTCCCCATCATCGTCTTGAATCCTTTGTTCATATTTTCACTCCTCCCTCACTTCAATTGTATTCTAGGAGCTTAGTCCATTGTTTAGTTGTGGTTTTCTGTGTCTGCTTCAATCTTTTTCCAGAGAGGGTTCAAGCTTCTCTGCGGTTATGGATTGTAGGGTGGGTATCTTTTGCTTTGTGTCTGGTGTCTACTTATGAGTGAGTACATACTATATTTGTCTTTCTGGTTTTGGGTTACCTCACTTAGGATGTTTTCTTCTAGTTCTGTCCATTGCCTGCTTCATACCTTTAATATCAGCACTCTGGAGGTAGAGGCAGGTGGATCTCAGTATGTCCAAAGTCAACCTGGTGTACAGATTAAGTTCCAGGACAACCAACGTTACAAAACAAATGTCTTAAAAACCACAATAATAAAAATTATATTTATGTGGATAGCTAAGAATTTTGGAACCTTTATATTGCAATTCTATGCAATTCTATGTAAATGAACATGAAAATACAAGAACCATGTCTTTTATCACTTATTTTTCAGTTTGCTTAAAAGACATGTTAGTGGTTTGGAAGTGGGTTATTACCTATACTCAAGAGTTACTTCATTTTCGTAGCTATAATATGAAAGGATGCTTGTTTGGTTAAGTTTTGGAACTCTGTTCAAATTGAACTTTTAAAGGTGTCTAAATAATACCATCATACTAAAATTCTGTCATGTTAAATATTGTTATAGATAAATGGACCATCTGCTCTGTTTTGGATGAATGCTGTTTTTCTTATAGAGATGAACATACCCACAGTATTCATTTCTTTCAAAGCTAGAGATGATTTTAAATGATGTTCTTAAACTATGAGGCTAACATTATATAATTTTATAGTATAAAATACAATAAGATATTTGAATGATAGATGTAAATAAATAATAAGGACATTATTTCATATAGTGAAACACACATTTCCCAGCTTTCAAAAGCACAATGATATGGTCCCTACTCAAACTCACATTTCTGTGTATAGATCTTTTGAAATTATAGGATTTTTAACTGTAAAGATAAATGTTTCCTTGAATATTGGGGATCAACTCTTTGCTTTTTTTTTTTAATTTCTATGTGAAAGCGTTTCATTTTATGAATCTGACAAGTAGAGAGATGACTCAGTTCTTACCAACCAGAGTCAGGTTCTTGGAATCCATACATGGAATCTCAAAACTGCCTGCAATTTCAGCTCCAAGGAACCAGCTCCCATTTTGTCCTCCAGAGGCACTTGCACACATGTGCAGAACACACATGCACCCACCCATGTATACACATTCACATAAATAAAATCTAGCTCATAAAAACACAACATTGAGTGTGCTGTTCATTTTCTATTTATTAAATCTGTGTAATACAAAACTCTAGGTAAATTTTTTCAACAGACCTTCCATTTATGTTACAAATAGGTTTATCAAGCAACACTCAAACTCACCAAGCAAGGAAAAATAAAATGTGAACCTCTGTGAAGTGGTGCTTACTAAAAGTTTAATAATGCCTAGTACTTCATTGAGCATTTACTTATGAAAAGCATATAATATGGTACAAATTTTCATATAAGAAATTGACACAAGTCCTAAGATTTATGTAGCACATAGTACTAAATATTAGGTACCCCTTGAAGATGTAAACAACACCGAATCGTATTATAATGAGAGATGAATCCAATAATAGAGCTTACTATAGTGTTTAAAGATGCCATCTTTACAGTTGAGACTGCTGGTGTTAGTCAACAGGAACTTCCTGTGTCGCACTCAGTCTCTGTGTACCTCCAGTTCCTGATTTGTGGCATGAAAGCAATACTAACATGTACCCTGTAGAGCTGTTATGTTAAGTGAACAAAATCATCTATTGATTGCTTTAGCAAGAGAACATGACACCCAATAAATCATGTATATTAAATTAATAAAAAGTAAATGATGTAATATGTAATTATAACATATGCTACTGTGTCTAAAATATACAGAGAAATACTTACACCAATAATGGTGTATTCATGCTGTTAAATGATTTCTATTCAATAAATTATGTTAGCTTTGATATGGTGTATGAAGAAAGAAAAGGAGGTCATATAGTAGCTGGATGTGTTGTTGGGTTCAGCTTTGTGTGCACTAAAATCATGAAAACATATGAACATTGTTTCTTTTAAAAGTTAAATTTATTTAAAAATAATTCTCTTAACTCAATGCTGTTTTGAAAATGATCTGACAGTATGTTTAGAATAAAACTGATTTAATCATAAATATTAGCTTTCCTTTCAACAAAATTGATAGGACACGTTTTTGAGACAGTACATGTTGGAGCATATTTCTGCCTTTTGAGATTAGAGGCTTAGCTAATTGAAACATAGCAGATCAATTCTTTACCATCACCTCTTAACCTGCTGTAACAGGAGAGAAAGCAAGCTGCTGCAGGTCAAGTCTGACCAGAGAGCACAGGTGAATATGCTGCCACTAATTAGTGTCCTCTGGATATCATTTTACTCAACACAGGCTGAAGAAATATCTGGGGCACAGTTGCCTCAAGACCTGCTCTTGGCAGTGCATGCTGTTATACTTTGTAAACATTGGTGGTAAAATGTTTCAAATATTGGATTTAGAAGTTAAGAATATAATTCATCTTTTTAAAAGGTGACATTTTTATATCATAAAGAGAAAGCTTCTATAACTCGGTAGTGTGTTAACTTATAGTATTCAAAATATGCTAGCATTAGGATCTTATACAATACTAAACTACAAAGGGTATATATTTGTCAAAATTATGATTTAATAAAATATTTCATTTCTATAATTTGAGAACAATTAAAATATAGCACTGCTTTAACAAAACATGTAAAATATTTCAGGTACAACATTGTTAAACAATCAGATGAATGGATTTTTTTGAGCTAAGATGGAGCTTTCTCTTCTAATGTGTGTTTTTGTATAGTGGTAAATTTTCTAAGGACTAAAGAGAGAGAAAAACAAACTAATGCATAAAGAAACCATCAGTATGTTGTAACTCATCTCTTTAATCCAGAGGTATAGATTTGTAATTTCTTTTTGGTTTGACTAAATTTTCAGTGAGTTTATTTATTCATTTATTGATTGATTTAATCTTTTTTAAGAAGTCCATGTATCAATATGTATAAACTATACAAAAATGAAAATGCAAAGATTAGGTGATATTTTTAAATCTCGTAAAGCCAAGACAGAACCATAAAAAGTTGTTGAATAAAGACTGTTATTTAAGTGATCTCTTTGAATCCCACTGCACAGTGTACACTGTTAGTGCCAACCCTATTCTAAGCCTTTCAGTTTAGGATGCTGGGATTGACATCAGTTTGCTACTCCCATCTCTAAAGTCTTTTGCTGGGATTGTTGAGCAATAATGAGTATTTATGGCCCAGCCTTTAATTAATTACCTCATAGACTTAGTGTTTTAGTGGCCCCCAACTCTTACACAACCCATGGTCTAATGCTTGGAAAACACTTAGTATTCTGGCATGGAAGTTATCCTCTGGAGTGATGCAGTGACTAGTGTCCACTAGATGGTCTCATCTATGGATTATCCTTCCTCATAATCGTTCTACTACCTAGCTTTTATTTTATGTTGTGTTTACTCCATCACTGGAAAACATGAGAGAACAATGAGATAGCAGGCAATGAGCAATATTCATCTCACTTATTCAGAATTATAACATTTGGTTTCCATATCTTTATAACACAAATACAGTTAAATATTTGAATACATCTTATAAAAATTTAATTCAAATAGGATACTGACAGTTTTCAAAATAAAACCCAAAACCATAATAGTTTTTTACACTGGTAAAAACTAGTGATACACAACTCTACTGTGACTTAACTGCATCACAGTACTGAAAAATAAAATTAGTAAAAAGATGTTCATAAGACAGGCTAACATATATGAATTTATATTCAATAATAGATTCTCTTTTAAAAATTACTTATTGGATTATAGAGTTTGATCAATTTTTATTTTTTCTGAATTAATCCCAATCCATCTCTACTTATAAATTACTGGCTTGTATATGATGTGGGAAAAAATGTCAAATCATGGTTATATGTATTTAGGTAATGAAGATCAATGTTTCACAGTCACATGCATTGTATTTCTGTAATTAATGAACACAAGGCAATATAAAAACTTGAAGAAGAGTATTGCTAGAATTGTGAGTTTGGTATTCTCACATGGAGATAATACTTCTGTCATAAATAATAATGATATAAGATGAAACTGTTTAGAAAAGTCAAATAACTTTTCTAATGAGATAGTTAAAATAGAGTATTTTAGTTGATGAGCTGTGAATACACACACGGCTCCATTATTTTCCTTGCATTCAATGATTAGTGCTGCCTAGATTAGATTATGGAACTAAAGGAGACTTAAAATATCTGTCTTCTAATTATATTTATTGAGAAACCAAGCTCACATACAAAGTTTTTATCTGAGGCTGGGACTTAGAAGCCTTAGCATACAATAGTAATTTCTCAACACACTTTTGTCAGTGCCTTTTTGCAGGGAAAAACCTGAAAACTAACTTTAACTCAAGTAAACTTGGAATGCATTGTCTCACATAATTGAAATTTTCCTGGTACACACACACAGATGGAACCTGAAACTTAAATAATGCCATCAGAATTTAGCCTCATTCTATCCCTAAATCGTATATGGGATTCATTATCATGACATCCTCCCTCATACAGGCACCAAAATACAGCTAATAAGTATAAAGACTGGCAAAGGAGGATGAGCTTGGTCTCTGTAGAGATTCCCAAACATCCTGTAGTAAGCACCACTAGCTCTGATGTCCTGCTACCTCATCTTGTCCTCTCTGTGTTTTCTAAACAGCAACTAAAAACACAAGTACTCGACTGAAGCCATGTGTCTTAAGTAACATAAAATATTCAGAGAAGAAAACCAGTAGATTTCAGTTAGGCAAAAGAACAGACATCCACTATATTTAGGAGAATAATTGAGCAAGCACATGATAAGTAGAAATAAAACTGGCACAATCGGGTGTTCAAAAAATGGAGTAGTATTTGTTCTTCTGTGTCTACGGTATGAATCATCCATTTTGTTTGTTTGTTTATTTATTTATTTATTTATTTATTTAGTGACAGTTCTTATTCTGTATCCCAGACTGGCACTGAATTCACCATGTAGTTTGACCTGGCCTTAATATTGTGCAATCTTCCTGCCTCAGCTTCCTGAGGCATGAACCGCTATACTGATCTCTATATAATGTCTTCGTGAGTAAAGTTTTATTGCAACATAGCCAAACTCATTCCTTGGTGCTTTTTCTCTGGCTGTTTTTACAGCATATCAGTAGAGACAAGTAATAACAGCAGACGCAGTTTGACCTTCAACTGTACAATACTTCTTCGGTCTTTGAAAATAACAGCTTGGTGAGCCTGCAACAGAGATTTAAGGACAAAATTGTAGAAGTAAATGGGTGCACTTTCAAAGAGTAATGAAATTCCGAAAGCACTAGTCTTAAAGAAAGCCTTCATTGTTCTTCTAGGAATCACTTTTCTCCAGTCCCCTCTGCACTTGTCTGAAACCTTTCTGTGGCTGCTTATGCTTCTGCAGAGGGAATATCTCCCTCATAACTTATGTTATTCAGTATTTGCCCATTTTCAAGTGTTCCAGTTCATTTTTTGTCATCTTGAAATTTAACTCATGCACTTTCTTAGTGCATATTAAGGTTTTGACTTTTAAAACTGTTTGCAAATGTGCTTGACCTCACATTGCTTTCCCCCCCCCAATAAACAGGGACATATAAATCTTTCATTATGATTTGCCTATCTATCTGTAAAATTAAAATACACAATCTCTTTCTGTATTTTCCTGATTTTTTCCCAGTTAGGAACCCAATTTATAATATCAGGACCTAATTGTTTTAGCATCCTATGAAAGGATTTTCAGAGCACACATTTTTAGATATCTTGTAGAGGTTTTCTTAAAGTTAGAATCTGCCAACAGTAGTTGGATAGCTTCCGATCTACTGTAAATCTTGCTCTAAAAGATTTAAAGATGAAGACAATATTGGGAAGCTATTTTTAAATACATGTTTGTTTCCTCTATCAATGTCTTGAGAATGATATTTGAATACTTCCTCCTTTTTCTACTAAGTTTCAGATGCTCAGAATAGTTGGGGCTTTGTCTTTCTATACAAAGGAGAACTAATGATACTGCTTACCCAGGGAAGCAATCAAGGATGGTGTGGCAAAATAAGTTTATACTCTATAGCCTTTAGAGTTACATATGTGTGAAGAGGGAATGGGTTCTAATTGAAATTGTTGCATGTGACTGCAAGAGCCACAAGAAATGTGGGTGGTTAGAGCAGGGTTGTCAGTTTCCTTATGTAAAACTGATATGACTTAACAGGTTAAAATACTACACATTGGAGCAGCTAAAAGGGCTTAAGAATTCCAGCATTTCAAACAGCAAATGGTTTATTACTACCTGACATTCTCAACCAAATGTAGCAAATTCAATGGACTTTTTTGTTTTAAATTTTTATAATATTAGGTTTTTTTTGGTTGCTTGTTTTGGCTTTCATTTTTTTGTGATCTTTTAAAGAGAGATTTAGAGAGAGAGAGAGAGAGATTTAGGGAGAGAGAGAGAACATAATGTTGAGGGGATGGAGAGGTAGCAGGAGTTTACTAGAATAGAAGACTTGGGGATGTTCATAGAGGAGTAAAGATGCTCAAATATATGCCTGAAAAGAACTTTATTAAATTGTATGAAAAGAAGTTTGTTTCCCAAAAGAAAGGAAGAAAAAATGATTACTATATACTATGTTGGATTAATTCAAGTAAGTAACTTAACAAAAATGTTCCAGTAGCTAAATGGTTCCACAGTTTAAAAAATTATAGTAATTGTAATTTAAGCTTAAGTCATCTTGACCATGCTTCTATGTCCCAGAGCACTGTGTGATGACCACTGTGTTGTGAAGATAGATGATACAAGCCAGTTATGTGGCTCAAAGTGTGATACAATATTTAAAATCTCTTACATTCTTTCAACCCACATGAAAGTGGAGTCCTTTTGTTTCTTAATAATACACTTTGCTGGCATTTGCTGTTTTGTGGACTGTGGGTCTGTCCTAGGCCCTCTTTTCACAAAGTGAGACCTCATCACTTGTTGTGCAACTGGAACCACCACATTTTCTTTAAAGGGAGAATTATTATGTCATCAGGTTGTCTCTCAAGAGAGGAAGGAGAAGGGGCTGAGAGATAGAGGCAGAAGAGAGAGAGAGATTTGAGACAGGGCAAGTATTTTATTGTTCTTGCATTTTAGCAAACTCCAAGAGTGATGTTTACCATAAGAGAGATATGTAACAATATTTTATGTAATTTAGACAGCAAATTGTTGCTATAGTTTTTCTTTCCACTCTGGTCCCACTGCCACTTGCCCCAAATAAGCACACAAATACATATATTAATTTATAAACGGCCAGCAAAGGCTAGGGCTTCTTATTGGCTACATTTGTCTTAATTATAAAACCATAACTACTAATATGTGTATTTTTCATGTTGTCTTGACTTACTAGAGAATGCCCAGACCTTTACTCCTTAAGCTGCCACATGGTGTCTCTGCCTGTTGGGCTCTCTCTGCCCTCTCCCCAGCATTCTCCTCATCATCTAGCCACACCTATCTTCCTGCCTCTACTGGCTATTGGTCAAACAGTGTTGTATTCACCAACCAATAAGAGAAACATACATACAAATGGGCATCCATCTTCAGGGAATGGACAGAAAAATTTCTAACCTGCTTTAACTATGAAAGTTGCCTTATTAAGGCTTGAGGCTTCTGAACAGTTGTTGGTTCCTTTCTGTAAATACTAAATGCCCAACAGTAATATGCCAGGATTTTGGTGAGACCTCAATCCAAATGACCCTGGGCATTTGCAGGAAATTCAGGAAAGAGACTGTTTTTTTTTTTTTTTTTTTTTTTTTTTTAAACATCAAAATCTGCAAGAGTTTCTCACAAAAGAGAAGGCCTTGCTGCTGAGGTTCTAATTTCAATACAACTATTAGTTCTGATAGAGACAGTTAATAGAATAAACCACAAGTCTCACAGAGAGCACTTTATTTTCTACTTCTGAGAACAGATTGGAATAAATAAAAGTGTAGGTAAGTCTGTACTATGCAAGAGTCCTGACTTATTTTATTTTGGTTTTCATGAGCTTTCTGACATCTCAATGCTAAAAGAATCCTGTGGAGTTATTATTATAAGTCATAAAATAATTACCATGTTTTATCTAAAATGTGGTGATTGCAGGTAGTGTACTTCTCCTCCCTGAGATGATAAGTTCTCATCTTAAAATAAATCAGAAAAATTTACTTCCCCTTCAGAGTTAAATCAGAGTTAAAGGCAATTCATTAGTAACAAAGTATAAATGTCTTCTTTTATTTTTTTACTTCAACAGTAGTTGAAGATCTGTCCCCTTTTTGAACATTTCAGGAACACAGCCAAAAATAGAGGTTATCATACACACGCACACACACACACACACACACACACACACACACACTTTAAATCCATTGAAAGTTTATAACATACAATTTTAAGTGTTGAATTGTATGAAATGAGAGGTTTTATTTAAAGAAAAATATTAGACAAAAAATAGTGCAAAACACAAATATTCAATGGCTGAGTTTAAGTGATGTCACAATAGTCCCCTCAATTTCATTGTCTCTCAAGAGGGGAAGGAGGAGGGACAGAGAGGCAGAGGCAGAAGATTTGAGAAGTCAAGTATTTTTTTCTTGTTACATTTTAGCTATTGAAATCTCCAAAAGTGATGTTTGTCATATTGAGTGATATGTTACAAGCATTTTAAGTAATTTGAACAGAGAATGAACAGGAAAATTTCTATCTTTATTTAACTATGAAGAGTTCCTTATTTAGGCATGGCATATGCTTCTGTCACAGCATCTGAGAAGATCAAATAATAGTTTCTTTGTCTCTGTCTCTGTCTCTGTCTCTGTCTCTGTCTCTGTCTCTCTCTCTCTCTCTCTCTCTCTCTCTTTGGTGTGTGTGTGTGTGTGTTTGTGTGTATGACTGAAATGTAGAAAACTAAAGAATTTACAAACAAGTTGACAGATAATTTCCCAAATTACTTTTTAGGTATAGAAATATGAGGATCTGGTCCTAAAATAAAACCAAAAATAAGTTGGAAATACCTGTCACAGGGCTTGTTTTTTTTTTTTCTGTATCTGAGTGCAAAACTGAAATGCTATGCTGAGCATTCATGCTGGACAGATAACTCACCACACAAAGACTGACTGGCTATGCTGTGCTCAAAGAATGTATAAAAGAACTTTCCTAGTTCATTCTAAGAAGCAGGATACACACGGGCAAAACCAAACCAGGATACATTGTGATTGCAACCATATACATTACAAATGCAGGGAAAGGCAATTTTTATGGAATACCTAAGGATTATAGAAGGAAAAAATGCTTTAATGGTATCTTTAATGTACAAAGTTATGTTGAAAACAAAGTTATGTTGTAAAAGTACTTGTTTGTTTTATTATTTTATTTTATTATGTTTTTTGGTTGAGGCTGGAGCATTTTGATAGAAAGAATATTACATTTAGATGCTTAACTGCATTTTTCATACAAACAGAACTCTACTAATGGCATTATTTTTTCTTAAACTCCTTTACCCATTAAATAGTTATAATGATTTTAAGAAGTAATATCAGTCAGTCCCTGGTGTATAGGAGTACCTGGTTTCAAATATCCAAATACACTCAGGTCATAATGTAAAAGCTACATCCATATTTTATAAACTAAACCTTGATTTTTAAAACAAATTGATATAAAATATTCATATATGTATATATATATGTATATTTATATATGTTTGACTCAATATTTTCCTGAATAAACTAATGTTTAATTGAAACACCATTAATTGAAATAGAATCCGTGAATATTGAATGCTATCTGTACTTACTGAATTAAAGACATTTCAATAACTCCATTTTAATTCAGGTGAGTTTGCTCTGGCAAGTTATCACATACAATGTTTTTGTGTTTAGTCTCAAGAGGATTTAAAATGATTGTGTGGGATTCCTATCATGCGACATGAACAATAATGCTTAATGCTTCTTTTTACAAAGTTAGACATAGATGTTTAATGAGTTATTAAAAAACCAAGGACACTTGCCTCTGTGTTATTTTTCAAAAGAAGAATCCCATCTTTCCATTATTTTCTACATGGCTTTGATCTATTCTGAACACATGAATTATTTGTGTTTCTTTGCTGTGAGCCACAGTTGCCAACACCATTAAAACAGAAAGTCAAAAAGTGATTTTTTTTATGATTGTTCCATTCCTAATTTAGAATATTGGCCTCAATGGAATGCCTTTAAATACTCTCTGAAACATGCTGAGTGCACGTCTATGTGGGAAAAACATTCATCTGGGTGAACCAATTAATATTAATGCATATGCTTCAATAAATATTTGTAAGAACTCAGAGTAGCATAAATATTTGTCTGTCTACCAAACTTAATGGATCTGTTAGAAATGATAGACATTTGTTAGTCATTGAGTAGATACTACAAAATAAACCAAATGGAAGTAAGGACACTGGCAGATGTTAGAAAAACATGTGGGTAGATTTCAGACCAGGCCTACTGAGTTCTCTTTTGAGCCTACAATTGAGGGGGACATAATGCAGTTCATGATGTATAGTGACTTGGTGAAACCATGGGTCTTTGTATAGGAAACTTGGGAATGCCTCTCACTTGAGAAGTGCTTTACATGGGAAATGAGCATTTTGTTCCTAAACAATGATGCTAAAACAATTCCCTATACAGTATGGGAAGGTAGATTCTTGCCAGCCACTTCTCATGTCTCCTCAGTACCAATGACCATGCCCAGCATACAGAGAAAAGAAAGGAAGGACAGAATGGGAAGGCAAAGAAGGGTGCTAAGGGTTGAGCCACATTGTGCAGCACAAAGCAAAGTGAAAATATGGCACTACTTGTGCAGAAATGAAGAAGGCTTTCAAAACAGCAGTAAGGAAGCAATAACCTAAGCAAAGGGATCTTCAAAGTGAGCTGATGTTCCTGTAGCTGCATGTGGCAAGCAACCTCAGTCTTGGAAAGGGGCACAGAAATATATTTTTGGTGAAGTTGCTGTGGCTTGATGTGTGTTTTCCAATTTTTTGCTCCCATAAATGACTTTCAAATGCGTTCGTGGGGGGGAATTTCTATTTCCTATTGCCTCTGATTATCATATGATAATTTAGCCAAGAGGCAGTATAGCTATGTGCTGTTTGCCAGTCAAGCCCCAAAGCAGTCCAAGCTTTGACATGGTCTTTATTGGTCCATGTAAATGCATCCACTAAAAAAGTTATAATCTATCAGGAGCAAGGGGGTAAGGTGAGAGAAGAAAGAACACAACAATAGAAAGAAGGTGGACAGAACAGAAGACAAAAGTGGACTGACTGACTGACTCTCATTGAGTTAGCACCAGAATAAGATGAGGCAGGTGTCAGACTCACAGAGATCTGCATGTTTCTGTCCTATGAGGGCAGGGATCAAAGGTTTGCTCCTCCAAGCTCTACAAAACCATTTAGAAAAAAGAAAACTATTATTAATTTTGTAGATTTTTACCTCTTACATCCAGACATAGTTATCTCCCTGTCCCCCCTGCATACTCTGCATACTCCCTCTGCCCTTGCCACTCCCCCAGACAAAACCACATTTAAAATAAAAACCCAAAACCAAACAAAACAAAAGTAGAGAAAAATACCCAACAACAACAAAAAAGAAGAAGCTTGTCATGGAAGCTGCGGTGTGGGCAGTTAAATCACACAGTTAAATCACACTCTTTTCTCCACTCACTTTTACCTGTAAGCATCCATTGCCACAAGGCATTGGTGTGGCTCAAGGCCTAGGTTCTTTCTATATCATCTAAATGGCCTCTCCGTGGGGCTCTTCCTGGGTATCCTGTCATCCTTTGTCATGGGGATTCTGCTGTTTTGGATCTGTGGGTTCATTCCTTCACATGTCCAATAGTTCATATATTTGGCGGACCAACTCATAGCCCTGGTTCTAAGCATGGGTGGTAGCAGGATTCGTCAGCCTGCCAGCTTTCCCTCGTCTTCACTACCCAAATGAGCTCTCCAGCACTGCCTCAACTAGCATCCTACAGCAGGGAATCTGGCCAATGCTCCTTCTCTCGGGCTCTCAGATCCAAGTTCCCACCAAGCATACTGTTGTAGCCAGCTCTACTGTTTTTTCCTGAGCAAGGTGTAGCGCCCTCTCTCCCAATTGCTTTAGGGGCATAGGCAATGTATGCATGTGTCAGCTCTACCCGCCTGAATGTTGTCAGACCTTTGCCAAGGAGATTCAGAAACTGTAGATACCAGAGGATAAGTTAACCTATTTCCAATGCCTCTGACAATTAAAAACCAAGAAATAGTTAAAGGGACAGGGAAACTTTTGTATAAAATTAGAGCGTATATAGTGTCAATGTGGAACAGGTTCAGACAAATTTTCCTGTTAAATTACGTATGTGAAGTCAGGTAGTTAAGACATCGTGTTAGTGATTGTACATTCACTTCATTTAATTCTCACTAAGAATGAGTGTAGGCATAGTCACATCAAATATGATTGAATATTTTGTTTCAAGTAGTAAGGCTAATGGCTAAAGTAGTGATGGCAAAATTAAACTCTAGAACTAAAAATCAAATATCTTAAGGAATTTTTCTTTCATCCATGATTTCCTCACTTGTATATAATTTGACTGACTGGTCTAGGTAGATAGTCCCTTTCATGCTTTGGGTTTCAGATTACACTAAGTTCAATCAGTTTCTGCATTCTCTCCTTCCATGTTCTTTTCCTAGTGAGTAGCAGATGAGTACAATACAGTACAAACCACAGTACATAGACACTTCAAAGTCCCTGTTCACAGTGTTCCTTTTCTTAGTTTTGTCAGAAAAACTTGCAATTTTAGCATGAATTACCCAAATGTGGAGTTGTTAAAGAGTGGCTTCTTTAGTCGTTTTTATCTTCCCAAGCATCAGTAAAACTTCTGGTAGTGGTTATTTATGGGGAGGTACAGCCTGAATAGTATTATTCACAAAAAAGAAAAGAATTTAAATAGGGGGAAACCTATACTTAGTTTTTTAAATAACTGCTATCAGATCTGCATTTATAAAGATAGATATGCATTAGATAATAGTTATGAAACTTTGGGGAAGCATGAAATCATGTCTAAAATAGAAAAGAAATGACAAATAACCTCATATTTTATTACAGTAAAGAGAGTACAGCCTCATGATTTTTCTTTTTATTCAATAGTGTTTCATATTGGTATAATTTCTTATGCAGTTTGGAATAAATATTATAATTTTTTGGTTAAAAAAAATGAAATCATTCTTTTGGTGATGAGTCATTTCCTATGACCAAAAATAGTGACAGAAAGTATTTCAGGTCACTAGGATACATTTACTCAAAAAATTGCAGGTAGTAGAAAATAAAAGCTGTAAGGGTCCAGAAACTTTTAACCTTCACACGTCTATCACCTTACACCTGTGAAAGCATTTCTGAGACAAGCCCACAAAGGAAGTTATTTTCTCCAGTTTCAAAATGGTGGTGACTGATTGCACATAATGAGACTAGTTCTGACATCTTGCATCTTGGTAATCAGAACTTGTCATTGAATCATTAAAAAAAATAGCTCATTCAAGTTTCAGTTTCAGGTTTGAGACATCTTTCACATTCGATGTCAGATTCATGGACCATAGGCTGGAACTTGGCCCTACTTATTCTTACCTGGTTCCATTGCAATTTAAACAATCTCTGCAAATGAATAACCAGCCTGTGGCTAAAATTGATATACACTCTAAGCAGAAACCAAATTGGATATAAATTTCTGTTGTTCACCATGGTCATGACTTTAAGCAAGTTTCTTAATCTTTCAATTTTTAACTCTTTCTTAGGTATGTTGTAGATTAAATCTCTGACTAAAATTTGTGGGGTTCATCCTGCATATGAAACCTGATCAGTGGTCTTCCCTCTTCACCCAGTCCAGTTTGAATGATTGAGTTGTAACAATATTTCTTCTTGGGCAATTGCTTATTTTTTTATAGTATTTCTTTATGAAACTCAATATCTTGGTGGGGATGCTCATTAAATCCCTGTATGATTGTAATCTGACCTCAGCTGTCTCTGATCCCTCTCCACACAGTCCAAATGGGCACGTTTGTACAGAAAATGATCTTCTCCTCTGAATGCTTTGGTAACAGACCCATGGTTTACAAAGAAAATGTGTCTCAGACTTGATTATCATGTAAGAAACTTCTCATGAGCATGTTGCCATTTCCTCTCCCAGTCTCATGTTCTATCCTCTTACTAACCACCTGAAGATTTAAATGTGAGATTTTCTCCACATCCATTTGCATTTGAAAACTCTTCTGACTACTCAAAACCCTCACCCTAATATCCCATCTGCCCTTGCCAACATTTTGATTGGTATACCTCCTCTGTGATCTGGTTGTGTATCTGAATATTTTTGCTTATCGTTCATAGCAGCATGGTAATGTTAAAAGGCGAGAATTTTAGCAGTTTATTAATCATAATGACAGAAGAAAGAGAGGTAGGTCAGGGTTAGAGCATTTTATATAACGTGCAGGAAGGCCTGTGTTCAGTCACCAGCACCATGTATTACATAAGAATAACTAAAAAAAGAGGTGAAAAGTATTAGGACACAATACGTTTAGGGGGATTAATAATCTTATAGCAGAAATGACCATCCTTTTGTATTTTCCTATGTGAAGACACTGTAAAATCATGGGTAAGATCGTAAATCCTTGTTACTTGATTGAATATTTCCTAGTATTCAAAAAAGTGAGGAATAAACATACATTCATCACAAAAAGTAGAGGTACATTTTCTCCATTTTGTCCAAATCATCCACCTTCATTTTGTTTATAATAATGAGTATCCTGTGCATTGCAATTAACTACCTCACTAGTCACCGTTTCCACTGGGTTGTGCATACAATGAATTACAAAACCTAGCCATGACTTTTTTTTTTATAGCCTCAGACTTCTACTTAAACATGACTCAAAGGATTTATTATACAAGTGATTCAGACAAATGACACGACTGAGCACTTTCATTACATAGAATTCCATTTGCCTTTCAGTATGCACATCGGACATAAAATGAGACATTACCTAGGGGGTAAAAATGGAGGCTGAAATAGAGGACAAAACAAGAAAGGAAATTCTATAGCAGTCAGAAAAGGAGAACTGAGAAACAGGGATGGCTTAAATAAAGTGCATGCCTGCATTATCCTTAGTAGGGAAAAGGAAGGGGAAAATGTGTAATTGAAAAACATTTAAGAGATGCCAAAAGGATGAAAATACACAGGGTAACCACTTTTGAAGATATGGCAGCCCCACTAAGGGAAGAGTTACAAAAAACTTCATAGACTGAAATCCTACAGTTCACGGTAATCCCCACTGACAGGAATGATGGACATTATCACTGTGCAACCTGAGATCACTAAGGAAACCGTATGGTATCGGGGCAAGTGAACTATGCTATCACTGAAAGCCACTTAAAACTGAAAGGATAAAATAGATTCCTTTCATATCAAGAGTTGAAATGTGATTGCAGTTATATAATTATTAGTAAAATGGAAGAATGATTAAATAGACAAGGGGGCTTCATGTATTAAGAAACACTAAAGGTTGGTTGTATTTCCCATAAATCATGAATTTTATCTTTGCAAACATTGTACCCCATTCTTATTTTGTTCTACTTTCTTATACCCAGAGGCTTTTGGTCATGAGTTTAATTTTTCTAATTTATTAATCAATAACCAAGATAGTTCATTTTAAAAAATTGGTTCATGTTTCTCATTAATGTCACAGCATTTACAACTACATTTTAAGGACTAAGATGAACTGTGGGTCAGCAGTTATGACTGCTGGCAATTCAGCAACTGGGTATTATAGTTCATATTGTGAAGTAATTTTGCACATGATGGATAGTCCATATACCATAAAGAAGTTACCATTTGTATTATGGATATATCTGAAAATTCCCAGTGCAATAGATTTTGTCAGAAAAAACAAATGTCCTAACACAATGTCTTATGTCAAGCATTAAAGTAAGGGCTGACAGTTAGCACCAGTTTACTTCAAAGGAGTGTGTGTCTACCCACATTTCTGTTTAAACATGTGATTCTCCTGATTCTAAAGTATCTCTTCAAGGTAGCAGTATAATTATTTTTCCTAGGAAGAAGCTAACATTAGAGAAGTTCCCCAGTATAAGGAAAGTAGCAGAAAATAACTCCACATTAAATCATGAGCTTCACTCCTGGTAACTGACTTGTTCTTTTAGATAACTGAAAGGCAGTGAAGGAAGTGACCACTTGTTTTTTTTTTGTGGGTGAAGAAAGTAACACGCAACCACAATCCACTACAGCTGAGTGGTGCCCAGCTGGTGCTGATAGAGGCACTGACTGTTGTGGTTACAAATTGGGTTTTATTCCTGAAATTCTTAGGCTACAGAGTCTCTATCAGTGCCAGCAACGTCTGCTTTCACAGGGTGTTGAAGATGATGTGACAAAGAATCATTTGCTTACTACTCTTACTAGGACTTGGAAAGGTTCCATCTCAATTTTAGTATAAGTGAGACTTGTGCAAAGTTAGACTATCAATGAAAATGAAAATTCGTGAGTATTCTTTCCTCTACAGTTATTTAACTTATATTTAAATGCTTCTATGTCCTATGATTGGAAGAAGAGTGACATAAAAAAATCCTCTTACCCCAAATTGGTATAACATTGAAGTCCAAAAAAAAAAAAAAAAAAAAAAAGTATGGGAACCAAACAGCCACTTGTGGTTAGTTAAAATCTTTTTTAAACAATATTTTAATGAATTCTTTGACAATTTCATACAATGTATTTTGAATACACCCATTGCCCTCTCAGCTCTGTTATAGCTATCCTCTTCACCCTCCCATCCCATGTTACTCAACTTTTACCTTTCTTCATTAAGGTTGCTGTGCCCCCAAAGAGTCTAATTTGTTTTGCCTAGTTTGTCTTGGAGTCAGACATTCCTGGGCATGTGGTCCACTTAATAGGGTTCACATCATTAAGGAAAACTAACTGTCCCTCTCTCTGTGGCTATCAAATGTCAATAAAATCTGCGAGGGGTAGGATTTCATGCCCACATTCCCTGCTCTTTGTGCTGTAAATTGGTTTGGTTCAATCTTGCCAAGAACTTTTAAAAATGTTGTCTATTGAGCAAAAAATAATTTTAGAAAGATGGGTAAAAAGGGCTACTTCAATCAAAAGATGAAGAAAAACATGAAGTTATGGTGTCATTAAAAATGGTGCTATCACATCATGATAAAGACATTTTAAATTCTACATTTTTATTATTTCTCTAAGTATATGAATCACTCACTATATAAATGCCAAAATTATTCATGGTATAAACCTATGCTCAAGAAGACAGGGAATCAAAACCCATACATGGCAGCATACAGTAAATCTGGACAAATTGGCTGCAAGTTATGTTATTTTGCCCACAAGGCCACTGTGTAAGTGAATGAATTCCATGTGTAAGAAATTCAATGTCAAGTGACACTTGCCTCTTTTCTTCCAAAACATCATACATTTCTAATTTTTGTAATTTATTCTACTTGCCTCCGTTCTCCACACATCTACTTATGAAAACACTACATACTTGATTTTTTTTTATTTTTCTGTATTGTATCTGTCATCACTCATTATTTCTAATGCATGTGTAATAATGGCCTTATGTTTGAAGGTACTAGTGCATGTGTGTTAGCATACATGAGGAGAGAGAGGTAAACTTTGATTGTTCATCCACATGTTTGCATCTGTGAATTGAACATATTTGTGAGTCTTCACCTCCCTGGAGGTGCTTTCATAACCAAGAATTTAAACACATAAGCACAAAATTCTAAAATAAAATCTGGAACTACTGGTATTGATGGTTTTAGGGCAAGAATACTTTTATTATTAATTATACTGTAGTAGAAATAATATTCTGGTATAATATATGGGATTTAATTTATAGTCAATTATTAATTTTTCTTATGGGCTTCAAGTTTAAAAAAACAATGAAAAATACTGCCAAACGTATTTTATGTTATGAACAACACATCCTTTATTTATTCATTGACACAGAAACTTAACTTTCAGCTTGAAACACAGCTTTCATAGAATTAGTATTTTAATTTCTCGTTTTTTAAGAAACCCATAAAATGTCTCTAGTACTATAGTTAGATGTTCTAGGATTATTTTGCCCAAATAAATTTCACTGAAAGTTTAAAAGCCTTTGCTTTATCATTTGCTAGTAAAATAATAATAATAATGATATATTTATTGATAATATACTGCTCAAGTTATGAATATATATGGAAGGCATAAAATTAAATTTATAGCACGTATAAACTGTTAAATAAAAAGTGGATATGGTACCTTTCATTTAACTTTACTCTGTAAAACTGTTTCAAAGAAAGTAAAAGTAGATAAACCACAGATTAGCAGTTATAATAAGGGTTGAAATCCACTTTTCTGATATATGTCCTGTTCCTAATACAATGCTAGACTAGCAGCCTTGAATCATGTGAAGTTTATTTCTTTCAGCTGAGTGATTGCTATTTCCAGGAAAAAAAGGTGTAGATAAGTTGACAGCATGCATGCTTAGGACTACTCAAGCCTCCAGCGGAGCCCTGTTAACAAAAATGCTGAAGATAAAGACTGAATGAAAAATAAAGCAGAAATAACCAGAGGTTTTTAATAACAATTTTCTCTCTATTTTAAATGTTGATTCCTCATCTACACAATGTTTTTCTTGGACTTTGCTAATTAAATGCAGATAAAGGAAGATAACTAATTAGGACAAAATATAATATGAATAAGAATGTTACTTTTTTCAATTTTCCACCTAGTAATAAAGATGACTGATTGTCTATAAAATGCACACCTTTAATTTACTTAATATATGTCATGCATACATTGAGAGCTGTAGTTACACTAATTTTAGTATAATAATTACATGCATTAATTCCATTTCTACTCTTTCAAAAATCTTTTGACGTGCAGAAGAATATATACACACAGCAATAGTGTAGATTTTTAAAGTTTAAACATGGGAGAGAACCTGTCAGAGCCTTTTGCTGCTTGAATTATTTGCATATTTAAGCATTATAAAGAGAGGATTCTCAGAAAGCCTTTTTGGCATTTCTGTGTGATGTGCACTCTAGCCTGACAACTCCTGTCCATCTCACCCCTTCATGTATATTGCTGTATGAGCAAAAGCATGGTGCATGCTTAGGCATTTCTGAATTCCAACTGTTCTGGACCAATTTTAGAACTCATCTTTTTCTTTATTCACTTGGGGAATAAAAGGATATAGTTCTTCTATGAGAAACTGATAGCATTGTGAAGCCATAAGTTAGTTTCTCAGCTCATCTTGCTTAGCAAATACTTCACATTATTTGAGATTGAATTAGTGATTTGAGGGTATGTATGTATGTATGTATGTATGTATGTATGTATGTATGTAATGTATGAATCTGGAAACTACACATTCATTTTCTATATGCATTGTGTATTTATTCCTCTAGGTATATTGAAGTTTAAACTAGATAACTAAAAATGAATGACATGATAGTTTGGTGGTCGTTAAGTGAAATTTCTTCTGCAAATCTGAATATCTTATTTAGAAATGTATACAGCATTTTTATTTAAATTAAAAACAAACTTGTTTTACATTTCCATCCCATTTCCTTCTCCCTCCTCTCCTCCCCTGCCCCTCTACCAACATCCCTATCCTATCCCCTTTGTGCCCCCAGGGAGGGTGAGACCATCCATGGGGGATATTCAAAGTCTGTCATATCACTTGAAGCAGGGCCTCGGCCCTCCCCATATGTCTAGGCTAAGAGATTATCCCTCTATGTGGAATGGGCTCCCAAAGTCCATTTGTAAATAGGGATAAATACTAATTGACTACTAATGGCCCAAGAAATTTCCTAGGCATCCTAACTGACACTCATGTTCACGGGTCTGGGATGGCCCTATGCTTGTTTCCCAGCTATCAGTCTGTGGTTCATGAACTCACCCTTGTTCAGGTCAGCTGTTTCTGTGAGTTTCTCCAGCCTTGTTTTGACCCATTTGCTCATCACTTCTATCTCTCTGCAATTGGATTTCAGGAGTTTGGCTCAGTGTTTAGCTGTGGTTGTCTGTTTCTGCTTCCATCAGCAATTAGATGAAGGTTCTAAGATGCCATTGAACGTAGTCATCAATCTCAATGTTAAAAAAAGGGTATTTAAGGTAGCTTCTCCACTATGGATTAGATTGTTAGTTGGGGTCATCCTTGTAGATCTCTGGACATTTTCCTAGTGTGAGATTTCTCTTTAAACATAATGGCTCCCTTTATCATGATATCTCTTTTATTGTTCTATTCTTCCCACAACTCAATATTCCTGCTTCCTCATGTCCTCCTCTCCCCTCCTGTTCGCCTCTTCTTTTTTTCCTATCCCCTTCTCTACTCCCCCACCATGCTTCAGATCTACTGAAACATGGTTTATAATGTTGCTAATTTGTTTATTTCTCTAAAACTTAATTTAGGATTATATTGACAATCATATTGAGCATCAATTATTTAAATAGGGACAATTTATAGAGTAAAATGAAGATAAAAGTGATTCCAATAATAAATGATAAATCATGAAATACTTGGCAAATTTCAAAATGGTATCAAAGGCAGATACTACACGAAATAGGTAGAATGACAATATGCTAATTTTGCAGAAAATTACATGAGTTAATAATGTGGTACAGTATCATAGGTTGCAGTAGTATGAATGTAATAGCTTCCCTCTCCAACACTATGTAACAGATGCAGATGTTTTCTGTATCATAGAACATCCGAAGATCATGTAGAAAGATAGGAAATAGGTACAACTGTTTATTCTGACTGTTCTTGGTATTCATTGAGAAAAACAGAACCCCCCACAGCACAGACTAGCAGAGATTATCCAGTTGTTACCTTAAACATGTTGTCCTTCTTGTGCAATGATCATATCTGACAAACAGTGACAGCATATGGACTTTCAGACAAAGCTTCTGCAATCAAAATTGAAAACTATGTTTATGTTCCTGCCTATTCATCTCGCTGGCTTTTAGGGAAGGAAATATTGATGAGCAATTTCCCTGTATTCCAACAGGGATGCTTTTTGCAGTTATTGAATAGAAGAAATATTAGGAAGCATACTGAGTATGCTATAATTGCTATGCAGATAGTGATGATTCATAAGTGAGGAGAGAGTCGGTTCTAGTTGTTTTTTTATCACTGATGTTTCAGTGTCAAATAATTATGACTCTTTAAGAGATGTCACTTTTCATCTTTCCTTTTCCTTCTCCCCAAATAGATAAATAATTTGAAAGTTCCCCGAGGAAAAGCTCAAGCTTTTGTAAGGAACAAGAGAGAAGTCATAACTCACCAGCCATTGATGGCATCTCACTTTACTTAGGCACCACACATATTTTACTCTTGTGTTTATAGAAGGCATTTTACTTGAGAGAATTTTTGGTGTAATTTGAACTGAATAAATTTTTAGTTTCTGTACCAAATTGCAGGTATGGGAATGAGATAGTGGTGAGAAATTCCTATGTCTGTAGGGCCATTTATAGCATGTATGTAGAAGGAGTCACCAATCAATTTCAAATGCAGAATTCAAGTTTACCAATTAAAATCACCCAAAATATTATTGTTGGGTATATTACACTACTCAATGTAGACAGGCAATGATTTATTTCTTAGATGTATTAGTGGAATTTTCTTTGCTTCTTTGATAGTAAAGTCACATCTTTCTTGAGAAAGTAACAGAATAAAAGGGGATGGGTGATAGGTAAGATGGCACTTAGCCTGTATCACTATGGTCTGCCTGACCATAGTGGGTTGCTTTCATTCTAAGACCCTGCTTTAAGAAACAAGTTCTATGCTTAGTGCTTGTAACTGTGTGGAAGGGGGTTACTGAGACAGAGTGAAACATTTAATGGTACAGGATGTGCTTCTATACCTATGTTTCAGAAAATGCTATCCATCATCTACTTATTTTTTTCTAAAAGTATTTGCATTAGTGGACTCTTCACTCAAATGGAGCAGGAAGAAATGTAAGTTATTAAACTGTAGAGAGCTGCGAAATGCCACACCTTAAAGATGGCACTGGCTTCCGCCTTCCACCTCCCCAAGGGTGAGCACTCTCTGGTGTAAACAAGCCCTTATTTGGTTAAGTCTGTTCAGCCTGTCTGCTTCCGCCTTAGAGTAACCTATCTGCAGGGTCAACGTAGCTCACTGGGGTTGGTTAGTGCAAGGGTATTTAAGCCCATGCAGGGGTGTCCTGGGCTCTCGTGGGTTAGAGGAAGCATGTTCAAGGATCCTGATTAAAACTGCATAAAGATCTTCCCGAAGTTGTGTCTTCCTTGCTGGTAGGGGTAGGCGCGTACATTAAATTATGAATAACATTGTTGAATTTAAGTTCAATAATGGAAACAAGTATTTTTTTTAAAGAAATAGACATTCATTTACTTAACAAAATGATGCAGGTAGACTTGATCTATACCTCTGCAGTGTGTACTCATACAAACCCAAATTGGAATAGTGTTTCTTTCTCAATTGGAAAAGTAGAAACCACCTCAGCTTTCTCAGTCTTGCAAGTGAATGGAAAGAGTTTAAAAACAATAAAAGCAAAGGATTATCTTTTCCAGAACTGTTAGCCCTGAATACTTCCTCCTAGTTTCTTGGAACCAAAATTCCCATTAAATATTTGATCTTAAATTTTGCTGTAAAGTAACATTGTGTAGTTGTCTCCAGGATGAAACTGATGTAAGTACAAAACTCTCTCATGGGTGATAGTAATGAAATGTAAAATTATAGTTGTTCTTGCAGAAAAAGTTGTAAATAGAATGAAGTAGAAATCAAATAGCTTTAAATACACAGAAATAGTCATCGTGGAATGTTTAAAATGGAGACCAAGTGAGAAAGGTCATTTCATATTAAAAATTATTACATAAATGTCATGAAGTAATATCTCCATTAATCTCCTAGGAAATATAAAAGAAAAACTGGATAAACTATACATCTGGTAAAAGTGCCCTGCTACATAAGTGGAAAGAACTGATTATGGATTCCCAGGACCCACACATAAAGCCAGGTGCAATTGTGTTCAGTTCTGTTATCCAAACTGGAAGGGCTGATGGACAAAGTGAGTAAATCCATAAGACCAGCCAGCCTAACCTAATGTGAGTTACATGTCATTGAGAGATCCTGTCTCAAATTAATGCCGAGTGGGACAGACACTAAACCTTTGACCAGCAAATGTGTATGAGCCTATTATGCATATCTGCACACATATGCATATACACAAATATGTGCACATGTATACACTGTACCACAGATAAATAAATAGATATAGAACCAACATTAATGGTATTAAATATATGACAATCACATAAGTTCCCTTAAATATTTTCCTGTTATATTAGAAATGAAACAAGTTGAAATTCTGGAAATTGAAAACATGGTAATTGTTCTTGCAGTAAATTTAGATTTAATTAATTTATTTATTTAATATGTTAATGAGTTGTGTACACATGTGGTATGATATGGTGCTAGAGGCCATGGGATTATACAGTAGGTGACAACTAATACTCAATAGGTCATCCTATGAGATGAGTGACTCTGATAGGGAGCCCCACTTGATAAGGCCATAGGTTCACTAGCAATAGATTATTATCTCTGTAATTCTTCTCATGTGCCACTAGAAACAGCTATGTGTATTATTTCCACCGTTTGTTTACTTATCTTGTGAAAATTTTCTGTCTGCTGAGCACACATATAGCTATGTTTGGTCAAGAAGAAAATTTCTGCCTAAACAGTATTTCTGATGAGTAGAAATAATGCTAGGATATTTTTCATTACTCAGACTGTTTTAAAATAGTAATAGTATCCTCAGTCTCAAAGACAGCAATTTTATACTTCAGAACAAATTCAAAGCAAATTGGTTGCCCTTGGAGGTACATATCTGGTTTGCCGCTAGAGACAAATACAGGAGGTTGATTTTTCAGGTGTTTATTGTTGATTCAACAATAAAATTGAAGCAACTTTAGTAAACATAACTTTCTCAGTTGTGGGCTTTATGTATGTACTCCCAACCCCAAGGTTCACCCAACTAACTTTTTATTGTTTAAGTTTTGAATTTCAGTGTCACTTTCTGTCTGGGAGCCCTGGTCACTCAGAGCAATGTGCTTACTGTACTAACTGGCTGGTCAGCCAATCTCCCTAGGCTGAGAGAAACTGTGTAATGAGTTTGGTTCAGTTTCTTATTGTTTTTTTCTGTAAGAGATGCCTGGCCCTGAAGATGTGATACCTATTTGTCTAGAGGCTTTTGCTGTGAAAGGAAATGTGTGATGGGGTGAGAAATATGAGAGATGTAGGGAGGAGTAAGAGAGATGAAAGAGCTATGTGTATATGTGTGTGTGTGCTAAAGGAAGAGGTAGCTGACTGTAGAGAGAGGGGGGGAAGCTGAGTGGATAGAGAAATAGAGAAGATGCAGCTGTATCGAAGAGAGATGTATATGTAGATCAGATGCATGTGAAGAAAGAAGTATATGGCTGTGTGGAGAATGTAACTGTAGGGAAGAGATGTGGTTGTGTAGAAGAAGAAGTATGAATCTGTGTGGAGAATGTAACTGTGAAAATAGATGCAACTGTGTATAGGCTGTATAGAAGGTAGATGTAGATGGGGAGGAAGATATAACTGTGTGTAGAGATATACAGCTATGCAAGAGAAAGATGTTTGTATGTAAAGAGAGATGTGCAACTATGTGAAGATGTAACTGGTAGAGAGATTGTCAAGAGAGATTACATATGATGAAGTAAAAGAGAAGGTTACTATCAGGAAAGACTGTGCTTCATATTCTTTTGTTAACATTGGAATGTGTAAGTTTCTTTATTTTCCCTCATATAGAAAAGTGTAGCCCAAAGATAGAGAAGAAATATTTTTTAAGTTCCTCACTGCTTTGTGAAGGCATTCTTTTCACTACCCTGGATACAGTCCAGGGAGCTTCTCTCCTGGGCTGCATCAGCAAGGGTGTGAGGTCAGAATACAACTTTCACAGTTCAGTTCTTTCTACCATGTGGGACCAGTGGCTCAAACTCAGGTTATCATGCTGGGCAGAAAATGCTTTCACCCAGTGACTCATTCTGCCAATGTTATTGTACATCATTTAAAATGGATTTATTATCTTGAGAAAATGGAGGGTAAATGATAATGAAGAGACATGGGAAGCTGCTGGTCAAAGTTAAAGGGGTGTAGTTACATAGAATGATAAAACTCTAGAGATCCATGACTGATATAGTGCAAAGGTTCAAACTGGAGACTCACAGGGTACATGGAGACAAATTGTTCTTCTGTGATAGAGATTTATCAGCACCATCATTATTGCCACAGGTAAATCGGCAGGCAGGAATATGTCAGACATATAGACTGACAGGCAGGCAGGCAGGCAGACAGACAGACAGACAGACTGACAGGAAGCAGGCAGAAAGACTGACAAACAGACAGACAAAATGCCATGGTTCTGGATAGCATGAAGTACATACAAATGTCCTTCAATGTCCATGAGTGAGGTCTTCAGTACAGACTCAAGAGATGAAATCCACAAATTCTCATATTTCAGTACTAAATAGTGAAACAGTATTGCTTGTCCAGCACATATCCTCTTGATGCAATAAATCATTTCTATATTGCTCTGGTACCTAAAGCAAGTTCATTGTTATGTAAGCAGCAATGTATTCTATTGTTAAGAATGTCAAGAGAGAAGAGTATTTTCTGTGAATACTTTCAATGTGGGGTTGTTTGAAGCAGCAGGATCCAGGAACACAAGGGTCCAAGTGTACTGAAAATACATAAAACTTGCTAACAGAGTAGAATTTGAATGTCCTAACTACTTATGGAAGGAAATTTTGTAAGTGACAGGCATGCTAATCAGCTTAGCTATGACCACATGTATGTATCAAAATAACATGCCACAGGTGAAATATTTATTTTTTTGTCAGTAATACCTCAATCAACAGGAGCCCAATTTGGATACAAGAAGATCTAACCAACTATGAGTCTAGTTTGTATATGGAGAAAAAAATGTAAGAAAAAAAATTAAAGAAGCTCAGAGTGAAAAGTATATTTCAGTTTTTATTTAATTGAATTGTAAAAATGCAAAATACAGAGAATGTTAAATATCAAACAAACAAATAATTCAATATGTTATGAGTAGGTTTTTCCTTGAGGTTGGTCCCACTGCCACACCAGCCCCCAAATAATAATATACAGAAACGCTGTATTTGATACAATGCTGTTGGCCAGTTACTATCCTTTCTTGCCAGCTAGCACTGTCTTAAATATTAACCCATTTCTATTTATCTAAGTATTTCCGTGTAGCTCATCTTACCGGACAGAGGGGCTGTCATTCTACCTCTCCGGCTCTCCATGTTGACAACTCCTTCCTGTTTCCTCTTTCCTTCTTGTCTCCTAGCCCTGCCTATCTTGCCCTCCTATTGGTCAATAGTGCTTTATTCATTAACCAGTATGAGAAACATATTTACAGAATAACATCTCCCATCAACAATATAAAGTTAGTTGTAATGATTTCTACAACAACAACAACAACAAAAACAAAAGATTTTGTATACACAGGAAATAAGAGAAAAGAATCAGAAATATATCTACATTTTGAAACATATACTAGCAATACAGAAGGCTAGAGACAATGGTATTTACTGAAACGAGAAAAAACACAGATGACAGATATGGAATTAAGACTCAGTTTATACATAATACTTTGATGAAGACTTTAGTTTATCAGTACATTAAAATATTTATTATATTTATCTACTTTTGAGGTACAGTACATTTTGTGTCCAGTACATTTAAACTGTTCTATAAACAGTGCCATAGTTTATATCCATTATTCTGCCTGGGATTCTTCAACCTAGGATTGCTGTCATGTGTTGCTGATCATGTGGAAATGGCGGTGTGTGTGTGTGTGTGTGTGTGTGTGTGTGTGTGTGTGTGTGTGTATTTGGTATATGTGTGACATTTGTCTCTAAGGTGTCCCTTATGTAGAAGGTAGAGGTTGACAAGATGATTTTCTCTTAAACTTTCACCACTTTCTCTTTGAGTCTAAACCTCTTCTGGAACCCAAGCTGAACATTAGAGAGATCCACATGAACCTGTCCCCTGTGCTGTGATCACAGGCATGAACCATTGTTGGCATTCTCACTTATGGTAACTTGAACAGATACCTCCATGCTTGTGCACACACTTTATGCTCTGAGCCATCAAGTAAGCCACATTTCATATTTTTCTAAATAAATTTATATTTTCATTAAATAAATCATATTTTATACATCAATCTCAGTTCCCTCTACCCCCTGTTCTCCCAGTCCCCCAACTAACACACCATCCCATCCCCATCTAATCCCCAGGGAGAGTGAGGCCCGCCATGAGGGATCTACAAAGTCTGTCACAACATTTGGGGCAGGTCCTAGGCCCTACTCCATGGGTCTAGGCTAAGAAAGTACCCCTCTACTCCCAAAGTTCATTTATGCACTAGGAATAAATAATGGTTCTACTTACAGAGATCCCATAGACTGCCAAGTCCTCCTAACCAACACCATGGGCATCTGGGTCAGTCTTATGCTGGTTTCCCAGCTATTACACTGGGGTCCACGATGTCCCCCTTGTTCAAGTCAGCTGTTTCTGTGGGTTATCTTATCCTGTCTTGACCCCTTTGCTCATGACTTTTCCCTCTCTGCAACTGGATTCCAGCAGTTCAGCTCAGTGATTAGCTCTGGATCTCAGCTTCTGCATCCTTCAGTTACTGGATGAAGGCTCTAGGATGGCATATAAGGTAGTCATCAATCTCATTATCACAGAAGGGCATTTAAAGTAACCTCTACACTATTGCTTAGATTGTTAGTAAGGGTCATACTTGTAAAACTCTGGGTTCAAAAAAAGGAACTACAAGTAAGTGAAGGAACTAAAATCTGAGGGTAAAAAGGATCTACTCACATACAATTGCTCATCTTCATGTTCCTTTCTTCTTCTATTTCTGTCACTGTGTCTCTTTGTCTGTTTCTCTCTCTCCGTCCGTCTCTCTCTCTCTCTCTCTCTCTCTCTCTCTGTCTCTGTTTCACCCCAGTTCTTGGAGGTACAGATATATATATATATAACAGTAATAACTTTTGAAAAACAATGTGAGGCTTGAGTTTTTCTGGATCAGTAAGGCAGATAAGATTTACACACAGAGCAATAAACTAAAACTGCTAGGAAAAACTTTTAGCATCAGTTACTTAGAGCTATAGGTCAAAAAGGAGGTCTAAGTTTAATTTGCTTAAGAAATAAAACCTGGTGCCTTCCAGTGCTCTGGTCTCCACGGAGGCACAGGCATTTAGAAAAGGATGAGCAAATGAGCTGATTACTTGTCTTTATCTTCTGGTGGTGGGGGCAGGGGGCAGGAGGGAGCAGTTAATCTCTGAGCTAAAATCTTGGGTTAATAAAACAAGAAGTTTGAGAATCTTTTAGTGCAGGGTTGGTTTTAGTTTACTGTTTCTTTATGTGCCAGTGAGGTAAAACTAGGGCATGCTTATTGTTTTCTGTCAATTCTAGGCAGCTATTAATCAACAACTTTGGGCATGTAGCAATTCCAGGTCCTCAGATATCAAAGGATGTCTTAGATGGGATACTTTTGCATGGGTCATAAACACTGACCAAATGCCTGTCAATAAAGATAATTGCTGGATAGCTGATCTCTGCAGTTTCAACAGAGAAGAACAAGGGCCTGATACTGGGAAACCAGTATCACACACACCTAAGGAATGTCATTAGTAGGACCTGTTAATGGGGAACAGGCTTTACACATAGCTAGGGAGTATAATCAGTAAAACTCCAAATGCACAGGAGAAATTGTTCCCAGTAAATGATTAGATAGTGCCAAACTGTGGGAAGTAAATCCCAGGTGTGTTACAGAATGGAATAGGCTACAGGAATAATTTACAGCAAGAAACAGCTAATTCATTCACCCTATTATAATGCCAAGCACAACTTTTGTACTGGTTTAATCCATCAGGAGAGTTCTTAATTCTTCAAAGTTATCTCATGATAAGATGGCTATATAATTACTGTGTGACCTTGTGGCTTGTAGTAAACAACAAGGAGAAAAATCTTTTTGGGGAAGGTGGAAGCTATGATGTGGTCCATTGAGACAAAGAGTTTCCCCTTAGTCCATTCACCTTTAACTGCAAGTCATGAGTAATTGACCTGGCTTGCTGCCTCTGGCTTCAGCTATGCCACCAGTAATAGGCAAGCCTTCATTTTTACTTTGTGTGATTTTGTTTTCCTTATCTAGTAACTCTGGCTAAATCTTCCACTGCGGCTTTAAATGAGTATCAGCAATCAGTATTTTTCCTCTGTTATTGATCTGATAAGGATCTTAATTCATTACCATTGCACCCATGGTACCTGTAGATGTCGGTTTTTCTTTTCCTAGTTTTTCCATTTTATTTCGTGTTCCCTCCCTTTCTTTCTTCATTCTTTTGTTTTCTTTCATTGTTCAATGGGATTATTGAATTTTTGTTTTGTCTTATTGTCTTCTTTCCCATTTTATTGAAAATATATTCTTTGCTTATATAATTTATAAGGATTATACTTTCTCCTACCTTTATTCTTCCATCTTCCTATTTGCCCTCCAACCCAGATCCACTCTCCCTCTGCTTATCATTAGAACAGAACAGGCATGCAAAAGATAAAAACATAACAAAATGAAATAAACTCTAATAAAATAAAACATCCAGGAGGAAAAAGGCAAACTGAGCCAGTATTGTACAAACTTCACATTCAGTCAATTTCTCCCCACAAATTTTTATCTTTATTAACTGAAAAATTAAATATAAAAAGTGTATTTTCATACAGTATGTTCTGATTACTGTTTCTGTATCTCCAACTTCTTCAAAGCCCTCCTCACCTCTTTCCTATCCAAAGCCACACTCATTGTGTCTCTTGTTAGAAAACAATCAGGCAACTAAATAGTAAAATAAGACATAACAAAGCAAACAAATCAAGTGGCAAAAAGCAGAATACAAGAGCCAGAGGAAAGCACAATAAATTCAGAAACACGTGAACAGGAATCTGCCCCCTCCCAAAATTCAATGCCACTGAGTGTGTTTGTGTTGGGCATCTACAAGCAGTCATTTTCTAATATTGAATATCTAATATTGAACAAAAATATAGAACTATGGTGATATCTTGCTTGTACAAATGAAGCCTATCTTAAGGGTAGAGAATGGAGCTTGACACTACCTTACCACCAAGGTTGGAAGTCTGTACAGACAGACAGGAAAGGAGGTGGCTGAGCAGAAACAGGATATAAGCAGGGAGAAAAAGGAAATCGCTCTCTTGTCTGTTGAGACGCTAAGGAGGTAAAGTGTGGCAGTGGTTTGCTCCTTCCCTCTGATCTCTCAGCTTTTTCCACTATGTCTGACTCTATGTTTTTTATTACTTAGACCAAATAAGAACTACATTTACATAGAACTAAAATAATAGATAACAGTGATGACCCTTTAAATATACAGGCCAAAGTTTGATTCTTTGTAATAGAGAGAGACTCTTGCTCACCACATTGTGTTTTACTGTTTTATCATCACAAGCAGCAAAAATAAATAAATAAGTAAATATCAGTCAAAGCCAAAGTAACAAGTAAGGTAGAAAAATTGAACCCATACATTCCTTCGGTTCAACCAGTATGACTAAACTAATTTAAAGAACAAAATTCTTGAGGGAAGTAACAAAATAAAGTATTTGTAGAAAATTCATCAAAAGAGTGGATATGAAATCTAGGAAGTATAATGATCAAAAAGGAAGAATCAACAAGTGCCAAACTAAAGCAACTTTTATAATTTTTTTCATTAAATTAAAAACAATCTTTTTTTACATATCAATTCCATTTTCCTCTCCCTCTTGTCCTCCCATTCCCCCCATCATCTCCCTATCCCATCCCCCATCTAATTCTCTGAGAGGTTGAGGCCTCCTATTGGGGATCATCAATGTCTGTCACATTATCTTGGGCAGGGCCAAGGTCCACTTACATGTGTCTAGGCTGAGAGGCCATTTCCTCCATAGGGAATGGACTACAAAAAAGCAGGCTCACTGGTTCCACTGCAAGTGGTGTCATAGACTGCCCAAGCCCCCCAACTACAACAACATTTATGGGGCCTGGTTCAGTCCTATACTGGATCCCCAGGTGTCAGTCTGGAGTCCATGAGCTGCCACTTGTTCAGGTCAGTTGTTCCCGTTGGTTTCTTCAACATGGTCTTGACAACCCCTTTGCTAATTATTCCTCCCTCTTTACAATTAGACCCCCAGGAGTCTGGGTCAGAGCTTAGCTGTAAAACAGTTAGAACCAGGCGGTCATTGTCATCTTTCACACCTTTGATCCTAGCACTCCTTGGGGTGTGTGTAGGGGACAGACAGATCTCTGTGAGTTCAAGGCCAGCCAGGTCTACAGAACAAGTTACAGGATAGGCACCAAAAGTTACAAAGAAAACCTGTCTCAAAAAAAAAAGGCCAAGACAAAACAAACGCCATTAGAAATCTAGAAATTTAGTAATCGAATCAAGTGTCAAGTATTAGTAGTGACTAATACAAAATATTAGGCTATTTTATGTGGGCATTACCACCAGATTTTGCAAGTATAAGCCAGATGCCAATCCCATTCAAGTAATAGGAAAACAAAAGTTTCTCATAATTTCTTTCTTTGTATCTTCCCAATGATTACATCTATGTCATTCAAATTACTTTTAACAGCTTTTTGAGAATGCACACTTTAGTATATTTTGGGAGCTAATTCTAGAAAAGTTGACAATTATATTTTTGGTAAGTTTGTTTACTGTTTTACATCATTTAGCAATTACTCATGAAAGTGGTAGCTACTAGATTGGAGAGGTACCTCAGGATTAAGAGCACTGGTTGCTCTTCCAGATGACTCAGATTCATTTCCCAGAACACACATGGTGGCAACAACCATCTATGACACCAGATTTATGGAATTTTGACATGTTCATTCTTCTGACCTACATGGGTATCAGTCATGTAGAGCTCTCACAGACATACATGCAGGCACAACACTCCTATACACATAATAACATGAAAAAAGGTAAAGTCTGACCCAGGCAATGTAGAAGGAATTCCTTCCTTAACTTTTTAACTATTTTCTTTTTTTTGTAAACATTTATTTATTTTATGCTGGATATAATTATACATGCCTTTTTTAATGAAAACAAACATTTATAAACAATATTTGGGAATTTTGGCGTCGTTCTTTCCAAACTGCTTCCTGCTTGTAGGGGGTGCTGTCATGGGGGACTCCTAAGAAGACACAGAAATCCTGGCTGTAGTAGTCTGCAAGGCTGCATTTTCCCATTAACGTTGCTTCAGTGGGTCTTTCTCGATCAAACCACATTAGTCTAGAAGGAATCCACAGCTTTTCATTTTCTGTGGAAACAAGATTAGAAATCCTTTTCCCGAGTAACTTGTCCTTAGGCTTAAATTTTGAAGTCAAAGCATTTTATATATATATATATATATATATATATATATATATATATATATATATATTAATCCAGCAGCATATTTTTCCTTCTTTTTTCTTTTTTTATTAATAATATAATTTAAAAATTTTACATGTGGATAACTAGGAGAAAGAGAAGGGGAGGCGAGGAAAACACCTGTGACTAGATAGATTGAGTGGGGGAAATAAAAGAGGGAGCATTATTGGTTTGAAGAGAAAACTGAACCTAAAGAAAGGTCTAGAGAACTACAAGATTGACTCCAACTAATAATTTGAGCAACCATATGGAAAGGTTACCATAAATGCCCTTCCCTGATAGTGAGGTCATCAACTAAATTATCCACCATCATGGAGTTCTCATCTAGTACCTGTAGGAAACAGAAGCAAACACCTATAACCAAACACTGAGTCAAACTATAATCCAGATTCAGAGAGAGGGGACAAGACCAGGTTGCAGAAACTCACAAAGACAGCTGACCTGAACAAGGAGGAGCTAATGCCCCTCCCAGACTGATAGCTGGGAACCCAGCATGGTACTGACTCAGACCCCCTGAATAGGGGTCTCAGCTAGAAGGACTGAGCAGTCTGGGGGACCTCAGACAGTAGAAACAGGATCTATTCCTGGTGCACAAAAGTACCTTGTGGACACATTCCCCCATGGAAGGATACCCCCTTAACCTAGAGACAGGAGAGAAGTCCTAGTCCCCACTTCAAATGACTTGACAGATAAGACCCAACCTGGATAGCATAGCCCTACAAGTGGAATGGGGTGGGGGGATGGGAGGGGAGGGTAGCCAGAGTGCATGTCATGGGGGAAAGAGGGTAAGAGGGAGGGAGGGAGAGAAGGAGGGAGGGAGAGAAGGAGGGAGGGACGGAGGGAGGGACGGTGGGAGGGAGGGAGGGAGGGAGGGAAGGAGGGAAGGAAGGAGGAAGGTAGGGAGGGAGGAAGGGAGAGGAAACTGGGATCCACATGTAAAACTTAAATTTTTGATTATTTTTCTATCAAAACTTTCAACAAGTCAGACCCATGTAGAATGTTGCAATTTCATCTATTATTTCTTCCTGTGGGCACCCATATAGAAGAACCCTTGTTGGAAGCTTATTTTATTTTCCTCTCATGCTTCATATATGATGGTATTACACTTAGCTTCAGCTATAAACTTGATAAAAACCTAGGACATCAATTTAGGAATTGTTTTTGTCAGATGGGCTTGCAAGCAGTTCTCTGGGGTCTTTTTCTTGATTGCCAATCGATACAACAGATCTCAGCTTACTCTTGTGGGCAGCACTGTCCCTCAGAAAAAGAAGCTGGCCTATATTAAAGAGTCCTGAAAATGAACCTGGAAGCAAGGCAGTAATCAGGGTTCTCCATACTCTTTGCTTCAGTTCCTGCTTCATGTTTCTTCCTTGATGTCCTGCTCTATCTCCATGAATGATGGACTGTAAGTTGTCAGTAAGATAAACCATTTCTTCCCTGGGTTGTTTTTCGTGTTTGTTCACAGCAGCAGGAAACAGGCTAGGACAGATGGCTTGAAACCAAGCCGAATGAACAGTTAAGGGTCCTACATCTGTACCCTATGTCTATGAATACAGAGGAAGGATCTGCTCAGAGAGGGCCAGTTCTCCTGGAGTTCCAGATGATGTTATCTGCAGATTCCAGGAAAACTTCAATACTACCTCAGCCTCAGATGAGCTACACTATCTTCAAGAAATCTGCAGACAGAACTTATTTCCATGATCAATCACTGAGGACTGTTATATTCATTGCCTTCACCCTCAGTTGAGCCAGTGCTGCCTGCCTTCCATTTCAAACAAAGAGATATCCTTATCCCAAGGCTTTGCCAAAATTTAGATACTAAACAATTGCATCTGATCTGGCTCCTGAATTTCTGCATTTAGAGAAAGCTTATAATTATGGCAGCGCAACTGGCCTACACATGTGTTTAATGTATTGAAACAGCAAAATACTTATAATATTCTTAAATTAATTCTTTCAATCAGTATGCTTTACTTAATGAATGTAAACAGGTTTAGTTAGTGAGCAAATGACTTCTAGGCAACTTTTCCAAAAACATTAATCACAGTGAATTCCTTTATTAGCTACTTGAAACAATTGATCTCACAGATATGCTGAAGTCAGTGAAGTAGCTTATGTCATTTTTGAATGGAAGCATGAAAGCTGCTATGATGGTATAATAGGAAGCAAACAAGTTGGCAACTGTGGAAATGGATAGGTCTGAAACGTGTCTAGTAGGACCTCCAAGACAATCAGCTCTATTGTTAATCATCTCTCTTGCTCTCCAAATAAGTAATAGGAATTCATGATATATCTGTTTTGCCCTAGTCCTTATATCACAGTACTATACAGCTTTTACATTGTCAAGAGTTTTGAGATAGCTCATATATGCAATTTTAAAACTTTTATATCTATTCTAAACATGCAAGTGTAGAACAAAATTCAGACAAATGTCTCAATCATTGAAAAACTTAATGTTTCATAGTATTAACAGAACAGATTAGTTCACATATTTTTAGAGTCATTGCCCTATATCCTGTCAAATCATAAAGTAAATAACATTTAAAAAAATGTTCAGTGAACATTTAGTAACATTATATCATGTTGCCTATTACCTTCTCCTAACAACTAATGTAGAAAGATTAAGATAAACATATACTCATTCTTCAAATACGGTTTTGCACTACTAGAATAATGAGATTAGCATAATAATTTTCATGAGATTTCTTTGGTTCTTGGAATTTATTTCCCTAAAGATTCAATAAGCATAAATGTCTCTTAGATTAGGTGGGCATTTTACATTTTATTTTCTTTAAGATACTGCCAAAGTTAAATGCTATAATATTTTATTTAAGAGGCTTTCAATAAATTTTATTTTATGTATTTAAAATATTTCATATTATATAGAGAAAGGAAATCTATTGGAAAAGATTAAATGATGACAGTTTATCTTGAGAATGTTTTGGAAAGAAGATTGATAGCCTTCTCTGCAAAGGCAAATTGCAGTCATAATTTTAATAAGGTGAATTTATTAAATTCAAGCAATGTTTTAGGTTACTTTTCTTTACATATGAATTAACGCTAAGAATTCCCAGTAGCCCAGGGTCAGCTTCCCTTCACAAACATTCGTTAATATGATAGCAAGCAACTAATTTCAATTCAGACACAATAAAGTAAGTTTGACATAGAGGTAAAGCAGAAGTGGTAACTTCATTGGAACATGGCAGATGAATCAGCACTATGAAGGGTGGATTTATCTGAGGAGCTACCTGCTGCTGGTGCCCACTCTCCTCCTTCTGAGCATTTCAACTGATGCCTTCACTTTGAATTCCCACCTGACTTTCATTTGGTCAGCCATGCTTTCCTTGATCTTTGCTGACTAAATGGCAATTTCCTTATATTCTCTCTATATTAGTACACAGATCTCTTTTAAGTATTACCTGCATAATTAATTATGATCTAGGAGCCTTAAGAAATACAGGTGCCTTGCTTCTGACAGTGATTCTAATTTAATTAGTCCTTGTATGGCTTGGGCATTGTGGGTATTAGAAATTAACTAATTATAGTTGTAACTTCAGAAATGTGCTAAAAAGTCTGACTCTTTAGAGTTACCACTTAGCTTAATACCCAAGTAATCTTCTCATTAGATATTATTTAAATTGCAGAGAAAAGAAAATAGAACTTTAGAAAGGCTTGATGACTGACTAGCCTAAGATTAAAACCACTACTATAACAAAGCCGTACTATTCTACCCAAGGTTTACTTATTGCTGATTTACTCCTAGTATTTTTAAAGCAGGGCTGCTTCTGTATTGTGTGAATGAGACATAAAGCAAAATCACCCGATGCTGTGTTGTAAAACTACTGTTAAAATTAAAAACATCATAAAAAGTAAATATCATTTACATATACATTTATAATATTTTATATCTGGGACATATAAATTATTTGTTTTCTTCCCCATTTAATGTGAAAATACAGTGATTCATTTGAATATAAATTCTTATGTTCCTTGAACCTAACCAACACAGCCGTGATTTTATTTGATAATTTACGTCTTAGTATCAAATTCTGAAATGGGTGTTGTTTTGCCAGTATTCTCTGGAGACATTTCAAAAGGTCCCAAGCCTCTGCTTCACACCAAATTTGAGCCTGGGCAATTGAGATCCTATTTTAAAACACACACACATACACACACAAACACACACACACACACACACACACACACACACACACACACACACACAAAGAGAGACAAAGAGAATCCTAATGTATATGTGTGTGTGTGTGTGTGTGTGTGTGTGTGTGTGGTTGTGTGTGTGTATGTTCCACTTAGTTTTAGCTGCACATTTGAAGTTTTCATGTAAGGAATACACATGTATTCTGCAAAGGAATTAAGAACTTCATGGCTAAAGAGCTGGTTTAGCACTAAGAGCATTTAATTCTCTTGCAAAGGACTTCTGTTTGGTTCCCACCACTTGCGTCAAGGAACTTACAATTGCATGTATCTCCAGCTCTAGCAAAATCAGATGCCTATGGCTTCTGCTTTTCTGCATTAATGTGCACATACCTAAACAAAAATATGCATATCTATCTATCTATACATACATAAATATAAAAGCAAACTTTAAAAAATAACAATCATACCTTTTTAGGGCTAATTGAAATAGTATTATGTCAGGAATGGACTGCTACTTAAAGAATTTTTTCTAAGATTTTAAAATTATATTGTCTTTCAAACTATGTTTTTTTTAAAATGTTTCAGTGTATTATTTGACTATTACAATTTGACAATTACAAGTAAATTATTTATTCATATCCTAGAATTGTTTGTGTTTAGGTTATTGGTTTGTTGGGCAAATTACCATAACTTTTAAGGAGTAGTAGTATTCTGATGTATTATGCTGTTCATAGCTGACAAAAGTAGAATGACATAAAAATAATTCCCTATGCTATGAAAGTGTAGAAACACTAAACAGGGGATGTGTTTAATAGCTAAGGGCACACTTTTTAATAAGTCATTTGCCATTGCCTACTGCAGCTAATGTAAGTTAACTAAATCCATGCTAGAACTGAGACAATCCAATTACATATTCGTGGCTTAGAAATGAATGCTTATAAAGAAAAAAAAAACACTCACAATACCAGAACTAAAAACAAACAGATGTCTGTCAGATGTTGAAAGAGTAAACTAACTGGCATATTCATCAAGAATCTATGAGAATGCAAAAAACTCTCTTTCATGCAACATTATAGATGTATTACAAACACATAACTTTGAGTGAAAGAAAGAAAAAATTATGCTTAACAGATATGAATCCTGGTCATTGACAGAATGAGGGCACAGGAGAACATGCTGAATTGTTGAACATAACTTGAATTGGACAGGGAGTTTCTGAGGACACATGTGTGTGTGAACATGGAGCTGTGCATTCACAGTTTGTCAACTGGAAAATAACCTTCTTAAAGAATAAAGACTCTGCATGAGCCAACAATGCAGACTCAGTAACTATTTGCATGATGAAAAAGGAGAAAAATATAGCGTCAAAGTATTTTGCAGTAGTACTCCCTATGGTTGAGTGACTCACAAGAGTGAGGCCCTAAGAAATGGGATTTTGTTTGTTTTCTGATGATTAATTATCCAATGGAATAGAATAGTATTGATATTGAGAATAAATACCTTCTGATATCTCCAAGTGATTGAAAATCACTAATTTAACATTCATAGATGCTTTTTGGTGTTAAGGTAGGTACAAGACAACTCAAAAGTTAATGTCATTCTAAAGCACTTCCCCACATTTAAACATTTTCTTAATTCTTTGATGAAAAAAAACTCCCTAATATTAATAGGATGACTTCCAATGTGACATCATCATACTCCCCATAAAACAGCTGCTTATTAAATTCTACTCTGTGAATGTAGAAGTGTGACCTTAGCATTTGTCTCAATTCATGGTTTCCGTGTTTTCCCTAAATAGAGAAGGGATTTAGAGCATCATTTTAAACTAATCTTTGTAAAAATCTATTTATTTCTGTGAATTTTATGTCCTTTCACTTTTGTTTGTTTGTTTTGTTTTCCTGTGGTTTTTTTTTTTGTTTGTTTGTTTGTTTCATGTGTGTATGGTATTTCTGGAATGGATACGGCAGTGCTTCCATAATATGTAATGACTCTGTGGTGTTCAGAGGTGATGGAAAAGGCTTTGGTTCAACAAAGAAATGCAAAGCTTATAGACTGAGAAACATCAGCTGAGGTTCTAGAGTTCCATTTGAGTCGATATGAGATCTTCAGAAGAATCATGACACAGAAGTTGGGATAGAGGTCAGGGATTTTGGTCTCCTTGTAACACCTGCTGAGAATCACAAAGAGGTTACCCACTTACATGATCTAAAGGCCATGCTGAATTTCATAAGAATCATTTGTTTCCCCTTGGAGACGAGGGTGTATGTATCACAGACTGAACTTGAACTTACTGTGTGCAATGACACAGCAATGTCACAGCTATTATCAGAAAAAAATCAAATACTAAACATCACACATGTAGCTTTTCTTATACAAATATTATTTATAAATATATATATTTTAGTCTTAAGGAAATATTATGAAGTATCTGGTCTTTATGCAAAATAAAAGCTTTTTATTTAAAATATTTATCATAATTAATCACTCCCTCTGATTTTTAATCCCAACATTTTTAAAACTACTAGCTATATAAACATACTAAATTAACACTATGCATGGCCAAGAAAATAACTTTACCAGAAGAAATCAAATTAGATGGAAATAGAATAAATGGTCTTAATAATCATATAAACCCTTAATAACTATGACATTGCTACTGTCAACTGCCTTGAAGCTTACTAGGGAAAAAACTCATTTGTGAATAAGCACAAGAAAATTAAGCACTTTGGAACCTCTATTAAGCATCACACATTACTGACACTACACACATCTGCTGTTAATCCATCCATCCACTGAGATAAACCTTTAACCTAAACCTTAATCTGCTCTTAGGATCCCAAAATTGCCTGATGTACCAAAGTAATCATGATCATGTATTACTCTGAAGTTTCTGTCTTACATATTCACTCATCCAGGTTCTGCCATCAAAGTGTAAGTTAGGGCTAGCAGCTGGCTGTTCCCGCCCTTCTCACGTTGATTTTTCAGAGAATGCATTTCTTGGTTTTTCCTTTTCTGCCCGAATCACCAATTTATAATAAATGTTAGAAAGCTGGGCAGCCTCAGCCACCATGTCATACTGATTGGACATCAGGTCTTTCCTTTAATTCCTCCACTGCTAAACTCTGGGTTTGTTTCTTTCAGATGAACTGTAGTGCACTCTCCCGTGATAATCCTCCTGCTTTTAACCTTATCTATCCTAATTGCTTCCTTCTTACTGTCGGCCAGATGACTCTTCTAACGAAGGCAGTTAATGATGATTGCTAAGTAGTTTTATGTGTGAAAGCATAATACAGGAATCTCCCATGTTTCCTTTCTGTTGTATGCATCTTACCTTTGCACACCTCTTTTTTAGCCTTCTCCACCTTCCTGTCCACTTCTTTACTACCTTCTGTTCTTCTGAGTTCAGACATCACAGACACTGAACATCTCCTGATTCCTCTTCCTCGATGTTTTCTAGGTGCCTATGACTAATTGAAAACTTCTCTTAAGTTTGCTTTTGCCTTTAGCTTCTTTACCCTCTAATAACTCCCAAGGAGAGAGATCATTTGCTCTCAGAGCTTCAGCCTTGACACACTGTGTACACTCTATTGCTCTGGAAAAACCTGTAAAAAATAGAATTTTGGCAAGTTAATTTTCACTTCAAGAAGCTATAGTGATTTTTAAAAATTTCTTATTAGTAACCCTGACAATAGCAATTTTAAAACATTCTTGGAAAAGACTCCTTGTGTTTGTGTAGCCTTAAAGCAGACTGTAGTGTGGCATCTTTTTTGACCTCATCTAGTTAGTGACCTTCCTTCTTTCTCATCCTATGTTCTGTGCATTTTCTTATTGGCCTCCTATAGATCTCCTTTTATCATTGGCCTCCATACTATTGTATGGAAGTTTAAATTTTTGTTTGTTGTTTGTTCAAAAGAGCACTTGCTCTGCAGGTCTGGGTGGTCCTATTCTCACTGTATAGCCCTACTTGCCCACAAACATAGAGAAATTCTCTTCCATTAGTGTCTGATGCTGGAAGAACAGGTATGTGACACTATACTCAGATTATTGGTGGCTTTTATTGTTGTCTAAAGGGACACTTATCCTAATGTTCTAGATTCTGGAACATTTGGATTTTGTTGTTCTTTAACTCTTTACCTCTAACATGTATTAGTCAATGATCTGGCCCCTGTTGTTTTTTAAATCTCCAACACATATTTTGTAAGAGATGAGCTTCAGCAGCCACTTCTTAGGAGAAAGGACCTATAACACTTACATTTTATTAGCTACCCTCTCTTTTCTGTATTCAGTGCTGTATGAAATAGCAGTTTACATACTATACTTGGTTATTGCTCAGGAAGGCCCTCCTGACTGATATATTTGTTTCTCTTATTTTGTAGTCAAAGGAAATTAAGGTATTCACAGAGAAAATGGCTCTTTGTTGGTCATCCTGCTGCCTCGGAGTAAAACTCAAGTTTGGAGCTACACACACACACACACACACACACACACACACACACACACACACACATAAGTGTTCACTTGTTTTGCAAAATTCTACTTAAGTGTGCTGCACTGGGTGCTGCAGATGCATTCTCCTCAGGGAAGTCTTCATATAGTGTCATAACTTTCTGTCCTGAATGTTTGCCAGCTATCACAGCACAAAATAATAAATGGTAGATGCACTGATAAGCCAATGCCTTTGTGAGAAATTAATACTTGTTTGAAACTACATTCATGGTGTATCACTGATTAAAGTCTTATATATATATATATATATATATATATATATATATATATATAAATTCATTGGGATTATCTGAAAGAAACCCACAAGCAATTGAGCTATGGAATATAATGCATCCGTGTGGCATTTTGTCAAGTGTCACAGTTTGTAGGTTAGGCAAGCAGTTATGATTATTTGTACAGATAATAAGTGCCAATAAGAACTATCATAGCTAAAAGTGTACCCTGATTTTAGAAAATTGCTAGGAACACAAGGTTTCAAATAGTAGCCTTGTCTTAAAATTTACCACATTTCACAGTTCCAGTAGAATACAATTCCACTGCATCAATAGGTTGCTTGCTCCTAAGCTAAAAATGCTACATTTCAAGACAATGCCCAACCTAATTCAGTGATTTATTTAAACCTGGTTTGGATCACAAGACTTCTTTGGTAACAGTAGAAGAAATGTATCAGGGAAATTACTTATTTATGCTTTGTCACTAATCTTAGGTTAATTTCCCCAATGTTCTTTCATGCTTCTCTATAAAAAGTAGAGTTAGGTTAAAAAAATAATAATTATTATTATTACACAAAGCCAAGGCATCTCTTTTCTTAGTAAATGTAAAGAATATTTCAAATTCACAGATCAGAAAATGTGGGCAATAGCTAATGGAAGTAGGGGTTATGTGCGTGTTACACAGTTACTGTTGAAGTTTATTTTTATCCATAAGCAATAGAATTCACAGATTGGAAATTTACACCAAAACACCAAATCAAACATTGCTAGACCCTGACAGAGAACCTGCTTCATTGAACCGGTGGATTACAGCCTGGACCTAAATGGGCTCTGGAAACAGAGGTAGCACTTACAGGAACTATTGGGAGTGATTACAAAAAAAACTGGTCAGAATTCAATTTTGCAGAACAAATTATATACAATTTTGGCACAATGTTTCAGGGTAGTCCAGAGAAAATTTGTTTTTATCAAGGGGAGGAAAATAGTTAGGATAATTGCTCCTGTATCTACTAAAGAGTAAATCACTGAAAATATAGTATACTTTACATGAAAAATATATAAAATGTATTACAATATTACATAAACCCCCCCACACACACGTGTCATATCTATCCATAATAGTTTTCAATGTGCATCCAAAAGGGGATGAATTATGAATGAAGTCATTACTGATTAGACCCTGGATTTATTGATTCTAGGTTGCTTTTTTCCTCTAACTTTTCCCTTTGATAAACTGAAATACTATGAACAAGTTGTATTGTTTATCCAGAATATTCCAAACTCCTAACTAATGCATCTGTTGCTGTCTTAAATGATGATATTGAAAGAATAATAATTTTACACTTCACACTTAATTGATTTTGTGACAATAGTTTGTAAGGTTTGTCTTGAAATAGGTCTTTTTGATGCACAAACCTGACCCTGAGCAGCATTCCTCTGTATCCCACTAAAGCAACACTAATTGAATAGAGCAGTGTTTCCAAACTACATGCTACAGTGGGGTATTGTGGTTTAATAAGGGTCAGGATAAACAAATAGGCTGAATAGATGTTTATTAAGGGAGAAACAACTCACAACACAGACAGATGAATACAGCAGTTAGAACTGGATGCTCCTCTCTCCATGTCTCTCCAAGAGTTCTCTGCCTCCTCCCAAGACCAAGTCCCACAGGACACTTCCGCCCCTGGCTCCACCCATCAATGGGTGTGGTCAGTGCCACAGAAGCAGACAAAGTGAATATCCCACTACAGTGGGGCAATCAGCTCTTTGTGTTGTGTCATACAAGTCAGTTCAGTGGGAAAACTGTTCTGGGTGTTCTATACTACCTTGAGAAATCTCCAATTTCCAGAAAATATGGTTTGGGTTTGGGTGTACTCTGGGTGACTTTGCGTTGAAAACTGTATGTTTGACACTTTTTTATTCCATTGACAGATACTAAAAATATGTAGTTAAGCTTGTTATATTATATTGAAACCAGATGTCCTGTTACGTTTAGATTTTACATAGAAATCATTCTCACATCACTGTGGTGAAAGTATTGTAAATGAACTGAACTGTTTACTGTGGTTGTTAATGTGTTTGCTTTCCTAGTAAGCAGATTTATAAATATAGAAAGTCACAAATTGATGAAACCATGGTTTAAATTAAATAAGTGAATAGAGAAACAAATAAATAAGCAAACAAATTATACTCCAGTCTGATGAATACAATACTCCATAAAGAAGAACACTAATAATGAGTTATTATGAAAAGAAGCTCATTATCCACTGTTGAACTGAAATTATAATAGAGTATATGGATTCCTTTACCTTAGCACAGTTAAGTTCAAAATGAATAGTGATGTGGTATATTTGCACTTAAGTGCAAAACCACCAAATAGACACATAAATTCTTTTCTTCCTCCTCCTCCTTCTTTTCTTTTTTCTTTCTTTTTCTTTTTTGAGTTTTTTTTTTTGAGCTTTTCAAGATAGGGTTTCTTTATGTAACTCTGGATGCCCTGAAACTTGCTCTATAAACCAGACTGGCCTCAAGCTCAGCCCTCTGTATGTCTTTGCCTCCAGAGTGCTGGGATTAAAGGCAAGCACGCTTGTCTCCGTGAAGCAGGATTTAAAAATGGGAAGAAAAGGAAAATTTCAACGTGCCATTTCATACATTTTGGTACTGTTAGATATTTATAATTTTAGCCATGACTTTGAAATATTTATATATTTATTTATTTACTTAGCTGTTAATAATTTGTATGTGTATATATGCATGTATACTTGTGTATGTACATACATGCCATAGACTGTCCGTGCAGTTCAGAAAACAACTTGCACGGGATAGTTCTTTCTTTTTCTCCCAGAAATTTTGTTCTAGGCATTTAAGTCTCATTTTAAGCCTTAACAGTAAGCCCTTTTACCTTCTGAGCCATCTCATTGGTCCTTTATTTTTAACTTTTGAAATACAGATTTGGTGAATAAAAAAATAGTGAATAAAAATGTAAGTGATAATTACAAAAATGACCACTGATCATTTTTCTACATTAAAATTAATCACTAAGTTATTTTTGAGGAAAAGTCTAGCACAGGGCATGAGAATGTAAGAAACAACTAGTGGATATATGTGGTTCACAATGTTAACAAATTATGGCATTTCACAACATGGAGACAGTGAAGTCTGGATCATTCTAAAAATTAACACATTGGTGGATGGTTACAGGAAGAAAAAGCAAAGAAGTGTTACAGTGAATGGTGTGGTTAGTTGCAACATGGTGGCCATTCTATAATCTTCAACCTCTTAGTTTCTTGCACACAGTTTGGTTGTGGAAACTATGAATTCAAGACGTAATTGTCAGAAAGTATATTTCAAATGTGATAGTTTTGCCTTTTGTTATCTTTAATTAAAAAAACAAATAAAGGCGGACTTATCTTAACCAAACAGGAAAGGAAGAAAACATGGGGAAATGACAACATCAACAGAGTTCTAGCACTCTGGTTCACTGCGGTGTGCATGGAGTACCATGTACATCACTCAGAGACAGAAATGAGATGTTTCTAATCCAGTTACTCTTTTTACAAGGATAAAATTGTTGGGATATTGCAAGTGAAGCAGAAATTACATAACTATTGCAGGTCATCAGGTCCAAGATAGACTCATAAAAGATAGATGCATTTATTTAACATGGTAGAGACTATTAAGAACATACAATGTCTCAACCTGATTCCAGCCACCTCTGCAGCACCCAGAGATGTGCTAAGTACACCCCCCCCTCTCAGTACATACCATTCTGAAGACTGGCACACCTACTTGGAGGGGAATTGTCAGGCTGCCCTTCACTTGCCTTATGAGACCTTGACACTCAATCCACAAATATGAGAGAAATAGCTCAAACATTTGTACACCCTAGACTTGTCATTGAATAAGTAAAATCAGTGGTTGAGACAGTGATTAAACACTCAGAAGCTTGAGGTGAAAGCACTGTCATGATGACTGTATGTACTAATGTCTTAGGGATGTATACAGAGAAAGTGAAAATCTCTGTGATTTAACTAAACTGTTGAATCACAGAATGGTGGAAGGCTCAAGCCACAGTTCATGACTATAACATCCATGGATGTACTGAGCATGATGCCTCTAAAAAGGAGAGTCGGGTAGCTCTGTCATGGTATGAGATTTCTAATATAAGCAAGGACAATATTTGTAGAGTAGAGGCCTCTCACCTCTCTGAGGTGGTTCACTCAGAAGCTTCTAACACATATGGAAAAATTAGGAAGGCTCAATGACATTTGTAGGTACTCAGGGAGATGTGAATGAAATTGGGTGTAATTCTGCCACACTCTTGTCTTCCTTGTGGTTTTAGGTAACTGAACACTTTTCAACCTTTCTAAAGCCTCTTTGTTAATTGTTGCCTACTTCATTCAAAACCACTAGTGAGTAGGTTACTGTATGCAATAGAGAAGACATTTCATTGAGATGTTTAATGAAGTGAAGTTGTGAAAAATAACACTAAGTTTACATTTTTGAGCAATAATGGTCTGAAGAAGTGGCTCAGGAGGTAAATACACTTGCTTTGGGAAAAAGGAGGTCCAATTTTGACCCTGTGAACCTGGGGTAGAAGGAAAAAACTGACTCCTGAAATGTTCTTTGACTCACATGTATTCTCCATGACACATGTGGCCCTCCCATAAATAAATAGAATGGAAACTATCATAAATTGACAGATGTGTGCCAACCCTTATGTGGGCTACCAGATTAGTACTTAAATGAAATAGCTAGTTGTGGATTGTCTTCTCAATTTTATCAAGCACAATTATTGCCATGATACAGAAAAAAAAGATAAAATATTGAAAAAAATGAATAAAATAAAAAATAGATGTGTAGCTAAATCTATCAGGAAGTTACTGTGTGAAGGATAGTCACACTAAATCATTGATTCTTGAAACATATATGTATACAAGATGTAGATATTCTATATACAATCAATATTCTTTAGAGAAAGAAATATCTTTACTTATTTGGAAGTTATCTTATTTTAATGTTGACTACTCCATATCTTTTCATTATATCAAGGATTTTATGTAGACTGTCTATCATCTCTAAATTTATGCAGAAAAATGCAGAACCTTTGTTCAGATCTTTCTGTCTTTCTTTCTCAGGTTCTGTCTCTGTTCCCCCCTACACAAAAGTTCACACATGCATGTACACACACATACATACTCACATACCAAAGGTGAAGAAGCAGTTAAATCCATATTTCTTTTTTTATAATCTATATACAATTTGGACTGATCACTGCAAAAATAAAAGTCTGAAAATTTTCTTGAAAAACAAAAAAGGGCTCATTAGAATAGGATTGTATAGTATGTGAGAATGTTTGAAGTGAAGTCTTGATTTGGCTAAGGATTGTCTCACTGCCTGCCAGCCATGATTGCCTGCAATTGTATGAGTTCAGGTGAATATATACTCTTTACTGAAAATATGACAAGCTATTGTCAAAATAATGATAATTGTGCTTTTTATAATAAGATGGGTACTGACACAGTTTAGCAAGGAAGACTATGACCAACCTATTTCTGTATCTAGCCCTCTAAAGTAAGTAAGACTAGGACTTGCAAGCCTAGTGAGTACACTGTATTGCACATGATTTGCCTTTACAGGATTATTTTGAGATTGACAATCTAAAATTCATGCTGCTATGAGCACTGTCTTTTATAGTTCATGCTGGGGGTGTCATTTTGCTTCAGGAACATTCCTTTGACTTAAAAGAACTTCTTAGTAGATATTCCTGCTAAGATAAGGTGTTTTATAAAAATCCATTTGCATATTCCTCCACTTATATATGTGTGAGCATATTCAAAAGTCTCATGGGCCTAGAGTCTTGTATTCCAGGTCTGCTGTGGCTTGATAATACAGAAACATTCTAGCCTAATTGTTGAGTGACTATCTTAGAGACTTGTTTCTTGTCTGCAAAAAAGGATATGATTTACTGAAATATAATTCTGTATGAATTAGCACAGAGAATTATTTTGTAACTAAAAGCACTATGGAACTGATTTTGTTTCTTTTTTATTATTTGAAATAGATTTTTTCATACAATATTTTCTAATTAAGGTTTTCTCTCCCTCAACTCTTCTCAGATCTTCCCCAGTTTCTTTTACATTGAAATCTACACATTTTATTTCCCTATTACAATAGAAAACAGACATCTAAAAATAATCATTAAAAAGTTAAGTTAAAATAAAAACAAACCAGAATAGACAAAACAAACAGAATGAAAAGTGCTATAGATAAAGCACCAAGAACACATATAGATGCACACACACTCATTTGTACAAACAGAAATCCCATAAAAATGAACTTTAGATTTTAATGTATCCATGTGCTTTTAATGAAACAGTATTTATTTGGTATGGATTTTTCTTTGCTATTTTATTTTTATGTAACCATAGCTGATTTGTATTATATACATTTAACTTGAAAAAATAAAATCATTTTCATACAGGCTGTGCCTGTGTTTTTACACCTTACCCTCTGTTAATGGATCAAAGAGAAACTCCTCTTGCAGTTGTCCTGAAGCTGAGTGACACTTTATTAGGAACTGTGATGTCTTCTCAGGGCTCTGTTTTCAGCACAGCTGCATTTGGATTTGGAACATTAATAAAAGGGTTCTTCTGATTGTTATGGCTTCTTTCTTGCCAGATAGCAATTTCATTGTAGGAATTTAGGACTTTACAAACAAAGGTAAGGGAAGCAAGTGATCTAGACAGGAATCAGAAGAGGTCATAGAGGTCCAGAGGTGATATTCATAGTACCACAACCTATCAAACTGAAAATCAGTATTGAGGGAGACAAAAGAGAAAGCCAGGGGAGGGCAGAGTAGGCAGAGCAAAGGCAGATAGGTCAATCATGTTTGAGGGGGAAGGCAGAGTTATGATATTGGTTCATGATGCCTTCAAGGCAAAGACAGCTTCCATACAACCATACAAGCCAGTTCCTTTCCTTTTTGAGGGTGTGGGCAAAAAAACAAACAAGGAGTCTAATTGTGAAACCTTAATATAAACTTCTGTTTTGTTTTGTTTTAAATTGGGTGGAATGAAAATGAGTGTATATCTTTAGTGCACAGTTGTTGGTTTTTTTTTTGTGTATATATATATATATATATATATAAATTGGATTTATATATATATATAAAGTGAATTTATATATATACATATATAAATTCAATTTGCACAAGCTTTTTTTTACAGTGCTAAGTTTTAAAACTTTCATTTTTCTCAAACAAAGAAAGATTTTCCTTGTGGTCTCTAAATTCAGATAAAGTTTCATTTTAATTTTAAAATATGTACTTAATATTCCTGAAATATGTTTCATTCTCCTGGGTCCTATGGGAAATGTAGAACAGAACTGATTTATTCTGTGATACAACTTTTATCCATAAAATTACTAAAATATCCAACTAAAATTGAATGTTGGTAAAGCAGTAATAAGGTGCTCATAAAAATAGCGTGAACTTCAGTGCCTGAGTCTCAAAAAGAAAAGTGAGACAATGAACACCCCAGGGCAAGGGAGGGGAGGAATTTAATGTATTTTCTGCAAGTAAGAATCATATTCTTAATTATTACTCTTTTTGCTATTTCTGAAATAAAACAATGGAATTTTAGCATAGCTCTAAAAATTAGTTATTAAATTTGTGGAAAGTCCATGCATGCCTTTTACATATTAGCTCTTTGACTAATATAGTGAAGAATATTTTACATCATAACAATGTATTGAGTTGCTCTTTCTGGTGGGTGTGTTCTGATGCTCCTTCTTATGATGGCAGTCTTTCTTATTTCTTTAATAATGTTGCTAAGTATCTAAAGTACCAACATTATTTTTGCAGTTTCCTTAGGTTATTTTCCATGTCCTTAGTGTTCAGATGATATCTAATGGTAGCCCATCTTCTAATGACATATAATTAAATATACAAATTAAATTAAAATACTCATTATTTGCACCTACAGAATTGTTATTTTAAGGACATATAATTGTGTGTGTGTATGAGTGAGTGTTTCTTCCACTTTCTTCTTTCATTATGCATTGCTTGGAATAGAAAGAACACTGAAACTAACCAATTGTTATGACTGCTGAGTGTTCTACTAGAATCGTCATATAACTTTGATAAATAAATGTATATATAGATGATAGGTATTAAATTATGTATAATGTTAAATATATGACCATTTAAAACTTTTCACAGTATTCCTTTTGTATAATGACTTCATCAGGATCTTCATAGCATATAAACCTTTAAATGAAACTGTGATATTTTTCAGTGAGTTGACTTTTTTTTTGGTAAGTTACCATGCTTCTGGTATTTCCTCTAAAGACCTGAAGATGGGCTATACAATATAGTTCTATTTCCAACAAATCCAAAATAAGTAATTTTGTGTATATGGAAATATTAGGACTTTGCTGTGACAATCCATATGCTTAAAAATGTGAATTGACTAAAAGATGAATTATTTTAAGGTTTAAATGTATGCATTCTCTCCATTGAAGCAATATTAAAGAACTCAATTGAAGAAACTTTCTCTTCTTTTCCTGACTTTTCTACCTGACAAATGAAGATACTACATTCCTTTTTATGGTAATCAGCTCTGTATCCGTTTTGGTATATTATACCCTAAAAATATGTATGCAAAGTCTGTAGATTTTCCATCTTTGTAATTTTACCTTTTAAACATTTAATTTTAATGCATGCTTTGACTTAGACTGTCTTTTTCCTGTGTATCCTACCTTCATATAAGATAAATAGGATCAATATTCCTGCTTTAGTAACTATGGGGGAGTTCTTCAACTTTGTTGTATTTAAAGTATAGTTCCTCAATTGTATTTATTGTAGGAGTATTAACTCAGGTGGTGTTAAGAAAAGTATTAGAATTTGTACTTGGGCTTAATCAACATCTCATGGGTCTTAATCTGAAATAACGGAATATATCAATATTGTAAGCCAAATATTTCAATAGAATGATAATTTTCTTTTTTCTCTGTTTTTTTTTTTTTAGATATAATTCGGTTGACCACTTACTATTATTTCTCATTGGTTAGCTCTGTCTTATACATTAACCCATTTCTATTAATGTAAGTACTTTCATGTGGTCTTATCTTACTGGAGGATAATTTTCAAATTGTTAAAAATAGTAACGATGCAATTACTACATGACTATTTATCATTTTATCTTCCATTATCAGTGTTGAAGCCATTTATCATCTCTTTCAACTGATTGCTTGTCACTGTGTGGCACAGATCAGTGCCAGTGTCTTGTTCTGTTTCATGTGCACACAGCTGAGAGCATTCAACAAAAGAGCATTTATCAACACTACTGTGTTGTTGGCTCCAGAACAGGACATCTTATTCAGCATTCCAATTGTCTCATGATGCTCTTGCTGAAAACAAGTTGAAACTTTTGAATGTCATGATTATATAGTTTTCTAAATAGTAGGGTCAGTTCTATCAATTTCTGTAGTTATCATCATAAAAGATATGAATAACACCTGGGTTGCTATAACAAATAATACCTAATAGTTGGTATGAGATTAGACACACCTATTTGTCATAATTTTTCCGTCTAGAAATTCAAGACAAAGGTATCTTTGCTTCAGCAGTTTGTTTGTCTGCCAGAAAACATATGGTTCCTCCACACTTCCTCCTATGTGTGCCTATGTCCCTCTCTTCTTGTGATGGAATTGTTATCTTGGGTGAGGAGTCTAAAGATTTCAACTAAATCATCTTAAACATTTGAAGACTCTCCAAATAGATTTTAACCTTGAGATTCTGGGGAAATGGTAATTCCACACATATTTTAGGAAATAAAAGTACAATCAAAACACCTGTGATCCTAAAACCAAGTTTTCTGATTATTATTTTTAATATCAATAAGATAATCTAGTAAGACAATTAATCTGTCTTTCTGTACAATCTTAGTCAAAATCAATTTGTTTGTGATATATAATGATTGGGTCAAAATTTATGTAACTATAAATAACCAAAGAATTTTAATTCATGGAATCATTTATCAAAGTTATCCATTTTTGAGTAGAATTCATCAGTGAAAGTAATTTTTAGATGTACACTTAAATGAGAATTAATTTTTCAAATAAAAAGCACTTAAAAAACAATTAGAATAAATAAAGTCTTCATGAAAATTAATTCTCACCACTAGACCAGTGTACCTCATGTCTGTTCAAACTTTGATTTATATTCTTGAAGAGCACTATGCACTCAAATAGTCTGTGATTATCCATTGTTGCAGACTGAATATGAATTATGAGGTATCCACTTAACTCTTTAAATGAAAAATTGAATTTACAGATGTAATTTCAAATGGGTACTGCCAGGTAGTCTACATGAGTACAGGGGTGTTAGTGACTCATGTTTGAAAGTACTAGGGTTGGCCTGCAAAAATAACTTAATGATTTTAAAGTATTGTATCATGCCATGTGGTTTCAAGAATATAATCTCTTAAAATATTCTTAAGCTTAAGAATATGTATTAAATTAATATACATTCCCTAGGTCAGGTGTTGGTGGTGTACACCTTTAATTCCAGAACTTGAGAGGTAGAGGCAGAAAGATCTCTGTGAGTTCGAGGCCAGCCTGGTCTACAGAGCTACCTCCAGGACAGGTCCCAGAGCAATGAAACCTTGTCTCAAAAAAAAAACACAATATATATATATATATATATATATATATATATATATATATATGCATTTATATATGTATATATGAGTATGTATATGTATATATGTATATATATATTTACCTTAAAATTGATTTCACTTGACATTTATATATATATATTTTCCATAAGTTAAATGTCTTTTGTATATATATATTCCATCACATTGTTTGCTGTCATTCAAGGTTTCTTTTTAATATATATCTTTTAAAGGGAAATATACCTCCAGTTTCAAAGCTTTAATTCAAAACACCTCTCTTTAAAAGGTGTGTTGAAATCCTGTACTCCACAAAATTAGAAAATTTAAAGGAAATCGACAATTTCCTGGATAATATTACTTACTAAAATTAAATCAAGAACAGATAAGCCATTTAAATAGACCTATAACCCTTAATGCAATACAAGTAGTCATCAAAATCTCCCAACCAACCAAAAATCAAACAAAACAAAACATAAACAAACAAACAAACAAAAGAAATGCAGGGCAACATGGTTTCAGTTTTCAGTGTAGAATTATACCAGAAATTCAAAGAACAGGTAATACCAATACTCCCCCAAAGTGCTCCGCACAATAGAAGCAGAAGAGTCATTGCCAAACACTTTTAAGGCTACAATTACCTTAGTACCCAAGCCACACAAAGGCACAGCTAAGAAAGGGAACCTCAGACCAATATCCCTCATGAATATTGGTGTAAAAACACTCAATTAAAAATGCTGGAAAACAGAATCTAAGTACAAATCAGAGAAATCATCCACAATGACAAAATAGACTTTATCTCAATAATGGAGTGATGGTAATATAAAAATTCATCAGTGTAATCCACCTTATAAACAATGTGAAAAAAAAAGCCATATGATCATCTTACTAGATGCTGGAAAAGACTTTGAAAAAAAAAAACAGCACCCCCCATGATAAAGGTTTTAGAGAGATCAGAGAAAACTGGAACATACCTAAACATAATAAAAGCAATATACAGCAAAGCAACAGCCAACATCAAACTAAATGGAGAGAAGCTTAAGGTTATTCCTCTAAAATTAGGAACAAGACAAAGCTGTTCAATCTCTCCATATCTTTACAATATTGTATTTGAAGTTCTAGCAAAAACAATAAGAAAACAAAAAGAGATTAAGGGGATCCAAATTGGAAACGAATAAGTCAAACTTTCAGTATTTGTAGATGATATGATAGTTTACGTAAGGACCTGAAAACCTCTACCAGGGATCTCCTACAGCTGATGAACACATTCAGCAAAGTGGCTGGATACAAGATTAACTAAAAAAACACCAGTAGACCTAGTATATACAGACGATAAAGAGGCTGAGAAATCAGAGAAACATCACTGTTTAAAATAGCCATAACAACATAACAAAAACTCAAGTTAATGCTAACCATACAAATGAAATACTCATATAAAAAGAACTTTGAATCTTTTGAGAAAGAAATTATAGAGGCTACAAGAAAATGGAAAGATCTCCCATGCTCTTGGATAGGTAGGACATAGTGAAAATGGGCAATCTATTATTATTATTATTATTCATGTCAATCCCAGTTCACTCTCGTTCCTTCCCTCCTTCCCTTTATCTTACTCTCCTTACCCCCTCATATGCACCCTGACCACCCTATCCTCCCATCCACCCACCCCCATTCCACATGTAGGGCTATGCTATCCATGTGGGGTCATGTAAATCTGTCAAGTCATTTGAAGTGGGGACTAGGAATTCTCTCCTGTCTCTAGGTTAAGGGGGTATCCCGCCATGGGATGTGTCAGCAAGGTCTTTTTGTGCACCAGGAATACATTCTGGTTCCACTGTCTGAGGTCCCTTAGAATGCTCAGTACTTCTCACTGAGACCCATATTCAAGGGGTATGAGTCAATCCCATGCTGGATTCCCAGCTCTCAGTCTGGGGGGCCTGTTAGCTCCTCCTTGTTCAGGTCAGCTGTCTTTGCGTTTTTAAGCAACCTGGTCTTGTCCTTTCTCTCTGCATCTGGATTCTAGTTTGACTCAGTGTTTAGTTATGGGTGTTTGCTTCTGTTTCCAACAGGTACTAGATAAGGGCTCCATGATGGTGGATAATTTAGTTGATGATCTCACTATCAGGGTAGGGCATTTATGGTAAACTTTCCATGGTTGCTCAATTTGTTAGTTGGAGTCAGTCTTGTAGGTTTCTAGAACTTTCTTTAGGCACAGTTTTCTCTTCAAACCAAAAATGGCTCCCTCTTTTAGGTTCTCTCTCTGTCTCTGTCTTTGTCTCTGTCTCTGTCTTTATCTCTCTCTGTCTCTGTCTGTCTCTCTGTCTCTCTTTTCTGTCTTCTATTCATATCCTGACTCAACCTTCCTAGTCACATGTGCTTTCCTCACCTCCCCTTCTCTTTCTCCTACTTCTCTCTCTATTCACTGCCCCCCCACTTCCCATGTGCTCTGGGGGACTTTTCCCTTGACCCTTTTATGAGGGACCTTATGTGAATATCTTAGAATACACCTTGTGTCCTTGTTCCTCTGGTGGTATGAATTATAGGCTGATTATCCTTTGTTCTAGGCCTAAAATCCATATATGACTTTTTGTGACTGGGTTACCTCATTCAGAAAGGTTTCTTCAAGTTCCATCCACTTGCCTGCGAAATTCAAGGTTCCATTTTTTTGTTTGTGCTCAGTAGTATTCCATTGTGTAAACGTCCCACATCTTTTTTTATCCATTCTTCAGTTGAGGGGCATATAGTATGCTTCCAGGTTCTTGCTAGTACAAATAATGTTGCTCTTAACATAATTGAACAGATGTCTTTCTGTAATGGATGTGGATTATTTGGGTATATGCCTAAGAGTGGAATTCTCGGGTCCTGTGGTAGATTAATTTCCATTTCCCTGAGGAACCGCCATACTGATCTCTAAAATGGTTGTACGAGTTTGCACTCCCACCAGCAATGAATGAGTGTTCCCCTTTCTCCACATCCTCTCCAGAATAAGTTATCATTGGTGTTTCTAATTTTAGCCATTCTGACAGGAGTAAGATGGTATCTCAAAGTTGTTTTTATTTGCATTTCCCTGATAGCTAAGGATGTTGAGCACTTGCTTAAGTGTCTTTCAGCTTTTTGATTTCCTCTATTGAGAATTTTTTCTTCAATTCTGTACCCCATTTTTTAATAGGGTTATTTGGTGTTTTGTTGACTAGTTTCTTGATTTCTTTGTATATTTTGGAGATCAGCCTTTTGTCAGATGTAGGATTGGTAAAAAAAATATTTCCCCGTCTGTGGGCTGCCATTTGGTCATGTCAACTGTGTGTCCTAACACAGTTCTTCACAGACCTTAATAGAATGATATTCAATATCATGTGGAAAATCAAAAAACCCCAAGTTAGCTAAAACAATTCTGTACAATAAACAAACTTTTGGAGGCATCACCATCCCTGACTTCTACAATAGAGCTATAATAATAAAATAATAAAATAATAATAATAATAATAATAATAATAATAATAATAATAACAATAATAATAAAACAGCGTGGTACTGGCATAAAAACAGGCACATGGATCAATGGAATCAAACTGAAGAACCTGATATTAAACCACATACCTATGAACAGCTGATTTTTGACAAAGAAGTTAAAAATGTTCAAAGGAAAATAGAAAGCATCTTCAACAAGTGGTGCTGTCATAACTGGATGTCTACATGTAGCAGCATGCTAATAGATCCGTATCTATCACCATGCACACAACTCAAGCCCAAGTGGATCAAAGACCTTAACATAAATCTAATTACTCTGAACCTGATAGAAGAGTAACTGCGAAGTCTTGAATACATTGGCACAGGAGACCACACTTAAATATAACATGAGTAAGCACAGACACTGAGATCAACAATCAATAAATGGAACTTGATGAAACTGAGAAGCTTCTGTAAGGTAAATGATATGGTCAATAAGACAAAACATTAGCCTGCCAAGTGGGAAAAGATTTTTACCAACCCCACATCTGACAGAGGGCTAACATCAAAAATATATAAATAATTTTTACTATTTTTTATCCTGAATTCTGAATGACACACAACCTCACTGTGGGGCAGGTACTACCAAGGATCTTTTTGAAATGACCAATATTGAAATTTTTAAAGAAGCTTATCAAGAAGATAATAATATGAACACATCTCTCTATTTATAACTTTGCATAGGGGAGAATATTTTTAGTGCAGTGTTACTAGTAAGTTTTCAATAGCTGACTATTCAAGAATTGAAACTCTGTTACTTGAAAAAATGTAGGGGAGGTAAAATATTATTTCCACCTTCTTTGTGGATTTCTGTGAGACTATGAATTAAGTTGTCATAAGGTATACTTATAGGAGAAAAATATGTTTATTTTACTTTGTGAAGGTATAGAAAATTCACCAGAAAACAAAGAACCCTGTAGCGTGTATGTTTATGCCAGACCGCCAGCCTGCCAGTCTGGGCCCACAGCCGCGCCAGCCCCAAATAACACTCAGAGACTCTGTATTTGATACAATCCTGTTGGCCAGTTACCATTATTATTTATGGGCTATCTCTGTCTTAATTATTAACCCATGTCTACTTATCTAAGTATTTCCACGTGGTCGTCTTATTGGGGAGCTGCAGCAGGCGTCCACCTTCCTCCCTGGCCTACATCTCGACTCCTCTCTACTACTTCCTCTTTCCACTTTCTGGTCTCCTAGCCCCACCTATCTTGTTTCCTATTGGCCACAGGGCTTTATTAACCAGTATGAGAAACATATATACAGAATAACATCTCCCATCATCTCTTCTTTTCTGTCTAAAGTAAAAGAAGGGGTTTAACCTTAACATAGCAAAATATACCATACAACAGTTATCAAATAAGAATCACAGTTAACAATATTTAGTCCATTAACATTTTGTAAGACTTAAAGAAAATATCATCTATCCTATCTTTGTGAGTCTAAAGTCCTATATGTAACTTATCTTTAATCCTAACAAAGGGAAACTATAGCTATAACTATCGTCTTCAACTCCTTCAAAGACCACAGAAGGATAATATATAAACTCTAGAAATGACAGAGACAACTCATTGCAAGCCAGTCACCCGAAGTTCTTCTGTAATGTTCCATCTTCAGCCCATAGGCCATAGTGTATGTCCAGACTCCTCAACAAAGCAGGAAACTTTAAACTGTCCAACTGTATTGACAGTGTTTCAGTCATTTTTCTCTGTGTCCTGTAGACTGTCTGGATGTCTGGCAGCCTCTTCCATGAAGCAGAAACCCTGTAGCAATGTCCATCTTGCATCAGCAGTCACCTTTTTGTGGGTCCTGCATGTCTAGTTTCTAAAACATAAAGTCAAACAGTCTAGACAAGAGAAGTACCTTGCTCAAATGGCTAGTGTTGCCATATTAGAAGCAAACTTCATAACGAGTTTCTTCAATGTCCATCTTCCTTTTTGATGCATGTGGTGTTACCAGGAGCAGTTGTGCCTCATTGTCAAGAAAAATCTCTAAATCATTTTAAATGCCATATTCTGTAGGTCTTTGAAAGGTTTGAAGAATGCCTATTCATCTCAAATACATCTCTGCATATCTAGGAATCCTAACTAATTTAACTCCAAGTTTTAATTATCATAGGTAACTCTCAAATCTGTACTAAATTATACATTAAATTTTTAAATGAGCTATATAAACACAATACCTAAACAAGAGGAGAAATATACATATCACAAAATTGACCTTAAATTGTATCAATAAAAGAAAATCCATTCTAAAGCAAAGTATGCATGTCTATACCATAATTCCCTTTTTACCTTTAAAAAGATTGCTTGTGTCATTAACCAGTTATAACCAAGCCCATTTAAATGAAAACAAACATTTACAAACAGTATTTGGAAATTTGGGCGTCATTCTTTCCAAACTACTTCCTGCTAGTAGGGGGCATTGAAATTGGGGTCCTAAGAAGACATAGAAATCTTGGCTGTAGTCTGAAATGCTTTGTCTCAACTGCTTTGAATGTTGGATCATCTGGGGCATTGTTTCATGAGGTCTGGCTTGATCAAACCACATAAGTCTGGAAAGAATCCATAGCTTTTCATTTTCTGTGGAAACAAAAATAAAAATCCTTTTCCCCAGTAACTTGTCCTTTGGCTTAAATTTTGGAGTCAAAGCATTTTTAAAATATATATATTGAATTAATCCAGCAGCATTTCTTTTATCAATAGTTGTTATTTTCTCAGCAAGCAAATAATTTAAAGACAACAGTATCGCGTATAGTATCCAAAATTTCTCTGTGCTTTCCATTTTTACGTAGCTTTTTTATTACTCTATTTATTCTATTTCTATTTTTACATATTTTGAGACAGGGTTTCTCTGTGTAACTTTTATCTGTCCTGGAATTCACTGCATACCAGGTTTATTTTGAAATCACAGAGATTTGTTTGCCTCTGTTTCCCGAGTGCTGGGATTAATGGTGTGTGCCACCACAACCATCCATTTAACTTTCTTTTTGCTTTTTACACCAGTGTATCCTTGGATGTTTCCTTTTCTTTCCCAAGCCAGTGTATTTTTTAAAACACAGTGTAAACCTTCATTGCAGCTCTTGTACACACCAATGAATTGTTAGCAAATCTCTTTAAAAGCAAGGCGGTTTTTTGCCGCTTATGCTAATTTTGGATGCTCCTCTCTCCATGTCCTGCCAGAAAAGACCGTTCTCTGCCTCCTTCTGAGACCAAGCTGCACAGGTCACTTCTGCCCCTGGCTCCACCCCTCAATGGGTGTGGTCAGTGCCACAGAAGCAGACACAGTGAATATCCCACTACAGAACCTCAAATAGAAAAAAATATTTATGTAGGGTAGTAAGTTGATCAAAAAAAGTTGCATAAATAAAATGTATAAAATTCCAAAATTTGATATAAGAAAAATAAATTTAAGATATCGAAATAATACAAATACCCATCAATAGAATGATTAAAAAATAAATTACATATATATGTATATACATATATATGTGTGTGTATTTATAAAACAACTTATGCTTGATCTTTAATACACATGTATACAACGTTGTGTAATTCAGTCATAGAGAAGAATAAATTGGTATTAATTGCACTGGATGTAGAGAACTAGCAGGCACGTTGACTGAAATAAGCCTGGCATAAAGAGACAAATACTATATTTTTCTGTAATACATGGAAACAAATAAAGAAAACCTGAAAATAAAATGGCATCTACAGGATACTAGGAGAAGGAAAGTATAGATAGGAAGTAAAATGGGGGGAGAAGACAGATAGATGATCAGTACGTTACACATGGAGATATGAAGCTATCAGAAAATCCTTATAATTTTTAAATTTTGTATATAATTAGTAGAAACTATACTTAAAGATGTATACAGTAAATGAGATAATAATTGTGATAGTTTTAAATAGTTAACACATTCTAGATTCACCTTGGAACAGAATATCAATGGGACATTGTCTGTATGATGTTGGTATATGGGCATATCTCTGAGGAATTATCTATATCACCTAAGAAGATATTAGTATATGCACCCACCAAGGCTACTAGCAAAGACCCCCAGGGAAGGAGTCCTTGTTTTTGTAATAGTTGAGAAAGTAAGCTAAATAATAGCATGCATCCCTCCATTGCTTCCTCTTTCTGAATACATGTCTTAAGCCCAAATCCCTCAAGTTACTATTTATGTGGCATCCCTGCAGTAGCGTACTATAACCTGTAATTGCGAGACAAAATAAACCATTTTTACCCAAGATTGCCATCGTCAATGGATTTTTTTTTACAGTGATGGGAACGTGATCTAAGGTAATCACCAGCATGAAAATTCCTGTCTTATCAAAATATGCTCAAACAAGTATTATTTAGTCACAACTCTATTTTTTCATGCCCACAATAATTTCTTTTTCTTGTTCCACTGGAAAAGATGTGAGATTGAGCACTTTTCATTTGTTGTTTATTGTATATCATTAACGAAAAAAATGACGCTCATGCCATTGTGATAGTTTGAGGAATTATTCAGCCTCCCTGCAGTATTACAGGTATTATTCTCATTATTAGAGTTGGTGTGTGTGTAAATGCATCTCACAGACACACAAATCTGTCTGATATGGATATTCACCTGAAAGCATAAAATATTTGCAGTAAGGGAAACAAAACTGGGCAAATGGAGGGGTATATTACAGCAGAGATATTAAATGGTCTCAAGTGGTGTTATTGTGAGGCAGCAATAGCTCTGCGTTTGGACAGCACGGTTTTTATTATAGTCCACAATAAAGCAACTTATTGTTGCTATCCCTTATAGAGGTCAGTTCCTCTTTGTTGAGAAGATATTGGGGAAGAAGGAGCTTATGAACTTTTAAGATCTAATATCTTACCTTGGAAATATCAATGTTGTATTCCAGGAAAAGAATGCTTCAATTTTGCTAAGACTTTGTACATACATGTTATCTAAAATGTAGGAAATCATGATTTTCATTTATTACATTAGGGGCAGGAACAATAAAATAATGCCTTATACTGACTCTGAATTTAATGAAATATTATGAAACTCATTTAATAAGAATTCCATAAAAGATAATAAGACCCAGAAAATGAGAAGGACCAAAGTACTTTCAACGAGTTGAGTGCTGACCCAAAATCAGGAAACAGAGTTTGAGAAATGCTCTGGGGACTCACAAACATGAGACAGATTGTGGATCCTTTGTGAGGGAAGACATAAGTTTCAGGAGTTGATAAGTGAGTAAATAATAAAGCAGGAAGTGTATTGACAATCTGAGCATGGAATCTTGTTTAGAAAAAGAACTGATGAACATAAAACTTAAGAATATGAAGGCAATGTTGAAAAGTTCCAAAAACTGAACAAGTGAAACTTTGAGTACTTTCTAAAAGCACCTGTGATGATAGTCCTCTATTGATTTAAAAGGAACACTGATTTTTTTAAAAATTATCTTTGTAACATTATATATTAAATATGGAAATTTAAAGCTGAGGCAAAATTAAATTATGAATGGATTATCAACCACTTGTTTCCTTCTGAATTAGTGATTAATGAGAAAGAGCCCAGCCCATGTGGGTGGTGCCATCTCTGGGCTGGTGGTCTGGATTCTACAAAAAAGCGTGTTGATGAAGCCATGAGGAACAAACAAAAAACCAGCACCCCAACCACACACACACAAATCCCAACTGCATCAACCTCCAGGTTCTTCCCGCTTGAGTTCCTGTCCTAACTTCCTTCATTGATTGACTATGGTGTAGAAAAAGAAGCCAAATCAATCATTCCCTACACACACACACACACACACACACACACACACACACACACACACACAAATCCCAACTCAGTTTGGAAACATATAGAGTAGAAACTTTTGGGGTTTATCCATTGTTTAGAAAAACCAGAAGCAATACAACAATCTAAGATAAGTTAGGCATATTTTTTGTCACAGTTCAATCCTGAAATTTCATTTGTAAAACATCTTGAGGGGTTTTCTCTCTCTCAGAGTTTCTCTCCTTCTCCCCCTTTTATCATCTATTGCTTTCTAGTTTAATTCATCAGATATGATAAAATGATTTCTTTATAAAGATTCTAATTTGTGAGTGTGTGAGAGGAAAAATTAAAAGAAACCTAAAAATTCTAACCTTGTGGAACTTCAGAATAGTACAAATAAATGATCATTACAAAATATTTAAGTGAAACTTGTAATATGTGATATTTTGAGGTTTTATTGATAGAAGCATTTGAAAGTAGAAACATGGAGTACTAATATTTTAAATGTTTTAGTCATCAAGGACTTCCTTGAAAAAGAATGTTTGAGCATACAACTGAATGGGACTACAATAAAAGGTCTCCTCATGATTAGAATAAGATTAAGCTAAGACTATTTGATATTATGTTGTCTAGTTTCTTCAGTTCTTTATATATTTTAGAGATCAACTCTTGGACTAAAATGAGATTAGTGAAGATATATTCTCATTCTGTAGGCTACTGTTTTGTCTTGTTGACCACATTCTTTGCCTTATAGAAGCTTCTTACTAGCAGGAGGTCCCATTTATTGACTGTCACTTTCAGTGTTTGTGCTACTGGTGTTGTATTTAGGAAGTGGAATCTTGTGCCCATTTGTTCAATGCTACTTGCCAATACAATTAAAAAATGGGGTACAGATATCAACCGACATTTCTCAACAGAAGAAAGTCAAATGGCTGAAAGACATTTAAGGAATTACTCAACATTCTTAGCCATCAAGGAGATACCATCTTATACCTAACAGAATGGCTAAGAAACACTAATGACAGATTATACTGGAGATGATGTGGAGTAAGGGGGACACTCCTCCATTGCTGGTGCGAGTTCAAACTTGTACAGCTACTATGAAATCAGTATGGTGGTTTCTCAGAAAATTAGGAAACAATCTACCTCAAGACCCACCAGTGCCACTCTTAGGCGTATACTCAAACAATACACAAACATACCACAAGAACATTTACTCAAATATGTTCATAGAAGCATTATTCATAATAGCGAGAATCTGGAAACAACCTAGATGCCCCTTAAATGAAGAAAGGGGATTTACTCAGCGTAAAAAACAATAGCATGTCAGTTAGAAGGCCTGAACTATCTAAGGGACCTCGGACAGTGGAACCAGGATGTATCCCTAGTACACTTTGGGAGCACATTCACCATGAAGAGATACTCCTTTAACCTAGAGGCAGGAGGGAAGGCCTAGTCCCTACTCCAAATGACTTGACTGATTTGGATGACCCCTCCAGGAAGGCATCATCATACATGTGGGCTTTGGAGGGTGTAAGATGGGGAGAGAGTGAGGGAAGGAAAAGGAACTGGGATCGATACGTAAAACAAGAAAAATAAATAAATAAAATAAAAAACAATGACATCTTAAAATTTGTCAGTAAATTAATTGAACTAGAAAAAAAAAAAACCATCCTGAGTGAAGTAACCCAGACCCAAAAAGACATATATGGTTTGTACTCACTCATAAGAGGATATTAGATATAAATTAAAGGATAATCAGGCTATTACCCACAACCACAGAAAAGCTAGGTAGCAATGGGTACCCTGAAAGAGACATACACGAAGGGCTCCAGAAAGGGAAAATTGTTAATATCTCCTGGGTAAACTTGGAGGGAGATAGAAGGAAATAGTATGGGGAATGGGAGCATGAGGAATCAAGAAGACTGAGATAGGAGAGGGGTGGATCATGAGAGCAATAAAGACGTTATCTTGATAGAGGGATCTATTATATGTTTATGGAGAAACCTGATGCTAGATAAATTCCCAGTAATCCAAAAGGATGGCACAGCTAAGACTTCTAGCAAAAGAAGAGAGGGTGTCTGAATGGGCCTTCCCCTTTAATCAGATTAGTGACTACCCTAATTGTCATCATAGAACCTATATCCAGTAACTGATGGAACCAGATGCAATGACCCACAGCCAAGCTCTAGGATGAGCTCCTGGAGTTCAGCTAATGATTGGAAGAAGGGATCTATAAACAAGGAAGGTCAAGAGCATGATGGGGAAAATCACAGAGCTCGTAGGAGCTCTGGGACTATGGACTGACATCCGTGACCTGCATGGGACCAAACTAAGCTATAAGAATGTGGATAACAGTTATGCTGCTTGATTGTTGGGGGGGAGCCCTGGCAATGGTCCAAGTCCTATACCAGGTGCATGAACTGGCCTTTTGGAACTAGTTTCCTATAATAGGATGCCTTGCTCGACTTTAATGAAGTGGAGAGAAGGTTGGTCCTGCCTCAACTTGATATGACAGCCATGTTCAGGGTGTCTGAGTTGGTCCAATGCCAGATTCCCAGCTATTAGTCTGGGGGCCCCTTAGCTCTTCCTTGCTCAGGTCAGCTGTCTCTGTGGGTTCTGTAGCCTGGTCTTGTCCTCCCTCTCTGCATCTGGATTCCAGTTCGGCTCAAAACAGACCATTATTTTTTTCCCCATTGAATTGTTATTATAGGCATTCAGGACTGTCATATCGTTAAGTACAAAGACACCTGTCCTTCACCAAGATATTGCCTTTGTGCACAGGGCATCACCGGTGTTCAGTACTATCCGTGTACAGTTGAATGCAACAGATCTAATGAAAGGATAATTATATGGACCTTAACTTCAGGCCTAATTGCTTGTCTTCGCCTCATTTGTTAGTGTGGGCTAAGCAATGTTCCCACTTGATTTAATAATACAAATTTATAAATTCTTCTAGCACCCTAATTGTTTATCCTGTACTTAATTCTCAACCCAAGAAACATAGAAATGTAGGCAACCCAGTATGGACTTAGAAAGTCATAATTATATGTGGAGTCATTTCATTTAGCATGTAACAACAATGGAAAAAGAAGAGCAAGCCTGGAAGTAGGAAGGAGAGAGGATCAGACATGGGAACACAGGGAGAAGAGATAGAGACAGGAGAAATTATCTAATTATATTGTAATTAAATAAAAAAACGGAAAGAGTAAAAACAGAAGTCTTGATACATTATTTTCCCTAAAACATAATTGGATACTATAACATGTTCTTTAATGCTACCATTGTTTTTGGTATGTTCAAAGAAAAAAAAAACCCAAACCTATTACATTTCTTGCTGAAAGATACAAATTTGGGATTTATAGTTAACTATCAGTTACTATCTAGAAGACAAGGTGGAAATCTATAAAATCTATTATTTTTAGTGACATTCTCTATTCCAGAGAACACCTTGCCATAGTTTAGTTTAGTTTATAAAGCAACCCAAGTGTCAGAAGAAGTCAATATCAACAAGAATGTTTCTACAAGAGTGAATGTGTGAAAATAGATTATGGTTTCAGTGTATTTAAATTAAGTACTAAGTCTGTGGAACACTAGATTTGAACATTCCTAAGGATCTTCTTTAATATAAGTTCAAATGAACTGTCTGATATTCTGAATTTAATATGTACTGACTTTTAGAACAAGATTAATGATTAAAAGCCACTACTAATTAAATAGTATATATTAAAAGTGTTTAGTCCCTGGGGTTAAAAGCATGTACTACATTTTCAGAAAACTCAAGTTCACTTTCCAGTACCTTCATCTTGCAGTACACACCTTACCTTTAGCACTATATCTGTGGTCCTGGAGAGCTCAAGCCATTGTGGACAATTGTAGTCACAATTACACATGCTTCGCATATGCACACATATACATAGCATCAAAATAATCTTTGAAAAAAGAAAACACTAGTGGATTTGGATCTGTATACATGTGGTACCCAAACATACACACAGGCATATATTATGTACATGTGTGAGCTACAATATTCATCTTGCAGCTGCCACTTTACCTGATACAAACTTGTTCATCATAAAACCAGTTATGACCTGTTTATTAAATATGAGAGTTCTTTTCTGGAGTGAAAGCACTCACCATGTACTGTGAGATTTTAGTCCTTCAAGTGTAATGATATTTAATATATACACTTATATATATTTTGTATGCAACAAGAAGCCAGTTGAATGAACCAAGTCAGTTTGTCTTTACACTACACTTAATGTTGCTCTGGAACCCCATGACAAAATATATTAATTAATGCAAACTATACGAAAAACCAAATTTTTGGCACACAGATGCTTCTATGTGGTTGCAAATAAGCTGACATGTAGCTACCAAGATGTTTGAGGCTACTTGGTATGCATTACTATACTTCTGGTGATCGCTGATGCCTTCACCATGGATTTAATGAAGGAAAGTGATGGACTGTAGACAGCCTTGGATAGAAAGGCTTTAAAGAAAAAGTGTCAGGGCAACTAGCCTGCCAATGGCATGAGGGATCAAAGAGCACTGATTAATTTCATTGCCAGTACCTTATATGGAAATGGAGAGGCATGCCGAGCACAGCATTAAAAATATGTTATAGATATGCCCCACTTACCCTGTTTGAAGATTATTGCTGGCAGCCAGAATCACACGCTATGGAATCCCATGAGAGTATTTTTCCATTGATTGACCTGGGGATGAAACTCTTGTCCTGTATCTTTAAATTTTTTGCTTTAGCTTTAGGCTTACAGTGAACTATATAGTCGGGATGCATAAATATTCCTGAGCTCTGCTTTGTGTGCAGAGTTCTCTAGAGAATAGCACAGAGAGTAGATTGCTGTTAGGAATTTTAAATATGTTTTTAATTCTAAGGTTGTCATATCGTCACACACACATACACACAGACAGTGTTATGCCTTTTGTTCACAGGGTGTTCATAGGGTGTTTAGGTATCTTTTTGATATTTTTTGATGATAGATATATTATGGAAAAATAACATCTACTCCTCATTGGAAAATTAAAAGAGATAGATGTCGACATGAAAGTATGGATGATTTATTAGAGAAAAACAGAATAAATAAAATACTCTCTAAAGTGTAGAAAATTATTCAGCAATAAACCTTGATATGCCCTACTTTAGGTCTTACAAAGCCTATAGTGAAGGAATTCAGCAGTCAGCCATACACAGAGGCAAGACTGTATTTCACAGTGTGCTTTCTTTTCTATTCAATGCTACACCAGAGACCAGCCACACTGCAAATTTACTTGGCTTCTTTATTTACAGAAACCATGATTGTTTTTTTTTCCTACTGTACAACTTACTAGGTTGAAAAGGGTAATAGTGTGCACAGACTACTGTGGTTTGTTCCTTCAGAGGTGTCCAGATGCAATCCTCTTCTGTGCATGTTTTTATTTTTTCTTTTACCCTTATCAAGTATAGCACTATACTTCACATTATAATCAATTAAACTCATTCTGAGCTGTTCAGCATTCTGGGTTCCCAATGGAGTAGCCTGCATGTGCCTAATATTCAAAATAGGGTATTTAGATGGACCGTCTGGGAACTCTGCCCACCCTTCAGCCATGCAGTGTCAGTCCTGCTGAAACAGAAGGTTAATGAAGGCTAGAGCATCTTATCAGTGTTTGTCTGAAAATGCCTCCACAATTTAGATGACTCTCACCAAAAAGTAATTGCAGTGATACAAAGTGAGAGTATACTATAACAGCAAGCAGAGTGCCTTCTGTTTGGTGATGGTCTGTTTAACGTTGTTAAAAGAATGAATATCTACATAGGTATTATAATAACAGAGTTCTATTAAATTAAACGTATGTTTAGTCACTTGCTTTATTCATATAAGGTATATGTGCTATCCTAATTTCTAAAGAAATGTTAATTTAATCTTTAATCTGAATTTACAACTTATTTTTAGATGTTACAAAATTTGTGAAACTATATTAAAAGGATACATATTAAGCATGTTAAAGTGTGTACTCAATTTCCTAAGTTCTTCGTCTTATCTATAGCATATTTCCATACTGTCATTAGCAAAAATCTAAGAGGAGAAACAATTTGCTTCACTGTTTGTGTATTTGCAATACCACATGGCTATGTCTAAGAAATATTGCTTTTTAAGATGGTTTGAGAGTCACCATAATAATCTAACCTGAATCTTGTAGTCAACAAAATTATACAAGCTAAATGAATATTGGGATTCAAATACAAAAATATCTATGTCATAAAAGTATATGTACCTAGATGATAGTTTGCATATTAATAGAGGAAAATAAAGCAAATGCCTTGAATGTAAAACCACTGTCATGCAACTGTCTGTTGTTAGTCCTCTCCTAACTGTACCAGTCAGCAGTTGTGGGCCACTACTTACTTGGTAAACTACTTTTTTTATTGGCTGCCTAACAATTTTCACCCTGAATACCACTTATTTCTCTGGCCATTCTTTGTTTGTGAGCTTTTCCTCTTCCTCTTCATGTTTTTTCTACTGCTTTGTTTTATAGGTTCAATAATATAGCAAGGCTATAGCTGTAAGTTGGTGTCCAGCCCAAGACCACTTGGAATGCACAAGCCCATTGCCTCTGCATTCGAAGTACTAGAATTACAGCCATGTACTACCATGTTCATCTCTATTCTAATTTTTAATTTGAGAATGTTTGGTTCTCAGTAGCTTGTGCTTGCTCTCTCTATGCCCTCCAACCATAATTTCATAGTCTTCTCTATAAATATTCTTCATCAATTCATAACCCAATGTTTTTTTATCTCATTTAATATAACCCCTAAGACTTTGGAATTATAAATTCAACTACATGACTACTTTTAATCCCATATTTAGCATGCTGAACTTCCTGACCATTTTTCCAGACCTACTTTCCTCTTGCCTTTCTTTTATCAGTTTATGACAGCTATAATCTTAGAGACCCTCAAGCCAAAGCATATGTGGCATTCATGACATACCCCTCATTCATGTCTGTATCCTTTCTGTAGTTCCAGTTGGCTGTACATTCAAAGCATGACTCCTTTATATTGCAATAACTACACATTCATTTTGCCTTCACTCATGACTAAATATATACTTAATATAGAGGGCACAGTGATCTTGTTAAACATATATAAGATGTCCTAATGCTTTCAATTCTTTGAGTAAGGATGTTATCACACAATTTTAACAGGTATGTAGCACAGGCCCTACATGACTTTAATAAAGAAACATCAAACATCATGTAAATTAAACTAGGCCCACATCAACCACTTTGCAGTCATTTCTCATCTTCCTGTCATCTCTACCTCCTTTACCAATGCTTGTCTCCATCAATGCTTTTACCATAGCCAATAGACACCTTGATACTGCTCAGAAGGTCACAACAGGATTGCTGTACTGAGACTGTATCTCCCCCTACGTTCTTAGCTTATTCTTTATTTTAACCTTCTTTTATTTAATTTTTTTTGTTGTGCACACCAACCCCAGTTCCCCCTCCCTTCTCTTCTTCTGCCCCTACCTTCCCACTTTCTACCCCTATCCACTTCTCAGAGAGGTTAAGGCACTCCTTAGGGAGTCTAGTCCCTACTATAAAAGACTTGACAGATTTTGTTGACCCTTCCTGAAATGCACTATCCTCCCTGTGGAGTATGTGTGTGTGTGTGTGTGTGTGTGTGTGTGTGTGTGTGTGTGTGTGTGTGTAGTAATGGGATGGAAGGGGCATGGGAGGGAGGGAGAGAGGGATCAATATGTAAAATAAGAAAAAATAAATTAATTAAAAAAAGATTCATAAACAGGAAAAGACAGTATATAGTGAGTCCTATTCTGACTTCATCCCAAAAGACAATGCCATGAGTGACAACCCTTGGAAATTAGTATGTTATTACAAGGAAAAAAGATGTGAAAGATGAGATGAAGTTGTAAGATGAAGATTAATGGTTGAAAGTAAATAAAAGTTAAAACATATGCATATGGAACACTGCAAATGTTGACTATGTACTTGTTCATAGAATTATGCATATTAAATAACTTATATCACTAGTGAATTGACAAAAATGTATGATCTGTATTAATATAAGCCACAGAAAAGTAACTTCAAACAATTTTTAATTTATTGGGGGTATTGATATGTTACTTATGTTTAAGTAAGGCAGATTGATGAGAGAAAATCGACCTTTTAAGAATGGCTTCAAAATCCCTTACCTACTGAATCTTGTCACTGGCCATAAATGCAAATTAAGCAAGAGTTTCAATTCAGTTTTTGATCACAGTATTTATATGAAGAGTGTAGTTGGGATCATTGTCTAAGAAAGCAGCTAGGTAAAGTGAGGTAGTGATGGTAGGAAATGAAAAAAATCTCTGGAATGATTTGAGATAGCCCAAATCCTGGATGGGGAATGAGAATGATATAAAATTGGCAAGAAGCTGTTCTGTGCAGCAGAGATTAGTGCTATTGTCTTCTTTGTAGAATTTTGGGTGTAGAAACATGCAGATTTTAACTTCTGAATATAATTAAATTACAGTGCCATAGAACTGCATGAACTGAATTATCTAGTGGAGAGGACTTCTTAAATGCCCTTCCCCTATAATGAGATCGATGACTACCTTAATTGCCATCCTAGATCCTTCATCCAGTAGCTGACGGTATCAGAAGCAGATCCTCAGCTAAGCACTGAGTTGAACTCATGGATTTCAGTTGTAGAGAGGGAGGAGTGATGAGAAAAATGGTAAAGAAACACACAGGAACAGCAGACCTAAGCAAGTGGGAACTTACAGGCCCCAGTCTGACAGCTGGGGAACCAGCACAGAACAGACTTAGACACTTTCAGTTGGGGGACTTGGGCAGTCTATGGGGTCTCTGGCAGTAAAACAAGTATTCATCCCTAGTGCAGGAATGTGTTTTCAGAGCCCATTTTCCATGGAAGGATATTTTCTCAGCATAGATAAACAGGAGAGAACCTAGGTCCTGCTCCAAATGATGTGATAGACTTTGATGATTTCCCCATGGGGAGGCCTCACCATCCCTGAGGAGAGGCTGGCAGATGGGATGGGGGTTGGTGGAGGGAATGGGAGGATGAAGATGAGAGGGGGAGGGAACTGGGATTGGTATGTAAAATAAGATTGTTTTAATTTTAAAATAAATTAAAGAAAAGAAAATACAGCCTTTAGGGGAAAGTGTAGTAAAATAAAAAATGTGAGCCCATGCTTTTGGTTCATGATTATTGCTTTGTTTGGAGCCTGTGTAAAGACTGAGCTTTAAAGGAAAAAAAAGTACATAATAGAGCATTGATGCCCCCATTTCATCAAATGAGAGGTAGGGAAAAGGATAAGAATTCTGCGTATCAATATCTCCTGCAGTGGTACTTCCCCAACAACCTGAATTCCTCCTACCTACTAAATTTCATCCATTAGAGTTTCTATCACCTCCTGTAGTAATATAGGTTACTAAGAATGGACTTTAGCACATAGGTCTTTGTTGGGGGCATTATAGTCAAATTGGAATAGTATATAGGTTCTTATGTATAATCACTGAGCATATAAATCCAATGAACAATTTTATTGAATTAGCTTATTTTGCAAAAGAAATTGTAATGCACAATCAATTGAAGACTGATATACATAGACACAGTTTAATGAACTGTCTTATCCTTCCTGCACCACATTTGATTAACTATTGCTAAGGGCAAAATGGTGTATGTTGACTAATTTATCAAATGGTTATGACTTGAACTGGTAATATTTCCGCACAGGTAGACGCTAAATATTAACAATGAATACTAGACTAAAGATGAATATCATCAAAAATTACACTAAAGAAATTAGGTAAATACAAACCAAGACAATGAAGGTGATATAATTACCATTAAGTGAAAATAACAGAAATTTAGCCATACTAAATATTGGTTAAGTTACAGAGTTTTACAACTTTTGTCATAGACGTAGTTAAGACAGAAGTAGGCTTGAATGCTTTAAAGAACAAATGGAGAGTAGTTTAATGGATATTTAGCAGTGTCCCAGGACCTTCATCTAGGCATATACTGTAAAGAAATTTACACACACTTACATAAAAACAATGCCATTAATGCTTTGTTTTGTTTAAAATGTAATGAATGACAAAATATAGAAATATGGTAAATTTAAACCTTACCTATGAATCTTATTTATATCTCAAATTGTGAGTACTTCTTTACATTCCTCAACACATCATAATTTGACCAAGTACTGCTTGTTTTTATGGTGCATTACTATAAAATTACTCTCAAGGCTAGTGAGAGTCTGGCTATCATCATCAGAAGAGAAAATGCTAGAGTCAAGTATACAATCACAACTGCCCATGAATAAATCTGTGCACTCACCATTCCTACACTATGACCAAAGATACTGTCCAAAATTATATTAACAGTGAGCATTTCAAATACATATGATCAAAGGATATACATATGGTAAGTGAATAATGACATTAAATATAAAGTAACTTTAAGAACAATAGATCTCAGCCTTGCCTGTGCATAGCCCTTCTAAAGTGATTGAGATGTAAACTTGTGAATGAAATATCAGAAATATTTATAGTCATATCTGAAAGTCATCAATTAAAAAAGAAATAAGAGAGCTGGAATTGAATCAGATTGGACCTATCAGAAAACAGGAGCATGTGCCAAGTCAGAAGTCACTCAAAAAGTGCTGAAATAGGTCTCAAAATATTAATAGTCAATGAAGAAAGCTGTTCCTGAGATTTTACAAGCTTTAATGTGTACTTCTCCCCTAGTAGTCTGTGTTTTAAGTGTGGTTTTCTTTATTTGTTTATATATTTCAGAAATGTATTTTATGCACAGATTTTAAATGGTTAAATGAGTCTCTGGTGTAGATGCTGATATGTAGTACTGAGAACCATGGCATGAATGATATAGAAAAATATATATATTAGCTACCAGTGAAGAAAAAGTCCCTACTTCATAGCTATAGGCACACCTCCTTCTAATGGGAAGATTACAATGTAGGAGGACTCTGACAAGCAAGCAGGGCTCATGACAATGTGCTATTGGAATAACAGCCACTATCGGATGAGTGCTGCAAGACAATCTTGCCAAAAGGATGAAAATGAACCACACAGAAGTTAACACATCCACAGAAAGATATAAATGTCATGCTTAGTGCAGATCTCATTTGCGAACAAGTCTGTGGATCACAAATCCATGTCCTCATATTGCAGCACACATTGTTAAAACATTCATAGCCTTAAGGAGTCCATTGAGACCAGTGGGAGATGCTATGATCATAAACCTTTACATTTTTATTGACACACTTCTTTGCTTAGCAAAGGTGAAATCGAGGGAATATAGTGAGGAACCTGAGTGCCAGGGCATCACCAGGAAGCAATTCTTTGTTATGAGTTTTTGTAGAGAGCAAACATACAGAAACATTACCTTTTACCTTTCTTGTTCTCAGTCCATGCCCTTCAGTGATAACAGTCACGTGGAAAAGGTAAAAAACAAATGTGACCAAAGCTTCTAGCACCATAAAGCACAGGAAATGCTCAGCTTTCAGCCTTCTGTGAAAACTGGACAGCATCAATTCTTGAGCAGTGGTACATTAAATAGGAGGAAAGAGACCCGAGGGGTTAAGTGCTGGGCTGCATCAGTCCACTGACAATGAAGTAATGACTATTTTTGTACAGGATTCTGGGGCATCTGAGGAACACAAGCAACAGCATACAATTTTGGAGTGTGAGTTGAAAGAATGGGGGAGGGAGAGGGAAAGAGAGAGAGAGAGAGAGAGAGAGAGAGAGAGAGAGAGAGAGAGAGAGAGAGAGAGAGAGAGAGAGGGAGAGAGAGAGAGGGAGAGAGAGAGGGAGAGAGAGAGAGGGAGAGGGAGAGGGAAAGGGAGAGGAAGAGGGAGAGGGAGAGGGAGAGAGAGAGGGAGAGAGAGAGGGGGGGTATAGAAAGGAAAGGGTTTCAGAGAGGGCAGCAGCAGAAATAAATACCTTTATGAGGCTGTTGCTCTGCATTTTTCCCTGGGCAATGGGCATGGAAGTAACAGAAGGACAACCTAGAGCAATAAGAGAGGTCAGAGTTCTGTTTGTACCAATGTACCTGTCCAAACCAGAATCCTGGGAGCAAAGTTATTAAGAGGAAAATGTACTGCAAATAGAAGCTCTGACTACAAATAATAAGGAAAAGATAATGTGGTGTGCACAGACTATCTTCTGCTAAACAAGCACATGTACCATTGTGAGGTAAGCAACATACAGGCACAATATTTCTGTAAATATCATTGCATAGAAGTGAAAAAATGAGAATATAGGAGGCAGATTTCTCAAATGAGCCAGATCTGTATGGCATGACTTCAAGGATAAATATAAGAAACCAGTTGGGAAAATCAGTGGGATGGTGAGAGACTCCCCTTGCAGATTATAATTTGTGTTATCAATCTGGTTGATTCACCATGTTTTGATATTATTACACCACATTTATTCAAATTATGTCTTCTTTCTAGAGGGAGGTAGACTGAGAGACTGAATAACTTCCCTTGTACTACTGTAGGAGCTGAATACATTGTTTTGAATTTGAAGACAGTCCTTAGGGAATTTAACATGTAGTGAGAATATTGTACAAGGTACCTTTTAGTGCTCTAACTTAATCCTTTCAAAGTAAGGCTGAAGAGGAATCAGAGGCAGTAAGAAGTTTTTCTAATGTCACAAGGTTTGCAGACATGAGACGTAAACTAGGGTTTCTCTAGGGCCTGGGCTGTTATCCTTTAAGAGACACCTCATTATTCTCAGAATGCAGAACAATAGTAGAAATATAGAGGGGCAATCAACACAGAGGCTCTAACAGAGAAGTAAAAGAGCTGAGAGTGGCTGAGAATCCTGGATTCTCAGGGTTAGCCTTCTGAATAGGAATTTTGAGGACATAATTTTACCTAGTAATTTTGTAGAAATCCAGAGAATAATCTAATTATTTTTTATACAATATATTATGATTACAGTATCCACTCCCCAATTACTCCCCACATCCCACTCACCCAACCCCACACCATTTTCTACATCTTTCATTAGACTATGAACAAAGATTAAAAAATAATAAAGATAAGAAAAAGTACAAACTAACCAAAATGGGACAAAACAAATAAATTCAAAATGATGATGATGATGATGATGATGATGATGACGATGATGATAGTAATAAAACAGGGAGGAGAGACTACAATAGTGTATGGGATACAAAGGTGAAAATAAGACTGAGAAATTGGAAGTGAAAGTCAGGAATCATTTTCACATTCTTATATTTCATTCTAGTTTTGATGCTAAAAAATATAAATGATTCTGAAATCAGTTTTCTAGATCCACATTGTCTAACGACAGAGGAAATGATTTAAATGAAAGAGACAAAATGAATGAAAGGAGGAAGGAAGAGAGGAAAAAAGGAAAGGAGAGAGAAAGTGAATTGTGCAAAATGTACAAACATCACGTAATGCTATTCTTTCACACTTTTGAGGGTTCTTTTTGAAATACTCTTCCCTGTTATGTATCTAGGTTCCCTAAGCTCATCTTCACTCTCCGTTGCTAGGCACTTGTTCTTTTTTATACATCTATGTGTATATTACTCTCCATATATAAAACAGAGACAGAAAGTAGGCTCTTTGATTGATGCCAGCTGTGACTAAAGCCTTACATAACTTCTTTACTTGGTGAATATTCGAAGGACACAAACAAGTATTATTAGAGCTCTAGTACCATTGAGGAGGACATTAAGAGACTAAGTTTTGGAGACTGACTGTCATTGCTCTAGTGCTAATGGATGACATGCATTCTATTCAATAATTTCTACGGAATTGAATTCATTTTCAAAGTAAGAATTTTCACTTCATGTACTAGCAACAGCAGGAAAAAGAAAAATAATATTTCAAAGATCTACTAAAATGATAAAAACTATATGCAGATATAAATAAATTATTTTTTATATGTGGGACACTGGTTCAAAGCTTAAAATATGTTGATTTTATGGTTGCAGGTGTTACAACAATAATATCAAATATTTGCAAAGGGAACAGCCTAAAATATTTTAAATTCTGGCCTTAACTATTGTAGTAACATGTTTGAAAGTAGAAATAAATGGTCAAATTTTATTAATAATTTAAATTATTTACTATAAGATATAAAATAACATTTTTTTAAAGATCTGTGTAGTGAAAAGGTCTTATAAATGACAGGAACTTATTTTCACTGCTAAGAAAGAGGTGAGGGCTAGCTCCTCCTGGAGAGCCCATTTCATGATAACCTCCTGTGGCAGAGTGGAGAAGGGCATCTCTGGAGTCTCTTTCAGAAGTACATTCTTAAATCCAGCCTGGACTTTCCTATTGTATCAAGATGGATAGGATTCTAGGCTATGAGATTTGAAGGAACATAAAAATCCACTGCTCACTGGAGATAAGGTGGTTAAGCAAAGGGGAACATTGTTTTTTGAATTTTAAATAGTTGATTTTATATAATAGGCTGTTATTTTTATGATATTTTTATTTAAGTTTGAAACAAACTTTTTTTACATGTAAATCCCAGTTTTCTCACCCTCCCTTCCTCCCCTGTTCCCTCATTCCCACCCCCATTCCATCCACTTTCTGCTTCCCAGGGAAGGTGATACCTACCATGAGGAGTCTTCAAAATCTGTCATGTCATTTGAGCAGGGCTTAGGCCCTCCCCCATGTCTCTAGGCTGAGAGAATATCCCCCTATGTGGAATGGGCTCCCAAAGTCCATTCCTACACTAGGAATAAATACTGATCCTCTACCAGAGACTGCACAGACTAGACTACCCAGTCCTCCTAATTAAAACCCATGGCACAGCCATTAAAGGCTAGGCTCACAACCAAAACCAGGTTGTTACTAATGGGCCCAAATGCTGAGATTATTTTTGGTCCATTTTATTTTACATTTAGAATGTGATAGATGCACAGGGAGATTTGCTATGAACATATATATGACAAGAGCCTGAAGCTACAAGGTTATATCAAAAAGTGATGACAAAGAGAAACAACACATTAGAAATGTGATAAATAATTCAAAAAGCAGATAAATGAATGCTGACAGATTTGAAGGAAGTACTAAAAGGTCATACAAGTAGTGTAGAGACTGAGCAGGCTGTGTCTATTCATTTCACAATGTAGATATATGTTTGGAACAATTATTGAAAAATGAGTAAAATTACCACGCTTTGAAAGCAAACTTGAAATGTGATATAGGAGGGTTTGTGAGGGAGGAAACAAAAGGGGTTAATGATGCAATAATCATCCTCATAAATAATAAAATAAAATAATCTTGGGGGTTTTTTTGTTTTGTTTTTGCCTTTTTCTTTTTCCTTTTTTTTTTTTTTATTTGATTTGGATTTGGATTTTTCTCTGTGTAGTCTTGGCCACCTTGGAACTGGCTCTTTAGAAAAGATATACCTGCCTCTGCATCTGAAATGCTGGGATTAAAGGTGTACATCACCACTGCCTGGCAAGAAATGAAATTTTAAAGTCAAAGTGGCACTTAAAGAACAGCTAATAATAAAGTATGGAAGGAAAACATAGGACTCTGAGCACATACTTCAAATTTTTGTTCAGATTCTTAAACAAGACAATGTGAATATCATGTAAAATTTATCTGATGATATTTAGAAATATCTTCATATTATAATCTAAACCTGGCTCTAAACTACAGTAAATTTCTCAACTCTTTGTTAGGTTTTTGTCATAATAAAGTACTGATCTATTACTATCAGTTATACTTAATTAAAAATAAACAGAAGCAAAACAAACAAAATAAACTTGACAGATAATTAACAAGATTTACATTTATATTTACCTGTAATATCTTTGTTTTACAGTGTGTTTTTGAAAATCCTTTACTGCCATGCCTTTGGGATATAGCTTATATATCTGTTAGACAAACATTTATAATCCTTTGACACCCTTAGATATAAAAATGGTGCTCTTCTCTTGTTTAAGCCCCAAGTGTTCTAGATACTTCACACAGTTCCCCCATGTCATTTCATGTCCTTTAGGACAAAATTAAGAATTCCCAGAGGCTACTTGAAATGATTATAAGAATTGTACAATAAGAAAAAATCAAATAAATATTGATATTTATAACCAATAATTTAGTTACACATATTAAAACTGATGGGCAGAGGTTTATCAGTGCATTTAATATAGATACCTTTGGTTTATTCCTTGGGATCATAAAAGAGCACGGTCTTTTAAATGACATGTTTAGGTTGTGAATTAAAAAACCAGCAAGCCTTGTATACATAGTAATTATTTGTCACATTTTACTATAACAAAACATTGCTATGTGTAAATTGAAAAGTAAATGCTGTCACAATCTCATCTTTTAGACCTGGGAGAAACAGCAGAAATCCTGTATGATTCAACTGGTGGAAAGTGGTTCCTAACTGTTTCTTAGCATGCAGCTTTGGCTCATATAACTACAAATAATGGTGTCTATGAGTCAGATGACATGGCACTGTAAAAACCACAAGGACATTGACCTCGGTTTGTTGTCAGAGACTGAGATTTCCATGTGACACGAGCTTTCACAGAGACCAGCAATTTCCTGTTTTCAGAATTCTTCTGCCTTTCAATCAAAGAGCTGAGGGTGTTTCTAAAAACCAATTTCCTTTTCTATCTACTCAAAAATTATTTTCAATAAAACTTTATATTTCATATAAATCACCCCACTTTCTGAAATTAAATTAACAGTAAAATCCTTTAGTTGCACTTAATATACCTGTTTTATTTTTCCTATAAACATCAAAACAGCAGGATTTCTGCTGTTTCTCCCAGGTCTAAAATATGAGACTGTGACAGCATCAAAACACACACATAAAACTTCCATCCTCATGAATGTCTTAAAATCACATCATTATTCCAGAAAACAGGCTAGAATATTACTAGAAAATGGTATTAATACAGATGTTAGTTGTGGAGGTATGATACCAAAGTTTTTAGAGTTTTCAAATCATACTTTCACTTCAGAAATTTATATATGAGGGTCACAAATGTTCATTTTTAAAGGAATCAAGCAAAGAAGATGAAAAAATAAATTATTCTGTTTTCATTGCTTGTCAAGACGTTGAATGGGTTTAGATAGTAAACCATAACTGTCCTCACTCAGGATATTTTCTTTGAGTTCCATCCACTTGCCTGAAAGAATCTAAGCACTAGTGAAGAGGTTACTTTAAGTGCCATTCCCAGATAATGAGATTAATGATTACCTTATATGCCATCCTAGAGCCTTCATTCAGTAGCTGATGTAAGCAGAAACAGAGACCCACATCTAAGCACTGAACTGAACTCCCGGAATCCAGTTGCAGAGAGGGAGAATTGATGAGCAAAGGGGTTAATGCCATGTTGGGAAAACTCACAAACACAGCTTATTGAGCAAGTGGAAGCTCAGGGTCTCCATACTGACAGCTGGGGGACCTGCATAAGACTGTAGTAGGCCCTTTCGATGTGGGTGTGAGTTGGAGGGCTTGTGTGGTCTATGGGGCCTCTGGCAGTGGGACCAGTATCTATCCCTAATGCATGAACTGGCTTTTTGGAGCCCATTCCCTATGGTAAGATACTTTCTCAGTCTAGATACTGGGAGAAGAGATCCTTGGTCCTGTCCCAAACTATGGGACAGATTTTGATGATCCCTCATGGGAAGCCTCACCCTCTCTGAGGAGTAGATGGGAGGTGGGATGTGTAGATGGTTGAGGAAGTGGAAGAATGAGAAGGAGAGGGGACTGGAATTAGTATGTAAGAATAAGATTTTTTTAATTTAAATAAAAAATTAATAAAACCCCCATAAATACAAAATTATAGGTGTATGAGGAAGATAGCATGCATGAATAAAATGATAGTCAGATAGGATCCAAAATAGAGTAACACTGTCCTGTACTCAGTTGTGTGGTAGCAGTCTTGGTCAAGTAAAAATGGAAAGCAAAGGAAGGTGACATTTGGTGACACCTTTGAATAACTATATATGACTCTAAAGCAAAGTGTCATTAGGAAATAATGATCAACTATGACAATGTTGCATTTTGTATGCTTTAACTTAAATCTGTTAATTATCTATCATGTCCTGCCAGGTCCTTTATGAAGTATCTTGCTAGCCCTCATTCCCTTCATCCTCAGCACATTTTTATCTTCACTTTTTTCTTGTGGAACTGAGCCTTGGGTGACTTAATCTACTGTGAGTGATTGGCTTGGCTCATATTCAGAAGAATCCTGCCCGTGTTTATCCCAATAGGAGGATGGCTGTCTCCTTTTCAGAGTGATTCATTGAAAAGTATGAAACTGAAAGTTCAGGTCAATACCACGCAGTGGCCTTAAAGAGAAAATGTTGCCTTTCTGTTCCTTGTGGTGACAAAATACCTACCAAGAAGCAATTTCAGGAAGGCATGTTTGTTTTAGTGTACATTTTAAGGGTTTGTGTTTCATGGTAGTCCAGAAGACAAAGCAACCAGAACTGGAGGTGCTTACCCTTCCTGTACATTGGAGAAGCAGTGATATGGATGCTTGTTATCACTTGACTTTCTCCCTCTTATTCAGTCTCTGACTCTAGTTCTCAAAAAGCTGTTGACTTACATTTATAGTGGGTCTTCACTCCTCAGGTAAGCTACTCTAAATAATCCCTCACAGATGTCTAGAATTGCCATTTTAGTGATTCTAGGTCTTGTAAATTTCTCAATGAATAGTGACCATCAGAGATAGGAGTGAGGTCAGGAATGTGTTTTGTACATTTAGGACCAATAGTATATCAAAGGGAGCTTTCTGATTTTACTACCTTTGTTAGCGAGTTTCTTAATCTATAAGGAAAAGCGTATGAGTCTTAAGGTTTAGGTCCTTGGGGCACTGCAATTAGGTATATCAAAGACTGAAAAGAGAAGAAATAGCCAACTTATGAGTTGAACACATTCCCAAAATAGGATGTCATAGTCCTGTGTTCCATTTCCCTTAGGGGAATAATCAAGACCTTCTTACTTTCAACTTCCAGAAAATACATTCGTGATTAACTAGATCTGATCATTCTTAAGTAAATATGTTTCTCCCATTGTTGTTTTAAAGAAGTGTTGAATCACTTCCCTCTCAATGAAAGTGTTGTGGCCTTGAGAACAACTTGCACGTTAGTATTGGCAAATTCAAAAAGGTTAAAATTTTATTTAATGGGGGCAATTCTTTATTTAAGCCTCATTTTACTAATGTTTGGAAGTACTGAAAATGACATTATGTTATAGCTTTACATATTTAATAAGATTATGGTGTGTGTGTGTGTGTGTGTGTGTGTGTGTGTACTCATGCAATGTGTGTAGTTACTGGATATATCCTGATATGTGAAAAATAATCAATATGTTTTCACTAATAATATAATATTAAACCGTTCTTTGAATTCAGAGTCATTGGCTTTTCATAATTTGATTTATGAGATAGTTCTGTAGTAGAATGTATATAATTAAAATTATCACTTCTGTGCTTTATTTTAGAAACAACATTCAAGAAACAATGTCCATATAGAAATTCACTTTCTTTTTATATACATCAAAACATAAAGTAAGAATGTAATCTATAAAGGCTAACCAAAGTGTATTTTGTCATGGAACATGCTTACTGTCTCTTAAGATTTTAGCTCCAAATTTTTAAATAATAATATTAGTACGGAACTGTTTATAGTCTCTATTTTGTTAAAGAATGAAATACATCATTTAAAGGTGAAGTTAGAAGGCAATCTCCAAGGAAATCTTCTGGGCAATAGCAGGAGAGAAGGCCCTGAAACTTCATCAACATTGACATTCTCTAACAACTTTGCTGTCAATTAAGTTTCCTGCCTGGGGGATTTCTATACTGACTCTGAAAATGATTCTGGATCTTATCTTTCTAATAGTTACTAAAAGTGAAATGTACTCCCAATGGTTTTTGATTGTAACTGATTTAGTAATGGAGTGATTGCATCAATAAGCAAAAAATGTAACCCCATCAATCAAAGTGAAATCTTGATAAAGTTTTCCAAACATGATCTAAACCACAGTGGCTTGAAGCTTAGATCATATGAACCACACAAGCAGCTAGGGGCTTCATAGACAATCAAAGACACATGCAAATTTCATAAGAGGTCTCTGAACATCATCATTAGGTAGTTTTCTTTCTTTAGAAACCAAGCCTTATCTTTATTTTATGTGATAATTCAAAGGCATTTTTAATTCAACATACAATTCCATGCTAAGCTATGTATTCATAATACAATATTTTGAAACAGAATCACGTTTACCACTGCTAACAGATTATTAAGTAAAACTATGTATGTGTTTCCTAAATGTGCATACTTGCATTTGAAAATGTTCAATAAACTCCAAACACAGTAAATTTCAGTTGTTCATATAAAATTGAAAGAATAAAATCAGGTAGAGAGGATCAGTGTATAGATTTTTGCTTAATTCTTACTCTAACTTGCTTTGCTCTTGAATCCAGTAGAATCATGGTTCATGCTTTCTGAGTGAAATGGTTGGATTCATGCAAAAAGGAGAATATATCCAGAGTATAACTATGTAGCTGATGCAAGTCAATTTTTAAGTGTTTCTATGATAGTTTCACTTTTTCCTACTACATGGTTTCTAACTTCATTTTGTTTCTCTCAGACCACAGATAAAAGAATAAGAAACGATACTACAAAGTTGTGCTTTAGTTTACATGATTCATTTGGTACCAAATTCTGAATGTGTCACTAAAATCTACTTTATATTAACTTTCTTACTATCACTTTAACTGTAATAGTAGCCTTCACAAAAATGTTATCATTGTACTTTCCTGAAGACAATATCAATAAACTGTAAGGTTAGTGCCCGGCAAAATATTAGCTTTAGTAGATTTCTTTTTTTGTTGCTGATATTGTCAAATTTGAAATATAAGGAAAATGCAAATCAAAACATTAAGCTCTCAGGATATATATGAATGAAAACAAATTCTGTATTGGAAATGAGTTTCCCATTAATTTTGTCCAAAAGATGTGACAGCCTAGCATAGACACACATTGATAAACAAATAATATCAGCACATCAGCAGTTTTCTGACAATTATCTATATATCCTCAGGCTTAAGAGCTTGTCAGCTCTAAGACATATGACACTTCACCACTGTACTCTATCGGTAAAGAAAACATGCCAAGTTCTTGAAGATCTCTCTCTCTCTCTCTCTCTCTCTCTCTCTCTCTCTCATATATATATATATATATATATATATATATATATATATATATATATCTGTTGTGTCACGCATTAAGTAATTCACTTCCCAGCAGATTCTTACCAATCTTTGTATCTCTTCATTCAACATTGGTAGTTATACTTCTGCTTGTATCTAGCTGCTCATTAGATTTTTAAATGCTGTTAGTCTTTTAATTAATTTTTTCTCTTTTCAGATAACAAGTATATATGACCAAGTTATTATCGCAAAATAAACACAATGGAGAATAGTTAATATTTTTATGAACCCCCTATGAAGATTTAAGGATTGCTGATTTCTTTACAAAAGCCTTTTAGTTTCCTTTCTCTTTTCCACTGTGAAAAATCACAATATATATCTACTGCTTTTTATTCAGGGAAATGAAAAGATGGAGACACATTTTTTAAAGTATCCTTATTATTGTACATGCTAAACATCTCCAGTGAAATTTATCCCAAATCAAGTAGGAAGGAGAGGGTTCATGAATTGGGAACTCAGTAGTAAATACTGATATAGCCCTTGAATTTCCTAACCTTAGTCTGGGAAAGTTGCCAGTTGAACATCACATTAACATCTCAACCCACTTCTATTTTTTCCCTAGTTCAATCTTCCTGCTCCCTCATGTCATCCTATCTCCTCCTCTTTTCCCCTTCCATTTCTCCTTACTCCCTCTCCCCTTCCCATGCTTCCAATTTGTTCAGGAGATCTTGTCCCTTTCTTCTTCTCAGGGACCGAAGTATGTCCCTCTTAGGGTCCTCCTTGTTTCCTAGCTTTCTGCAGTATGGATTATAGGCTGGTGAACTTTTGCTCTATGTCTAAATGCCATATATGAGTGAGTACATACCATGCTTGTCTTTTTGTGAGTAGGTTACCTCACTCAGGATGGTTTCTTCTGGTTCCATCTACTTGCTTGTAAATTTGAAGAGTCCATTGTTTTTTGTTTTATGTTTTTTTTTTTCCCTACAAGTAGTACTTCATTGTGTAAATGTACCACATTTTCTCTATCCATTCTTCCATTGAGTTCCATTGAGCGACATTTATGTTGCTTCCAGGTTCTGGCAGGAAATAATGCTGCTATGAACATAGTAGAACAAATGTCCTCATTGTATGAATGTGCATCTTTTGGGTATATGTCTAAGAGTGAATGAGTGTATCTTGTGGTAGACTAATTCCCATTTTCCTTGAGGAATCACCATACAAATTTCCAAGTGGTTGTATTAATTTGCACTCCCAGCAGCAGTGGAGGAGTGTGCCCCTTCCTCCACATCTTCTCCAGCATAAATGATCATTTGGTAGTTTTGGTTTAAGCAATTCTGACAGGAGTAAGATGGTATCTCAGAGTTGTTTCGGTTTGCATTTCCCTGATGGCTAAGGATGTTAAACACTTTCTTAAGTGTGTTTCAGCCATTTTAGATTTCTTTATTGAGAAATCTCTATTTAGATGTGTACCCTGCATTTTAATTAGATTATTTGGTATTTTCTTGACTAGGTTCTTGAGTAATTTGCATATTTTGGAAATCAGCCTTCTGTCAGATGTGGGATTGGTGAAGATCTTTTCCCATTCTGTGGGTTGCCAGTTTGTCTTGATGACTGTGTCCCTTGCCTTACAGAAGGTTTTCAGTTTCAGGAGATCCCATTTATTAATTGTCTATCTCAGTGTCTGTGCTAATGGTGTTATGTTCAGGAAGCTGTCTCCTGTACCAATTTGTTCAAGGGAAAAAAAAATAGAGAAGAGCAAGAAAAGAGATGTCTTAATATAGGGAGCCATTACAGATTTAAAAAGAAATCTGTTACTGGGTAAATGTCCAGAGATCTACAAGGATGACCCCAACTAACAATGGAAGAGACACTGGGTAGGCTAACTTAAATGCCCTTCCTGGATAATGAGATTGATGATTACCTTATAGGCAATCATAGAGCCTTCATCCAGTAACTGATGGAATCAAAAGCAGACACTCACATCCAAACACTGAGCTGAACTCCTGGAATCCAATTGCAGACAGAGGGGAGTGATGAACAAACAAAGTCAAGATCACACAGAAACAGTTGACCAGAACAGGGGAGACCTCATGGACCCCAGTCTGATAACTGGGAAACCAGCATAGGACCAACCCAGAAGCCTTGAATGCCAGCATTAGTTAGGCAGATTGGGCAATCTATGGGGCCTCTGGTAGTGGATCAGTGTTTATACCTAGTATAGGAATGGATTTGGGGAGCCTATTCCACATAGAGGGATACTCTTTCAGCCTAGACAATGGTGGAGGTCCTAGGCCCTGATTCAAATGACATGAAGGACTTTGAAGATCCCCCATGGAAGGCCTAACACTCCTGTCATGGGAAGCAGAAAGGGGGATTAGGTTCTGAGGGACAGGGGAGGAGGGGATGGAGAGGGGACTGGAATTATCATGTAAAACAGGCTTGTTTCAAATTAAAATAACAATGGAAAATGAAATAAAAGGAAATAAAACTCAAAAAAAAAAACCTTTGGAACTCACATTTAGAACAATATGAAGAAATTAAGACACCCACCCCCAAATTTCTGTCTATTTTTGGAGTTGTAATGCAGTAAAGCAAATCATTCTTAGGCCCATATGACAAAACTTCAGATTTGATCTTAATAGAACCAATCTTGTATATGGTCCCTATTAGAGAACATAAGAATTATAGTACATTATAGTACATATTGCTAATACGAATGAAAATGTATTCAGATGCAATCCCAAACCAATACTTGCAGACATAAAAAGTGACACAATATTGTTTCAAGCACTTTCCCACTAGCCTGGTCCCAGATCCATGTCATCCCTGAAATAACACACAGAGTCTATTAGTTATACAGCTGTTGTCCAATGGCTATAGTTTCTTATTGGCTAGCTCTGTCTTGAATATTAGCCCATTTCTATCAATCTAAGTGTTTCCACGTCGTCTTATCTTACCAGAGAAATGGTTCTGGACCTCTTCTTTCACATCCTACATCTTGACTCTTCTTTACTACATCTCCCAGAATCCTCCTTATCTTCTTGTCCCACCTATCTTGCTTTCCTAGGGGCCAATAGTGCTTTATTCATTAGCCAACAAGAAAAACTTATTTATAGGATGACAATTCCCATCATCTTCTCCATTCTTTCTAAATAAAAAGAAGGGTTTTAAATTTAACAGAGTAAAATATAACAAAATTTATTAAATAAGAACTATAATTAACAATATTTTGTCCATTAACATTATCAAGGATTAAAGAAAATGTTCTATCATCTATCCTATCTTTGTAAATCTAAAGTCTTATATACAACTTATCTTTAATCCTAACTGAGGGATTAATCCATAACTATCTGTCTTTAACTCCATCAAAGACCACAGAAGGATAGTATATAAACTCTAGAAATGACATAGCCTACTCGCTGCCTTGTCATTCACCGAAAGTTATTCTCTAATGTTCCACCTTCAGCCCATAGGCCATAGTGTGTCTGGCAGACTCTCCTCAGCAAAGAAGGAAACTTTTAACTGTCTTCCTGAATTGACAGTTTGTTAGTCACTTTTCTTTGTGTCCTTCAGACTGTTTGTCAGACTCTTCCATGAAGCAGGAACCCTGTTGGAATGCCCATCTTGTATCAGCAGTCACTTTCCTGTGGGTCCTGAATTCAAAGTCTACTTTATAAAGCATGTAGTTAAACAGTCTAGACAAGAGCAGTATCTTGACCAAATGGCTAGTCTTGCCATATTGGAAGCAAACTCCATATCGTGTTTCTTCGATGTCCATCTCTCTTTGTGATGCAGTTGGTGTTTCCAGAAGCATTTGTGCTTCACTGTAAAAAAAAAACCCTAAACCATTATAAATGCCATATTCTGTAGGTCTTTGAAAGGTTTGAAGAATGCCTATTCATTTGAAATATGTCTCTCTATATGTAGAGAACCTAACGAACCTAACTATAAGCTGTGACTATCATAGGTAACTATCTACAATCTGTACTTAATTATACATTACTTTTTTAATTGAGCCATGCAAATATAATACCCAAACGAGAGGAGAAATATAACAAATTTGACCTAAAATTTGTTATCAATAAATGAAAATCCATTCCAAAGCAAAGTATTAATTTCTATATCAAAATGCCTTTTACCTTGTGATCATTAACCATCTATAACCTCTCCATTTATATGAAAACAAACATTTATTGACATTATTTGGGAATATGGGCATTGTTTCCTGCTGTTTGGGGACACTGAAATACCATGAGAATCATGAGAATCCTAAAAAGATGTAGAAATCCTGGCTGTAGTCTGTAAGGCTGCCTTATCTCAGCTGTTTTGAATGTTGGATCACCTGGGACACTGTTTCAGGGGGTCTTGTTTGATCAAACCGGTCAGTCTGGAAGAAATCCACAGCTTTCCATTTTCTGTGGAAAGAAAAATAGAAATTCTTTTCCCCTGTAACCTGTCCTTAGACTTAAATTCTTAAGTAAAAGCATTTTTTAAAATATATAGGTTAGGTTAGATTAATTTAGCATCATTGATAAGCAAATGTATTTCAGCAGCTGTAGCTTTTTCCTTGTCAAACATGCAATTTAAAGACAGCATTACAGTATACAGTATACAGACTCTATGTGTATTTTCCATTTTTGTGTAGCCTTATTATTACTCGATTTCTTTTACTTCCATTTTTCATTTTATGAGATAGGGTTTCTTTGTGTAACTTTGGCTGTCCTGGAATTCACTGTGTACACTAAGTTTGCCTTGAAATCACAGAGATATGCTGCTTCTGCCTCTTGAATGCTGAGATTAAAAGTATGTGCCAAGGCACCCAGCTACTCTTCCAAATTGAAAGCCATTTTTAAAACATAACAGATAGTATACATGAAATTATTTGAAAACTATGACTTGCTTCTCTGGTTTTGTCTCTATTCCAAATAATATTTATGAAGACATCTGTGTGATACCAATTCATAACAGGTTGCAACAGAGAAAAACTGGAGCATGTTAAAAGTGTAGAGGCTTGGAACTGTATATGCTCACATTGTTAGGTGTTATATATTTGCTAAACAAAAGGAAATAGGTTTATGCTGATAGTGTCTAAAATGTAGTTTTAAACCAAAAGTGAGGCATGGAACATTGTAATTTCTGTCCAATTATGTTAAACAGACATAAATTTAATTATATAGAGACTTAGATAAAGTAATTGTCTTGTAGGTTTAGATAATGTAAACAAGGGGAGACAATATATTAAGGTCATATAATACTTTCTTTAACTTTAGAGGAAAGTGTCCAATAAGTCCCTTTAACATTTTAAGAAAGGTTATGTTCTATTCTTTTACAATCATGTAAATTATTTTAGTCATTAAATTATATTGCATGTAATTCAAATTTGTTATGATTATAGGTAAGGAAGTGAATTGTAAGGGAGAAGTGATTTCTGCTTTCTTTATTAGTTATTTCCAGAAATTTTCAAAATACATATATACTATTTCTAGAATCAAGAAAAATGTTTAATTTCAATTTTTAAATTAAAAATAATGATTAGTATTGTAGGTTCCTGAGTTGTTTTAGTAGGATTCAAACACTGTGAACACAGACAATTTTCTGAATTACTGTTTAACAATAAAAACATTCAGAACTTTATAGGTGCTTGGTGTACAGACATTTTTGCAGTTACTGAAAACCTAGTTGGAAAGGTCAGGTCAATACCAATGTCAAACCAATCTTGCTGAAGTAAGTAGGCCACATCATTGAGGTGATATTCATATCACTGTAGAAATTCTCATTCTTTTGTTTTAAGTTATAATGTTCTTACATTTTTAATGATGAATCATTCATGTGTAAGCAGACTACAATACCACTTTTTGTAAACATTTTTGTATTCAAGAAGGACTGGCTTTTTCATAGAGAGAATGCAGAATTAACTGTTAACATCATCTATACCTGGAAAAAGAATCCTATGTTGCACAATACATAAGGTACTCATTACTTTCCCTGGCTCTGTTTTAATTATTGCTTGCTATACATCTACTCTTTATAGTACAAGATAGGACCATAGCAAAAGACAGTGATCTTGTCTAATAAATTATTACTGAAACATGTGTCTGTGAGTTTCTAGCACCTCTGTTTCTACATTGATAGTGCACTGTGTTCACACAACTGTTTCTTATCATGGCCATTCTTTGAACCAGAGAAGAAAGTGGAGCTCTGGAAGAGTTGAGAAAGAAGGGGAAAGAAAATGGGGAGTTGTTGCGGCAGGTTGTTCCCTCCAGCGCCAGCCTGCTAGCCCGCCTCCGCCTGCCGCCAGTCTGGGCCCATAGCCGCACAAGCCCCAAATAACACTCAGAGACTCTGTATTTGATACAACCCTGTTGGCCAGTTACCATTACTGTTTATGGGCTAGCTCTGTCTTAATTATTAACCCATTTCTACTTATCTAAGTATTTTCACGTGGTCGTCTTATCGGGGAGCCACGGCAAGCGTCCTGCTTCTTCCCTGGGCTACATCTCAACTCCTCCCTCCTACTTCCTCTTTCCTCCTTGTCTCCTAGCCCCGCCTATCTTGCTATCTCATTGGCCACAGAGCTTTATTAACCAGTATGAGAAAAATGTATACAGAATAACATCACCCATCATCGAAGTTGCCCATCTGCACTTCCCGTCTACCCTAGTATTGTAATTTTCCTTCTCAGGTCTTGGTGAGGTTGTAGATTAAACTATCTTAGTATTATTCTCTCTTCCTAGTTAGATATTAAGTACTAGACTTAAGCTTTTCAGCTTAGGACAACTCTATTGTAACTCCCTTATGCCTTCACCCTAGGACTAGGTATGTTTGTGGTTTTGGTCTCGATTTTCCTTTTCTTAGAGCACACTTGTTATTCACTGTTTTGTATATAGTTTTGTATCAAGCTTAAATCTTTTCTTTAGACTAAAAGGGGAATTGTAGTGGGATATTCACTGTGTCTGCTTCTGTGGCACTGACCACACCCATTGAGGGGTGGAGCCAGGGGCGGAAGTGACCTGTGGAGTTTAGCGGGAGGAGGTGGAGAAAAGCCTTTTCTGGCGGGACACGGAGAGAGGAGCATCCAGTTTTAACTGCTGTGTTCATCTGTCTGTGTTGTGAGTTGTTTCTCCCTTAATAAACATCTATTCGACCTATTTGTTTATCCTGACCCTTATTGAACCGCAATAGGGAGTGGTGTCAAGTAAAATTGTTTATGCACATGCATGAACTCCTGGGCAAATTCTGCAACTTTAAAGATCTCAGTTTTCCCATAGGCAAATTTAGTCTTCTTCATAGCAACCGAGTTTCTCATAGTGATTAATAAGAGTTAAGGACTGTGTGTGTTGTCATAGTAAGTATGAAGTAGTAAAACATTTGGTATGCAATTAAGACATGAACTATTAACTACTATTGCTATGAAATAATGCAGTGTTCTAATAGTTTAAAAAAGAGTAGAATTATTTTAGTGCATATAACACTAGGAAGATTGAGTGAATATTGTATTTATATATTTAGGAATATATATGTATATACATATATGGATGTAATAGGTTATGAAAAAGAGGCCACAAATTTTATAAAGGAAAGCAAAAGGGGAAGTAATAGAAGGGATGGGCAGGAGAAAACAAAAGGGAAATGATCTAATTATAATCACAGATAATAAAGAAATAATTTTTAAGAATTCTATCTTTGCACACACTAGAATTAAATTTTTAAATGTATAAAGGGAATGTGATACAAGGAAAAGTTGTAGGGGAAATGAAGGTGTTCCTTGTATCCAAACACATGTGCACTTAAACATATTAAAGAAAATATTGAAGAAGAAATTAAAATTTATGAAGTGGAGGGAAGAAAAAAGAAAACCATTGTTGGAAAAAGGTTTTCTGAGTTTAAGACAAGGATTCTTGTGAATCTCTGGGGTGACAACAGGTAGTGAATGGTAGTTATACATAAGTACCTCATCATAAGAAGTCATAAGACACTTTCCCCTCAGCACTAGTAATACACCAAGCACTATTGTTGCAAGAAATCTAAACAGAACATGGGACAGAGGATTTCCTCAGGGTTTGGAAATTTGAAGTCCTACAACTCAAGTGAATTTCATCTGAATGCATGACTCCTTTTGGGGTGAGTTGCTGACAAAATTGCTTCTAAGTGGTTCCAGCACTGAGAAAATAATAAGACAAATGAGGACAGAGCCTCACCAACTGCAGAGAAAAACAGACACGAAGGTAGGAATTTTGGCTGCCACTTGCACAAAACTGGCCCTCTTGTCAAGACAGGCTGAGAGCTTTTCAATATCACAGAAGTGTGCAATGTAGGTGCTGAGATTAACAACTTCTAAACACAGGCATGGGGCTACAGAGATGAGGGATGACTTGAGATTTTTGATGCATTCAGGCTTCGGAACTGTCCATTTCTGTGCCTAATGGCTTCCTTTCAGCAAATCACATTGCCATTTGGAAGGCCAGAAGAGTCCAAACCCCCGCTTACTCAGACTCTCTTAGACACACTTAGAGTAAAAGCACTAATATTCTAAATGGACTTCCATTAAGACATCAGACACTCCTGAAGAAAGGGTTCTGCTTCCCTCTACAATAAGGATGTTCCCTATAAAAATGCAAATTGGGTTGTTAGCAGTGACACCTGGACACCCATTGCTGCCAAGGAGATGGCAGAACTCAGCAGATCTGCCCTCTGCTGAATTAATTGCTCAGGTGTCCCTCCTACTTAGGGACTCCATTATATTAAACAACAGACTATTCATTTACAATACCAGAGCTTATGCTAGCTAGAAGCTTTACCGAGATCATTTGTCCCCTTACTTAGCAGTGGGCACACCATAGAGAGTTGCCTTAACTTTCTTGGTCTCTAGGATGAATGACCATGGCTGGAATGACTGAATTCTGAGATTTTAGAGTAGATATGAGATTAGAGTAGGATTCATCTATTTTATAAAGTGTCTTCATGCACACATACTGTGATAAAGATGAATATCAACTCCTTATTTTCAAAGTTCTATATATGAGTTTTCATTATGCTTTTGAGTATACAAATTGATTGGATGCCTCTTGGCCACAATATTATTGGAAGGAGACCAGTTTTCATGTCTGTAGTGTCTGTGCCATTCTGATAGGCTGGTAGATGAATGCTTACTCTTAGGATTGCTGCTGCAGCTTATAATGTTATACAACAAAAGACTGGCATTTTAAACATCTTAGCAATAAGTGGCAAGAGACACAAAAAACAGTACAAGGTACCCCTTCAGCTTTGATCTGCTGTAATTGATATTAATTCATCGTAATGCTGCCTTATAATTATGAATTTTGAAACAAGATTCTAAATAAAACAACATAAGACTGTGTAATATATGCTTTGGTAATTTTCCTGTCACATTCTCTCCGCCTGAAAATTAATAAAGCAAGTCATGGAGTGCTGAACAAAATGTCCCTTTCCTCCTTTTGGATTTATGTGCTTGATAACTGATGAGCCTAATTTGCAGGGGTAAGAACTGTTTTATCTTAGAGACTACTTTTTATATTTTAGCTAGGCAGGTTCAAGTAGGAAAGACAGAATTCATGATCTAATGTTTGAATAAGAAGAAATAGTGAGGCAAGTGTTGGACATGACACTAGATTTTGTCTGTTTCAGAGTTCCTGTTTTCAGTATGGTTTGTGTACATGGCTGCTACATTATTTATATGTGGCAGCCAGAGTTTACCAGTCTAACTTTTGAGTTGCCCTCTCTGGTCTTTGGAAGAATAGCAACATTTTCTGAGAGAAAAATTCAGTATCTTGTGATGTTCACATAATCATTGGATATAAAATTTAACAGTATGCCTATTATTTTTTTCAATAAATCTGCCTCATCTGATGATCACCCTGAGTTCCATGAGCCTTGCCTTACCTGTGTGGAGATGTATGCACATTCCAGCTGCTCACCTCCATCCACACATGTGTCCATGCTGTATCAAGTTCTTGTGTGTCATATCAGAGAAATTCTCCCTTCCCTTGTTTATTTTTTCTGTTGTTCCAGGAAACTGTTCTATATTCCCTGCAGGTAAATATTAACTGTTCCTTCTCTCAGTCTTTGGATCCATTACATTTTTTTAGCAGCCCACCTCATGAAAACACCAGATGGGAATTCTTTCAATTTGTGTCATAGTATCTACAAACATATGGTCATCCAGCCCAGACTTCTCTTCACATTGTCTCAGTCTTCCAATAAAACAGTACTTCTGCCTATTCTTTGAAAGCCTTTTGGCTTTTTCCCCCCACTTCCTATTCCTCTGATATTTTTTCCTTTGCTATTGTTGTTTGTATCCTTTTCCATGCTACTGGGTGTTTCTTGTCAGCACCAATATATATACATACCAAGTTTCTGGTATGTATACTAAATTTCAACTCTACTTTCTCTGAGTTCCATTGATTTGAATAGCTTTTATTGAAGACATTTTATTTTCAAGAATTTTAATTATTTATAATATGGATTATGTAATCTGAGTTTTAGTAGTGCTCTTTTTTCAAAGAAGCCTATGGAGAGTTAGAAGAACAAAAGGGCTCCTACGAAGGCTGAGTAGGATGTTGAGGCTGGCCCACCCGATGTTCTTATTCACAATAGCCAGTAACATACACTGTTCAACAAAGTATTTGTGAGTTTCTCAGCAGCAACACATGCCAATAATCTCAGAGCTCAAAAGGCTTGAGACTAAGAATTGCAGATTGCATATCCCATATGATAGGCCTATCTCAAGCAACCAAAAACTAACTACTCATCAACCACACAAGTCTCAGGGAACCATGTCATTACACCTTTTTTTCTTACTCATTTATGACTATATTTAGATGGTTTATTAATTTATTTATTAATTAATTTATTGGGAGTAAGGGTCTTCTTTGGACTTTCAAGTCTTTGCCACCACAGCCAACACTCCTATATTAATCATTACAGTGGCATCCAGGCATCCATGATAACCAATTCCCTGAATCTTTCCTTTAGGTGGATCATTGAAAACCAAAAAATCTGTAAATTAGATCAGCATTTCTGAATCATTGGCTACCCAGTCTGGGCTATATGAACCTCTTGGTCACTCTGGTTTCTAGCTGGAGGTCATTTACTCTCTGAAGGTTTCCTGGTGTCTACATGTAAGTTTGGGTCTTTTCTTTTAATCTTTCTTTGCCCTAAGTAGCACAAATAACCACCTCTTTTCTTACTTTGTATCTACTTTTAGACTGTGAACAGTTAATTTTCTACACTGGGCCTCCAAATGTGTTACTTTTGTTGTCGCAAGTAGCTGTCACATAAGTGTTACTTGAATAACAACATGGATATCCATTCATAGTTAGAAATAAAAGCAAAATATGTTTCAATACTTTTAAATTTTATTTTATTGTCAGATAAAGAGTAAATTGTTGCTGTTAGAATCTTCTTCATTTACGCAAATCCAATGCATGTTAATATTAAATTATATATTCTATATTCACTGTATAGCATATGTTCTTATTTGTAATTTGGCAGTTATAACTTACTGGAAATGTTTTATATCCTAACATATAAGACACTAATAAAGAAAGCTTAAAAGTCAAATATCTTTTGCCATTATCTTTTCTAAATTTTGTTATTCTGGTCTTGTGTTTCTCTTCTTCCTTCCTCTATATTTTTCTCTCTATTACTTTCTGATGGGAGATGTTATTCTGTATATATGTTTCTCATACTGGTTAATAAAGCACTGTGGCCAATGAGATAGCAAGATAGGCGGGGCTAGGAGACAAGGAGGAGGAAAGAGGAAGTAGGAGGAGTCGAGATATAGCCCGGGGAGGAAGGAAGACACCCGCAGCGGCTCCCCGATAAGACGACCACGTGGAAATACTTAGATAAGTAGAAATGGGTTAATAATTAAGGCAGAGCTAGCCCATAAACAGTAATGGTAACTGGCCAACAGGATTGTATCAAATACAGAGTCTCTGAGTGCTATTTGGGGCACACGTGGTTGCAGGACCATGGCGGCAGGACCTGGAGGCCAGTGGGGAGGAGCCTGCCGTAACAACTTTCTGCTTTCCTTTGTCGTCTTCAGTGAACTGTAGCAGTTGCATGAGTCTTGGAAGTGTTGAAAGTTGGATCCCATTGCTAGGAATTCTGGCAAATTGCACTGAACATTAGGCATTTGAGAAGTTCCCCTGTGATTCCAACCCACAGCAAAGTTTGAGAACCACTGGGTTAGATCATTTTTAATGTGCCATTCAGTTCTAAAAATTCTAGCTTCTCTTATTTTAAGGGACTCTCTAGAGTGCTTTAAACACACAATATATCAAGGAATGTATTTGTTGGAGACCACAACATATTTTTGTCTTCTTATATAGGAAGCTTTGTTTGAAAGTTCATAAATCATATACAATTTTAAGTAGTGAACAGTCAACAATTATTGATTAACTTCTAGATAATTTCAGTCCTCTATGCTATTAGTATTTGAAAACAAATTGAAGAGGGAAAGTTGTCCTAAGATAGCAAAGCAAGCCTCTAGATTGCATTTCAGCATGGTGCTTTATATCAGCTTTAGTGTCTTTTTAAATGCATCTCTGTCCAAGAGTTCCTTGGATCTGGTAGGGACTTCAAGGGTTTTCTGTGATTAATTTTGGACAATGATGTCACTCAGGAACAGAATCAGATGATCTTTCATGTCAATGTTGTTCCAAATTCCTCAGTAAAATATCATATCTTGTTATTCCTACATATTCCTAGTCTTTCTATTTTGAAAATATTTTTTTCCATTTAAATTGCCTATGTTGTATACTATTATGGAAACATTGTTTTTGATTATATGTTTCCCTGTTTCGTATGTATATGTCTATGTGTACTCACATGCATGTGTACACAATTGCATGTACTATGTTAGTCATGAGGATGTCAGAGAACATTTTGGGGATGCTCTCCTTTCACCATGTGACCTCTGTAGAGGTAGTACAGGTTTGGGTCTGCTGATGAGTACTCTGAGCAGCTGAGCTATCTAGAGAGGCCTATACAATTGTTTTAGAACAACAAAGTATAGACTCAAATCACACTGGTTTTCAAAAGGTTTACTTTTGTAGTGGTTCTTGGAGAATTTCACACAATATGTTTTGATTAAATTTACTCCTTCCCCAACTCCTCCCAGATCTACTTCCTCTTTACTGCTTACCAAAATATGTTTTTTTTTTATTTTTATTTTTAACATGTCAAGACCAATTTGTACTGCTTATTTTTTCATGTGTAGCTCTTCACTGTAGTGTGGTTAGCTTACCAGAGGGTACCTTCTTCTTACTAGAAGGTATCTCCTCCTCCTCCTTCTTCTCCTCTTCCTCCTCCTCCTGCTCCTCCTCCTCCTCCTCCTCCTCTCCTCCTCCTCCTTATTCTTTGTTTTGTTTTTCAACACAAGATTTTATACTTCAGCTCTGGTTGTCCTGGATCTCACTTTGCATACCAGTCAGGACTAGAACTCACAGAGATCCTTCTGCCTCTGCCTCCTGAGTGCTGAGATTAAAAGCATGTGTCACCACAGACCAGTGGGGAATACATTCATAAAGAAAACCGATTCTTCCCTTCCCAGCAGTTTCCAAAGGCCAATAACTGCACAGCTAGAAGTGGACTTCCTGCTACCTCCCTCTCTATGGTGCAATTCTGTTTGGATTGAGCTTGCTCAGGTCTTGTGCATACTTTCACAACTGCTGTGAGTTGATATGTGTAGTTGCCCTACAGAGCCCAAATGACAGTATTTGCTTATAGTCATTCACCACCTCTGACACTTATACTCATTGTGGCCATTTTCTGCAGTGAATCTTAAGCGTTATGAGGATAAAGGGTGATGTAAATGTTCCATTGTGGGCTGAGAATTCTGTAGTTACTTCCATTTTGCACCTTGACAGATTGTGGGTCTTCTGTTAGTCACCATCTATTTCAAATAGATGTTTCTATGAGTAGGTGCAAGAGATACATTAATCTATATGTATAATATAGATATTTTAAGCCATTATGAATCAGTTTAATACTATGTCCATTTAGCAGAGAACAGTAGTAGGTTTTCTCCAAGGGATTATGGCAACTTTGGCCACAAAATCTTGACAAAACAATGGTACCAGGTAACTGACTCCTCTTATAGAGGGCATCTAAATTCAATCAGAAAATCATTGGTTACTCTGATTGCATTTCTATTACTGTTGTTCCTATTAGCATAACTTAATGGCCAGTGGTTTTTGTAGCTTGCAGGGTTTACATCTGAATAAGAGAGATGATTAAATTTTTTTCTCTGGTGATACAAATAACATTTCCATGGACTATGAAGACTAGATAATAGAGATGAAGCTTCCAGGTCAGTGCCTGTATGATGTCTCCATGTTTAATCATGCAAGTATGTTATAGCTTCAGTTATATTATCATACCTACCAATTTAGGCAATTAACCAATAACATTGGCAATAGTGTGTGATGCTTGGGGATTTCACTGTCCAAAAACTCTGAAAGAGGCAACCTTTGTGGAACTGAGATTTTATTTTTATTTGTTTACCTCTGGCATGTAGTAGGGTTATTGTTCATTGTTACGTTTTTATAGAGTAACTACATGTTAAACACACACACACACACATACATACACATATGTTCTTCAATAATATGCCATGTTAAATGTGAATTCTTTAAAAATGTCTCTAGTGTATTCATACCTCCATGTTGGAGTGGCAATTTATGGCTTTTTAAGAAACTTTTGCAATATACAACATCCAGCCATAATCTTAAGTGTGTGAGACAAGGTGTTAAAATAAAATTATATGCATTAAACTAATTAGAACATATCATACAAATGCTCTTTCAAGGCAAACAACTTAAAATGTCTATTGCCAATTTTAAAAATAGGCATATCTGTTCCATAGTTTCATATAGAATGAATCATGAGAGTGCTAACATGTAAATTTTTTCAGTTTGGCTATACAAATTCTCATGAACTTTATTTCACTTTAACTAGAGTTATTGCTCATTTGTATACTAGATTTTGCTAATTATTCTATGTGTTCAATTTATAGTTGCAATTGAATGCAAAGATTTTGCTTTCTTTCAGTTCTTTACTGAAGTAGCATTATTGCTGCCAAATTCAATGGGAGATGAATAAATTGAAGATGGCATAGTAATATGCAGGTCCATATTGCCCTGTTTGTGGAATTTGAATTGAAGTGTTTCCTTGAATTTGTTTTGCTTTCTCTCATTTTAATATGAGTTGCAACATACTGCACAAATACCATGCTGAGACAATGAAGTTATTAAGTAGTAATATATGTTCATGAAGTAAAATTCTTAGGTAACATATTAGTTTCTTAATTTTAGTTTTACATCCATATACAGATGTGTTTGCAGAGATGGAGAGAGGTGAGAATAAACATTGAGGTTTTAGTCCCATGTTTCATAGCACACCTAGTGATAAAGAAACAGGGTTTCCATATTCATATAAATATATTCCCAATTTATATTATCCTGCAAACACATGAATACATTACTAATACTATGTAAATACATTAATAAAACAATATAAATACATAAATATATTAAAACATCAGCATAAAAATAAGAAGTATGTTTTCAGATGCTTGGTATATAAACCAAATACATTGATTTTTACTGCACTGCATATGGAGAATTAAATATGGGCTTTCAAATAATACATGTTTCTTCAAAAATTGTTTGCATAACAAATAATTAATGGCAATTCATTACTGTAAGTATTTCTTGAATGACTTGCTTTCATCACTCCTGTGCCTATCATGGGAACGAGTTGCTTGTTCTCTCTAAAAAGAATAACCTTTCTTGTCTTTTAACATTGTTTCCTTCTGTTCATACTTCAGTTTTTAGCTGCAATGAAGACCTTACTAGACTCTCAATGTTGAATAATAAGGTCTTTTTACAACATTTCATATTATAGAAACTTTTCTCCTTACTTTTTTTATAGTGAGAAACGCATGGTTTGCTTATTTGTAAGACTTTCATTATCCATTTCTTCTATAATATAAGCTCTGTGAGTTCAAGAACACTATTTGTTTCATCTCTGCCACACTCTGGCATCTCCAAATGGTTTCTGGCAAATGAATATATGATGAATGAGTCATTAATCCTCTGATATGCAAACTGAACGCAGATACAAGCATATCAAGAAAATGTAACATATAAACCATTTGAAAGCTTTAATGTCAAATAAATTAACTATCTTTTATGTACCAATTTCTACTATGTTGTCATAATACAATGTTTTTCTTTGTATGAACTACAAATATCATAGTTGTGTATACTGGTATCATAGAAAATGGCATTAAAATGTGCAAACGTTTTTGTCTCTTAGGTGGTTTGTCATTACTTATTTGTTTTGCACTGTTTTCCACAGTAAGAAGTGACAGTTAAAGTACCTACAAATATTATTCCAAAGGTTCAAGGATCGTGGCTTGTGGGTGCATAATGAGATAAAATAAAAGCTTGTGTATCACTTTCAATATAAAGTAACTGGCAACATTAGGGGGTCAGTGTGAAAAATAAAGCTAAAGCTAAAGCTGACTCTTCGAGTCATTTCAGAGCTCTTCAGTGGGTGGAAAGTTCAGGCAAATAGTAAGTTAAATTTAGCCTGCAAAGATTTCTTGCCCCTGGGAAAAATAATTGCTTCATTCTATTGCCAAAAGGCAAAGCAGCATCAGCTTAATTTGCCCAAGTCTACCATAAACTGCAGATGGAACTATAAAACATAGTTACAATAAAATTAAACACATCTGTCTAATCTGAAGCAGGTGAGGCTAGCCAGCCAAGAAACATCAAGGTATTACCATTGCACAGATTGCAGTACACAGACTTGTAGCAGAGGACCTGCTGACAGTGGAGATAAAAGGCTATGCAATCTGGATTGTCTTGTTTGTCATTATTGGGCTACCTTCTTGTGCTGATTATCATCATAACTTTGAGACCTATCAGTCAAATCATTTATTAGAACTCCAAGTGATTAGCTTTAACTATTTTTTTCTCTCGTTCAAGTAGGTATTTTCTTAAGTTAATTTGAATCACAGAGAATAGAAAATATTGACAAATATATCAATTAGATTAAATTTATCCAGGACACTGATTCTTTCTTAAAAGCGTCATCCACACTTAACCATCATCTTGAAAATGACTACATGTAGAAAATAGCAGGGTAAGGTATGGCGTTGGTGAAAATAACGTTAAACCAAGGTAGCTTTGAGAATGAATATTATTGTTCCCAATCAAATTTTATGAAACAAAATGCTTTTACATATACATGGTTCACAGAGCTTACAACCCGTTCTGCATAATTTATGGGATTCCTCTTAGACACACTCTCATTTGCATAAAGCCAATACTATTCATGAAAAAAGCACCCATTTCCCAGAGGGATGCTCTCAGAGTGGATTTTCCCTGGAGCTCCCTACTATTTTACATAAAACTTCATTGGGCCTCCATTAGACTTGGCTGTTTCCAGCTATTCCTGCCTTTGCCTTCTTTGTCCTGAGTCCCTCTAGTCCTTGCACAGGTGTAAGACATGCATTGTAAGATGAAGGCTTTCTTTGTTTCCTCTGGTTTTTCATCATCCTACCCTTCACAGACTTTACTTGTAATTGTAATTTGTAATTTTAGGCAAAATGATTACTTAGGAAACTATAAAGAAATGAGCAGTGTGGTCCTAGAACTGCCAGTGTATAGTCAGTATTTCTTTTTATTTTTTTATATTTTACATGTTGATCCGAGTTGCCTCCCCCCTCCTTCCTCCGTCTCTTCTACCCTCTCTCCCCCCTCACAAGCACCCTCAAGTTTGTGGGCATTTTCCTAATTAGTGATTTATGTGGAAAGATCCAGCCCAATCCCTGAGCTGGTGGTCCTGGCTTTTACAAGAAAGCAGGAGGAGCAGGAGGAGAAAACCAATAAAGAGCACTCCTCCATAGCCTCTGCATCAGCTCCTATCATCAGCTTCTTACCCTGTTTGAGTTCCTGCTCTGACATTGTTTGGTGATAAGCAATGCCTTAGAAACATGAGTGAAATAAACTCTTTGGCCCCAAGTTATTTTATTCATGATATTTTATCACTTCAATAATAACCCTAACTAAGAAAAGGTGTAAGCAAAAAAGAAAAGAATCAGTAGGGGAAACAACTACAAAATGTTCAGCTAAGTAACAGGTGGGCTCCAAATTACTGATAATCCAAAGAAAAAGAACTGAAAAGTTTACATACTTCTAATTCTATCTGTCCATTAATATCAGTACTCATATTGAATACTATATTCTAAGAAAAAAGCTCACTGTGTGTGTACTACATAGAGACTAGTTGCCACAAAGAAGCAGGACAGAATGAGGATTTTCTTTTCTTAATTTTTGAATGAATATAAAATGCAAGCTTCTAGAATATATATCTTGCTAAAACTTTTCCAAAGACACTGCTTTTTTTTGTCAATACAAATAAAAAAAATGTATATAAGTATCTTCAGCTTGCCTTGACCATATGGATATTATTGCAAGAACTTAACACTGCCAGGGAAAGGCACACTCATGTTTGGGATGGGTTGAAAGCAAATGAAGATATGATGGGCACTACACAATTTTGGGGGAACTGTTCACCCTTAATACTCTTTGGAATTGGTAGATGACAGTGTTGTTCATCACTTTTCATCTGGGAAGTTGTGTTCACACTAAGGGCATCTTCTTTCTCTCACATTTTTATTGGTGATGCACTGAAATAGGTAAAAACTGGGTCTAGATGCTGCTAAAGATTCTGCTAATTATTCCTCCTCCCCATTGTCTCCCATATCCCCTTTAATTATTCCTCCTCCCCTTTTTCTCCTTCCCTCTCTCATTCTTTTTCACATTGCAGATGGCATCTTAACTTATAAATTCCCATTTGAAATGGTTAGATGAATCTAACTCAAGTCCTCTTTGGATAATAATTCATACTCTACCCAGGGTTTTACATCAAGTCTATCGTTCCTTCCTCACTGAGTCATCTGTACTGCTTTGTGTATGCCATCCCACTCAGGGACACACCTATCAGGATTTCGTAATGCTCTTCTATTTCCTGAGAGTGCCATTTATACTCCCAATGGGTTCTCTGAACATTTTTATGAAAGTTAAGGCACATGCATGACTTTATATTTATGATAGGGTCAGGTATGACCAGGAATGAGTTTGAGACATTAAAATTGACCAATAGTTTCATTTCATAAACAAATCCCCGTATTTTTTACTTCTTTAAATTTCATATGAAGGGTTCTGTGCTATGTTTCGTCTTTCTTATAGTAGCTTATCATGTGCAAGTATTCAGAGTCCACTGTCACTTTAACAGTCTGTGTGGAAACCTCATTACTCCTACCAAAAATGTTATCATGTTATCACATATGTTTTCTGTCTTACAAGTTATTACAGATGACAAATTCACCAATTGACATTCTCTATTCAACATTGGTGTGCAACTTTTTAGACTCCCATATCAAAAGTAGAAAATTCCATCTGTCACTCAATACCAGAGATAAAGCCACAGTTCAGGGAACTCATTGCCTGTAAATGGGAGGAACCTGTAAAACAGCTATAGAAATTCAAAATTTTAGTCTTGTGGTACTTTCAAGTCTATTAACATCCTGATTCTAATTTGAGTATTCTTGCCATTTCCAGATTTTCCATATTAGGAAATACATCCCAGTACATTAGAGACATAAACTAAAATGTTACAAAGGAAAACATGTAGGGTTGTAAAGAGATTTATAGAACTACCTGGAGAAACCAGTCAACCCAGATCTCCAGAAGTCAGTCAGTAGACCAATTGAACTGGTGTGTTCCAATGCTGTGACATACATAAAAAGTCAAACTCTGACTCTCCATTTTCCAGGTGACATCTGCAATCCCAATCCATGTGAAAATGGTGGCATCTGTCTGTCAGGATTGGCTGATGATTCCTTTTCCTGTGAGTGTCCAGATGGCTTCACAGATCCTAACTGCTCGAGTGTTGTGGAGGTTGGTAAGTGAAAGATTTAAGAATTTAAGTAGTACCCATGTATGTTTAGTGAATGACTCACAGATGTGGCTCTTACTGGTTGAAGATACACATCATTGTTCCCAGTTTAGTGATTAACACAACAATTAAAGAAACTGCAAATAATGATTAAATAAAATTAATTCCATATGCCTCTGACACTAATAAAAAATATTTTAGGCAAAGAAAGGAAATAATTATTATGCTGTAAATTTAGTAGGCCTTTTAAAAGAATTGGTACTACAAACTGCCAAAGCCACTCTACTGTTACCCTCATTCAGGAGACCTATTTCAGTTTTATGCACATTCCCAGCTGTCAGGCCAGGGTTTGTTGGGCCACTAGCAGTGGACTAGCATTTATTCCTAGTGTCTGATCTGGCTTTCTGGAGCCTATTCCCCATGTAGAGATACCTTGTTCAGCCTACATACAGGGTGAAGGGCCTTGGTCCTGCCTTGAAGTGATTTGACAGACTTTGATAATGTTCCATTTGAAGCCTCACCCTCCCTGAGGACTAGATGGAGGGTGCAATGAGGATGAGTGAGCAAATGGGAGGTTGGGAGTGAGAGGGAACTGGGATTGGTAAAATAAGATATTTTTTAATTTAAATAAAAATTTAAAAACCGAGAATGGGAACAAAGAAAATGTATATAATGTCTTATGTGAACTGATAACAATGTATAAAATCATATGAAAATATAAAATGGGAAAATGAAAATTGTTCTTTAAAAATGTAAAAATTCTCAAGGAATTCAGGAACATTTTAAAAACCACAATAAGTTAACTTCTGTATAATTTTATTATCAGGGTCAAAGCAGCTCTATGATTAGGTTGAAAAACAAATTATAAAAGGTATATCTGTTAAGTATGAAATTCAACAGTCATGTTGAATAAAATGTTGTCAGACATCAAAATCGCTGAAAAATTGAACACTTTGGTGGTTATTGGAGAACAATTTGTAAAATGAAAATTATTAGTGTTTGTAGCCAGTGATGAGTTTGTATCGCCTATCATTGTTTCTGATGCTTCTGACTAGGAGGCTGTGTTTAGTAAGAGCCCCATGACTATTAGCTGAACAATAAGAAAGAATCATTTAATGAAATCATTAATTTAGCATGACTAGACTCGACTTATGGAATTTAATGTGCTTTCTTTTTTAACATGTTTCTAATGTATTTGTACGACACTAGAATGACAGTATCTGAAAAAAAATGACTTATATTATTTTTAAAAGTACTTTGTCAGTTTAATTCATATCAAAGATAATTCTCTTCTAAGACTTTACTAAGTCAGCAGTATTTTATGGAGCTTGACATTATTCCATTGAAATAATGCTGGTACAGTCACTTTGATCTCATCTGCACATATATAAAATAGCATTTTAAGGTTTAATATAAAAGTCATATATTCAGAAGTCTATATTACCAACGAAAATTATGCCTCTAAGTAATTCTACAAGGAATGTAAATTTTGCAACTAAATTTAGTTTCATTATTTTAACTCCACTGATATCAAATTAATAGTTCCTTAGTAGTATATAATGTTTTGTCAACATTTTGAACATTCCAATTCTGATTTGGTGAAAAATATATTTTTAATTGATGTCCAATTTTGAAGTATTTATTTAACATTCATCATTTTGCAAGAATGATGGCTTAAGTAAGCTATCACAATGCATTCAGTGACACTTTAGGAACTGGATGCTTATATAATTATATTTCCCTCAATAAACTAGTAAAATCCTGACAATACTTAGATATTTGGTAGTTAAATTACATTATTTTTACTTTATTTACTATGTTTCAAAAACCTCACCCTTTTGCAAGGTATATATAGAAGTCCTTGAAAATGTAAAACTTTTCCACCTAAAATGTAGCATACCATAGACATTATAGCAATTCTCATCTTATGTGTGGTACTTTAACATCAAAATAAGGAAAACATACAATAAAACTTATATGGAGCAGGTTAAAATGCCTTTTGTATGTTAAGTAACATTGATGTTTTATAAAATAATATTGGTATGTATATGTGTGTGTATACACATGTGTGTGTATAGAAAATAGCCTGAGTATGTGTATGATTGTGTACAAACATTTGTATGTGTATGAAAAATAATCTGGGTATATGTATTGAGTATACACATATTTTTGTGTATATAAAATAATCAGGGTATGTTGTGTGTATATATATATGTGTGTGTGTATAAAATAATCTTAGTATGTGTATGTGTGTACACACATTATGTATGTGTATGAAAAGTAAACTGGGTATTTGTATTGCATATACACATATGTGTGTGTGTATGAAGAATTCTGGGTACGTTGTATGTATACACATATGTGTGTGTATATGAATAGTCAGGTTATGTGTGTGTATACACATGTTGTATGTATATAAAATAATCTGTGTATGTGTACATGTGTGTATACATGTATGTGTGTATACATGACATACACATGTAATGGAAGTGCGTGTGATAGATATGCGTGTGATGTGGAGGCCACAGGAAGACTCTGTTGCCCTTCTCTATTGCTCTCCGTCTCATCATCTTAAGCCAGGGTAGGAATAATGTGAACCTGTGGTTGTACAGGTAGACAAGTTGCCAGTGGACATTGGCAATCCTGTCTTCTCTATCTGATGCATCCCTGCAATTACAGTCACAAGCAGTTATACCTGGTTTTATGTGAGGAAGCTTGAGATCCACACTCAGACCTTTAAGCTTGCACAGACAGCATTCCACCCTGCTGAACATTCTCCCCAGCCCTTCTAAATTATTTCATAAAATAGTTGGAATTTAGGAGAAAATAATAATTTCCTGATTAAATACTTTAGCAGAATAAGCATATTATTTTAATTTCTATAACCTCTTTCTCAAGCCTGTATTTATCTAGTATGTATTAATGTAATATTGAACATTTTCTAAGTAAAAATACCAGTTAGTATTGCTTTTAATATCTTGTCTTCTTTAGGATTTACTCTATATTTAAAATGTAGGGACCAAATATTTGAAGCTTAATCTTGTTAACACCACTCCTCCTGGGTTTTCAAATGATAACTATTTGAGATATTTTTTAGTTATTGTTTCTCCATATTAGGTAGCAACAGAGCAGAAAGTGTAAAGAATGATGGAATTTTATATATAAAAAAGTGAAAGTAGAAATGTGGGTATTTTAAGGTAATATCTTAAAAAGAACAGAGCTATGTGTATCATTATACCTCTACTTACACATTAATGTTTTAATTAGCTATATATGTTTCACATTATTTTAGAATTATATATATTTTACCATCAATAATAGTTTAAATATAGATTTGTTCCACAAGAAAAGAAAATAAACTTACTCATACTTTGTACAAAATTTAGGAAAATCCCATGAGACTTCAATCCTACCAAAAAACTATGTAAAATAAAGAAATATAGGAACAGGAGAGGTAGAAAGAGAATAGCATCTGACTTTCTGTTTCTAAATGACAAGCACTGAAAACACACATACAGGTAGTATTTTAGGATCTGAACAGGTTATATTTAGGAACACACACATATATGTGTACAATTAAAAAGAACCCATGAACTTGGAGGAGGCATAAAAGACAAGAGTTTAGACGGGGGAAAGGAAAGAAGAAAAGTGACAATTGTCATAATTATACTGTCAAAATTGTAAAATTTTTGTTGTAGTATCATAATTTAAAATTATATTGCCCCAGTGACTGCACAATCAGACTGGGATAATTTAAATGCATAGCCAAGAAAATTCCATCATCATTTTGCTTCTGATTTTAATATGGCCTCATTACCTCCCTGTCTCTTGTGGACAGAATTTTGTGTGGCTATGCCCACATTTATTTCTAGTCAACACCTGGCTCATATTCCTAAACAGTGATGTTAAAGGGAATGTTTACATAGTCCTTCTATAAAGACAATTTGTATTGATAGTGAAGAGTGTAGATTTCCATTTATCAATGGAAATATCAGTAAATCTTAAAATATCTAATTTATGTAGCACACTCTGTGTATACTATTCAAGTAATTTAAAAAATTCAAACAATTAGGAATAGTAAAAATATAAGCCAAACCACATGGCACATGTATGAAATCAAAGGTAACAAAGCAAATGATTTTAAGAAAATTTATGATCATCATGTCTCCAGCTGTAGTTAAGATCAATTAATGTTAACTTCATGAAAGATCAATATTACAACCACAAAACTCCAATGGATCATTAAAGTATTAATTTTTCTTCATTTATAAATGGATATTTATTGAGCTATGGATATTTATTGAGTTATTTACTAAATGATCAAGATAAACATTAAACTCACAGGAGTTGCTGTCTAGTTTATGGGAGAAGAGACAAGTAAAATAGATGATAAAAAGTATGGATAGATAGGCAATAAATGAAAATACTGTTTTAAGTTCATATATTATAAAAAGTACCCTGTTATAAGTATATGTCAGAGAGTTTATGCATGAATGATAAAATGTAACATCAAAAAATATTTTAAGTCTTACCTAGAAGATAAGAAACTGAACTTACTCCAGAAAAATGGCATTATATATTCAAAACTTGGGAATAAGAAAAGTATCTAACAAATTGGTGTTTTCTACTGAAAACAACAGAGATGATTTACATGTACTAAAGATGATGTTGCTTCAATATTGGAGTTGTTGTAGAAGTAAGAAAGGGAACAGGGTGACCACAATACAGTTAATCAAGCAGCAATGGGATTTTTGAATAGGAAGAAAATAAGTTAGCAGATTGAGAGGAAGAGCTGAGCATTTAGAGGATATAGTGGACAATTTATAAAGATTATTTACTTGCTTTTATTAATACCATATGTATGGGTATTGGGGGGATGTGCATGTGTGTAGGTACCAGCAAGTTCAGAAAAGAGTATTGGTCATATCACCTGGGACATATCACCTACAGACAAGTGTAAGCTTCCTATATGTGTGCTGGGAACTTAATTCTGGTCTTCTGAAAAAGTCTTAAGTGTTCTTAACCATTTAAGTACCTTTTGTGATGTACTAGAAGTTGAATACAAATAGACAAACAGGTAAAAAGTAAATTCAGCATTCCAGATATTGATTTTTAGAATTAGTTGGGCATTTTTAAAGATGCCACACATAGATTTGAAAATGATAAGTTTGCATATGTTTATTAAAATAAGGATAAAACGGAATATGTCTGTCCTTAAGAATTAGTAGACTTTTTCAATCAATAAAGCAAATATTCCTCAATATATTATTTATTACTCATTCTTCAAATATTTGAGTGTCTACTATGTGCACAGAGCATATAGCTGGTCAAGTATAGGCTTTGTCTTTTAAGGATGTAAGGGAACATGAAGGGATGTTTGAAGGATTGAGAAGTCAGCATTTAATATAAAACACAGAACCATTCTGAAATAAGGACCAAGATAAATAGAAATGAGGAGTGAGGTGGTAGGAGAAGTAGAATTTAAACACAGGGATTATTTTCCTTTAAGGTGGGTATGTCATTACCACACTAAAACAATACTGAAAACTGAAACTTGTTTACTATAAATTAAGTATTACATATATGAAGAAAGCTGATAATATTGAGCATGTATGTAACTATTTAACACTATCAGCCATGGATTTGGTAATTATATGAGACCTAGTAATATTTAGGAGAAAAAAAGCATATTATAAAAACCTTTTTATTGTGAGAAGTTCATAGGAACATATCTTAACACTGGTTCTGCCTCTGCATCATCACAGGTGGATTGATGTCTAACAGGCTTCTCATTTCCAACAAATAGAGGAGACATGATATAATTCAGGGCTACCATACTCTTTCTTTTTGCCTTATTCAAGCAAAATCTATTTTTATTTTGTGGTTAGTATTGTTTTTTTCTAGTGTATATTAAAATTTTATTTAATTTCTGATTCTCTAAGCTCATTAACTCTAATCTATTCCATTCCTCATACATTATTATGAAACAAAAGGCAGCTTATCTTAGAAACATGAAGACACGTTGAAAATAAAACTGGAAGCTGAGTATGCAGTTGTGTGTCCTTTGCATAGATATATTCATGCTTATCTCATGGAAATTGATCGGTTCCAGGATGTGAAGCAGTGTCCCCATCAGACACTTCCTGAGAGTTTTCCTGGCTCTGGCTGTAAAATACAGAATGACAACAAACTCTAGATAGACCTAGGATGTTTGAGGCTATTTTCAGTTACTAAATGAAGGTTTTATACATTTCGGTTAAATGTATATCATTAATAAAATTATGAAGCTTATCAGGCTTTCTCGTTTGTGGCGCGCCAAGCCGGACCCGCAGGAAAGACGGCAACCACACGAGGATTCTTCTCAGATCACACTTTATTGGAGCCTCTTGGTTGAAGGGAGAGCTGAAGGTGAGGGGCCCCGGGCAGGAAGGAACAGCTGCTTATATATCCTACTAGGCAATGGGTCACGGTCTCATAGGCTCAAAAGACCTAGCCTCAGTGTTGGAGCCACGGGATTGGCTAGGGAACGAGCAGGCGCGCTGGAGTGCAGCCGCCAAGCTGGCGTATGCCCGGATAAGGTAAAACACTGAGGATACAAGAAAGAGGAAGTTTGCCATCTTGTAATGGCGTCCTGCAGGCGGCCGCCTACACTCCTTAATATTATTTCCTGGGATAAGAAAAGGTAAAGGCCAGCCTGGTCTATAGAGCAGGTTCTAGGAGGGAAAAAACGAAAAAGAAAAGAAAAAATTAAAATTAACAGAGTTAACAGGTAACTAAATCCATTTTATATGAAATTATAATGAAAGCTGGCCCAAGCTCTAGTGATTACATATTAACTGAACTGGTAGAAAGATCAAAGTAGAAAAGCAACACACATTATTATTATTTTGTATAGAAAGATGTTGTTCTCCAGTGGGGAAAAGACCCATTTATTGGTACAGCTTTAACTTGTAACAAAATAATAAACCCTAAAATGTATTTAAAATTTATCATTAAGACCACTGTCTTGTTATGAAATTTCTTTTTATTAGTTGATGGATTCTTTGTGTGTGTGTTGACAATGTGTATGTATCTATCTTTTTCCAGCTTAGCAGATAATTGCAAACATTTGTTAGATTTTAATAATGTGTTTGTACCATAGTTTTGTGACATACCTGAGTGGATGTACCCTATTTAATTTATTGATCAATGAATTTTTTATGTGTGCTTATGGTGGTGTGTGTGTGTGTGTGTGTGTGTGTGTGTGTGTGTGTGTGTGCATGCACCAGCCCTAGGACCCATGAAAGGACAACTTGGTAGCTGGCTATTTGCTTCAAATTTGATTTAAGGGGATCAGACCCAGGTTGTGAGACTTGACCTGTTGATCCATCCTCTTGTCCCTGACATCTTGTCTATGACGTCTCACAGTGCCTATGATGCTCGCCTGTGTCAGCCAAAGCTGTTGAATCTATGGTTACACATGGGATATCCAAAATGGTTCCTTTGATCTCAGTTAGGTTATGTTGTCTTCTATACCAACAGCAACTTAAAGTCCCTAAGAGTAGGAAAGTAAATCCAAATGATGAGGATTTTCCAAATATAGCCTGTTCCCGAGGCAACATTTGAAAGCATTGATTCCATGAGCCATCATTTCAATTTATAAAGGTGTGGATGCTATGTACAAGAGGGCATAAGGTTTAATCTGTTACATTACTAACGGGTTTTATAACAGTTGTATATTTAAAATTTGATTTCTTTGAGGACTTTCTCAGTAAAAATACATTGATGAACATATGCGTAGGTTTGCAGATAGGTCAAAATAAACTCTAATGTTATCAGTCCCATCAAATTTCTCTACTATTATTTCTAGTCTTAAAATATTGAATTATACACATATGTATATGTGTTTGTGGGTATGAATGTTGTACCTACTATGTGAATGGCTGTCCAATTGAGTCAAAGAGGACTTTAGACCCCTTGAATTTGAAGTTATAGGCATCCTTGCAATACTCTGTATAGGTTCTGAGAAATGGACATGGGTATTGGTTAAGAGCAATCAAGTGCTCTTAACCAATGAGAGATTTCTTTAGCCACTGGTTATTAGTTTTGTTATGAGAAAAAATATATAAACAATTTATAAAGGACAAGAGTAGTATTACTTTATTTTATAATATATAAAATCTGAAAATTCAATGTAACATTAAATTGTTAATTTATTCAAATTTTAAATTACTGTGAAAGTAATGAAATGTATACTTTTAGACATATATAAAAATTAGAATTACTATTTTAAAGTAGTAATACTTGTCATGATGGTGTCCCTGTACCCAAATACTTTGTAATCTGAGGTAGAAACTTGAGTCTAGGAGCTTAGGTCCAATCTCAACAACATAGCAAGACATCATCTTAAAACTACAATCACAGGCCACAGTGAAAATAACATATTTTTTCCACTTGAATTTTTCATATGCTGAACATTGTGAAAGACTTGCAAGTCAGTTTTAAAACATTAAGTTATGCTCAGCAGTCTTGTAAAACCTTAGATCTTGTGTGGGTTTCCCTTCTGTATTGACTTTCAATATGAGTAACTTTCTTCATTCTTGGCAATTGTACCTTCTATTTACTTCCTTTTTAATGAGTTAACTGCATGATGAACTATTTTACCCCAATTAGAATAAATCATTTTGAAATTTCAATTTTTAGCCATATTGACAAAGTTTTCCAAATGCTATCATCAGTGAAATTGATGTTTTTAAATGGTCCTATCTTTTCATAAGGAATTAAAAAATAGAATTTCCTTTAGATTTAGTTGTGGGATGGTATAAGCAGAAAGAAAAAGTAACATTGGAAACTGCCTAATTATTAGCCACAACCACATTTTACTTGAAATTTATGCAGCCAAACATGGTGACACATACTTATAATCCCAGAAGTAGAGATACAGATGTAGTAGGATGACCAGTTCATAGCTAGTCTATGCACACATCGAACACTGTATCAAAAAGAAAATAGATTGTCTAATACCATTAAATCTATATAAGAAAGCCTGGAAAATCTAATTATGGTGTATTTCAATTGAAAATAATCTCAGCGGATTTACTTCCACTTCATTATAGTTGTATCTGTTTGGAATTATTTATCAGCATAGTAAAAACAAAATGTATAATGATTGATTTTTTTAAAAAGCTGACTTTTACAAAACACAATTAAAGAACATAAGAAAATTAGGTCCCATTTTGTTTCACTTAAACTCTTGATTAGTATAATAGTACATACATTGTGTAAAAGGGATAAAATAAGCCCAGGTAGATATAAGATCTGGATGTCTGAGCAAGACTATAAGGTATCAGTACCTGAAGTTAGTAGGAATGTGTGAAGGGGTTGACATTTAATCACTGAAATCTTAATGATGTTCTAGATCAACTTGATTACTGAGATGCTGAGGTTGACTAGGAAGGACTGAAAATGGCAGAAATTATTAATTCATTAATATCAACTGGGTGGCAAAAGCAGGATATTGGTTGATGACAAAGCTTTGATTGATAGACTCCCTTTATGCATATCATTAGTAACATAAAAGAAGGGATAAGGGAAATAAAGGACAATGTCAATATTTCTTTGAAAATAAAAATTTTGTCAGATAGGAATCATGCTAGAACAAGCATAAAAACATTAGAAACTGTTGTGTCATTGTCCACGAAACTAATTGACACAATTCGGTGGCATGTTATTTACTTTGAGAATTATGTAATGAAAGTGTAACTTACTGACATAAGGATGAAGGCTTCTGTGTTTTGCTGAGGAACTAGGAGTAGAAGGCATTATTGTAGAAGTTTATTTAGTCCTATTCCCTGAAGCAAAAAAAAAAAAAAAGTGACATTTCAGGGTAACTTTGCACTCTTAAAAAGTCAATTGTCCAATATATATCCAATTATTAATGTAAAGGCAAGGCAACTTCTGTAATCCATATTCCTTTGAATATTGGCAATGCATATTTTTTAAATGAGTTTCATAATAGGACTTGGTATATTCAACAGCTGTTCAAATAAGAGTAAGTGCCTTCTGTATTTAAAATGTTGATATAGACAAATGATATATTTACCTTATTAGAGTTTTACAGAAAAGTCACTGATGAAGTAAATTTTAACAATAGAGAGCCATTAGACAGTGAGTTGTTAATGTTACCCATTTGCAGGAAGCTGAAAACATTTCCAAGGACACAGTATCTACACATAAAGCTTCTTTCAATCAGTGCCTCCACTTTCCAGGAAAATAGACAATCTGGATACATTACACAACAATGTCTGTTTTAAAGATCTCATTAATTATTCACCCAAAGACACTAACTGTGTTACCAAAATAATTTCTTGTTCACACACTGCTGTGGACAGATTCACTATACACAATCAGGTAGCTATGGTTGCAGTGTTGTAAGGTAAGAAACATTGAGAAGCATGAACCAGTAATACTTTATGTGGTTTACTAATAAAATAATGAAAAAAGGCATTTTTGTCCATTATCATTGCCTTACCTTTATACTATGCTATCTAATATCTCATATATATGAGTATACAAAACATATTTATAGACCAAAGTCTATAAATCGAAAGGCCGTCTAATACCAATCACAGTGTTAAATGAGAAAGTGGGAAATGTAAGGACTAGACCAAGGTAATAGACTCTTGTTCAATGGAAGAATGAATATTACATAGGTTACCCAGGCTGTCTCTCTAATATAGTGCCCATGTTCTAGTCACACATAAAAGGATGTATTGAAAAAAATGGTTGAACCTGAATCAAAATTTATTACATATAATGCTAGAGTTTGTCATTTGCTGGGGAGATTTCATGTAAGTCTGAGGTATGTAGCTAACTGAGGGGACCAATTCTTAAAAGAAATGCAACTTGGTATTGTAGTTAAGAAGCAGAAGTGAACTATTCTGAGTTCAAATAATGGCCCTTCTGTTTGTAATCTGTTTTAAGTTCATGAAGTCAGACAGACATGAATAAAAATATTCCAAAATGTAAATGTACTACAGTTTCTATATTGCAGTCCTATCATTCCCTAAGGAATGAACATGCCAGATGTTTTCATTGCATAGTCTATGTTAATATGGGTAATTTAAAAGTGCATGGTATAGGGAAGATTGTGCCTGTGTCATAAGCAAATGCTATGTCATTTTCTATGAGGGACTCAAGTATACACTGTTTTGTATTCTCAGAGTTTTTAAGACCAATACAACATACATATACATACACACACACACACACACACACACACACACACACACACATATATATATATATGTATATACATGTATATATATACATATATATATATATATATATATATATATATATGCTTTTAAGGACAATTAGCCCTAGATATATATGGATGATAGTACTTTCTAAGACCAATGTACCAAAAATATGTATAGATGACTGTACTTTCTAGGCCACTATACTACAGGTACACAGGATGGTTGTACTTTCAAAGATCAACATACCATGCGCCTCATGGATCACCATGCTTTGTTTACTCTCCAGATGCTTTCCTCTGCTCATCTGTAAAATGTGGTTCAACACTCTTAACACACAACAAATCACTCTGTTCAAAGGTCTTAAAACAGTCTCTAAAGATAGTAAGCTCCATTTCAGAGTTAAGTAATATACCTAGTTTAACTTTCTACTCAATTCAAAAGCTGTGTACAGAGATCAAACACCTACACCTCAGAATATTTTCCCACCCTTTCAGTCACTGATAATGTTAGTGAAGTGTACGGCAAATCATGAACTATTATTTTTAGATCAGATTTTTCTGTTTGTGCTTGAATATAAAAACTAGGAGTAATTTAACTGTCAGATTTTGATGTTATTAGAAATTTTTTCTTTCAGCATATAATTTGACAAATCACCTCATTTGCTATGAAAAAATAACCCTGTGTTTTATTATTTGAAAATTATGAATAATGTAACTAATGCTTACATAATTAAGAAACAGCCTTTCAGGGATATAGCTTTGCATGCTTAGAGCAAATAACTTATGAATTTATTTTTTATTAGACTGCAGAATGATCCTCCTCTAAAAACATAATAAATGCCAAGACGAAATTTATGACAACACATCGATATTATATTCTTGGGTATGCTATATCAACAATAAGTTTTGTATGACTTTGTATAAATATTGAATAAAGAAATAGGAACACTGCAGGCTTCCATTTAACAATATTTAATAATGTATATTCAGCATCCCTGGACAGCTTTGCTTGACCCCCTAAGATAATCTTCCATTTCTCAGTGACCTCAGATAAGATGCCTTCCTTGGGATGCGTGCACTTGAGAAAGGCTATGAACAGCTACATCAATAGTCATTACACAGTGCTGAAAAAAAATCACTATATGAGTGGAAGAGATGCACTGGGCATTCAGAAAATGAAAATCATGCCCAACCCTTCAGAAAACATTCTATGACATGGTTAACTGCTGAGATGATCTCAAATGGAATTGTTTCTCTTTTGCTGAAGTTGTTAAATTAGACTATTTTATGCAAAAGTTTTGTGATTAAAATATATATGGAGGAAAAGAGAAAACTCTCTAGAAAAAAGTAAAATTGTTGTCTACTAAGATTATAAGGTTGTGTGGGGAAAGTCTAGTAGTAATACAAGAAGGCAGTGTGCCCTGGGATGGGAAGGCCTCTAGGCACTCCTTTATCTGTTCCTATGTAGTTTCATTGGTATTACCAAAGTTACCACAAGAGCACAATTCTTGAAGCTCTCAATGTTGGTTATTACTGAAGTCTAAAATTATTACTAAAATAAAATGCAAAACTCTAACCTGAACTTCAATTGGAGCAATTTTAAAATAGCTCTTCAGTACCTCAGGACTTTCATTTGAATATCAAAGACTCTGAGTTGTGACTTTTTCTACTGCTTTTATTTATTCATTCATTTGAATTATTTTAGTTGTTTTCCATGGGAGTAACAAATAGTTGATTTGAAAATGTGTGAAAGTGACTCATTGGCAGACAATACTAAACTCTAACCCACAAATCCTGAAGAGATGAATTACTGAAGGAACAATAATAAGAGTTATGCAGTTTTCCAATGGTTCTCACAAGGGAGAAATGTAAAAGTCTGTGAGATTCCATCACATCTTGTTTTCAGCTAGAGGATCCTGAGGACCGGACAAATCATTTGTACTGAGAAAAATATACGTTCTTTATAGTCTGTCAATGTTAATCCAGCACATGTGACTAACACCCATTTTGCATTCTCAACTGTAGAGAAAAAATGAAATGTTGGAAGAATACCTTTACAACTTTACAACTTTGCTTGGGTTCAACATTTATATTTCTTTCCATCTTCTAAGATACTTTCCACACATGTGCATGTCACATATGTTCCCTCCCCAGCTCACTTTTTCCACAAACATAATTCCCCATCAGAGCCTTTCTCTTCCTCATCTCAGCAGGCTAGCATTGGGCAGGAAGAGAAGAAGACTGCTGGTACCCTAAAGAGGGAGGAAAGAAAATTAACTCTTTACTCTTTCAGTTGCTAATAAACAGTTGGGTTGTTTGATTTAGGAATGTAGTCTAAAGACAAGAAACAATTTATTTCTTGTGTTTAAATGGTATCAGAGGACTGTTCACATCCTTTTTGTGTTTGCTTGTTTGTTTGGGTTTTTTTTGGGGGGGTTTATTGTTTGTTTTTGTTTGGTTTTGGTTTTTGAGACAGGGTTTCTCTGTATTGCTTTGCAGCCTGTCCTGGAACTATTTCTATAAACCAGGCCTGTCTTGAACTCACAGAGATCTGCCTACCACTCCCTCCTGAGGGCTGGAATTAAAGGCTTGAGCCACCACATCCTTACAAATATTTTTAAATACCTCAAAAATTTGAAGTATTTCAACAGTAGACAAACCTGCCACAATTAAAAAAAAATAATATTAAATAAGTGAGAATGTAAAAGAATTTAATAACCATAAATATACAATAACTGTATCAATATTGAATGTTTGGCATGCAATGTAGAGACATTGTTCTATTGTTTTTTAGAGGACAGCACTGGGAAGGGACATGGAGTTTCATTTACACAATCTTTCCATATTTTACATATCGATCCCAGTTCCCCCTCCCACCCCCTCCCATATCCTCTGACCCCCCTTCTAACCCCTCCCCTCCCCTCCTTTCCACAGGGAAGGTATGCCTTCCAGGAGGGAGGGATCATCAAAATATGTCAAGTCATTTGGAGTAGGGACTAGGCCATCTCTCCTGCCTCTAGGTTAAGGGAGTATCCCTCCATTGGGAACATGCTCCCAAAGTCTTTTGTGCACCAGGAATACATCCTGGTTCCACTTTCAGAGGACCCTTAGAACTTCCCAGGGCTTCTAACTGAGACTCACTTTCATGGTCCAATGCTAGTTTCTCATCTAACAGTCTGGAGGGCCATGAGCTCCCCATTGTTCATGTCAGCTGTTTCTGTGTGTTTCTGTAGCCTGATATTAACCCCTTTTGTTATCACTCCTCCCTTTGTGCAACTGGATTCCACGAGTTTGGCTCAGTGTTTAGCTGTGGGTGTCTGCTTCTGTTTATATCAGCTACTAGATAAGGGCTCTAGGATGGCATATAAGTTAGTTAATCTCATTATCAGGGAAGAACATTTAAGGTAGCCTTTCCACTGTTGCTCAGATTGTTAGTTGGGGCCATCCTTGAAGGTCTCTGGACATTTCTCTAAACTCAGCTTCAAACCTATAATGGCACCCTGTATTGTATTATGGTATATCTTTTTGTATTTTTTTCCTTGTCCCACATGTTCTTCTCTCTTCCCCTTCCCCATCTCTTTCTCCTAACTTCCTCTCCACTTACTGCCTCCCCCTCCTGACTTCCAATATGCTCAGGACATCTTGTTTCTTTTCCCTTCTGTGAGGGACCTTAGGTCTCTCCTTATATCCTAGTTTCTCTGCCAGTGTGAATATAGGTTTTGATCCTTTTTTATATGTTTAAAAAATCCATATATGAGTGAGTAGATACCATGGTCCCCTTCATGTGACTGGGTTATCTCACTCAGGATGGTTTCTTCAAGTTGTATCCATTTGCCTGTGAATTTCAAGATTCCATTTCTTTTTCCCCAGTGAGTATTATCCCATGTGTGAATGTCCCACATCTTCTTTATCCATTCTTCAGTTGAGGGGCATCTAGGTTGCTTCCATGTTCTTGCTATTACAAATAATGGTTCTTTTGTGAGAAGCAGAGTGACTAGAACTAGAGGCTTTAAAACAGTTTCTTTCTGAAAGGAAGGCTTACTATGTGACTCTCACAAAAGTTTTGGTTGTTTCTTCATTTTTCAGAAGTTATGAAGGGCCTATTTCTTACACAATCTTTAAAGTTTTCAATGAATAAGTATTAAGGGTGGGCATTCACAAAATAAATTATATTTATTTATTTATTACTAATACTATTTATTTAGTCAGTACTGGAGATCACATCACACCTAGAGCTGGTGTTTGTAAAGCATATGTTCCACCCATGAGCAATAAACCCAGTTCTAGAAAACAGTCTGAAAGATAAGAAGCACAAGTAACTCAAAATGTCCCCGTGGTATCATCCAATGTCTTCTTAAAATGCCCTGTGTCTATTTTCATTTACATGAGCTACATTCTCTAAAAGTATTCCAATCAAGGCAGGGGTGGGGAGGTACTTTGTGTAGACAAATTGTGCAGAAAAGGAAATTACATTGTCAGTGGCTTTAAATCTAAACATAGACACACTATGTTCCTTTAAGAATGTCCTAATGATTTGAAAAAGAAAGACTTTCATTTCAGAACCAATTTCAATAGCAGGAAATAATTATATAGCAGTCATTAACCCATTTCTGAAGAGACAGCTAGCATTATCCTAATAGAGATCCATACAGTCCAGAGGGCAGGACTGTACATTATTGCTATGAGTTAAAAATGTTCCCCTGACAAAAAAGAAAGAAGCATTTCAAATAGAAACATTCCATCTCTCTCCAGGTTACACCTTTCACTATTTTTTAATATATGGAGTTTCAAAATACATGTAGATTATTATTTTTGTGAAGCCATTATTTCAAGCATATGAAAATTTTTAATTCTTGCTTAGATTAAGCATTTAAATAGTCTTCCTTGAACGTTTTGTAGAATCTAGCAGTGAATCCTTGCCATCCTGGTATTTTTCTTATAAGGAAAATTTCAATAACTGCAGCAATAGTGTTGCTTGCTAATGGTTCTGTTTCTGTTGTCTAGTCTTCTGTAGTTAAAATTTTATTAGATTTAAAACTTTTCCATGTTTTCAATTTTTGAGATGTAAGTTTTTTAAAGGACCCCTAATTGTTATAATTTTATGCCAGGGGGAACTTGGCAGATTCCATGACAGGAAGGGGACAAACATGCCTTGCTGACAGAGCTAAAGTGAGATGTTTTATTAGAAAGAAAAGGGAGAGGAAATGAAAGAAAAGAAAATGAGGGAGAGAGAGGAAGGGAGAGTCAGGAAAAGTCCTGACTGCCTCTTCAGAGGAACAGTGCAAAAGTGAGCAGAAGTGTGTGTAGCCTCTCTTTTGTAGCCTCTTTTATAGTCTTTTTCAGACTATATAGTGATGTAGCAGCAATAGAACCCTGGGATGATTTGGGTACTGTCTGAGTACATTCTGCCATGTGATAGGGGCATGCCAGCATAATGCCTGAATCCTTACACTAATGATTACCTGGATTTCTTAGGAATCTGTTTCAATATTCTCATGTTTTCTAATTTGAATCTTTATTCCCTTTGCATTATTTTGACCAGGACTTCCTTGATCTTATTTTAATATTCTCAAAGTACCAGCACTTTTCACAATTGATACTATATTCCCTGTGCTTAGTCTTCATTTCATTAGTTTACCCTCTAACATTCTTTATCACTTGGAACTACTGCATTTGCATTTTTTTCTTGTTTCTTGCTAGCCTCAAGGCTCATTGTATGATTATTTTCTTGAGATCACTTATTTTATTTTAGCAGAACACTGGAATTATTCATTTCTCTTTTCATATACAATGTGTTATTTCCCAGATGAACTGAGAGGTGAACTTTTTGTGGTACTTTATCTTATAACCCTTCCATTTTTTTAAAAAATAGATGGTTTTATGATACAATATATCCTGATTACTATTTCCCCTCCCTGTACTCCACACACTTACTCTCTACCTCTCGCCTTTCTTGATCTACTCTCCTTCTGATGGCGAAGAACAGACTTCTAAGATATAAAAATATATTACAAGGCAAAAATTGTCACATCCAATTTGTACAGGGCAAACCAAACAAAGGAACATACCCAAAGAGAAGACACGCAAATAAGAGACTCACTCATTCACATATTTAGGAGTCTCATAAAAATGGTCAACTGCATATATGTTATAGCTTTCAAAGGACCTGGTGCAGACCCTGGTGCTTTAATCTCTGTGAGCTTTTATGATCTTTGCTCAGTTGAATTAGAGAGTCTTGTGCTCCTACTGTCATTGATCCCCTGTGGCACTTACACTCTTTCCCCCTCTTTCTTAGGATTTCCTGAACTCTGAAGGGTCAGATTTGATGGAGACATCCCATTTACAGTTACACGCTCCATGGTCTATCTTTGCTTAATGTTGGCTGTGGGTCTCTGTTTTTAATCCTATATGCTGCAGGAGGAAGTTTCTCTAATGATGGCTGAAAAGAGTGCTGATGTATAATCAAAGTTGGGTTTTTTTTGTTACTTATTTTTTTCTCTAGTGGTATTTGATTTTACTGTAGGTCTCTTTGGTCCTTGCCCACTCAAGCAATGTAAGGTATGTGTTTCATCTTCTGGAATAGGCCTCATGTTAAAACAGATATTGGTTGGCTACTCCCCAAGCATTGTACCACCACTTCACTAGTATATTTTGCACCTAGGACACTATTGTAGATCAAAGGCTTTGTGGCTAGGTTGGTGTTTACATTTCTCTTTTGATAGCCTACAGAGTACCTTTGCAGGCTTTGTGGCTAGGTTGGTGTTTACATTTCTCTTTTGATAGCCTACAGAGTACCTTCGCACACCAAAAACAGTAGAATGTAGTGTAAAGATTTCATGTAGGCAGCAGTTTAATCTCTCCATGTTCAATGAGTTGTGTGTGTGCTATTGTCAGCAATATGACCTTGCTTTCTCTTTTTACTATCTTGGCAAGTACCTGAATTTCGGGAGATTCCCATGGGACTATTATGGACTACCACTAAATTGTTTGTGACCCAGTCCCAGCACTGGACACTTCCTTTGCTGACAAGAGATGGGCAGTTGGAACACCATCCCCTTATTATTTAGTAATCTCATTTAGGAATGCCTTCATATATTTTAGGAAGTTTCCAGTATATTAGATTTCCACAGCATCCCTCAAATGTCCTGCAATTCTAGCTGACACTCCCCCATTCTCTCCCTCAACCTGATCATCCCATTACTTTTCCTCCTAACCCTTGTCCACTCATAAAATCTATTCCATTTCATCCTCCCAGGGAGATCCACAAATGCCCCCAAGTCCCTTCTACTATATCTAACATCTCAGTGACTACATATTATAGCCCTGTTATTGTTTATTCACATACAAACAAATACATACCATAATTATTTTCTGGATGTGGGTGAGCTCATTTGGGATGATTTTTTTTCTAGTCCCATCCATTTGCCTGCAAAGTTCAGGGTGTTGTTATTTTTAACAACTGAGTAATACTCCATTGGTAATATAACACATTTTCTTTTTCTGTATTTCAGTTGAGGGACATCTAGGTTTCTATTTTCTGGATGTTATTAATAGAAGAACAATGAACGTGGTTAAGCAAATATCCTTGTGGTAGAATGAATCATCCTTTGGGTATATGCCCAAGAGTGTTATAGCTGGTTCATGGGGTAGGTTGACTCCCAACTTTCTAAGGAACCTCCATACTGATTTCCTAGTGGATGTACAAATTTGCATTCCCACCAGCAATAGAGAAGTGTTCCCATTTCTCCACATTCTCAACAGCATGAGCTGTCACTTGTATTATTGATCTTAGTCATTCTGACAGTTGTAAAATGAAATCTCTAAGTAGTTTTGATTCGCATTTCCATGATGACTAAGATATTGAACATTATTTTAAAAGTGTTTCTTAGCCATTTGAGTGTCCTCTGTTGAGAATTCTCTTTTTAGATCTATTACATTTTTTACCGGTATATTTAGTTTTAGCTCTTATATATTTTGTATATTAGTCCTCTAACAGAGTTTGTAAAAAAATCTTTTTTCTACATTGTAGGTTACCACTTTGTCCAAATGACAATGTTTTTTGCCTCAAGAAGATTTTCATGAGGTCCCATTTATTAGTTGTTGAGCTTAGTGTCTGCTTTATTAGTATTCAGTTTAAAAGACTGTCTCCTGTGCCAAAAAATTTAAAGCTATTCTCTACTTTCTCTTCTATTAGGTTCAGTGTAACCAGTTTTACGTTGAGGTCTTGAACTCACATAGAGTTGAATTTTATACAGTGTAATGAATATAGATCTATTTACATTTTTCTACATACAGGAAAGACATTTGGTTAGCACAATTTGTAGAAGATTTTGAGTTGTGTTGTGTGTATGTGTGTTTTTTTGTCCAGTGTGTATGTCTGATTCTTTTATCAAATATCAAATGTTCACAGGTGTTTATATTTAGGTCTGGGTCTTCAATTTCCATTTATCAAAAAGACTATTATTATGCCAATACCATATTGTTGTTTTAGTGCTCAGATATATGAAGAATTGTATTGAATGTTAATTGTAATTGCCTTGAAACTGTACATAGTTTTTTGTAGGATGCCATTTTACTTTACTAAATCTCTCAATCCATGAGATCTTTCCATCTTCTAATATTTCTTCATTTTCATTCTTTGAAAACTTCAAGTGTTTTATTTGCTTGGTTAGAGAGGATTTCTTCTCACATATGGAACAATGTAGGGGCTCTCTATTTTAATAATTAATATTGTGTTTAAAATCTTAGACAAAGCAATAAAAGTTTACTTTTCTTTTGAGAAATGTAAAATGGACCAAAGTAGGAAAGGAAGAAGCAAAATTATATCTATTCACAAAAGCCATGTTTCTCTTCTTACAGCAAAACTTATACAATCTACTAGAAAACACATATTAGTTTCAAGATACATTAGTAGCATACAAAAATCATTAGTATTTATATATACCAAGAATGAACCTTTTGAGAGATTAAAAAAAGAAAAATTATTCACTACTACTTTAGAATAGACCTAACTGAAGATGTAAAAGAGCCCTATTTCTCATTCATCACAAGAAATCAATTCAAAATACATTAAATAGTGTTAAACTTAGATAAAATTCTGAACTTGACACTCCGGAAAGAGGGAACTCTCAAGGAGGAACTGCTTCCACAATATTGACCTATCTCATGTCTGTGGGACATTTCCTTAATTCAAAATTGATTTAGGAAATGCCTGAATACTGTGGACTGTGTCTTACTTAGGTAGCTGGATGTTAGGAGTATATGACTGGGTAAGCTAGAATGTGGGAGCAGACAAACAAGCATTTTCCCTCATGATCTACTTCACTTCCTGTCTCCAGGCTCAAAGTTTATATTCTGCCTTTTATTCATTTCCTGATAGACTAATTCTATAAGCAAATAAATAATTTCCTGCCTATATTGGTTTACTTCTAAGAAAACTAGAAAACATTCCTTTATTTGAGACATAAAACTCTGAAACTACTAGTGGAAAGCATTTAAGATACATGCAGAGACTTCTACTTTAATTATTTTTGTCTTTTTTTATTTTGCGAGACAGGGTTTCTCTATGTAGCCCTGACTGTTCTGGAGTCTTGTCTGTAGACCAGCATGGGTTTAAAATCACAGAGATCCTCCTGCATAGTTATGCATGGCACCACCTCCAGACAATAAGAACTCTCTTAACAGCTCAAATTGCAAACGAAAACAACCAAGATTTAACAAATAGAATTTCATTATATTTAAATATTTCTGCATAACAATTTGTAGAGTGAGTAGACACCCCACAGAATTGGAGAAATGCCTTAACAGCTATATTTCAGCCAGGAAAGTTCTGTCTAGAAACTATAATGAACTGAACGCAAACAAACAGACACAACCCTAAATTATCAAACTGCCAGTCAATAAATGTGCTAAAGAAATGAACAAACTGTGTGTTCATCCCTCAAAAGAGCAAACATAAATGGCAATGAATAATTTTTTTTAGGCTTTCAACATCTTATCTATGGAGAAAAGCAAATTAATATTAGTTTGATTACATCCCACCTCAGTTGGAATCTAAAACAAACACATAAAAAAGAATACAAAATAAAGGAGAAAATGCTAGGAATGACCTAGGAAGGGGGAGCCATCATTTGCTGATAGCCATTCCAGATATGTCAAGTTGAAACATGTTAGCCATCATACAGTATGACCTGGCTGTACCTCTCCTGAGTATATTCCTAAATGTCTCTATATTTTACTTCACAGACACATTCTCATCTGTATTTACTGGTTCAACTGTAAAAGTGGCAAGGAAATTTGGAATCAGACTTAAGGTCCATCAGTAATTGGGTAATGAAATGTAGTTCCTAAACACAATGGAATTATATGTTGATGTATAGAAAATAAAATTATGAAAAGACATAGAAATGAATTAATTGGGTAAATGTTATTTAAGCAGGCTAATTCAGACACTGAAAGACAAATACTACATGGTCTCCCATACATGAGATCCTGGTTTCCTAGCTTTCAATACTATCGGGGAATATATGGGTATGGACATTTAAAAGACGAAATCTACAAAGTACAACAGTCCACATGTGCCATGTAAGTGGAAAGGAGGCTAATGGTTGCTTTGGTCCAAAGTGAACAGATGAATGGAAGAAATATGTAAATTATATTGGAAAATAACTCAAAGAAAATCAATGTGATATAGAATATAATATTAGATTTATTTTAATAAAAATATTGTATATATGGTTGACCAATGTAATAAGCATTAGAATATCTACTCTGGAAATATGAGTTTCACCCTACAATTATTAATTTACTTTTTATTTCATATTGAGGTAAAGGACAAGAAACCCTGTTTGTTGGTCTTAGACTGAGGCTAATGTGACTATCCTTATGTCTTATGCTACATAGACATAGGGTAGGGAATGTTTTAGTTGTGCCCCATCAATGTTACCATTATCAAAACAGAATCCCATGGGGAGCAGGTTTAAATATAATATTGTCCAATTTAATTTAAAATGGGCTATAGAAGACAGGCCAATGGCACAGATTATTTAACAATCATTATTTATAAAAGATGAATATTTTGTGTTGTGTTTACCATTATAGCCTATTCTCTATTTAATAAATTTATTAGGTAATACATACATTTCATATTTAATTATGATTCTAATGGAAATTTATATTTTTTAGAAACTTTCTCATAATAAAATATATTATGCGATAGTCACAAAACTGAGCAATTTTTCTTCAGGCCCATACTCACTAAATATTATACAACCATTAGACGTGTTATGTTTTAAAAATTTTAAAAAGGGCCAATGAGTTGTTTCAGAGATTACAAGCTCTTGCCCCCAAATCCCTGGGATTCATGAATTGAGTGGAAATTGTCTTCTGACAATTTCATATGTGTCATGACTGGCATGGCCATGCATGCTCACCTATATAAATGTTAATAAAATGTAAGGGAAAATTATATAGCATTTTAGATTTTATTTTAATATACATAGAAAACAGTTGAAGAATTTTATATGTTCTAATATTTTAATAGTTTCTTTAAAATTTATTAGAGAAGCATTTTGAGTTGTTAATATAGATGATTTAATAAGTATACTTTTATTTTCTAATGCAAGCACTAACTCAACTAGCACAGTGGATTTTTTCAAACAAACTCAATCCCTAAGTCTTAACCAGCATTGTAATTTTTGAAATTTTATGTTCATTAATTTTGTTGTTTCCTTAAGTAGGATTTTTTTCTTTTCCTTTTTTTTTTTTTTTTTTTTTTTGGTTTTAGCACATTTGCTTTGTAGTTTAGGTCATTTGTCCAGATATAAGGAAGTAAAACTGAGGTTGAATTGAGCAGTCTCTTCTGAAAAAAAAAAAAAACCCAAAAAAACAATAAATAAAATCCAATGAGTTAGAATCTGTTATTATCATTCCCTACTGCTTGTCAAGCCACATACAGTATTTGGGTGCTTTGAACAAGTTCACACATAATAAACAGATAATTTCAATGCCTGGTACTTTAGGCCACATTGATCATTCTTAGTGTAGACTAATTCATCCTTTTTATATTCGATTTGCCCAATATTATGGCTAGATTAACTTCATTGAAAATGAGTATCAGGGATAATTTCAGTAACTTCTCATCTGTTTTATCTCTTGAAATTTCTTTCTGTTTAACCAACCATCATTTTAGGATACCTTTGGTTTAAATTTTCCAGGGTAATGATATTATAAAAGGTAAACAAATTTACTCACTGTGTCTCATTTACTAATCTCTATAATTGGCTAACTATATAAACTATTTACTTATTCCCTATTATAAATATTATATGAAATTGATATATAACCATTGCTCTTAAAATAAAGATCTTGTCCTACATGGAAAACAAAACTGTAAATTATTGTGGGCTGTATTTGATTAATGTGGACTCTAGACTATAGACTGAAAGTCAGTGGTATTAAGAGAGATTCTGGAGTCTAATTTCCTCTAAGTGACTAGGTGTGGTTGAAGTTAACCCAAGAAGATGGAATCAGTTTAGCCATTGGAGGAGGGTTGCCTGGTTAAACAAAACATATTTTAAGATCAACAGAATATTTAATTGTGTGTCACTTTACGATATAATAAAATACTAGTTTAATATGGTTAACTAAGAAAACATATCTTTAATAAAAGCTGTAATAGTATGTAGGCTACACAAACTTCTTGACTGTATAGACTTCTAAGATTTGAGGTAATTTTTAATATATATATTTTTAGTCAATAGCAAATAATAAAACCAAGTTTCCATTGTATATTTTATTTCTCATTTGAATCCCTTACTATTAAATTCACTGTTAGGGATGTTTAAAATAATTCAGTATATAATTAGTTGTAAAACCCATGTGAACTCTTGCTGCCAAACATAGAAGATGCATGCTGTGATTCTTGTAATTAACCTACACAGTTAACACATTATTGTTTGATGTGTTTTGCATTTGCTGAACAATTGCAGATGTAATTATTCACAAATCATCAAATGGTCAGTTGGGTACCCTTTGACTTTTAAATATACTGTTTTCTTGCTCCAAGACAGGAAATTGGATTTAATCGTTGAAATAATATTTTAAATATATAGAAATTAATATAACAAAATATATATGATTATTGAAAGCTTTCTTTTGACATAGTAGTAACATTGTATAAAACAGCAGTTGAGCTTTATTGAGTAAGAAAAATTACTCATTTAAATGGCCATCCAACATTACTGTGTTTGGAAATGTTACATTAGAACTCTAGTCCTTCTTCAGGCTCTAGAAGAGATATTATCTGTAAAATGGTAAGCAAACTTAGATTCAGTCTTGTCTGAGGAAGTTCTGTATATGGGAAAGACCAATAAGCATATAAAACATGAGCATACAAACTATATGCATACATGATTAGGTTTGTATATTGATGGGAGATGTTATTCTGTATATATGTTTCTCATACTGGTTAATAAAGCACTGTGGCCAATAGAAAACTAGATAGGCGGGGCTAGGAGACTAAGAGGAGGAAAGAGGAGGTAGAAGGCGAGGTCAAGATGTAGCCCAGGGAAGAAGCAGGACGCCCACCACGGCTCCCCAATAAGACGACCACATGGAAATACTTAGATAAGTAGAAATGGGTTAATAATTAAGACAGAGCTAGCCCATAAACAGTAATGGTAACTGGCCAACAGGGTTGTATCAAATACAGAGTCTCAGAGTGTTATTTGGGGCTGGCGCGGCTGTGGGCCCAGACTGGCGGCAGGACCCACTGCGGCCAGCAGGAACAACCTGCCGTAACAGTATATTATGATTATACTTGTATGCCTGCTGTACTATTACTTAAGACTCAAAATGCATGTGAAAGTCTTTAAAAAAAACAAAAGGAGAGCTTTTGGTTTGATGTATATTTTTGTGCCAATACTGTGTCCACTGAGCCTCACTGTACCCAAATGCTCTACAATTCCTAAAGTGTAGAATTGACCTTATCCTAGATTTCCTGAGGCTATTTAGGAAAGCCATGATAAGTCTCTGTCATGCTCTCAAACAAGCAAGGAGATGGTAACTGAAATTCTGATACTTTTAGTCCTGTTCTCATTGGGCCAAAAACTAAAAATAATAACAAGAAACAAACAAACAATAAACAAAACCCAAGAAATTTAAGCCTTTCTTTAAATATAGCCTGTAACTCCTTCTAAAACCAAATCCATAAATAATATGTCATTCATTACTTGGGTTACTGAGTTTAAGTCTGAGATTATATGCCTTTTTTTTGCCTTATAACACAAACACACACACACTTACATTTGCCATAAGACAGGCATGAGCATGACATATGTTATCATCAACATCTTTACTTCATTGCTGTCAAATAAAAAAAATATTTAAAATACAAGTGAATATTATTGCATATGGAATAGCAAACTACATATTTAGTTATATGCTTAAAATCATTCTTAGTTAACTAAATTTATGCCACAGTAAACAAATTTCCAAAGTGACTATGAGTTGATCAGTGTCCATATAAAAATGCATGACAGAATAATGTCTACTTGTTATTTCCTAATGAGGTTTCTCTACATGATATGAAGTCACAATGTCTACACAATTGTTTCTAACACACAAATGATTGAAGTGCAAAAGCTCACTTAAAATCCAAAAGGATTTAAAGGACAAAATCTACAGATAGAATTGCTTAAAACACAAAAGGCAAATGTCTTTCCAAAGAAGAAGTTCATGTGTTTTGCTTGAGTGGTTATTAGGGCAATATAAAGATAATCATTATGTTTGAGTGGTTACTCGTACAAGAAGAACAAAGAGGAGAAGACAAGTGTGTGTATGGGGGGGGAGGGGTAGGCAAACATAGAAGTCTTCCAGTGAATTTCTTCTGCTTCTTCTAGGCACTTTCCCACTTCTTAAATATTATTTTGGAAAAAGAGTGATCCACTTCCAAGTCAAAGGATTAGGTTATTATACTGATGCACTGCTGGTGAGTTCTGGGAGCCTGAGTTTGTGTGTAGTTCTGGTCTCTACTGACTCCAGTAATTTTTTCAAGCATTACAGAATACTTTTATGAACAAACGTTGAAACTAATAAGAATTTACCTGAACAGTATGCTAACCAAACAGTATAGGATGTAGCTTTTCTCATCAGAATTCGTGGTCCATATGGTTCACCAGTTCCACAAGATCATCAATTATACAGTTCTATATGTTTCTGAAGTTGGCTAAACAAGTTTAAGTTTGAAGTGATTTTTTTCCATTTTCTTATTAATATACATACAACATTGATAAAATTGAATGTAAGGTAATCCTAACTATATGTATATTAATATACATTAATATATTTTGAAATATCAACAGAATGTAACAATGAATATGTAAATAATTGCATACACAATTATAGGCTTTCAAATATATTTCATTTACTGTAAACATAAATGTCTAAAAAATCACTATAGTTTAGCTTACAAATATAATAGATTACATCATAAAATGTATTATTTCAGTGAGCCTTCTTTTAAGGAAATCATCAATTATGATTTTAAGGTATTTGATGACTTGTTAGGTTTCTATAGGCTTCCTTGTCAATACATAAAGGAGAAAAAGGGAAAGAATGAATATAAAAGATATATTACAGACACTTTCTCAGAAACAAAATGGAAATACTTCCCTACCAACTGCTTCTCCTCATACACGCATCAGTAGACTTCTCATTACACAATGTTGTTGGCAAATCTTGCCATATTTAGTCTTCTGTATTGAGGGTGGAAATTCAACAAAAGTAACAGAGAGAAAATAATTTGATTTTGTGATAACCAAAAAAAATAATGTTATTCTGGACATTATTTTCTGAACAGTATGCTATAAAAACTACTTTTATGTAGTTTGTGATACTTTGGATATTATATGAATCCAAGAAATAACTTAAAATATAATGAGTTTTGGATGTCATTATATCTTAACTGTGTCATTCTATAGAAGAGACTTGAACATCTGGACACGAACCCTATGGATCACAAGGAGCATCCTTATTTCTCTACCTAGAACAATGACTGTGGCTAACAGAAGGGGACAGGTTTTGTTTTATGTACCTTTAATTAAAATCTACTGTTATTTTCCTCCAAATACAATAATATAGATACCCAACAAATCTTGATAATATTGCAAGAATAAAAGAGAGAATCACAATATACATTTCAAAGTGCTTTTACTTTATTTTATTTTTCCCTGTTTCTTACTTGCTATGATAGTTGCACCAAGTGGACCCATGGCTTCTTTCCAGTTAATCAACCTTTGATGGTCTACAGCCATTATTTTCCCAATGTAGTATTCAAAAAGGCCACCTGCAGAGTTTATTAAAAATGCAGCAGCCTGGGATAACACCCAAAATTCAAATTCAAATTCAAATTCAAAAGATGTGTAAAATGCTACACCATTTTAACGAAAACCAAGGGAGTTCTGCTATGCTTGAGGAAAGAACAGTATTTAGCTAATTCCTGAATGTCAGCTGTATCATTACTGTCTGTCTTCCTAATATCACCCAAATTGCAATGCATCTAAGAGTTGGGTGGATAAAATTATTTATCATGTTTTTGTTTTGTTTTGTTTTGCTTTGCTTTGCTTGGTGACTGTGTTTTAATTTCAAGACCTAAACAAGACTGGTTAAAGTCAGATGCACATCTTTATTAACCACTGATTTCAAGAATCTAAGAGGCAAATGAAAAGAGCACAAGGCATATGGAAAGCATGACAGTACTTTTTATGAAGCAAGTTTCTTAGAAATAACATTATTTGGACTGCTGATATAAAATTTAAGGTTTATTTTTATTATGAAACTTAAGTAACCACCTGTTTACTTTTTGATGTTTCTTTCAGTGACCTACACAGAAGTCTTTCCACACAACTAAATAACTACTAATTAGTTAAATGAACTAACACAAATACTTGGCTTTATATATAATAAGTCTTGATGAATATGTGAATATTAATATTATGGATGCTACTTAAAGACACCTAAATATTATGGGAAGTCAAGGGAAATAATGCATGAAAATAAAACCCTATGCAATATTCAGCTCCTGCTAATTTTATACTGTCCACTTGTTTTAAATATAATTGAAGGTATGCGAAGCTCAAATACAAGTTGAGAACACTAACTACATTTTTAATAATTATTTCAAACAAAGTTTCTGTTGTTAGCCCGTAGTTGTCCTGGAAATATCTCTCTCTCTCTGTCTCTGTCTCTCTCTGTCTCTGTCTCTGTCTCTCTCTCTCTCTCTCTCTCTCTCTCTCTCTCTCTCTCTCTCTCTCTCTCTCTCTCTCTCGACTAGGCTGGCATGGAACTCACAGATCCACCTGCCTCTTCCTCTTGAGTGCTGACATGAAAGGCATGCAACATCACTGTCAGGCACATTTTCTAATTTTTCAATCATTAGTTTTAAGTTATGCAAAATCCAACAACAACCACTATCAAGTTTATATTTGCCTTTTTTTGGGGGGGGGACTTTCTACAGACTTTAAAATGTCCTGGCTTCTACATTCACAACACATTTAAATCTTGGCAATTCTACTATTCCATTCTTGGGTATCATTGCCTTTCTATGTTCTATATACCTGTAGTCAGTTCTCATTTTCTATTTATATGCATGTAAGGTAAGAGGCATGGGAAGCTTACTCCCCTAAAGGACTTATCACCTCAGTCCCAACTTAGATTTTGTTTCATGTTATTCCTACTTTGACTGAACCCCATGTGACATTATCAGGAATTTGGTCAGTTATCATTTCATGTCCCTATTTGTAAGTGGTAGTAAACACATTTCAATAGATTCTTTGTCCATTGTTTTTGTCCTTATTTTGAGAAGGCACTGAATTTTTGAGTCAGTAGAATCTGTGTAACCTCACTAAATTTCAACTATTTGTTGCCTTGTGAATTAAATGTATTTAATCATGTAACATTAACATGGATATTTACTTTTATCTATTTAAATCTCCAGATATTTGCAATTACGCATATAAGTTAGCTCTTCAACAGGCCTTCCCGACATTCCCCTACCAATAAATTAGGAAGCTGCTGGTTACTTTTGTCTATTAATATATTATTGTATATATATAATGGAGCAGGAAAAAGCTTTTCAAATATTTATATTTTCAATGTCATGTGTGCCAACCATATTTGCTCTCTCTATTTCTTTATGGCCAAGGAGGCAAGCTAAAATGGGAGTGGAAAGCACTGTAGGGACACAAAGTAAGCTTGTTTCAAACATACCAAGAGGAGCTGGGACTTCAATGGAAAGAATTGGAGAAAATTTCCTGGTTACACAGTATACAGCAGCTAACAAATCAAGTAGGGAAAAGCTACTTTAAAAGCCATTCAACTTAATACTTTGGGGTTTTTATTTTAAAACATCACATATCAAGTATTATTCAGTGGTAATATTCTGGGCAACTTGCTCCTATTCACAGAGCAGACATAGCTCTGCCCAGAATGTGTGTGGGATTATAACAGTAAATAGGTATATTGTGTGAGGAATTGTGAAGCTACATACTTGGCTTTTCACTCTTTTATTGTTGTGTTCTCCCCAAAATCCACACAACATTAGGTTATTGGTTTATAATCTTACTGCTGTCAAACACCTTCACATTCAAAGTGGGAATCAGCATGATTAACACATTGATGAACTATACTTTATATGACCACATAGTAATATTGCACACCAACATTTCTATCCTGCCATTTAAAAAGAGTCTAAGTAATTATTTTGAAAAGGAGCCTAGGCATTGGCTCTGTAGTATATATATATATATATATATATATATATATATATATATATATATATATGTGTGTGTGTGTGTGTGTGTGTGTGTGTGTGTGTGTGTGTGTGTGTATGATTTTATACTATCCATGTTTAGCCCTATGTAAGCTGAAGAATACATGAGAAAATTATCTTTACCCATTTCTAAAATTTCCATCCATAAATCCATAAGTCTGGATGTCATGGCTCATATCTGTAATATACACTTGGAGCAGGAACCTCAGGGAGTATGATCACTTCAGGTCTGTGAGTTCAAGGCCATTTTATAATACGTAGAATTAGACAGTGAGACATTTTCTTAACAAACAAAGCACCTCTCATGGTATCATATATTATTACTGATTATTGAAGTGTGTGTGGGACATGTTAATGATTGAATTATAGGCTTTAATGTTTGTAGGAGAAAAAGGACTAGGAAAATAACAAACAGAATATTAAGACCAGGTTTGGATGTGCACTATAATTTGTATCTAGATAACTTCATCTTGGTATTCAATCAGAAAGATACAATAATCATGTTCTGTCACACAGAATAAAAGCTTTTGCTGTTGACAATGGCTTAATTGAATAAAAAACAAAAGGTGAATCATATATTGGAAGTAATCTTGGGAGCTGTGCTTAATTTTATTGTTGCCCTTCAATTATAATCCAAGGACTTGGAAATGCCCTATATGTCATGCAATGAGATCTACAGACCTTAGGTTAAAAACTAAAAAGGGGTAGATGGCACAGCCATATCTCATGGGACTGGAAAAAGTCATAAAACCAATGCAGCTGCTTGACAAAGACCTAGGTTTGTGGTCTATAGGCAGGCTGGTTATACTTTGTTTTATGTCTAATATACACTTATGAATGAGTACATATTGTGTTCATCTTCTGTCTTTGGGTTACTTCACTCAGGATGTTAGGATGTTTCTTTTTCTGTTTTTATTTTTCTTTTCTTTTTCTAGTTCCATCCATTTGCTTGAAAATATGTCACTTTTTTTAACAGCTGATTAGTGTTATAGTATGTAAATGTAGCACATTTTCTTTATCCATTCTTCAGTTATAGGGTATCTAACATGGCTTCCATGTTGTGGCTATTATAACACATAATGCTGCTATTAACCTAATTTAACAAATGTATTTGTGGTATGAGTGTGTATCCTTTGGGTATATTCCAAAGAGTGGTGTTGCTGGGTCTTGAGGTAGATTAATTGCCATTTTTCTGAGAAACCTCCACACTGATTTCCAAAGCAGTTGTACAAGTTTGCATCCCCACCAGCAGTGGAGGAGTGTTCCCCTTTCCCCACATCCTCTCCAGCATAAACTGTCATTAGATTTTTTGATCTAAGCTATTCTGACAGGTATAGATGGAATCTCATAGTTGTTCTCATTTGCATTTCCCTGATGGGGAATGCACAAAGATGACCCCAGCTAAGAATCTAAGCAATAGTGGTGAGGATACCTTAACTGTAACTGTAATCAGACTGGTGTCTTTCTTAATTATCATCATAGAATCTTCATCCAGTAACTGATAGAAGGCAGATGCAGAGATGCACACATAAACACTGGGCTGAAATCCTGGAGTTCAATTCTAGAAATGGTGAATTAATATGAGCAAAGGGGTCAAGAATATGATGAGGAAACCCACAGAAACAGCTTACCTGAGCAAATAGGAGCTCACTGACTCTGGACTGACAGCTGGGGAACCTGCATAAGACCAAACTAGACCCTTTGAATGTGTGTGGCAGTTGGGTGGCTTGGGCAGTTTGTCAGGCTGCTAGTAGAGGACCCCCATCCCTTACAGAGTGATACCTTGCCCAGCCACAGTGGGGAGAGCCTCTGTCCTACCTCAAGTGATGTGACAGACTTTGTTGAATCCCCAAAGGAGGGAGAGAAAACTGAGATGGTATGCAAAATAAGATTGTTTTAAAAACAAAACAAAGAAATGCACTAAAATCCCAAACAAAACAACAACAAAAAACTTAGGTGTTTCCCTTTCTTAGAAAAGTTAGTTCATGCAGGTCCACTGTAGTGTCTTATGACCAAGGAACAGAAGAATATCAGGATTAAACATATAAATGTGTCTATAAAATACAAAATGTAAACCATTGAATTATGGAGAATTTGAATAATAACTGCAGCAGCTTTGGCCTAAGGATTTTTCATTGATAATCTGATCATTAAGAGTTAATAATAAACTGCTCAAGGCATGGTAAAATCTGTCAAACTGGCTTGGAAGTTTTCTTTCTATCTACCAGCCTAAGAACACTGTCATATGTCTCTAGATTCTTAATATTTGAGTTATGTGGTTATTGAGTAAGAGTTATTATAAATGATAACTCTGTTTATCAATGATGACTACACTTATGATTCCAAATGGGCAAGGGAAAAATGAAACACATTGGAACATCATGAATCTATCCCTGCTTACTGAATTCCAGTTAGTAAAGAAACATTCTGACTGCTAGTTAGTCAGGCTTCAAGATTCTAACCACTACCATGGTTGGCTCACATTTTTCCTTGCCTACTGCTTGCCTCCTCTCCAGAACCTATCAACTGTAGGGGTCCAGGATCTGTATGTCATATAAGACATATATCTTGAAAAACTATTGAAAACTACATAAACTATCTAAAATCAGTCTTGTTTGCAAAATGAAAAGAAAGAAACAACAGCAAATTAGGACAAGAAAATGGTGCTTTATAATGAATACATACATTAAATAGTGTGTGCATCTATTTAAATTTCTGATAATAATTATGTCCATTTCATTAAGCAATTCAAAAGTCTCTAGTGCATGCTAAAATTATTAGTCATTGGCATGTGGTGATTATTTAAAAATATGAAACATACTAATGTTTTCATTTTCTTTCTCTCTCTCTCCCATTCCCTTCCCCTGCCAATGCCTACTCCAACTTTTTCTGTCCATTTTACCTTCCTCCCTTTCATAAGCATCAGATGAAGAAGAGCCTACTTCAGCAGGTAAGCATCCTATATTACAAGGATTTGTTTTCCTATTTAATTTATCATCTTATTAATGAAATATTGAACTAGAGTAATATCTCTGTAACAGATTACTCACCAACTCTAGGTTCAAGCCACTGTAGCCTTCAGAGCCTCACTAAATGATGTTTAAGTCAAGGTGCACACCTCCAGTTCCAGCACTATGGAGTCTGATACAGGACATCATGAGGTCCACGGTGATCTGCCCTGATCTGATAAATTCCCAGCATGGCTGGAATGCACATTACGATTTTGTCTAAAATGAGCAAATGAACATATATAAAAATGAAGGTTCAACTTTTTGAAGTAACTTTTTTCAATTTGCAATCAGTAAAGTGGCTGTTTTGTTAACTTTTTTTTTATTTCATAGGCAGGCTATACTAAATTAGTTTGAATGATGTTGGCTCAGAAAAATTTGTGAACCAACAAAAAAACCTCAAATAAGCTATTACAGAGGAAATCGTAGCAATACCAACATTAAAGAACATGGAAACAGAAAATTTTTGTACTGAGGAAAAATACTTAAAAATAATGAAGGTAAAATGTTTCAATTAAATCCAAAAAAAAAAAAACAGGAAAACATGATAGTCTTTCTGAAATATTCTCTGTGATATTATGTTTTATTATCAAATATATCTACAATGTCAGACATAATATTCAAGTTTAAGAATGTTAAGGATAAAAATTATGAGTTTACCATGTCGCATATTTAAACTTTTTAAATTCCATATTCTTAATGTAATACTTAACCTTATAGCTTGACATTGTTGTCATCCAACTAATTGCGATTTTTAAGCACAGGATAAGACCTGAAGTGAATATCATTGAGAGTATCAGTGTTGGAATTGGTAGAAGGGAATAAGGACTTCTCAACTTATTTCTTGGAATGTGAGCCAGAACAAAGAGAAACATTAGGAGGAGAAAACATGATTCCATGATTCCATGGACAAACTGCAAAGAAATTCTCACTGACTGACAATTGACAAAATACCAGAGTACCCGGCCAGTAGCTCCGAAAGAAGAAAGACCTGATATGAAGGCATTGAAGACTCTGAAGAAGAACCGTCTGATGAGGTCAACACTAAACAGTTTTCTTCTTAGTGGAGGAAAGGCCTGAGGGCTCAGAAATAAAAAAGGAGGAAATGATTCCCAAAGATAAGGCAACTAAGGTTGATTGCATGGCAGAGATGATTGGAGCTGCAGGCTTAATCTTGATTATCAATATGATTTCACTGAAAAATTCCTAGAAGGTTAGTAAAACACTCTCCTGAGGGAGGATGCTTCCAGAGAGGTTTCATTCACATAGGAAGAACCTGAACAGAGTCAGTAATCAGAAGGAGAGCATCTGGTTCCTAGACATGAGATGCCTGGAATACATGATAGAACTAGAAGTAAATTGAGCAATTACATCATGAACTTTTGGCTTGGAAATGCTTATTTGGGCACCACAATAAAGCTTAACCAGCAGAAGAATTAAAAAATCTGTGTACATCAAACAACCAGCCTTCACAGAATAAAACAATTGCAGCACCAAAAAGGTGGCCAGTGAAAGGGATGGGAAGTAAGCCTTGTAACACATATACCTGATGTGAAGTCCATTTCAGAAAAAGAAACACACAATGCAGCAAGTCCCTAATGAACTGATTAACAATTAGACAAATGTTTTCATGGAGCCTTCCTCAAACCTGGCAGAAAATGTCATGGGAAAAGGATTAAACTTCACTGACCATGAAGGAAATATAAATCAAAGTCACAGTAGCATCACTTCTGGTGTGTTAGGAACTCCTTTTACTCAAAAGCTATAAAAGGTTTTGGCAAATAACAGCTGCATTACACTTTATAATAACTACACTCTTTTCCATTTGTGTATAAATTTAACTTTTCATAAATTTAATAAAGTTGTGTATTTGATATTGCTCTAATCCAGGAGTCATAATAGTGACATTGCCTGTATTCAAAGCATACAAATTCTTCATTTGAACTCCAAGATGCTCACTACTTCAGCAGTGACAGTTTCCTTAAAATGCTTAAAATATTTTAAAACCATCAGTTTAGCTATTTTGTAAAGACACCTTATCAAATATATTTTATACAAATATAAAAGGTACAGACTGTGTTTTACTAGTTATGAAAGAGTATTGTCCTATCAAATAAAAATTTATTACTAAATCAATATACACATATACTAAAACACAATGATTAGACAGATTTTCTCTACCTTTTGAAATATTTATTATTATTCCTATGAAATCATTACATTTGTTTATGGTGATGTCTTCTTTTAAGCTATGTAACATTTATTTTAGGTCTCTTTTCTATTTTATTGTGGAGTTTAATTCTGCATGGCTGAGTATACTCAATTATTCTACAGCTCGTGTATTTCAGAAGTAAATGATACCTTACCCAACCATTTCCTAATGAGCAATAGCTACTTCCTCATTTTGTTCTTTGTATTTTATTTCCTTGGGGCCAGAGTAGAGCACTGCATTTTTATTCTTCTTTCTCAAGCATTTGTCATGAATTTTCTATAATCTTTTGTAGAGAAATACATATTTTCCTCTCCGTTGCCTAGAGGAAGTTTACTAATTATTTTATCAAGAATGGTCTTTTTCATAAATATATTCAAAACAGCCTTAAATATTAAAACCTAATCTATAAAATACAAAGTTTATTGCTATAGCTTGTAAAACAAGAGAGAAGCAATTATTTCTAGTTTCTCAGAGAAAGGGGGAAGAATCATTGCTTCTAAAGATTTAATTTGACTAATACTCCAAGGCATTAATGTAAAATATCAAAGAGTGAAAGTTTTCTATTGATAATTGTATAATTTCTGTTGTGGAAAGCAATTGCAATTTTCATTATTGTTATATTTATATAATATTTTCCATATATTATGAGGATAGACTTTGTGATAAAACAGAGTTATGATATCAATAGGGATTTGGAAGGATCATGTACTCCATAGCTCTATCTCTAGAAAGGTTTAACAATTAAAACATCAAAACAGTTAAAATATCTTTATACCAGAAGGATTTATACACACCTTCTTCTACATATTTCTAAATACAAAGAGATAGGTAATGTATCATTACTTCCTCAAGATTTACAAATGGAACAAGCAGGTTAAATCTTATTGTTAAATAAAATCAAGGTACAGTATAAACAATGCTTATCTTCTGAGGCATGTGCACATATCTCAAATACATCCATTTAAATGTAGTCATGAGTTATGACATGGTTTTTAGTTAAAGAAGCAAACTTTCTATTTGAAATTGTTTATGGTTTATTTCCTATACATATCTATAAAATAACACTTTATGCAATATATGTAATTAGTATACATGATATAACTATGTATTTTTATACATAATACTATAATTCCATCAATACTTAAAACTTTCTTTTTTCTAATTATTCTTTTCATACATTACATCCTAACCACATCCTCCCTACCTGACCTTCCCCACTATACACAGCTTCTCCCTTCTCTTTCAAAATAAAAAATGCCTCCCAAAGATGTGAACCAAACTGAGTATAACAAAGTGCAATAAGACTAGGCAAAACCCCCATATTACATATTTAAGGCTGAACAAAGCAATCCAGTAGGAAGAAAAGGGTTCCAGGAGTAGGCAAAATAGTCAGAGACAGCTCTACTCCCACTGGTAAAAATCCCCAAAAAATCTTCACATTAAACAATCACAGCATTTACGCAGAGGGACTAGCATAGACCCTAGCAGGCTCTGTGTTTGTTGCTTCAATATCTGTGAGCCCATATGAGCCTTATGTAATTGATTTTGGGGTCATGTTCTCCCGTTGTCCTTGACCCTCTGGCCTCTATATTCCTTCCTCTCACTATTTTGTGGGGTTCCATGAGCTCCAGCTAAAGTTTGGCTGTGGGACCTGCATCAGCTCCCATCAAATGCTGGAAGAACACTCTGATGACAATTGTTCTAGGCACCAATATCTTAGTGTAGAAGAATACCATTAGGAATCATTGACCTTTCTTTTTTACCAGTTGTGTTTTGTTCTAGGTCTTTGTGCAGTTCAGCCTCTGGTGGTTCCTGGGCCTTCCAGGGAGTGTGTGAGGCTTGGGTCCTCTCTTAGGCTGTGGGCCTTAAGTGGGACCAGTCATTGGAGGTGGTTACAACTACAATCTCCAGCCAACATTTCCCTAGCACATCTTGTAGGCAGGAGAGCTAGTAGGTTGAAGGTTTTGTGGCTGAGTTGGTGTCCCAATTCCAACACCAGAAGCCTGTTCTGTTTACAGAAATTGGCAAGCTCAGCCTTCATATCCTTTTGTTTTTTTTAGGAGTTCTTTCTAGGATTACCCTTTCAGGTTCCCGAAAAAATTCTACTGTACAAAGTTTACACATCAACTCCCGCCCCAAAATATCCCTAAGTGTAGTGTTCTCTTGCCATACTCTCTCCCTCCCCAACTTGATCCCTCATGTTCCCATCCTAACTGCTCCCATCTACCCTTAAAATCTATTCATATGTTCCTTTATCCACCTCAAAAAAGACTTTTACAAGGAGTTAATGGAGAAAATAGTCATTCAATATCTAGTTCTCTTTTTCATAGTAAAACCATGTGACTTCTTTAAGTCTGTATAGCATTTGAAATATATTGTGAAGTTATTATTGATAAAGTTATATAGAATTGATGTTTTGGCCTTTTTCGTATTTCTAAATATGGCCCGAAAAATAAAACAGCCAGTTTTTTCACAATGCATCATTAAGCATGTATATTTCTGCATGCAAAGAAAATAAATGGTTTAACTGATAAGGGATTTTGTTGAATCACTGAATTAAAAATAGATGGCTCAATGGTGACATTGAATTCCTACTTCATTTTTCCCTCTTAAATTCATTTCTCTCTTCCACAATATAAATACATATATTTATATGTAACACGAATATGTATATTTAAACCTGTTTCTGTTCTAGTTGTGATCTATCTGGCAGTTGCTATTACGGCTGTATGCACACTTAGCTTTGTCCATCAGAGGACAAAGAAATGATATTAATTATTCTCAATTTACTTTTTTATTGAAGATATTTGTTTACATAAAATGTATTCTCATCATACTCTCATCCACACCTCTCCCAGATACTCCCCATGCTCCACCCACACATTTGCCTCCATGCCATTTCTTTCACTCTATTAAAATGTAAACAAAACATAGACAAAACAAATAAACATGAAAAACATACCCACAAAACTGAAAATAAGGAACCAAAAGACCAATAAGATAGAAATGTACCTAAACAAAACTATATGATACAAAATGTCTATAAAACAGGAATGAATTTGTTTTGTGTTGGCCATCCCCTCTTGGGTATGTGGCCTAACCTGAAGTGTGGTTAGTAGACCTCATTTGAATCTAATGGGAAAGAGTAATTTTTCTTGGCTAATATATACCAACTTCAGATAACTCCTTGGTTAGGAATGAAATCACCTATGCACTTCCCTTCTGACTTGAATTAGTGATGGCCCTGTGTGTTATACCACAGCCTTTAGTGTGTGTGTGTGTGTGTGTGTGTGTGTGTGTGTTGTCTTCAGCAACAGCAGTTTGCATGGAGCAAATAATAACATTGTTAATGCCCTTGAATATAATCATAACCACTATTCTGTAGTCCTCGTGTTGTACTTCAGCTATATATTTCTCAAAGCTAAGTGTAAAATGGATTGCTGGGATCTGGTGGAGGCATAGTGTCTTGGTGACTGGCTCGTTTATGTGTTTTTGTGGTGGGTCTGTGAATCTGGAGTTCTGATGATTGAGTTTATTTTATGTGTTTGGATTTGGTTTTGTCTTTGTTTTGTGAATATTCTGTTTCTCGATTATACTCTGGATCCTTAGCAAGTGTGGTGGACATGGGTCCATTGGTATGGAGCATTTCAGTGGGTGGTAGTAAGAAACAGAAATGGGAGAGGAATAGAGGCTGACATGGCATGCAGGAAAATACTGAATAGACTGGATACACACAAAGAGACAAATTCCCCAGGGAGTTGAGGGGTGTGGAAAGAAGGTTCCATCAAGGCTGCTTCAGGACAGAGAAACTCTGGATAGACATGGATGGAATGGTTAAGGAGATCCTGAGTCTTTAGAGATTTGCTCTTCAGTGAAGGGATTTGATGTGAGAGGAGGTTGCTAAAGGGTTTAGCATGAAACTGGAGATATCAACATGGAAGACAGGAAATATATTGAACTCTAACCAGGTGAGACCCAGACTGGTCTACCATCTAGGAGCCCCTGGTAGAAATGTTTCTGTGTATTTGCTACTAAGCAAAAGAAATGAATCTGGGCTGAAAGGTTCAGGAAAAAGAACTAAGCAAGGCCCACACCAACATATGGAGTCTCCAGGGAATGCTGATTCTCCTTGCTTTATTTTTGTTTTTTAACTTTTATTTATTTATTTATTTATTTATTTATTTATTTATTTATTTATTTTTTAGGAGTGACTAAGATTATTTTTTACCAAGAATTCTTTTTTAGCCTTCAGTAACCCCAGAGATGACTTTTTTTTTTCCTAGCCCCTACTCTAAATGACTTAACAGGTTTTGCTGATCCATCTTGGAAGGCATAACCCTCCCTGTGGAGTGGGGGGGATAGGATGGGAGGGTATTTGGAGGCATGGGAGAGAGAGAGGGAGGGAAGAAGGGAGGGAGGGAAGGAAGGAGGGAGGAGGTGAGGGAGAAAGGAGAAGGAACTGGGATTGATATGTAAAATAAGAAAAAAAAAGACAACCACTAGAAATAAAAAAAACAATATTCTCCTTGCTTTAAATTGGATGTTCTGGTTATAGTCTCATCGGGCAAATGTAATTCCTCTATCACTTCTCAATCACTTGGTCAGCCCAGCATCCACTCTTCCTATAGGGCATTCCAGTTGTTTCATCTTTCCCTGAGAATCAATAATAAGATCTTTGATGGGAGGTGTGAATTATGAACCAGAATTAGGGTGCTCCTTAACAGAAATGGGCAATGCATAAGTAAATGATTACTAAAGCCAAAGAGAAGTGCCAAACTGCATCATTTTTCATATTTTCTTCATAGCAATCTCCTTGTTTATGGTTTTGTTTATATTTATTTCCTATATTTTTTAAAGTGTCACATGAATTCTGGAAACCTGATTGTAATCAAATTCTTTGGTATATATCTCAGTTATCCTCAAGTTGGCATTGACATATACAGTCTGGTACAGTGTGTATTTGAAGCCCCAAATTCACAAGACTAACCTTCATTATCTGTACTGAACTCGTCTTTCCATTTCCAAGGTTAGTTATATGCCTCTAAAGTAACTACCAAATTTACTCAGTACAATGTCCTAGGTATAATGATTATGACCAAGTATTCAGACAACTAAGAAACTCACATAAATTTGAAAGGGACTTCTGTGCCTTCATTTATACTTTATCTTGAGATTATAATATTCTATAACATTTTTCCCTTGCTTTCTTTCCTCCAAACCGACTCATATGCCCTTCCCTCCTCTTCTTCAAATTTTGTTCCTCTTTTTTCACTAATAATTTTGCTTGTATATATAAACATATATTCCTAAATATAAAACACTTAGTCTATAACTATTTCTCCCTAAATCTATTAAGTAATGTGACTAGAAGGTTTATAATGGGCTGATGTTATTTTACTATGTATTTTACATGTAAGATATCCTCAGAACAAGTTTTTATGTTTAAAAGAGTAAAGAATGGCAATGAAAATTCAAATTTAATTGATCTTTTAATGATGAAATGGAATTAAGTAAATTGTTTGCTTGTATTTTGACTTTTACAATGGTTTAAGATATTAGCTCCTGTGCTTGTCGGTTGGCAAATAGGAATTTTATAAGATCAAGACTAGGAATATAGACACGATACCTATACTATAGTATTAAGCCAATGTTTCTACTTCTCTATGAATTCGTTTTTGTGGTTTTTTTAAGAAAGCTTTAACATACTCTTTGCTTTTTTATTTTTTTAGTTTCACGCAATATATATTTTACCATATTCTTTTCCATCCCTTACTTTTTTCTTATTTTTTAAACTCCTATTCACCCAAATTTTCTTTTTTTCTCTCTTAAGAATATAACAAAAGAAACAACAACAATAACAAAAACACATGCAAAACTATAAAGTCTAGTTTTTGTGGCCCAAGTCTTCTGAGTGCTGTCTCTGACCAAGAGTGTGCATGATATACAAAGAGGCATATCCATAAATCATATTTAAACATATATATTTTATTACATGTATGTTTTGAATGTGACACATTATATGTAGCTAGGTATGGAATATTCCTCTCATGGATTATGTTGTTACTCAAAATGTTTTGACTTTATAGCATTTAACACTTCAGGTTTTATTTTTATTTTAATTTTTGGTGGGTGTGACATAGGGTTTCCTCTGCAGTCCAGGTTGATATTGAACTACTGAAATCATACTCTTTTGTTTTCTAGTGTCTTTGTCAGAATATTTTTTAATTATTTTATTTTCTGGCCATGAGGTTATGAAAGTTGAACCAATAAGAGTAAAGAAAGATAGAAAACACATTCAGTGAGAATTTGATGTCTTCAGGCAGGAATGAAGCTTTCCAGATTATGATGGACATGAAAAAACCCATGGGCCAGCAGATAAGAACATACAACTTTCAGTATTTCTGTCATATAATAAGTATCTGCCTGCTGACTGTAAAGAATTTTCCTTCTGTAAATTTAACTTTGTGTATCTGTAAAACTGGATAGCTGGATAATAGTAGATTCTTTAATTTTTATTTAAATTAAAAATAACTTATTATACATATTAATCCCAGTCTCTCTCGTGTCCTTCCATTCCCCCCATCATCCCCACACACACCCCCATTCACTCCTCAGGGAGGGTGAGGCCTCCCATGTGGGAATCATCAAAGTTTTTCATATCATATGGGGCAGGATATAGTCTCTCTCCTATGTATCTAGGCAGAGAAAGTAGTCCTCCATAGGGAATGGGCTCCAATAACCAATTTATGCACTAGGGATAAATACTGGTTCCACTGCCAGAGCCCCTGTAGACTGCCCAGGCACCCCAACTGTTATCCACACTCAGGGGGCCTATAAGCTATCAGACTGGGGCCCATGAGCTCCCATTTGCTTAGGTCAACTGTTTCTGTGGATTTTTCAAGCAGTTTACCTCAAGATCTAGCAATTCCACTTTTAGGCATATACCAAAAGGATGCACATCCATATCTCTGTTTTTGTGGATTGTATCCTTTGTTCAACGTCTAATATATGCTTATAAGTGAGTACATACCATCTTTTACTTTCTGCTTTACCTCACCCAGGTTGGCTTCTTCTAGTTCTAACCATATGCCTGTGAATTTCAAAATTTCATTGGGTATATGCCTAAGAATGGAATTGTTGGATCGTGAAGTAGAATGATTCCCATTTTCCTGAGAAACTGCCATATGGATTTCCAAAATGGCTGTTTAAGTTTGCATTCCTACCAGCAATAGAGGAGTCTTTTTTCTTCACCTCCTTTCCAGCATAAATTATCTTTCATTAGGTAATATCTCAGAATTGTTTTTATTTGCATTTCCCTGATATATAATGGTATTGAGAAATTTCTTAGGTGCCTTTCTACCCATTTGAGATTCTTCTCTTGAGATTTCTCTATTTAGGTCTGGACCTAATTTTTTAATTGGAGTATTTGGTATATTAGTGACTATCTTCTTGGTTTCTTGGTATAATTTGTAGATCAGCCCTCTGTCAGATTTGGAATTGGTGAAGATCTTTTCCCAGTCGCTAGGCTGCCATTTTGTCTATTGATTGTCATTTTAACAAAAGATGCTGGCATACCTGGATGCTGACATGTAGAAGATTGCAGATAGATCCATATCTATTGCCATGCACAAAATTTAAGTCTAAATGGATCAAAGACCTCAACATAAATCCAGCCAAACTGAACCTCTTAGAAGAGAAAGTGGGAAGTACCATTGAACACATTGGCAAGAAGACCACTTCCTGGTAACAACACAAGTAGCAGACACTAAGATCAACAATTATTAATGGGACCTCCTGAAACTGTGAAGCTTTTATAAGGCAAAGGACACAGTCAACAAGACAAAATGAATAGTGGTAATTCTAAACTTAGAAGAATACCCTAAGGGTCAAATAATAACAGCATGATGATACTTTTATTTATGTATTTATTTATTTATTATTTTGAGTCAAATTTTCTCTATGTAACAACACTGACTACCCTGTAATTCACTTTGTAGACCATGTTGGCCTGAACTTGCAGAGACCGGCCTGCCTCTGCCTCACAAGTGATAAAGATTCACATTCCACAAACATTATAGTGATTCTTAACACTTTTTTTATTAACTATTATTATTATTATTATTATTGTTCTTCTTATTGTTGTTATTTCAGTCTTAGTTTCAATTTTAGAGAATGTGATTTTAATACATATATATTTGATTTTACTGTAATTGTATACATTTACTTATATATTATATATTAGGAATGCAAAGTGTAAAACTTATGAAATATTACATTCAAGATAACACAATTAATAAAAACATGAGTATTAAAATTAATATTCTTTGTGGAAAAATTGAGTTGTAAACATGTGTTAATTGTCAAAGTTATACAGAAGTACTTTTTAGTGTTAGTGTTATGTACTATTTTAATGCCAACTGTGGTGATTTGAATGAGAGGCCCCATGGGCTGGTATGTTTGACTTCTTTGACTCCAGTTGGTTGAACTGTTTGGAAAGAATTAGGAGGTGTCTCTTATTGAAGGAGGTATGTCACTGAGGGCTATGCATTAAGATTTCAAATGCCCTAATTGTAAGCATGACTTCTCTGTCATATTCTTTGGTATGATGGGTAGAAACTTTAGCCAGTGAAGCCCACCTTAAGCAAGGTCACTCAGGAACTCTCTGTATAGTTATCAACTGTGAGAAGATAGCCATCTTGGATTTGCGTGAGGCATGGGAAATGCCAAGTAGGTTTTAGATTTGAACAATGTTCTGGGATTTTCATATGCCACATGCTTAATACTTGAACAAAGTAAACCTCCTTATGTCCTAAGAAATTCACTTTATTTCTACAATTTCCTGGTCTTTTACTATGTATTTTAAATAGTAATGTTCACATTAAACTCTATCCACCTAACATTAGCTTATTTATTTTTGTATCAGATGACATAAACAAAAATGTAAAGGGTCTTTCTCCTGTTAGTTGCTACGGAAATGCTACCTGCTATAGCTATAGTAAGTTTACATAGTAAGTACTCCATAAATATTTGTGGCTTGATAAAGTCAATGACAAATTAAATCAGACTGATTTTATACAGAGTTTTAAAAAGCATTGCCAATTCAAGAAACCATTTCTCTCATGTCTGTGGCATGTAGGAGGATGCAAGGGAGAGGAAACTGGGATTGATATGTAAAATAAGAAAAGAAATAATAAAAATAAATTCAACAAAACTTGTTTTATGACACAAAAAAACATTTCCCTTTGCATGGGAATTTAGATGTTTGAAGAGAAGAATTGTGATAGATGCATTTTCTTGATAAAAATACAAATTAAAGGATAACCCTGATTATTATTTGATAGATAATTTAAACATGTTGTAAATTGCTATTTAAACTCTTTCGCTGAATAAAAAGGGTCATTATATTGATTTCTATTTTTCTGCTTTTGTTGCATCAGAATACACTTTTTTTCTCAGTAACTCTTTCAGTTAACGGTGCTAATAATGTAGCCATTATTAATATTTGCTAGCAAGAAATCAACACACTGAATTATGAAAACAACCAATAGTCGGCTTATGATACTGAGAGTTGATAAAGACACCTACATCAGGAGACAGAGTCATCTCAAAGATGAGCCCTGTCTCATGGGCCCCAGGAATTTTTATATCCAGTTTATTTCCTGAATTAGAGGTTCAAGAAGACTAAGAAAGAGAAGCTTTTTTGAAGAGGACTAACATCTGCACTGACCAGTGAATACAAGGATGAGATTAATAAAGTAGTTATGAATTATGATTGTCTAACAAAGTCAAGGCAATAGAGTCTCTTCTAAGATCCATGAGGACATTTCCAAGAAATTTGGCTAGTTTCTAGTATTGAGAATGCTTTATCTTTATTATGTGGGCCTTAAGTCTGATTGGACAGCTGTTGGTTACCAACAACATGTGAGTGCCACTAAATGAACCATTATAAATATATTGTCAAACTTCTTATTGCTATAGTTAACAGAAGTCAGAGATGGGGAACAATTAACTATTTTCCCTGCCTTGGAAACTTGCACTGTAGTTTCTGCTAGTATAGAGGCTACAATGAAAGAAGGAGAGAGGATATAAGGTTTGATTCAGCTTGGAAACTCAGAGTCCTGTGTCCAGAACACATGATGTCTTTAGCAATAGGAGCATACCATTAATCTCTAAGATGCAATCAAGGGCAACAGCTACCATCTATGTTTCTCGGGGGATCTCTTGGATTACCATAACCAGTGATTATGTGGGATATTTCCCCTGCCCACAATTGGGATTTTTGTTAGTCTGTGGTTCTTGTGGAGAACATTGTCAGCCTTAGTGGTCTAACTTCCTTTAGGATTTTAGATATATAGATAAATAGATAGATAAAGCTAGAGGTAGAAGAAAGATAGGTAAAGAAATAAATGATAAATGTTGTACATATATATTATACCATCATATATCATACATAATTGTTAAGCATGCATTGTACTTACAAAGTATATATATATATATATATATATATATATATATATATATATATATACTTCTATATGCATGAACTTATCAGGAAGTTAAGACAGAGGGAGGAGGAGGGAATGACAAGTAACCCAAGATTGCTTGATAACATATCAAGGAATCTTATTCTTCTATCACTATTCTTGAAAGAGATTTTGAATTAAACAACAACAACAACAACAACAACAAAACCAGAAGAAAACATTATCTGTTCAAGGAGGCTTTCCTATGCTGGAATTAATCAAGATTTAATGGTGTATTCTGCAATTACTCAGATAAGGTTATACAGCTCTATGAAATAAATTCAAGTAAAAATGCCTAATATTAATTTAATGTAGACAAATTTACTGTATCATTGTTTCCAAAGTTTCATAGATGATCTAAACAAAAAATGAACAGTAAGTTCTCAGATTTTTGTCATATTTTGATTAGTATTACAATAGTTACTATTGTGGACACTGGCCTTAGAATGAAGACTCCTCAACTCCTTTCAGCTATCAAGTGAATGAGTGAATGTATTGCAGCAATTGTGTAAATTCGCATACTCAAAAAACAAAACTGAAACACAAATGTTTAGTGTGTAAGTGAATGGCATGTTTTAACAATCTGTGCTGTCTATATTGTCAGTATAGAAACCTCTGAAATGTCTGAGTCATGTTTATTCCCTAAAAACCTGTCACCACCCTACTCCCCTTCCAATCTCTCTTCCTCATTGCCCCATCACACACCTGCAATTTCCTCCTCCTATGAGTATCAATAAAACACTGCATATAAAGTTGCAGCAAGACTGAATACTTCTCATGTGCTAAAGTTGGGAAAGATGACCCAGTAAAAGAAGTAGAATCAATAGAGTTGAAGATAGCCTCTGTTCCCACTATTAGCAGTTGCATAAGCAGATCAAGATATACAACAGAATCATATATTCAGAATGCCTAGGTCAGTCTTGTACATTCTTCCTGGATGTAGGCTCGGTCTCTGTGAGCCTCTATGAGTCCATATCAGTCAACTGTGTGGGCCTGCTGCATGGCATCCTTCATCCTTCTGGCTCGTACACTCCTTTCTTTTCCTCTTCTACAGGATTCCTGAACTCCATCTAATATTTGTGTTGGGTCTCTGCAGTAGCCTCCATTAGTTACTTGCTCATGACAACTCACTCATGACAATAGGACCAGGCACCAATATGGTCATAGGCAGAACGTTCAGGCTACTCATCCACTATTGCTAGGAATCTAAGCTGGAGTCCTCCCCGTAGACTCCTGTGAAATTTCCCTGTGCCAGGCTTCATCCCAAATCCAAAATGCCCCACAGCAGTGCCCCACAGCACTCTCAGTTATGTATACCCCTAACCTGATTGCTCATGTTCGCATCTCCACCTGCCCTCAGTACACTCACAAAATCTCTTCTATTTTCCCTTCCTTGGGAGATCTGGGACCCTTCCTCCATGAACCCTCCTTGTCACCTACTCTATCTGGGTCTGTGGATTGTAGCATAGTTATCCTTTATTTTACAGCTAATATCCACTCATGAATTAGTATATACCATGTTTGTCTTTACTGGCCTGTGTTGCCTCATTCAGGATGATTTTTCTAGTTTCATGACTTTGCCTTCAAATTTTCTGGTGTCCTTGTTTTCTAGCTTAGTAATACTCGTTTGTACAAATGTACCACATGTTTTAGTCTGTTATTGGAAGAGAGATACTTAGGTTGTCTCCAGCTTTTGGCTACTGTGAGCACAGTTTATCAATTGTGGTATGATTGAGTATCATTTGGATATATGTCCAATAGCAGTATAGCTGTGTCTTGTGGTACATGGATTCCCACTTTTCTGATGAATCACCACACTGACTTACAAAGTAACTGCACAAGCTTACAATCCTACCAGCAATGGAGGACTGTTCTCCTGACTCCACATCCTGTTGAGCACAAGCTATAGCTTGTGTTTTTTGTGTTTTTTTCCTTAATTTTAGCTATTCTTGCAGGTGTAAGATATAATCTCAGAATCATATTGATTTGTGATTCCCTGATGGCTAAGGTGTTTAACATCTCCTTAAGTACTTCTCAGCTATTTGCAATTATTCTGTTGAGAATTCTGTTTAGACCTGCACTCCATTTTTAAAACTGGATTATTTGGTTTGTTGATATCTAGCTTCTTTAGTTATTTATATATTTTAGAAGCCAACCCTCTGACAGATGTGAAATTGGTGAAGATCTTTTCCCATTCTGTAGGCTGCTGTTTTGTCCTATTTACAGTGTCCTTTGCCTTATGGAAATATTTCAATTTAATGAAGTACCATTTATTAATTGTCAATGTTAATGCTTGGGATGTACCTAGTTTTAATGCACCTTCCCAACTATACTTCCCCACAAGATACATGTCCTGCACATTGTGACTAGAAAAGTTTAATTCATTTTTTGTCTGTTATAGAATGGTACAGGTCTGCAGAAGCCATCAGCCTTTTATAATCTTCCCTTATCCCACATTTCATGTCTATATAATACATGGTCATTTCCCATTTACTATTTGGAACTTGTGCTTCTGTTTTCTGTTAGGAACTTTTTTTTTATAGTAGGTAACTGGTTAGCATGGCTGCAGTGAGGGTTTGTTTTCTCTGAAATCACAGGTTTTGTAGTTATGCTTCTTATATAATGTGTTCCTTTGAATAGGAAATAAGGAGTAAATTAGGGTTTGAAGGGGTCAATAATTTATATTAAGCAGAGTACTTGAGTGACTTTGTTATATGAAATGTAAATAGAATGTTTCCTTTATGTATACTGGGGACATATTCAAGGTCATAACTCATCCTTCTATTTCATTGCCTGAGAATTATTATTTCTTACATAATTAGGCCACTATCCATAGTGTCTAATCTCTGATACATACTCTAGCATTTGTGAAAACTACAGTTAGTATGCTTTTCCTATTTCTTATACATTTTGACTATCTATAGATACATACATTTCCTGAGACTGTTGACAATTTATAGTTGTCCTACTCTCTTTAGATAGGTGTGTTGCAGAAGATTCTAGATACATGAAATACTCATTATTACCAAACAACATATACTATGTTACTTTTTCATATATGTGTACACAAACTTAATGAATTTTCACATTTACTAAATACTTACGATGTCATCATAAATTTTGCAGTATTACATGAGACAGCAAAGGTAGCACTATTTATTTTGCCTTTCCTGACATTCTGAAAAGTTTCTATTTCCTTAGTAGTTATTGTTACTAACATACATTTTCTTTTCCTTACTGTTAAGAGCACTTGCCTTTTTATATGGAATGCTTTAGAGCCTTCTAATTGGCATGTCCAAGTTGCCAACTTTTCTTTTCTTAACCTTTGTAAATGTTATAACTTACCACATGTATCCCTCAAACAGAAATCCTAACCTTGTAAGGGATATGGCCATTTTGTAGGTGGAATGTATTCTATAGATACAGAGTGGACACATGTTATGAGTTGTTTTTCCAGCAGCCTGGAGTCACCACCATGCCTGCCCCAAATAACACACAGAGATGCTATATTAGATGTAGGGCTGTTGGCCAATTACTAGTTTCTTATCGGCTAGCTCTGTCTTAATTATTAACCCATTTCTATTAATCTAAGTACTTTCACGTGGCCTTATGTTACTGGAGACAGAGGATGGTGTTCTGCTCTCTCTGTCCTCCATTTTGGATCTCCTCCCTTCTATCCCCTTTCTCCTCTTAGTCCTACCAATCTTGCTTTCCTATTGGCCAACACTGCTTTATTCATTAGCCAACAAGAGAAACATTTTTACAGAATGATATCTCCCATCAGATAGAAGGATGATTCATGTCCCAGGCTGGATAGAAAAAGGCAAGATGGAGATTTTATGAATCTATAAAGAATGGTACATGATTGTAAATCAATGTATTTCTTTATACTATTTTTCACTTATTGTTTAAACTAGTCAGCTGAAGGTAACTAACACCAAAGAAAGTAAGGCTGTGCTAAAGTAGGAATACTGTGTGCTGGGCTGGAACTCAGTTTGAATGATGATTCCTCGGAGGGCACACTGGCCCAGGCTTGATACCCATCATCCTGTAGAGCCATAGATAATGGCAAATATTGAAATCTCAGCATTTGAGAGGTGATGTTAAGATGATTAGAATTTTAGCATCAGTTCTCAGGCACATATCAAATTTGATGCCTGGATGGCACATTTGAAATTTTGTCTAAAATGAGATAGAAAAAGACTTAGCCTCACAGTTGTTGAGGTGAAAATTCTAAAATCAAGATGTCAACAAGGCTAAGCACCCACTGTTGCACAGACACTGAAATTTTTTTTGTCACATTTTTAGTCTGTGATGGGTGTTGTCATTCTTCATTGCACAGTTATTGTGCAATAACTGTGAATAAAGCCCTACACAAAATTGGAAATTTAAGGCATTATGAGAGACTATGTGCATGTGTGTATGTGTATGTGTGTGTTTTCTTTGGAAGCTCAATTATAAAGTTTTTGCATGTGAACCTTTTAGATAACAATATTCTGTCATAATGTTAAAAGATTGGAAATGCGTAGATGAAGCATCATCAATATCATCCATAAGCCCAATATGAGCTAAAAAAAAATGACTTTTGTAAATGAAAATCCAATGTAATGTATAAAGCCTCCAGATATTTCAAGTGCCTCAGCCAAAGAGATTCACTAGCAGATGGATTAACTATTATTTCATTGATAGCTGTGTGTCTTTAGAAGTGAGTTTGGGTAAAAAATTATGTAACAGTTATAATAATGTTTAGGTAACTAAAAACATGAGGTTTAAAAACACATAAGGATTGGAAAAGATAATGTAACAGTACTTTAAGCATTTGTTAGCTTTCTTTCTCTTCCCATAAATGAATTTAGTCTTTACAAATTGGGTATTTTGTAATTTAATATCATTTTATCACCACTTTTAATTATATTTGCTCTTCAACTCCTCACAGAGACTCAATTAGATAATGCTAAGAAAATAATATTTTAAGTAGAGCAAAAAATGATTCAAAACCATAGGAAAAAAATTTACATTCTATTTTAATATTACCACTTACAGATAAAAATCAGTTCAGTGTATTTATCAGTTTTGAATGGGAAGCAAATATTTACCATGGTATAGCCTATAGTTCTTTGTTTAAATTCATTTTAGCAATTAGGAGCCAATGTTTCATCTTTCTATATGAATTTACCTTTTAAATTAGTCCAGTCCTAATATTACTTTCATGACAATTTTAACATGCAGACCCTGTGGATGAGCATTGTAATTTTTGCACATTGAAATTTTCTTTTAAAGTGACTGACAATAAAAAAGTAAATTATAACATGCTGAGACACAAGTCGAAGCTCCCAGATTCAGATAACAAGAGCCAAGTGTTTCAGTGTGATGTGGATATGACCCCTGGGAAATCACCATGAGGAGTAACTTGAGAGATAGAGCAGAAAATACTAGTCGATGGCTGTGAAAAATGTGTCAAGAAAACATTTTAATGGAATTTTTTCCACTTTATTTACCAGTGAACAGGATAACCAATAAGTACATGCATCTCTATTGCTGAATGTTACAGCACTGCCAATTTCTCTACCCCATGATTGATAGAAACCCCACTGTTTGCCATCTGTTATAAAAGAGCTATGTTCTTCAAGCATACTTAGTTTCTTTATATAGTTTTCAATATTATGGGTATTATACGTTTCATATTACATCTCTAAAAGACATAGAGGCTTTGAAAATAACATATGGCTTCTTTGTTTTCCTTGCTCTTCATCATGTTTTTGACATCTTCACTGTTTATGGGAACGTTTCTAGCTTACACATGAAGCATTTGGAAAATGACTAACACTGATATCACAAACAAAATGTGATGTGGACAGGTTCAAACACTCATGCATACTCTGTTAAAAAAAAACTTCAATGAATAAGCCTTCTTACAGGACCTCTTCATTTAAAAATTATGCAGAAGTACCATTTCTCTTTAATACATGTAGCCATCTTTTATAGTTGATGTTGGGCCAATTCATTTACCTTAAAAATAGGCATAGCTAAAATGAGAATCTTGACATCCATTTGCAGATGACTAATATGTTACTTCAAAGACAGGTGAATCTTTGAAGGAAGATGATATGCAGTTATAACAAACGGGCCTTCAGAATTTTCATGTTAATTGAACTCAAGCAAATGAGGAAGGATGAGTTGTATGTAGACTCAGACATGGAACATAATTGGATATTGTCGAACCCTAAAGGCTCAGTGGAGATCTATGCACATTTTAAAAATAGAATCAAAGAAGTTGGAAGAATTTTAAGTAAATGAAAAATAGAATAAACATCAATTTTATGTTACCTTATATTTTGATAAAAATAAAAGAAATAATTTTAGTACCAAATTCAATTAAATTAGACAATGTGAAATATTTTAATAGTAAAAGGAAGACTTTTTCCTATATGCTAAGTTTCAAAGGATTTATAGTGGATATTATTCTGTGGAGTATATAAAAGGGGATTCCACTAGCCAGAGTATGTGAATTTGTAATTTCTGTTTAAGAAAAAACATTTTACAATTTTTGTGCCAGAGCTAAGACAATGGTAAAGGTTGCAGAGGGAATACCCTAACTGGGACTGCTTTGGTAATGCTTGCTGTCTATTTAAACCTAAACTTCATATAAGGTCACTGAAAATAAACTGTGGGACAAGGGATTACTAGATCTGTATCTGTCTATCTGTCTATTAGGATGGCAACAGGGAATAAACACCCTTTCTCTTTTTTTTAAAACTAAATAAGCCCAATAATAACTCTATAATCCAGCAGTTTGGCTAATATGCATGGTGATCATCATGGTTTTCTCATTTATTTCTGCAAATATTCTTCTTCAAATGAAGTTTCAGCTATGTTTGAAGTCTTGCTTTCACTACTTTTCCTAGTATAAAACTAATACAACTATGTATTTTGATTGGTGGTGGTTTTTAGTAAAAGAACTTTTCTTGGTATGGGGTGAAGATTAAAATTAGCTGTAGAATTATGACAAATACTAAGAATATCATTAGGGATGGTGCTGGTTAGGTGAAATGGTGGTTAGAGATTCTCCTCGGATATCTATGACATTACTAGTCTGGGAGAGCCAGCTTTCCTGTACTAGGCATGATTTCTCTCTTTTCAAGTGTATCCTATGTCCTATTAGAGATCCATGGTTTTAACAAGATGCATGTGCTACTGCTACACCTTAGGATTATCACGCCATGCTTGTCCTTAGCTATTGGCATCATAGCTAGGTAAGTCTTTTGCTGTCTTTCATTCTTTGGAAGCTGTATGGTATCTTCTGGTATCATGAAAGCCAATATTAGGGAGGAGACTTTTAAATCAGTTTCACCTCAGTGGCATCTTCATCTTGCCTGGTGCATGCTGTCTTCATCAATAGCACTTACCTTTCATCTCTGGAGGGAAACCAAGGGAAATAGAATTGGTCTGTGAAGTTTGGGTAGTCTACTGGACAAACCTACCAACAAGTGCAAGGAGGGTTTCTAGTGATTGTTGTTTTGTTAGGTGGTCTTTGGCTCTTGGACAGAATATTGGCAGTTGTGGAACCCAGGTTCTCCTCTCTCTCTCTCTCTCTCTCTCTCTCTCTCTCTTTCTGTCTCTCTGTGTGTGTGTGTGTGTGTGTGTGTTGTGTGTGTGTGTGTGTGTGTGTGTGTGTGTGTGTGTGTGTGTGGTACAATTCCTGCACCTAAGTCTCAAAGATTATTTGAGGAAAAGGTGCTCAGAGTTTGTAATGGCCAAAGGATCAAAAGATTCTCTGGAAGATTCTGTCCTCTAGAAATTTCAAGCTACAACCCATAAAATATCACCAACATGACTACCTAAATATGAGCTGAAAAGGACAGCAATAATGCTAATATGGAAGGGAGAAAGCACTGGAAGCCTCAATCCTATACGAAAAATATATATATTAAAGAATTCTGAGAGAGGAATAGCCTTCTCGAAGTAAGAATACAGCAATTGGGTATTCCATACCAAATAGTAAGCTTTGAAAGCACACATACAAATTAAGTTATATACAACAAACAGGAATATTTATGTGCATACATACATGCATATTCCAATTAATGAAAAGGAATTTCAAAGTGAGTAAGGTAATATAAATGGAAAGGTTTGGAGTCAGAAAGGGGTTGATGGTGTCATTATTTTATAATCTCTAAGAAGGAAACTATTTACATATATCATTTGTTTATTATATAATAAATTCATATGTATTTATATAAAATTATATATAATTTAGTAATATATATACAATTACAAGTAGAGAACCCTCTGACAATAACTCAAAGCTGTTTTCTAATGATGAGATCAGTATATTTAAGAGTTGGCAGTCATTTCTAAGGAAATGTCAAAAGCAAATAAAGGAATGTACAAATATGTACCTACCCCTCTAACTTGAAAATTTGCCTTTTTCAGAAAGAGCATACATAAAATGTAAATAATTTCTCTTATTTGATACAAACCTAATTAAATTTTGTTTCCTTAGAGAAACTTGTAAAAAGTAAGAACTCTCGTCTTGTAAGTCGAGTAAAGGATTAATACCTTCACCTAAATGTGTTAACTGCCACTAATTTCCATTGTGTTATTGATTCTATTGCAGTTAACTGTATAACCTTTTGATTAAATTATTGGTGTGAATTCTAACTTGGGATTTCCCTAAAGACAACTTTAAATATTCATCTTATTCAGAATTTCCCCTGTATCTCATTAAGAATTATGCCCAACAGGAACAAGTGCTGTTGGCACATCAAAATCAGCACTGTAATTCCAATGTCATTTGAGAGCAATTTGTGGAATTAATTTACATGTATGATTTAATTCTGTTAAGGGGTTCATTCAACACCTGTTGGGTCATCTTTGCTACAGACTTTTAATTTGAAGAAATAAAAAATTCTTCCCTGCTGATGGTATTTACATAATTCCCTGGGCTTTTAATTTAGGCAAACATGAGGTCCAATGCTCATAAAATAGACCATATTTGAGAATTGTTCTTCAGTATGTTATGCAAAATGTGAATGTAAGAAACATTGATTGTTTTTCTGGTTTTGCTTTTCTCATTACCAGTTAGAGGCAAATTCCCTGCACCAGAGAGTGTATCTGGTTAGTGTCTCTGCAGGGTCCATGAACACTTGATATTTCCCTTGTCTCTTGGTTACAATAATGTATGTTCCCAATTTACTACTGTTTCTAACTGCATGTTTATTTTCTCTTTGCCCTCTTCACTGCATCAGTTTTTGTGTTTGCATCAGTTCTGTTGTGAATCATGTTCTCAAATCTAGGAACCTGAGACCTGGGGTGCCTCCACTCTGACACTAAAATGGAAATGTGCAATTTCCACAGATAGGTATAGAAAATTCACAGATATGGCCAGTTGACACACATGGGAAAACATTCTCCCTTCTTGTTTGATTTTCTAGTGCTGTCACTTGCAGCCATCCAGATATATATATATATATATATATATATATATATATATATATATATATATATAATGCTCTTTCCATTCACTTTCTTCTTTCGAGTGTATAGCCTCTAAGTGTATACCACAACCAATTCTATGTCAGACATTAAGCCCTTAAGTGAAATTTAATTTTTAGTTCTTACTAAATGTTGCTTTGTACACTAACTAGGTTATTGTCTCAAATGCTGTCAAGTCTATCCCTAATATGTGCTTCTAAGTGGTGTAATTCTACAACTATCTTTGTTCAATTATTTTTAAGCATCAATAAGTAATAGAGTTGATTGATCTTAGTATATTCCCAACAGTGTAATTTCTTTTAATATGCTTCTAGTTATCGATGGTTATTTGTTTCTATTGGCAACACGATTGGACAGCACCCACCAAGTAATAGTAAATTTTAAATACCTAATTAAGTCAAATAATTTTTTCTATATTACATATGTCATGCTTTTCTCCAGTTTGGTGTTTTTAATGCACATGCTTAGTTCTTCATAGTCTAAAAATTCTTATAAAAAAGACTGCTCCAGATACTCATTACCCCTTCCTTTATTAGTTAAGTTGGTCTTGATTATTCTTGCATGAGTGGAGCATAATTAGACCTAAGTTGTACAAAATGGAAGTGAAGTTTTAGAATACCCACCCAGTATGAGGCACTAGATGGTCTCGGCTGACTGTAGGCTCCTAGAGATTTCAGTTAAGCTACATCTCACTAGTCACGTCTGCAGTCACAGAAGCAGTTGTAGAAAGCACCCCTAATTGTCTATTTCTTCTTATGTCAGCCAGAAATCACACACATTATTTCTTACAGTTTAAGAAGAGAAACTCTCATTGCAACCCTAAATTACAAATACAAGATTTTACTCCATATTAGAGCTTGCTAGTATTTTTAAGAGGCAGAGGCAAGACTGTAGGTGTGAGAGAACATGCAGAACATTCCTCCTCTACAGTGGACATATGCTTTCTGACTCTGTAAAACAGATTAAAATACTAAGTGTGCTATGTAAGTGTTATGTCTATATTTATATCTATATCTAAAATGAATAATGAATTTGAGACATATATTCCTGTATTTGTAAAATTCCCATGCCATTCCCCATAGATCTATGCATTAAGTCACCACAATTGCATCCTGATAAATTATTCATAGACAAGCATCTTTCTTAAAGCATGTATTTTCTAATATGTATAGACTGAATATGCACATAGAAATGAGAGGCCTTCCAGTATTCCTTCTGTTGGAACATACAGTGATAGCAGATTAAAAGCAGATTGAAATCCTGTAAAAGATTCAAATGATGCATATTTAAGCATTCGTATTAAAATTTCAGGTTTTTTTCTATGAAATTTATGATACAATAATTAAATTTTATCATTACTCAAATACACACTATTAAAATGCTCCAAATGTACCATATTCTAAGATACAAAGCTTTTATAGAATATTATGTATGCTACCAAATCCAGTTGCTACAAAAATCATTCTACTGGCTTTTTTGTGAGAGAAAATTGTAGCATGAATCGTATCAACTAGATTTGTTTATTTCTTCACAAAATCCTATCTCCATTTGATACAATCTTTCACTTTCTCATTGTGCAAAAACCTTCCAAGAAATTTGGTTTCTTCTGGCAATTTCTATGTAATTAGTAATGATATTTGTTATATACATTGTCATTATATATATATATTTAACTGACCATTTTAGTTTTATTATGATAAGTATAACAGCATGTCACAAAACATAGTGTGTGTGTGTGTGGCACTCTCTGAATATCATTGGTTCTTTTATATTTAAAACCATTCCACTATCTCTTACATGATGTTCTCTGAGCCTTAGTTGTAGGATTGCGTTGTAGTTGTATTAAATAGTGTTGTCACGATACAGTCAGTTGGCTACTTGTAGACTTCTCTTATAATCTCTGTCTTCTAAAATTGAATATTCTTTGATGTTTAGTAAGAGCTACACTTATCTGTAGGTATAAAGAGCAGTATTCCAAACATAATATGATACTGTTTTGAGAAAATGGAAGAAGTAGCTCGTACTGTAGAATATTTGCTTAGTGTAGTTGAGTAGATTTACAGTTCTATGCATGAATTCCCTTCTATTGAATTAACTTTGAATCCAATGAAATGGTCCTTGGTTTCCTCCAAGTACACAATTGTCATTATTTCATCTTTGAAGACACGTTGTGGTACAAGGCAATGTGTGGCTCATAGGCATTACAACTGGATGGAACTATTGATTCATTTTCTTTCCTGGTAGCTTTCATAGCACCTTTCACTACTACAACTGATATTCTTCAGGGAATTGCCCTGTGAAATTATTGAGGATATTGATTATATACCTATATTCTGACACAATATAAGTAAGTAAGTTCATAGTATAATATTTATGTCTGAGTAATGTTTTAAGATCAAATTGTTCATAAAGATAACAAGGGCTTATAAAAATGTATTTGAAAGAACATGTATACTGCTTAGATCCTAAAGGCATGTATTTTTTTTAAAAAAAGTAATAAACCAGAAGCTTTCCCTTACATTTTCTTGGTGTAGCTTGATAAGATAATACTGAGTTGCAATTCTATGAAGGCATTTTCTGCATATGCCACAATCACAAAAGTACACATCGAAGAGATACACTGGCATAATGCATGGAAAATCCATCTTACTATTAAATCTAAGGTTCCACTTATAGCAGAGATATATCCATTCAACAAAATACGTTGACAATATTCCTGAGAGCATTAAGTTGTATCAGTGATCTAAACAAGATTCTTTGTCCTCAAGAACATTATATTTAGGGGAGTGAGGCAGAAAACAACTCAAAAGTCATGATGAATAAGTTTCATGTTATATTAAAAGATGATAAATATTACTGAGAATAAAAGAACACAGTAAGAGAAAAAACAATCATGCTTTGTGCAGGGTTTTTAGACTTATTAGGATGTTTCATGGTAGCAATTGTTCAGGAGAAACTGAGGAAAAAGTTTAATAGAAATGAAAATAATGAAAATGATGGAGAGAGGCCTTCTCAGGTAGAGTATCCTGGTTACAGTTTCTGAGATAGAAGTCTTAATGTCTTTTTCAACATCAGAACAAGGATTGTGTAGAAAAGCAGTCTTTAATTTATTCTAGTATAATAACACTAAATTATTGTAGCTATTCATCTTTGTTTTCTGACTTTACAGACAAACAGTATTTTTTGAACATGAACCAACACCATTTTCTCAGAGGACAACATAACCATTGGCAGAAATGTATTTAATCACTCCTAAGATTGCAGGGTCTTTTTTTTTATTATTTAAAAGAGGGTAGACTACATAGATCCTAAGGAAAGTAAAGAGTTCACCTTGGAGATTATTTGTTCCCTTTGGCACATATATAAAGATATTTTAAAAAACTTTAAATTTTCTATCATGCAGCTTGTTTAAATTATTTCATCTTGAAAATTGTCAAAGCAAGTGTAACAGGATGTAGATGTTATTCATTCTGCATCAGACAGGTATTTAATCTTGAGTAATATGTCAGTCTCTGAAAACTTCAGTTCCAGACATTTTTTACTGCCTAAAACTATATGTTTGGAAATCAACATTTCCATAGAAACCACCACACTGTCATGTACAACACTGGAAGAAAAACATTTATCTAGTCCTTTGGAAATCACATTATCTATAAATTCTTTAGCGCTAAATAGACAATAATAAATGTCTTTATTCCATTGTCTGTGACCTACTTCAATTAGATTCATAGAATATTTTAAAAGCTTTTTACAGGAAACACCTTGCTATAAGCTATTCTATATTAACCAAGTGGAAGATTTATATTCTGCCACTGGCAGCACATTATGCCACTGAGGAATGATTTTATCCCTGTTAAATTGATTTTGAAGAAAAAGATTACAGATCTACTGTATTTAAATACCTGATTGACTATATAACATCAAAGTAATTTCTGATGGCATCCTCTTATTTTGTTATTTTTTTAACTTGTATATTAATTGCATGTCTCTTCCCTTTCTTTCCCCCAAACCTTCCATATAACCCACATGGCTCCCCTATGTTTATGGTTTCCTCATTCATCAATGTGATTGTATGCATATGTGTATTAATATATACATATATACCTCTGGTCATAACATGTTGAGTCCAAACAATATGACTTGTATGTAAGTTTTCAAAGTTGATCATTTGGCACTTAAAAATCACTTGATATTATCTTCCCTGGGGAGGACTATTTCTCCTGCTTACAGCTTTCCTCAGTTACATGTAGTTTTTGTATGTTGTAGAGTTGAAGCCTTATGGCCTTCTCCAGTCCAGTTTGACATGTTCTATGGTATCCTCCTTTGTCATCTCACTTTGCATGGCTTCACGGGTGTAGCTTCTGATGTTATTAGGAGAAACCATCTTGCATTAAAGTCCTCTGGCTGTTATAATCTTTCTGTCCCTTCTGTGATGTTCCCTGAGCCTTAGATGTGGGTGTTTTTGTAGCTGTATCCATAGGACATGACTCCCAAACTCTGCTTATTGTTTATTTGTGGTTTTCTTCATTGTTCCTTCCTGTTGCAAAGAGAAGCCTCCATGGTATAAGAACAAATATATATGGATGGGTTTTAGGGATTATATAAGTTAATAAATTAGTAGTTATAGATTCTCTTCAAATAACCACAATTTCTCTATCACTGATCAATTAGCTAGGTTTCCAGTACCAGCATACTGGTACTTTTGTTGAGAGTGTCTTATGTCATATTAGAAAGCTGTTGGTTACTGCTTACCCTTAGAATTATAATACAATGCAAGTTATTATTGTGATTCATAGGAGTCACAGCTAGGTAGGACTGTTGGTTGTGTCCCTCCTTTGGAAGGTGCATAACACCTTTTAGTACCATGAAACTACATTTTATTATCTTGTGTGTTATTTCCATGTACTCTAATACCATTTTATAAAAATAGCATTTATTGGAGCAAGAAAAATAATAGAATTAATCTATAGCATTATAGATTAATGGGGAGTCAGCTCAACTTTTCTGCTCATCTAGATGGTGATATTCTGGTTATTTTAATCAACAAAATTTACTTGGACCATGAAATCACTTTAAATATTAAATTGCACCACAGCAAAAATGTGATTATTGCCACTTCTTTTAATGTTTTTACAAGAATATTTAATAAAATATTAAATGTAGTTTCAGAGTCCCAAGAAAGTGACATTGAGCTATAATATTATCATTTTATCTCTTGGATTAGATTGAACTGGGCTTTAATGTCTCAACTTTCATGAGTAGAACTGTGTCATTTATGAGCTTCAGTCAATCTTAGCAACACTCACCAGAAAGTGTCAGCAAGAATGGCTTCTTTTAGGAGTACAGTAAATTCTATGGTGCTGTGTAAAATTTGCCTATCTGTATTCATGTGATTAATGTAACAAGAATTTACTAATTTAAGGGCATAATACTGGAAATGTAGAAATGAAAATTTTGTAATAATGCAAATATATGGGTTAAAAAGTGAGTTGAGATTAATAGCTCAACATTTTCAGCTGAGTTCGTAATGATAGTAAGTTGTTACATACATTAAGTGGATTCCCAATCTTTTCAATATGTATGTACTACATTTCCAGTCCCATTGGAGATACACAATGCTTGAGACTGATATTCTTTATTATTTTATTTATTCATTTATATTTATCTGTAATTATTTATTTACTTGCTTTTACTGTGCTCAGTATAGCTCCGTGAGCAAAGCCTTGAAGAAAATTTCTTCTGTCATGTTATATTGCAGTATGCACTGGACACTCTAGTCAGAATTATTTCACAAGAATCAGTCTTAGATGGATCCTGAAACACAGGACTTTAGGGCTACAGCATGATATTACTGCCCAACTCTAGAACCATCAAAGGACAGGCAATGGAGAATCAAAATGAAATACAACAGAAACAAAAGATTGAGATAAATCCAACATCAAGTATCAACCCTTAGCATGTTCTTAACTGTTTATCTTTCATTTTCATGAAACACTTTCATTGCCCAGTATTCCTCTTATGAGGCCAAATATACCAAATTTTGAAAGCAATGCATACTAGTAGGATTGAGATTGTAGCTCCTCCCATATGACAGTGATTCTCCAGATAAGAAAAGGGACAAAAGAGGATGTCCAACTGCTCTAAAATTATGTCACTTGAGGGAGCATGCTTCATTAGCAAATTCTCTTATGTAGTAGATATGCACTATATGATTGGATGAATGGAAAACAAAGAGTGTTTATAACGCATCACTGACATAGAAATCTAACATGTCCAGGTGCTTTGTGTTCATTCTGGGTGATAAACTCTGTGTTAAGCAACTATTCCTGAACAAAGGTGTTGTTTTCCTGATAATTTGTTTCTTGCCGGTAGCTCTTGTTGTTTACATTAGTCATGCCCACACATTAGATTGTAGGGTTATGCTAGTCTTCATTCTGGACTGTTTGCTCTTTGTTCTGTGTTCTCTCCTTTAGTTACTGGGAACATTCATGCCCATTAATTTGCATCTATACCTAGGAGCAGTTACATTTATGTTTCTGGAGTGTTTTCTCCAGTGCCAACCAGAGTCTGCATTGTGAGTAGCCTATCTGCAGATGTTACTCATTTCTTCCAAACCAGGTTGTTGTTCAGCTCTGCTCTGTCAGCAGGTGGCGCCAGTGCTCATGCACCAGGATGTAAAATCCAGAAAGGTCGTTCTTGGACAGTCTCTGAGATCTGCTTGCTTTGTGACATTTCTGCATCAATCTACTCCAGGCCTCCTTTTGTGCTTTTCCTGAACAAGTGTTTTGATCTTGAATTGGTTTATTGCAACCCCACTCATTCTTTTCAAATATTATCGATACAGCCTAGAAAATTTTCTTTAAGGTTGAAATCCAGGCCAATATTTTATTTTTTAACATATCAGCAAAGCATTTTTTTTTCTCCCAATCATTTTTTCAAGGGCTTTCCTCACTCAGTTCCTATATACCTTTTAGCTCCATTTAATCGAGCTACACAGGCCTCCTTACAGGCCCTCACTTTTGTACCACTTTGGCTTCCATAGAGCTATACCTGGCATATGTATCTTTCTTTGCCATACTCCTTACTTAGCATTTGGGTTCTAATTTTGGTTTTATTTCCTTCACAAAATTCAAATGTTTTTTTTTTTAGGAGACAGCACACTTTCTTTAATGACATAATCAACAATTCAGTTTCATGATGTGATATTTGATTAGTGTGTTACTCTGTTGCTAGATATCGTGTACGATAAGAAAGCAAAAGTGCTCTGATTATATTTAGAAAACTATTCAATGAATATTATGTCTGGAAAACAATAATAGCTCTGCTCTGGTCTAAATAATTAGTCTGACAAACAAATGTGTGAACTAGTAAATAAACAAAAACTGTTAAAGGTTTTATTGGGGGCATAAGAATAAATGATAGGAGAGGGCTGGTGAAAGATGTACTCTTAGGAAGACATAGATTTTGTAGAGCATAAGAGAGGAAAAGCATTTGGAGATAGAAAGATACTCAAGAAGAATTTATGGAGTTAAGATGACTTTTATGTTATGTGGTAGAAATTTAATATAATTTTACTTGGTTAAATGTTATGACCCACTTTTTGTGAAAATGAACTCTCTCTCTCTCTCTCTCTCTTTCTCTTTCTCTCTCTCTCTCTCTCTCTCTCTCTCTCTCTCTCTCTCTCTCTCTCTCTCTCTCTCTCTTCTCTCACACACACTCTGACTCTCCTCTGTGCCTGCTTCTCTCCCAAGAAAGCAAACAAGCAAACTAAAAATGAGTATAAAAATGTATAAAGATCAATAAGAAAAATAAATGCTCACACAAAACATGACATGAGACCTTACAATAAGCAAAAGCAAGCAAAAAAAACAAACAAAAATGCATGACTTTTTTTTGTGTTGATTACCTACTCCTTGGTATGAGGTGTACCCTGGAGTAGGAAGAATAAGGATAAAGAATAAACATGTAAGGAAATAAGCTTTATCTGGGGAAAGAGAGAAATTTATTCAGGTATGAGAGTGAGCATTGGAAGTGTAGTCAAAGATGGGATCAACTGATTTCAAAGTATAATGATACACATGAAAATGCTATAATGAAATCCATTGGATTACATGGTAACCTGTGAAATTATCTTAATCTTTTAATGTTTGCATGACTGAAAAACAAAGGATATTTGATGCAAACCTGTGTTCTCTGAATGGAATAGTTCAAATGGTGTCTAAAAAAAAAAAAAAAAAAAAAAAACCACCTATCTCATTGTAGCACTAATGCATATCTTAGATAATATATCCTAATTCCATTGTTTCTGGAGAAATCATCATACTGGCTGCATCAGTATAGATTGCCAGCAATGAATAAGACCTTATATTTGTCCACATTCTTGCCAGTATTTGTTGTAATTGTAGCTGGAATGAGTTGTAATTTCACCTTTAATGTTTACTTCTCTGATGGCAAAGGATGCTGAGAACTTTATTCTCAATATTTTTGGCCATACATATTATTTCTTTAAGAGCTATACTCAGTTCAGAAGCCCATTTGTTAGTAGGAAAATATGGTATTTGGGGGCATTTAATTAATGGTAATTGGAGGTGTGCTTGAGTACCAACCCATGCATACACAAGTAAAGCAAGGATCTAGGAAGTGAAAAATGTGGGAAGAAACAAATGTTGAAGGCTTTAGGTAAGATAATAGAATATGTGTGACATGAACTGGCAGGGGTGCAGAGAATAACTCAGTTTTCTTAAAAGAAAATAGAAATTTGATCATGCTCCAATGAGTATATGGCCAATACAAATTGGACCTGGTGTTTTTTATATATTTTGCATATATACATATATATATATATATATGAAGAATAGAAGTGAGTGTGATTGGTGTACATTGTATGAAATTCCAAAATAATTAATAAAAACTTTGTGTTGGGGAAAAAGAAATTTGATAGGAAGATGGAGATGAGCAGGAAAGGCCTGGAGAGAGACTCTGAAGAATGTTTCCCAACCAATGGGGCATAGCACCTTTGGGTGTAAAATGACCCTTTCACGGGGTTGTCTGAGACCATCAAAAGCGCTTATTCACAACAATAGTAAAATTACAATTCTGAGGTAAAAACCAAAGAATGTTATAGTTGGGAGGGTTGGCACAACATGAGGAAATGTTTTAAAGTGTAGCAGCATTAGAAAGGTTTAGAACCACTGATTTATAGGGATGTGGAGGAGGATGATAGGAACAAAGTGTGTCTGGAAATGCCATAAAGAAACCCATTACTTTAGATGCTATCTCAAATACAAACAAACAAACACAACTAGTAAAACAAAGAACAATTATGTAGAAGTATTTTGAACTGTAAGAATAAATTATTGTTTGATATCAATGATGTATAAATGTCTTTACCTCAGTCAATATATTCAAATAACCCACACATTCTCTTTGCATCTCAACTCTTTAGTATGTTTATGCAAAATGAGGTAATCAGAACTCTGTATTTACATAGCTCCTACCTGCCTCATATAATGTCCACCTACTTCTGCTTGGTCCATACCATCAGCACGATGCAAGATGCAATGTAAACATGTAAATGAAGTTAATTATTGCTTTTCGCCTCTATTTCACTTCGCTGGTTTGGGCTTTGTTTTGTCTTGCTTTGTGTTTTCCTTAGTAGGATTTGGTGACCTTTGATGCATTTCAGCGAGCATCCCCTGCGCTTTCATTCTGTGATTAAGAGGCTTTCACTCTGCACCCTGTTTGACATGGTCATTACTTAATGCTCACTTAACAACATTCTACAGGACCAAATTATCACAGTGGGTGAAGGAACAGATGGCCAGATGGCCAGAATCCAGGCCTGCTTTGTTTGATGTTTTCTCAAGTCTGACACAAAGAAACCACATGTGCGACCTTAGAAGGCAGCCCAAACAGCAACTCTCCTGTCCAGCTGTGTGTCAGGGTTCTCAGCTGTGAAGTGGGAGTCTGTACCTTTTCCAACTGAATGCAGTTGGAATATCTCCAGCAGGGCTCTCTCTGCTTGGTGATTAAGATGGCAATCATGAAGGGCAGATTTCAAAAGAAGAAAGAGGAAGCCTTCCACCACATCCTATAACTGCCTTCAAAGTAAAGGGGATCATGCAAAAATATATCTTTTTTTTAAATATCCATTAAATTGTGAGATTGTTCATGATCCAATATCTTAAAGATTGCAACAATATTCAAGAAAGAAATTCTGGCTCGAATCCAATCTCCAAATGGGTAGTATGACTAAAAAAGAACTACAAAACCACTATCAATTCTGCAACTATTACAGTTTGTTATTGATTTGAATGTAGTTTGGCAGACATGTTGAAGTTACAAATATTTCAGTCAGTTAACATTCATGCTTGAAATGTTTCACCACTGTATGGTGATAAAAAAAAATAAAGCACAGAGAGATACTTTGTACAAGCAATTAATAATGGACTCAAGGAGACAAAAGAGACCTATCATATACTTACAAGTGAAACAAGGAACAGAGACATGCTAAGTTGAAGTATAGGCAGCAAGCTGAGTAGGCGCTGAAGAAGGTGAAGGGCAGTCAAGGAAAGACTAATGAAGAAAAGGGAAATTCTGTAGCTGCTTAGACATGCACCTAACTGATATTGCTTTTGTTCCAGAATCATAGGCTCAGATACTTCTGTAACAGTCTTAGAGAAAACAGTGGCATTTCTTCTGCTGTTAATATAGTTTCTTCTACTGAAATATGGAAGATAAAGTAACCATTAGGAGCTTTAAAGATTGAGTGATAACTTTGGACTCCATACCAACTGCTAATGTGAATTCTTGGGTTTATCCTCTGATTTTGTCCCTGTTTCTGCTTGTCTGTGTTTGCCAGAATGTAAGTCTGTGCAACACCTGCTTGCAGTGCCCATAGAGGCCAGGAGAGGGGGATGAATCCCCTGAGCCTAGATTTGCAGACAGTTTTGAGCTGTCATGTGGCTTCTGGAATTGAATCCTACTTATTAGGAAGAGTAACCAGCCATCTTATTCCTTAAGCCATCTTCCAAACCCCAAGTTTTTGCTCTTCAATTCAAAGCTTGTGAATTCTGATGCATGTAGTTAATCATGCAAGTGCCCTGCAGAGATTGTTTGGAAATAGCCCTCTGGGTAAAAAGCTGTGAGATGATTTCTTTACATTTGCTAAATATTACTGAAAGCTGAGTTATAAATTAGTCTATGTTCATACCACTGAACATAGAATATCTCACACTGAAGCTCTGGGCTGTTCATTCTCTTCATGTTTCTTTTCTATTTCTGTAGTAGTGTTTATATCATTAATGAAGGGGGCTTCAATGTGTCACTTGTTCCTCCATTTACTAAATTTAACAATGTTTCAATAATATGATATGATATCCATTAACTTCCCAAAGGTTTCTAGATGTCAACTCTTCTATTAACTGGCTTGTTTTTAGGTCCCACTTTATATGTCTTTTTTAAAAATCATAGAACAACATCACCTTGTCTTGTGTTCACCACATATTGCTCTATAAATAATATCACACCTTCCTCAAGCAGTAAATATTAGTGATTAACTAACATATGCCCAGAAATAACATTTTTGGTGACTTTTAAAGCAGATCCAGTACAGAAAATGCTGAAGCATTCTGCTTGGGTGATAAAACATTCAGAGCTGAGAATTCCTATCATGCAAGTGGCCTTTTAAAGTTTGCAGCAGCAGGTGTGAATCGGGGAAAAGAGAGAGGCCACTTCCCAAGAAGGTGCTAGCTGGAGCAGTAGTTGCTAACATTTGAAACAGAAGATCCCTCTGCTAAAATTTGTTACTCATGTTTTAAAGTTGGAAGCATATTTAATAATATATGTACTCTCTTGGGTGAATGATATATCACCACTATGTCACAATGATTAAACTTATATATCAACAGTGCATAAAATAACTCTTTCAGAAATTTCATGATTTATAATCAACAAGCCTAGTGCTAAAAAAGAGTTTTGAAAGGATAGAGGTCTGAAGCTGTCTTTCTTTGAAAATACCACTCTCATATTATCTGCTGATGGCACCTGGGTACCTACTAGGAGATGCTTACCAGTCATTGCCATGAATTTGGAGTGCTATCTAGATATCTACCACTTTAAAAGCCTGTCTAACATGTCACCATGATGAGTTTGCTGACATATCAGACAAATAGGATAAATTAGAGATTGCTGATAAATATGAACATTATCACCCAATTCTAATATTAAGACTGCGATTCCCTTAAAACTCCATTTTCATAAGAAAGCAGCTAACTCTAGGACAATAGTTGGAGATTGTCTCCTTCTTTGGGAGGACTGACAAGCAGAAACTTCAAAGTACAAAGTGACTTACAGAATAGAAATGTGTTTTCTCAAGTTCCAGAGGCTGAAAATCCACATCCAAGGTGTCTTCTTGCTGTTCTCACTGGGCTTTTTATGTGAGACAAAACCATTTCTCACCATTTGTGTGGCCAAATATAGCTGAATAGAGCAGGGCGCTCATATATGACTCTATTTAACCTTAATCTTTTCGTGGGCCTCTGAGGCACACATTCATATTCTAAGATCCTGGAGATTAGGGCATTATTTGTAGTTTAGGTGTAAATTTCCCTTTAAAACTCATAGGTTTAAGCCTCTGCTCCCAGATAATATACCTAACCTGTGAGAAGTGATCAGATCATGAGATCACAAACTAAATCAATAGATTAATCCACTTACCAAATCATAGCTGACCAGAAGGGTATGTTTCTTCAAAGTGCATATATCCCTGAACCCTCCCTATACCTATTGTTTTCCCCTCTTTCACCCCTCCCCCCCCCCCATTGCTCCCTCACTCCCTCCCTTCTTCCCAGCCTGCAGTGTATGTGTGTGTCCTGACACAAAACAGGAGACTCCTGGTTCTAGATATTGGCCTAGTATAAAAAGTAGTAATTTTAGTTTTTCATTTCTTGAGAAATTCAGACAACAGAATTTGAACTTATTAATTGCCTCAGCACCTCCCTTCACCACCCTCTCGGGCACAATATCCCTTTCCATCCCGCTTTCCAACTGTGAGATTATTTCTCTTTTCTTCCTCTTCTTTGACTCTCTATCTTCTGAAAGTCATATCCTACCCCAATAAACTCTAATCCCTGTCCTCTGTGGATATTTTAAGTGGAAAAGATCAGAGAAAAAAGATGTAATTTTTGTCTTTCTAAGTTTGGAATAATCCAGATAACTCAGGATCATTGTTTATTTCCCCCCCTCATTTATCATTTACCTTTCTTTCTACCTCCCAACCCCCCTAGCTTACAGCTCTTATTGATCAAAGCCCATCTGTCTTGATGTCTCACTTTATCACACACCCGTGCAAATGTGGCCACATAAACATGGACCAAAGCCTCTGAAAATAATGTCCAAAGAAATCTTTGTCAAACTGTTTCTCTCAGATGTTTTTTTGTCACAGTGATAAAAATTCTGACACATTTAGGCATCAATGCATTAATTTTGCAGGGTACAATCCAGTTCACAGCGTACTTTTAGATATAAACTAATAAACATTTGGTCATGAAATCACACTGAATTTAGAGTGGGTTGCAGATATTTCACCTCTGTGCAAAAGGGGCAGGGGAAAAAAAAAAAAAACAAGGGAAGATGTATGCAAAAACAGGTGGGGAATGGCCTGATATTGTGCTCAACTTCATGATGCTGCCAGTGACAATGTGATGGTAATGACCACATGATATCATTTTCAGGAGCCCTGAGAAGTGAGAAGAGTCAAAAGGGGGATTTTGAATTTTTTTTTCACAGAGTGTAGTTGATGCCTTGGTTTTGATTTCTAACCTTCCTAGCAGAATGTTTCTGCTGTTTTAAGCTACTGAGTGAGTGAGTAAAATTTAATTGCAGCCAACCTGAAATGAATAGGAGGCCAGGAGAACATGCTGTGTAACCACTGGTCACCTCGGGACTTCCTGCCGACACTTGCATACTGAAACCAGTGTCTTCTGAAGGAGTCAGTTTGTCAACACATGCAGGAAAAAAACTCTGCTTACCCCAGGTTTTATTTGCACAATCTTCCTCAATGCTTTTTATGTTTTAAAGAGAAATCTTATTAATTGTTCCGATTTTCCTCAATAATGAGATTGTTTTATTTTGTGTAGGGTAGTTAAATTCTTTTTTGAATACATAGTGTTTGATACTAGCTTTTCATAACAAAACTAAATGTTGTACATTTATATTTATGAGAAAAAGAACAAAGGAGAAAACAAAACCAGGAGACTACATAGAAGACACGTTGAAAACATCAATCCCATGAACATGACTGAAATAATTTCCTCTATTTTTATTACTATTGTCTATATGAATGTGTGTGTGTGTAGTGTGTGTGTGTGTGTGTGTGTGTGTGTGTGTGTGTGTGTGATTATAGGTGTCTGCAGGGTGCAGAACTATGTGTTGGATGTCCTAAAGCTGGAGTTACATGGACTGTAGACCACAAACATGGGTACTGGAAACCAAATACAAACATGCTTCAAGAACAGTGTTAACCATGGAGCCAGCACTGTGGCCCTTCAACTACTTTTAAACTGGAGTGGCTATAGATCACGGTAACAGCAACAAAATTTTCAAATCATAATATATATAAGCACAGCACTATAAGAGAGTTTTAGTGTGTTTTCTTTTTTTTTTTAAGACAAATCTTAAGACCAATTTTTGAGTCCTAACTATTTCCACTTCATTTGCCTAGCAACAGCAACTAGAAAGCCTATACTCTCTCAGGGACTACACTGGCATTACTTCATTACCTAATTTGAAGTACACATTCAATTGTAATAATTAATTCCAAATTTTCACAGGTATTATATACAGACGAGACCGTATCTGAATTACAGCATCACAGGAGTGTTAAGTATTTGCTTCCTAAAATTCTGTACATTCTCTACAACTGTCACAATAGGAGCATAGTGCTCACTGTGTGAGAAGATAACTGTGTTACACATATGAAAATAATTTAAACTCTATTATTAGAATTATGGAGTGAAGGAAGCAAAACAGCAAAGTATATGGATCAGTTGTTTTATGAGCAATTAATCTTGTTGACATACTTATATGAACTTGCATAAAGATGCCTGGAAAGAATGCTGTTGATCTCAGTTGTTCATTAATTTTGATCACATGCTGTCCCCATTGTGTTAGGAATTACTTAACGATTCTCTACAAAAGTATTGCGGCATTGATTTTAAAACTCCCAGAAGCTATTTGGATTAGAAAGTTCATTTATGTTCTTTGTTAAGAGTGATACCATGGAAGTGTTTGGATCTAGTAAGATAGTTGAGAACACTAATCAGAACTGAAGCTCATAGTCACCTCTTGCTATAGATTGTAATACAAAATGACACCAACATCTTTAAGGAACTGCTTTGACTGGGAAGACATTGATGACAAATTTGTCGGTCTTCTTTCTGCTACAACATCTAAGTGGCTCAGAGACATTAATTTGTTTTCAAACTTGCTTGTTGTCTCATTGTTTCAATGCTATGTGTAAGTCACCTGGACCAGTGCTGATAAGTTACATGAGATATAGGAGATATGCTTCAAATACAATAAAGTCCAGAGGAGGGATAATGGATGTAAAATGTCTGAAGTTCATTATATAAATATATGAAACTGTCAAACAGTAAAAATTATATAAATTATTATAAAGCCAGAGGGAAATCTCAGAATTAAATTTCTAGAAACCATTTCCTAAACAATGAATGGTATTAATCCTAAGAGGATAACATACACAGTACAAGTGAGCTGTGAAATTTTCTTTAAAATCAATTGCACAACCTAGATAACTGAGTGTACTCTTATTTTTGTGGACTTGCTCTTTCTGCTGACCTCAATTTTAATTGTGCTGAAAGCACTGACCACAAATTACCAGTACAGTGCCCATAACATAGTAAGTGCCTCAAGAATAAATACTACTTCTGTAAGTTCAATTTTATTACTGTCAATATAGAAGAAATGAATTCACATATTATAAGCAGTTATTTGTATTAATAAGTATAAAAAACTCTAAAATTCAGAATCAAAATTGCCATCTGGATGTGGATAGATGGTACAAAGATGGATAACATCCCATATATTTAGTTTTTGTGTGATTAAATCAATTATGCAATTAAAAATAACAGTTTTAAAGCTTCAACCTATTAGAGAGAAAAAAAGAGACACAATTATAAATTAAGAAGGATTGAGATTTGTAAAGTATAAAAAATTTTAGAAAACAGTCACAATGTTTTATAAAACTTAATCTACAATATCCATGATCCATAGATACCATTAGTTACCATTTGTTATTGCCATCCATAGCTTCATTTGGTTAGATGTAACAGGAATTTACTCTGTACCAACCTGAACTCTTACAAAATGAAATTTATGGTCAAAAATGACAAGGGATAGGAATCCACCCATCTCAGCACTCCAGCTTCCTGCATGGAGAAGTTAAAATTTTCACAAAAGTTATATAGAAGCTGGAGGTTAGAGATCTGGCTCAGCAGTTAAGAATGATTATCCCATAGTTATGAGAATGGGCATTAGGATCCTGGAACTTTATAAGTCAGGCATCCACACAAATGTCTCAAACCAGTATGGAGAAATGCTTGGGCTTGTTTACTATCAGCTCAGCTGCACAGGCATGAGCAAGGAAAGACCTTCCTCAAAAGGAATTAGTGGAAAGTAATATAGGAGGTTACAATACACTTTTTTCTGATCTCTGCATGTAATAACAGATGATCCCAACTAAGAGAGTAAGAGCACATACATTTGTACACACACAAATACACATGCACAGAGAGACACAGTCATAAATACATGCAAAAATAATAAATATAAATACAATGTAGAATCAGGTTTACATATATTATGATAAAATTGTATTATTTAAATTGAATTTAAGGATTATAATATATATATATATGTATATATATATATATATCATCATAAGAAACATGGTCTGATACTATTGCTAAAACTACTCTGAGATGCTTACATTAGAGGAGGCTTTGGAGTGCTCCAATATTTATAGAAATATGCTCAGCAAATTCATGCTGACTGTTTACATTTGTCATAACTACTAACATTAATGCACCCATTGACAATGTGGGAGCAAACATGGCTTGCTAGGAAGATTGTAAACTTTGTAGTCAGGCAAAGTGTGATAAAAAGCTTTGCTTTTTGGATAGATTATTTTGTTTAAACCTCCTTGTTTCTGCCCTCCTTATTTTTCTTTCAATATAAAAAACAAGAACTTAAGAAACTCTATAAAAGAAAATCCCATTGATTTAATTCACCTGTGTTCATTAACTAAAACACACTGGATTTCATAAAGTAGAGAAAAATACCAGCAATAATGGTAACCCTTTCCTAAAACCCAGATGTCAGTTGAGGTCAGAATCTCCTTTGGGATGCAAACATAAGAGCTTCAACTCACAAACTAACATCAGCAGAGAATCCAGAGACTGAACCAAGATTACTCTACAGACTTTATCGTGCCCCCAGAGAGTTTAGGAATCAGGGTTCCTCAATCAACCCTATCATCAGGTTTGTGTATTGACTGATATCTGTTGGACACCTGTAGCATAATAAAAACCAGAGACGGATACTGGGTTTCAAGGTGAAGATCAGAAAAGCAAATAAGCCAAGTCACCAGAGATCTCTTACCTCTTCCAAGGCTGTGACTATCCTGACCACAATGTGGCTGGAGACTAATTGCCTAAAACGGAATGCTAAATGACCTGCTCCTATCTCACATACCACTTTAGTGTTGGGATTAAGGGTATGAGCTCTGTTTCTCTTTTAGACTGATTCACTCCCATGTAGCTCAGGGTAGCCTTGAACTCAGAGAGGTCCACCTGAGTCCTGGGTTTAAAGTTGTGTGCCACCACTGCCCAGCCTCTATGTCTGTGGCTGACTTTGCTTTCTGATCTTCAGTGGCTTTGTTAGCTAATAAACAATATATAACCACAGACACCATCCCCAGAAACACTTTTCCCTTCTCCCTCCCCTCCCCTCCCCTCCCCTCTTGCCTTTCTTTCCCTTTGCTTTTCCTTTCCTGTCCTTCCCTTTTCTTTTATAATGTTGTAAAATACCACTAATTTTCCCATTGGTTTTTCTCAAACACACCCTACTGACTCCTCTAATTAGCAGACACTGGTGGAGAACTAGATCTCTTAAAACATAATTCACAGAGGATCTGTGAAAATGACTTAAGCCTGACATGGACATCACTATTTCCTACTAGGCAGTTTCTTCATTAATTAGCCCACCCAGGACTCTGTCTGCCCTTCTCACCATGTGGACTTTCTATTCTGATTGTTTTGGATTCCTCCCCATTGTTCTCCCCCCCCTTTCCTGTTCTTCCCTCTGCCAACTGATCTGATCTCACTTTCTTGCCTAGTCTAATTTTCCAAAGATAAGTGTGCGCAGATGTGTATCCTGTGTCTCTGTCATTCTTCACAGAGACTTTAAATGACCCACTTCTTGGCCTCAGTTTTATCTCCAAGCAAGACCAAGCAAAGGCCTTATGTTCAAATCTTTTATTAATTCCCTGTGGAGTATCTTAAACCAAAGTGAGTGTGGAAAAAGTTTCTATTCTCTCTGCTATAATTACTCCACTCTCTTGAGGAAGCAAGAATAGCTTCATTTCATTTGGTTTTAATAACTATTTTTTTTCTCCCAGGTATAATTCCTTAAATCAAATTTTCTTCATACATGGTACTCTTTAGATTCACTGAATTCTTATCAGGTTATGTTTTCATATATGACAAATTGTGAGATTGTTCCAAATTATATAACCATTTGAATATTTTATACAATCTTGTGTAATATATATGACTATCAGTTTCCAGTTACTTAAAAAATGTTTTTGCTTTATCCCTTATTTGAAAGTCAATTGATGCATGAAATCTCTTAGTGTCACTTTTGTTTGGTTCTCCTCACCTGGAATCACAGATTCTGATTTTGAGGTTTAAATGCATCACTGGGAAATATTTACCTGCTAAATAGTACTCACTTCCTCCACTCTTCCTGTAAATACCAGAACAATGATAGCCAGGACTGTCTAAGAGAACAAGGATCTCACTGCTGCTGTGAAGAGTAGATGAGATTATTTCTGTAAATTACGTCATGATCCACTATTAGATAACTTTTGAAGAGAGAACAGGAGAAGCAGAAGGGAGAGCAGAGATGGAATGTTAAACATGATGCTTAGCAATGAGAGAGAATTCTTTCAGTTGCGCTAACACTTGTCACAGGTCTGACACTTCCTTCTCTAATACAAGCAGTAGACTATTTCAGATAATTCTCTACTGATTCTGTACAATATTAAAATGAAAGAAATGGAGTGAGTTTTGCTCTATAATTTCTGGAGGAAATATTCAAATTGTAGACACTTTTTTTAAGTATCACAGATCATGTTACTCAGTTTCCAACCATACTAAAATTTTAGTGTGTCATAGCTGCTCTGAATAAAGATGGTGAACTTCTTCTTTCTCTGTCTATATTTTCCATTGTGCTCTGTTAACAATTGAAAGAAAAATGTTGACTGGGGATACCCAAGGTTTAGTTCTCAGCATGAAAGAGACTCATTTGCCCCAGAAGAACTGAGAGCAGGGAATAAGGGGCAAACACAGGATAGAGGATAAGAGAGAAGGAGAGAAGGAGAAAGAAGCAAGAGAAAGGGGACAGGGAAATTTGTCCTGGATGGACCAAGGACTGGCTCTGGATAGAGAGAGATGTGGAACATAGGAAAACGGAGGTTTATTTTATGTTTGTTTTGTTTTATTTGTTTGTTTTTTGAGACAGGGTTTCTCTGTCCTGGAACTTTCTGGGTAGACCAGACTGGCCTCAAAGCCTCAGAGATCTGCCTGCCTCTGCCTCCAAAGTGCTGAAATTAAAGGCATGTGTTACCAACGCCTGGCTAAAAATGGAGGTTTACAAAGGTAAAAGGAGAAAACCTATGTTACAGCAGGTCTCCCCGCCAGCCTCCCGGTCCTGCCGCCACGTGGGCCCACAGCCGCACCAGCCCCAAATAAGACTCAGAGACTCCGTATTTGGTACAATCCTGTTGGCCAGTTACCATTATTGTTTATGGGCTAGCTCTGTCTTAATTATTAACCCATTTCTACTTATCTAAGTATTTCCACGTGGTCGTCTTATCGGGGAGCCGCGCGGCAGGCGTCCTCTTCTTCCCTGGGCTACATCTCGACTCCTACTACTTCCTTTCTCCTCCTCCTGGTCTCCTAGCCCCGCCTATCTTGTTTTCTATTGGCCACATTTCTATTGGCATTTCCTACAAAAAGTTTCAGACTGGCAGGGTTGTCAAGAAAGACTTCAACTGTACCAGCAAAATATTCCTAAGAACAGAATAAAACATCGAAGAGTTCTGGAGTTCTGTGCCAGGTGGGCCTGGTCCAGTCTGATCTTACACCTTGCTCTGTCATTGCCTCAGGAGAGTGACTGGAAGTGAACTTTGTTACAGCATATCCTAGAAAGGAGTAGCTCGATGCTACCTTCTAATCCCACTGTTAGCAGCCAGTTTTGCCCAGGGAAATCTTATAGTGATTCTATTTTATGCACCAGTTTTAAATCGTCATTGAATTTACATTTTCATATTTCTACAAGATGATCATCATAGCCATTAATTCAAACCTGTAACTTTTCATGAGCTACTGTGTTTGAGGTTGACAGTGAAGTTTCTCTATAGCCATTCTCCGCCTCAAATTTGTGAAAATTTCATAAATTACTGCAAGCATCATTTAGTCACTTGACTTTCTATACATTAGTAGATTCAGATGCTTTTTGCATCTTCAAGGTCAAAAGCTCTTTAGAAACTACAACTCAGGATTAATTGTTCAACATGCAGAAGGTGTTCCAAAATTTAGAAGTTCTGATAATAATAATAATTGAACATCTGCTTTTGAATGCATAATGTGTGCATGGTCCTGTTCTGCATATTTTAATATATGAACTCTTTTCAACAGTAGTGTAACCATTAAAGTTAATTTCATTAAATTAATATTTGTTAAAAGACCACACCAAGGCAACAGAAAAATGAAATAATTTCTCTATATCACAGTTCTAAATGGTAATAGTACCTATATTTAAATTCAAGCTGCTCATCAGAGTTCACACACCTGGTGCTTTTTCTATAGAATATAAAGAAGAAAATTGCAAACTGAAAATGTTGATATAGTATCTTTTGTTAAGCTGATGCATCATGAAGCCATTTTTCCTGTCTTCCAGGTCCCTGCATCCCCAACCCATGCCATAATGGAGGAACCTGTGAGATAAGTGAAGCATATCGAGGAGACACGTTCATAGGCTATGTTTGTAAATGTCCCCGGGGGTTTAATGGGATTCACTGTCAGCACAGTAAGTTATTTATATTCAATGTGCTTTTACTTTTATTGATCTATTGTGTACAAGTCATTAACCTTCTTGTTGGCAGTCGAGTCATAGATCTGAAGAGCAATTCAGAGCCCAGGCATTTGACTCATGCTGCTTCTCTCCTCAGTACTATGATGAGTGCTGTTTCAGTTCCCATATTATATGTGACTAGTAATTTGCTTGCTAGCCCTTTTCATTGTTATTCAATTTATGTTTTGATATGTTGATATGTTGTCTTTCATGTTATAATATTTATCTCCCTCTTTCATCCTTGTCCATAAAGCTATATTCTCCAAACAAAAAGCTAATTCTTCTAGTAATTATTCTGGTGATCAAGTTAACAAGCAATGCTCAAACAATAGAGGATATTCTAGACACTAAACAATATATAACTCAGTGTTTTTCTAACATAGTGACATCTCTAAAAGAAAAATCTTTGCATTTCCATTTGTATACTAGGGATAGATACTGGTCCATTACCGAGTCCCCATAGACTGCCCAGTCCTCCTAACTGACACCCGCATGCAATGGGTCTGGGTCAGTCCTATGCTGGTTTCCCAGCCATCAGACTGGAGTTCATGAGCTCCCACTTGTTCAACAGGTCAGCAGTTTCTGTGGGTTTCCCTACCCTGGTCTTGACCCCTATGCTCATCACTCCTCCCTCTCTGCATCTGGATCCCAGCAGTTCGACTGAGTATTTAGCTGCAGGTGTCTGCTTCTGCTTCCATCAGCTACTAGATGAAGCATATAAGGTAGCCATCAATCTCATTATCAGAGATCCCTCTCCAGTATTGCATAGACTGTTAGGTAGGATCATGCTTATATATCTCTGGTCATTTTCCTAGTGCCAGGTTTCTCCTTAAATCTATAATTTCTCATTATTGTGGTATTTCTTTTCTTATGTACCTCTAGTCTTTCCCTGTCTCAAAATTTTTGTTCCCTCATGCCCACCTCTCCCCTCCTCTTCTCCCCTTCTCTTTCTCACAACTCCATTTCCCCTGTCTCCATGCTCCCAATTTGCTTGGGACATCTTGTCCCTTACCCCTTCGCCAGGGGACCATGTATGTCTCTCTTAGGTCCTCCTTGTTTCCTAGTTTCTCTGGCAGTGTGAATTTTAAGCTGGTAATACTTTGCTCTATGTCTAAACTCCATATATGAGTGAGTATATACGGTTTGTGTCTTTTTGTGACTACATTACCTCACTCAGGATGGTTTCTTCTATTAATTACTTTTGAAAGTAAGCACTTTGCCATGCAAAACATAGTAGATACAAAGCCAGCTCATTAGCATTTTGTGGACTGCTTTTTATTATTGTCTACATATTATGGTTTCTATCTTATATTTTTGTGGATTTGTTTGTATTATTCTATTTTTGTTGGTTTGCTTTCTAAAGAGAGACAGAGACAGACAGAAAGAGAGACAGAGAACATGGAATTGGGTGGATGGGATTGACAATGATAGTAGTGACAGATGGTGTTGTCATGATTTATTTTTCCCAGTGGAAATTATTCATGAAAGTTGTTAATGTAGACATTCCCATCTGCCTCTGGCTCCCACATGTGGTTGGCTGGAGCATTAGAGATGGAGAAGTCTGCCATTCCACACAGTGAGACATTCAAGTCTTTTCCCATATGTCCTTATCTCATAATTTAGAAAGCTGGACATTACACTTAAAGTCTCACTTTAAAACACAAAACTTCTACCTTTATAGTAACTAACACCTGAAACACTTAAGTGTCTCTCAAGAATGGTGTTGGAAAGCCCAAGGATATGGAATTCAATTCAGAATTGATATTTTATATCTAAATTATCCAGTTTGTCTCCTGTGACATGCATAAGTATTAAAAGCAAGACAAAAATGGGCAAAAGAAGATTAAATTTTAATTCAGAAATTGGGATTTGAGACATGACCTTTATAGTTATTGGATAAGTGACCTTGAGTCAGTCATTTGACCTTTCCTCAATTGAAAACATATAAATTAAGGAATTGAACTAGAAAGTGTGACCTTGAGTTCACATAAGCTATGGGAGTATAATGACTAAATGGAAGCTTGCTCACTGCACAAAGGTTATCAAACCTTCCTCTTTCTGGTGGAATTGAAATGAATTATACATTGGAAAAGCAGATTTAGAAGTTCTAGAGTCCTGAGAGATTCTTCAGGTAGAAGTAGGAAAAGATCTGTTTAATCCCCTATGAGAACAGACAGATTTGAGATGGTTTTTCATTCTCATAACAGATTTATGACCCAGGAATTTCCTAGAGCATTGCTACCCAGAGTGTGGTGAGATTTCAGTACCACCCAGAAGCATTTTGAAAAAATAGATTAACAGCAAATCAACTGAGTCAGAATTTGCATTTGATCAATATCCCCCAGTCAACCAACACACACATAGAATTTGATAAATCATTCATGGGGATTGAAAAAAATATACATATAACCGTTTCATAAAAAAGAAATAAATTGTAGCTTCTACTATACAGTACATGACTCAAAGTACCAGAGATCACCCTGCTCAGGCCTCCTTAGTGTTGCAATTAAAGTTGTGCTGCATAACTCCCAACTTTTCCACAGTACTGCTCACTAAAGTCCATACTGTATTCTAGGGTTCACACTTGTTATCATACAGTTACATGGGATTTGAAAAAACATAATATAATTTGTCCACTATAACAGAGTCATACAAGACAGTTTTCCTCAGCTCAATCCCCCATCTGCTAGCTGTTCATATATCCTTTCTTGTTCAAATCTAGTGTGTGTTGAATATGTATGGTCCCTATAGACTCATGTTTGAATTCTTGTCCTATAGTGATTGGCAGTATTAGGTGTATCCTTGTTGAATTAGGTATGGTCTTGTTGGAAGAAGTGTGTCACTGTGGAGACAGGCTTTGAGGTCTTGTATGCCCAGGCTATGCCCACTGTGGCACACAGTTGATTCTGCTGCCTGTAGATCAAGATGTAGAACTCTCAACTCTTTCTCCAACATGATGTTAGCTTGCACACCACCATGTCCCACCCCATGTGATGATAATGGACTAAACCTCAGAAACTATAAGACAGCCTTAATTAAGTGTTATCCTCTATAAGAGTTGGCCTGGTCATGGTGTCTTTTGACAGAAATGGGATCCCTAAGACAGCTGTATACTTTTGGGTGCTGATATTGTTTTTGTCTCTGTGGTTGTGACTTTTCCAGTAATTTTTGAATGGTTAGGATCTGATAGTGTGTCACCTTTCAAGTAGATAATCATTACTTTAAAATAAGTATATAGGTTCCTACATAATATAGATTCTATATCTTTGTAGCTCATTGTTATGAGCAGGTTTTCCCCCACCACCGGTCTGGTCCTGCTGCCACACCAGCCCCCAATAACTTTTACAACTAAAAATGCTCATTATTTTTACAGTTGTACCAGTATGATTGCAAATTTATCTACTGAAATATCTTGCTTTCTTAACTGTTTTATTTTGGAGAAAAATGAATAAGTTGCTATGCAAGTTCATGTGCAAAGTTGTTTTGTGGGCATACAATTTTAGCTCATTTACATAACCTGGGAATGCAGTTGCTGAATTGGAGGGCAAAAGTGCACTCAATTTGGTTACAAAAGAATACAAACTTCCTTATTACATGGCAGACACACCAGCAATGTGTCAAAGGCTATTATACACTCTAATCAACATTTGTTATTGCTAGTTTTGTATTTTAGCCATTACATGGATTTTTAAATGACATTCAAAATGTGATAGAATTATAACTTTATAAGAATTTTATAATAATGTTAAGTATTTGATTTGATGTGGAATTGCCAAATTATATTTGCTTTTAAAATGACAAGGAATTATGTGATATGCATACACCAACATTCAGATATATGTATATATTAAAGCATACAAATTACAGAATGAATTGGTGTCTAATTTAGTTGTCAAGGCAGTAGGCTTCTGAAATGCATTTTTAAGCACACAGTATTCTACAAGGTACTGCAATCAGCGTGTGCTCCAAGTACTCAGGTTTTGTTTGTTGCCTAGTAACAAATCTAATGCTCTTTCTTCATTACCAGCACTCTGCCCATCTTCCCAATGAAGCATTCTGAGCATTCTCCCTACCTGCACACACAGTTCCACAGCTTTCAGTTTCTTCTCCTTCGGAAAAGAAAGGCTGTCCTTGAAGCCAACCAAGCTCAGAAAGTAAAATGCTTGGCTTATTAAAGACATGGTCCATGTTGCTAGGTTATCTCAAGATATAATGCTTTATAACTTCGTTTTCCCCTGAGAAAGCTAGCCAGAAAAAAAAATTGTACAATATGAAATTTTCTCTTCATATATTTTTCTACCTACTGTAAACCAGCTTGTTCTGAATTTTGAGCTATAGATGTATGAGTTAACACTTTCAGCTTCTGTTTACAGTATTTTAACTCCTTTCATGTTTTTAAATTGCAAAATTCACTTTATTAAATTTAGCCAATAATATTTGCTGCTTCAATAATTATAAGTATTTGAATTAATCATGTTTGAAAATTACATACATTACTATAGTTTCAATGTAATGACTGGCCATTTTCTACCCCACAGAATCAGAACCTTTTACAAATATCATAGATTTAATGCCTTAGAAAAATTTTATTACTTCATTTATTTTTGATATCATAGTATAATTAGATCATTATTCCCTTCCTCTGTCATATATGACTCCTTGCACTCATCCAAATCCATCATCTCTTTTTTCATTAACCTTTTACATATATAAGTATGCATTCGTATTACTAAATATACAGGTATAACCTACACAGTCTGTTATGTGTTAAAGTATCCATGTAATCTTTACCTACATCAAACATAAGACCCACTAACTTACTGATTAGTCTTCTGTTTATATTGTCATATCTAAAGGAAAAAATAATTTACAGGGAAGCCTATGAATTAATTCTGCCTTTGAAATAGCTCTGGATGGACAGATGAATGGCCAGTTGATACTTAATCACTCTGAGCTTCAGGTTTCCCATCTGACATCTCACCTCAGCAGATGCTTCCTGAAATGTCACTGTGCTGTGTACTGGAAATAAGATGTCTACAAATATTGAAATTAAATAAATAACTTTTATTTTATCATCCTAGACAAGATAGTTTTTAGGGCCAGATGAGGTGTCTATGCACTCACTTTAAAATATTTACAGCTAGTATGCTTACTGGTCTGATATTTTAAGATGTGATGGAAATTTTTATGAATGTCATATGTCCTTTCTAAATATTTTAATTTTATTTTTTATAAAAAATTGGTGCATATCAAAAAGAGACTTAAAATAGAGCTCTATTTTTCTAGAAATATTCCCCTCTTTACCTCAGTTCACTCACAATTTTAAAATAATTATATTTTCATTTCATTATGGCATTAGCAACCATTTTTTCCAAATTAAAACTTCAAAAATTAGAGAACAATTTTCTTTTTTTTTCTTTTAAATTGAAACTAGATTCTTCTGTCAAACAATACATCCCAAACACAGTTTCTCCTCCCCCATTTCCTTCTGGCTACCCCAGATCTCTCCTTCCCCTCAGATCTCCCTGTTTTCTCCCTAGAAAATAACAGGCCTCCTTGAGACAAAAGCCAAGAAGAACAAAATAATATACAAATTCAAGATATGTTTCCTGAGTTCTATATATATTTTAGATATGAAATTTCCATCAGATACGGAGTTGGTAAAAACCTTTTCCCATTCCCTAGGCGGCTACTTTGTCAGATAGTATCCTTTGCCTGACAGAGTTCAGTTTCATGGTGTTCCATTTATTATTGGTTTTAATAACTATGCTATTGGTGTTCTGTCCATAAAGGCATCTCTTGTACCAATGAGTTCAAGTCTATTCCCCAGTTTCTCTTCTATAAGGTTCAGTGTATCTGTTTGTATGTTGAGGTCTTTGATTCACTTTGACTTAAGTTTCGTGCAGGATGATAAGTATAAATATGGATATACTTGCATACTTCTTCGTTCCAATGTCCAGTTTGACCAGAGCCATTTGTTGAAGATGTTTTCTTCCCCACTGTGTATCTCTGACTTATCAACAATCAGGTGTGGGGTTTACGTCTGGGTCTTCAATTCAGTTCCATTGATCACGGTGCTATCTGAAGTAAAATAAAGATCTCAAAAAAAGTTTTCCCAAATAGACCTTTGACTGTCAAAGTTGGAATTGGATTGCGATTTCTTCGCTCACTGGTGGCTGCAGAGTCACATGATGTAGCTTAAGTCTATGGGCCTGAGGTTTTCAGGGGCATAAAAATCATGGGCTGATCTGTATAGATAATTTTATTTCTTTGGCTCACCATATAGATTCCAGTGAAGGGATTTGGTTTTTTTATCCCAATCTATTTAACAGGATGGTGTGAAAAGTAAAGCAGAGGGTGCTAGGACTTTTGTTCTCAGCCCTGCTGTTACATTAATGTCTTCTGGGGAACAGTAAAAACCATGAATGTCTGGTTCTTACCCAGACATTCTAATGTAATAGTAAAGGCATCAACCAATTGATAAGTTTCCTCATATGGTTCTATGTTGAAAAAAAGATATAAAACAGTATTCTGGAAAAATCCACATGGAATTTCAGTGCCTTAAAGAACCTATAAAGACAAACCAGAATTATTATACAGAATCAGAAGTACATTATTATGAGCAACTCATAAATGTGTTGAGTTTTTGTAATTTGATTTGGTCCTTGTTTAAAATAAGGCAAGTCATATTTTAGCAAGAATTCACACCGGATGTTAGATTGGATGTTAGTTTGCCCTCTTAAATGTTCATGCCACTTAGTCTTTTCATAGTAGACAGTTTTTCAAAGCATCTTCAGTTTCTTCATTTTTTTTAATTGGCTGAAGATCAAAAATGGGATTGCAGTGACACATAGACAAAGGGCATGTGCACAGAGACAGGTATATGGATGTATATCCATACATAGACAGAAGTTTATGATGTTTCAAGTGAAATTACATGATGCACACAAAATGCAAGATATTTTAAAATTGTACTTTGGTCTGACACCATGACTATATTTCTTGCAATCACCTTAACTAGATTTCCAAGAAATAAATTTTTGAAGATTCATAATTTAATCTTTAATTTTATAAAACAAAACCATCTGCGCACACAAAATCAGCCTCCATAGCGATCCAAAATACACTTATCAACACTCTTCAAATTATGCCAAAAACTGTTATGAACACTGAAATACAGCAAATAGTTAAAATAATCAAGTCTCTGTGGTCGCAGGACTTCTAATGGGGAATAGTATCATAAAATTTACAAGTGCATTACCATGTGGCTAAGTGACTGCACTCATGCTTTCATATCAGACACATAAAAAGGTAAATCCAGTTAAAGAACTGTGTGAAACCTCATAGAAGCTTAATTTGTAATAGCCCATACCAGAATCTGTGGAGTTACCCTTTAGGAAATGAATGCTTCGGCACACCAGGGAATGCACATATGCATTATGTTTTTGAAATGAGAAGTTTTTGAAATAAACATGAGTAGTCTCCAGATGTTAGCAGGGAAGGACATGGTTATAAATGACAACAGGAACCATTGAAAATATAGAGTATTTGGTAGATTGGCAATTCTACGCAGGAATAAAATTGAATAGAAAAAAATTATACACAGGAAAGCCAGTGTCATTTGAGTGGCATTGGCATGTCATGATAATGTTAATAATTTTGTTTTACTGTTATCAAGTTACTTTAGAAAATGTTAAAGACTCAGGCAAACTGGTAAAGTGTGTGCAAGGACTTTTTCATTGTGCCTGAGATGTATAGGTTTCCACAATGATCAAATCATTCAACTGTAAAACATAACCTGATAATCTATAATATCAAATATTGGTATGCATTAACAAAGAATCAATAAGGAAATACATTTAAAACACCTGTGAGATTGAATATTCTATTTATCCAGTCTTAAGTGTTACTAACTTTGATTTCCAGATTATTTTTGTACTTTTTCAACCATTTCATTACTGGCTACTCATGAACAATTTTATTTTCCTCCAATGTCTTCCCCAGTCACATCAAAAAATACTTTAATTGCATATCTGACAATGTTTGGTAAGAGCAGTGTTTCTATTAACCTAATACTCGGTATGTATATAGTAAGAAACATTAAATCAAAACTTGATATCTTTTTGCATTTATTTATTTGGGGAAGAGGATATACATGAATACTCTATTGAATGTTTAGTGGTCAGAAGAGAGTAGGTTTTGTCAGAGATGTGTCTAATGAAAGACTATGTATGGATTGATAGATGGTTCTGTATCCACACACATACATCAAGCACTAAGTAGAATCCACACTAAATGCCCCCTATTTAAAATGGAAGATAGAAAAGCACATAGAGTTGGGAGGGAGAGAAGTGGTTGGGAGATAAGGAAGGAATTGTAAGGCAGTAAATGGGGCTTTGATAAAAACATTATATGCATGTAAACAATTCTGAAGCAACAAAATTTTAGAAAAAGAGACACAAGATAACAACAGCCATACTGTGCTGATTTTTATCAAGTATAGGTCTGCATTGTGCCTGCTGCTGCACTCCCAAATATCACTCTCCTTCCTTCTTTCCAGCTAGAAATTAGTGAGTGTTTACGGGGGCTGATAGAAGCTCCTCCGCATCCCTGCTATCCCACACTTGCTTGCTTTGTTTTTTATATGTAAGTGTACAAGTTGCCTGTATGCTGCTGTAAGTGAAAGTTCTGTAGTATGAATACATAAATAAATAAATCTATAGTTTTCAGCTAAGAAACAAGCTAAAAAAATCAATTGACTTTGGATACATTATCATTTTGTCTTCAAGCTAGCTTAGTTCTAATTGTACAGTACAGTTTGCTTTCAAGAAAATCTTTCAAGAAAAGTGTGTAAATCAAGACTAATATAATTACAAGGTAAAATACAATAATAGTTTGGGAAAATAAGGGCATAATTTACATTGCAATGGGAAATTTGGACATCACAATTGCATTGAGCGAATTTTTACCAGTGTTGGAATGCAACTAGATTGATTTTGTTCTCATTTTTTCTTATTGATTTAGCAATCATATTACAGCCTGTATATTCATAGAAATTTAAGACGATTTGTAGTTTGAAGACAAATTACCATTTGCTATCCAGAGAGTTTTAATAATTTTATATTGTAAAGTTATGATAGTTATAAACAAAATATTCTCACCCTTAATCTTCTTTAAAAGACCATTTTAAGTGGTAAGTGGAGGAATCACTCGACTTTTTATAGTAAGATACGTACAGTTTATCTGAGTGATGAACACAGGTATATTAAGTGAAATGAGAACTCATATGTGCAGGGTTTATATATGTGCCTTAACATGTCATACAGATTTAAATTAGTAATTATGATGAGCCCTAGGATCTTACTTGTGTGAGTTACATTTCTAGTTGCTGTGACTAAACTTATAGAAAATTATTAGGTTTTAAAGCAAAAGAAGAAAATTTTGGCTTAGACCACAAGAGAGTCTTGAAGTCTGCCATGGCAGGGAAGACATAGTTGAGGAGGCAGCAACTGATGAATTAATAGCTACATGGATGATTCTTGGAAAGATAAAAGTTGATGCCCAACTGATTTCTCGTTTTCTATAGCTAGTCAGTGTAGGGCTCCAGTACATTCCATACTTCCCACACTGGGTTTGGACTTTCTTAAATTAAACATCATTGGAATCATTGCCACAGACATATCAGGTATATCTGTCTGCAGGTAACTCTGAGTCCAATCAAGATAACGAGGGTCAACTGACTGGTTCCATTAAGTAGAAATCACTGAGTTGCTTGCTTATTAAAAGTTTCCATCTGATAATACCTGCACAATTTAAAATATTTGAAAGTGCTTCTGTGTAATTATGAACTCTACACATTTGTAATTTATTCATTATCATTTTATTACTGGTTTTCTAAAATACTCTTTCCTTTTAGCTTGATAGAATGAAGCAGTACTAACATAAACACTGATTATGAGATAGTTATAGAATAGAGCAGGGAGACACTAAACTCCTCTACTTAAAAAGTAAGGTCCAATTATGGTATAATCCCTCTAAGTAGCAGGTGTGTGAGGTAGAGAGAGGAGAGAGAAAGATGGATAGAATCACACACTAAACAGACATGGAGAGAGGAAGAGAACCTGCAAATGTTACTCTCTGATTTCCTTTTGAAGAGAAGTATCTGGGCCTGATGTCTATAATTTGTTTAAAACAACAACAACAACAACAACAACAACAACAACAACAACAACAAAAACCTATCTGGATTTTATTTTCCCCTCCTGTCTGCTCCACCACAGCAGTCTAGTCTGACACTATGCTAAAGGTTTTGCTGTCTGTACACTAGTCGCTTGTCTATCTCCAGTATAGACAGTCTGAATGACTGCCTTAAATTAGCCATACCGGGTTATTTCTGTGTTCAAAAACATTCAGGGTTACATTCAATGCCTAAGATTGAATCCAAACTCTTTTGCTGAGACCCAAAGTGCTGGACTTGCTGATCTTACTGTCCATCTCTCACTACTTCATCTTCTGCTGATTTTCTACTGGTCCTTTCTCTTGTCTTCAACCATGGAACACCCACTTTCAGTCTGGGGCTTTTGCATGTTTCCTATATGTACTTAGTTCTTCAGTAGAAAGCTATAATGCTTTCCCTTATCTTGGTATCAGACTTTGAGGAAAGGGATATATTTCAAAGTGACAGTCAGCACAGTAAATGAAATGATATTCTGTTGTACCTTTTTGTAGCACCTCTTTATAAAACATTCTTTTATTTATTATCATTAGCACTGGCATTATAACTTTCATTACTCAAAACATACTATTACTTTGTATTTGTGGTGTTTATCCTTCTATCTAGAAAATCAGTTTCTATTCTAGAATAAAATATAAATTTACTTCTGTTTTACTCTCTCTGTCTTGCATGAAAGAACCTAGGTCATAGTAACTGCTTGATCTATAGTTATTAAATTAGTAAATAAATATATTGCTATTGATCAACGAATCCACTGGTGTATTATGAAGCAATAGTGTGCTTTCTATGATGTTGGCCTCTGAAGAAAACCAAAAGGAAACCTTTAAATAAGTCAGAGCTTATGAAATTAATGAATGAAAGACCACTTCATCTGATCATTAGGCTTATCACCTAACAAATTTTGGAACATTGTTATTTTCTTTCTTGTTCTGAGGCTATCATTATTCGTGACCTTTCTGATGGTTCTGTGGTATGTTTCTGTTTTGTAAGAATGCTCTATAAATAAATGCTGTATAATTTTTAAGAATTTGTTTAATACTATTTAACTCAATTACCTACAAGACATGAGTTTGGAGTAGCATAAAAAATTAGAAGTGAAGAATTCAATCACCACCTAAAGAGAGTGGACAGGTGATTGATGCAAGAAGTCAAGGTTCCTTTGCATTTTCAAGAACGCATGTTCTAATACACATACACATTAGGTGAAAGCCTCTCATGAATATACATCTACAGCCTTCACTCATCTACTACAGTTGTCATGGAAATAGTGAATAGGTTAATATTGCCTCTAGGTGGTGTCTTGCTTTGTCTGAAATATTAAAGAACAATGAACAGTGGTCTCCATCAAGATTACCTAAAGAGTGATTTGACACATTTGCTACTAGTCTGTGTCATGATTCATGCTTTACAGTTAGCAAACAATTTTTTTTTGGATTCACTTTCTTTTGTATATGCACAGCACATCCTCAGCCAGCTTTCCCAAGTCGTGTATGCCTTATGACTGCATCTGTACAGTGTGAACTGAAGAATATTGTAAACTTCAGTGTTACAGCACATCCTCAGCCAGCTTTCCCAAGTCGTGTATGCCTTATGACTGCATTTGTACAGCATGAACTGAAGAATATCGTAAACTTCAGTGTTACAGACAAAGGTCTGTACACTTCAAGAGCAATAATTTAAGGCAGAACTTGGCAGTATTGGAGATGTGTTCAGGACCAGAGCTAGCCTCATAAAGGAAAATAACCTGAGAACTTTAGTTCACATTGAAAGCTACCATGAATGATTTGCCACGGAAATCATGGCTCTGAGTTTGTGCCCTTCCAGGACTGTGCTGATATTCTATATGCCTCCTTTATGCAGTGCTTTATACCATCCAGGAGAGGAAAGCAGTGGGAACAATTCATTGGGAGGCTCTAGCATTTATCTGCACATTTTCATTATAAATTATCAATTCCTTAACAGCAAGAGATCAGCTATACACATGCATGCATCTTGCATTTCACAAATCAGTAGCAGAGTTAATTTCACTAGCCCCACAAGCTGAGCCTTATGCTTTGCCAGGTTTCAGCACTGATCTCATTCCCTAGTGTCATTTGTTTCACCAGAGTTTTCCACTTGCCATTCTTCTTCCACATTTCCTGGTTTCCCATACTCTGCCTTTGCTGACCCATTTCCTGTGCCCAGACAGCCCTTTCACTATGCTTATGTCCAATACCAGGACTGATGTCTCTGCGTCTCACAAAAGAAAATTTCCATACTCTCCTCTTCTGTATAATATTTCTATTATTTCTCTTTATTCTATATTTCTCATCACCTCATGTATACCAAAGGTATATGCTTGCCTTAGATGTACCTGATAACAAACCACATTGTAACATAACATTTTAGCATAACAGTCACTCAAATATTTTAGGTACATCAATGAGCAGATAAATAAAAGAAGGTAATAGAAGCCACTTGGTTAAGTTTGAACAGAATAAATAGAAACATAGGGAAAACACCAGTGAATACCCAAAGAAACCATTACTATTTCCTTAATATTTTACAACAAACCTGTTGGAGTCACCTGATGACTGATTGACGCCATAGCTGTTCACCTAGCCATTTATCCTATATACCAAGAAAAGCGCCTGCCATGTTATAGCTTTGCAAGATATGTGTGTTTAATAAATCAATGTTAAAATGTCTATGTTCAATATTTATTTGTCATATATCATGGTAGCTAAGAAAAATGGCTATTAGAGCAATGAAAAATATTTTGTCTAATATAGACAAACAAGGCTAAAATCCATTGAGCATCCTTTTTCAGTATCTAAGACTCAATGCCTACATGATAGATGTGGATTTCTGTTTTTATTCATAGTTGTCTTCTTTGTATCTAGGGATTTTTCTATGTTCCATTTCAAATGATATATGTGAAAATGTTGCACGTTAAAAATGATTTGGAATTCTCTGTTTTCATATTTGACCCTCGTGTGTAATGAGAAAATCACAGCAAGGTTTATGCAGAGCTAAACAGAGTCCCACAGAACAACAGAAGATACAGTCAGTCCACAGAGTGGCAGGGACTGACTCCATGTTTTTAAGGAGAGTTATAGCAATAACCTGTCTTATTTTCATAGAGTAAGAAATGAGATCTGTGTAGAAGTAGATATGATTTATTTGGTGATAAAATGGATGATATTTTTCAATACAGTCATTTTCTATATCTCCATTTAAGCAGATGTGTATATACTATATACACATATGTACACTAAATATTTACATTACATTACGTTCTTATAAATGATAAAATAATTTCTGTGTTAAATATTATTACTGATTTTATCAAAAATTTTTTTCATTAATTGACTCAAGGTGGGTGATTTTGATCCTAAATTTTACTGAATAATCTCTTAATTCCTGTGACATTGGCTCCTTGACTGCCTCTGAGTTTTCTATTTATAAGGTCCTCTAAGACACATAATACATACTTATATTTAGAGTCTCTTATGTAAAAATTAAACAAACATTATACAACATGGTTTCTCGAGGTAAGTGAACTGTTACTAGGCTACTTTTTAAGTGATGCTTAAAGCTCAATGCTGTATGATTTTTTTCCACTCTATGTATGGCTATGCAAGTATGTACAAGATACTTTTTATCTAAGAATACAGTGTTTTTCTTTCCTCTTAAGAGCTACTGAATTGAAGAAAATATTTACAGCTAGCAGTATTTCTGCTGTAATTTATGGCTTGACAGATTCAAATTGTTTGAAGTATATTTAAAGTTAACCTCCCAGTTATTTTCTGGGTTTTAGTGACTTTGGATGATCTGGTTCTGTCATTTGAAAGTACAGTAACTCTTTGAGGTTCAAACTCTTTGTCCAACTTTTAGCTTCCTGTGCTTCTCCGATTCAAATTAAGAAGCTTTGGTGGATTTTTAAGCAATCCAAATACTCTCTTTAAAAGTTATGATTTACGTTAAGCATATAATACCCAATAAAGGAACTAGAACACTATTAAGCAAGCTAAAAAATGTAATATGCTGAATTTTGTTTTATGGTCAGTAAGATTTCTCATAATATATTGTTTATGAACTGATGATTTGACTGTGGGATCTGTAGAAAACTAAAAGTTCTGGTTGAACCACTCTAGACTGCAACAGGACAAAGGCAGGAAGAATTGCGAGATAAGGCTGAAATTCTAGAATACGAAGTGAGAGAATGTGAGTAAATTTTCTGGGGAACCAACACAACTCCCTAAAGCAAGCAGTTCTATGCTTTTGGAGGCATATAGTCCTAATACAGCTTCTGGGAAACCTTCCTGATCTCCCTGCCTCAAGTTCCATAGGGACACAAGTTTGCTCTACCAATACATAGCACTAAACAATGCTGCCTCATATTTTCTAGAAGAAATTTAAATTTATGCTTTGGTAAACAGTATAACTTGCTGCTGATATTCTGAGTTCCTTCTCATCTCCAGGGACTTCTATTAGAAGCATAAATCAAGACTTGTCTCAGGGAAACAGCTGACATGTTTAGATATGTATGAATGTAACTGTAGTTTTGTGTTTTGTTAGTGGAAATTGAATAAGTTATATGCCCCGTATTGACTTTAGTTTCTTTCACTGTCGATACTAATCATGAAAATATCAGAGCAGTGTTCTCCTTCTGAGTTAAAAAGTAAATTGCTGAGACCCTGAAGGTTACCTACTTTTCTGAATTGTCAGATAAGAGTGAGAATGCCAAAGTGTAATATTACCCTGCTCAATGTAATTGATAGATTCATAAGCCAGTCATATTTCAATTACTTTTGCTGTCAGTTTTATATCTGGTTTTATAAATTTGTTCTTTTTTGTGTGTTTTCTCAGATGTATAAACTTGTTGTGCCTAACATTCTTGTCTGTGTACTATTTTAGTGTTTGTTGTGCCTAACACTCTTGTCTGTGTACTATTTTAGTGTTTTAATTAAATGTATCATGCTGTTTTGTTAGAGCAACACTTTGTTCAGTGATATATTCTAGCTAGCATTGTCTAGAAAATTTCAGAACATCCCAGTTTATTGGCATCAAAATATGCAGTATTCTAAGCTGAAGCCCTATTTTATTTTAGTTATGTTATTTGAATATGTATGCATTTTCTAAATTATACATTTTGAATTCTATATGCTCTTATTTTTAAATGCATAATACAACTAATTACATAAAAAGATCAAATTTTCCCACAGAATTTGTTAAGATTCAAATAGGAAATATCCAGGAATCCAAAGATGACCCCAACTAAGACTCTAAGCAGTAATGGAGAGGGTTCCTAAACTGGCCTTATCCCTAATCTGATTGGTGACTACCCTAATTGTCACCAGAGAGCCTTTATCCAATCACTGATGGAAGCAGATTCAGTGATCAACAACTGGGCCAAGTTCTAGAAATCCTGCTTAAGAAAGTGAGAAGTGCAGCATGAGCCAAGGGTGTCCAGGTCATGATGGAGAGCCCAGTCAGCTGATCTAGGCTCTTGGGAACCCATGGATTCTGGAACAACAGTCAGGGAGCCTGTATGTGTGTGACAGTCCTGTAGCTTGCTCTGTTTTTGAGGCTCCTAGCAGTGAGATTAGGACCTGTCCCTAATGCTCAGGTGGCTGTTGGAAATGTATTCCCCATGCTGGAATACCTTGCCCAGTCTTGATACAGGGAAAGGAGTTTGATCCTGCCTAACATGATGTGTCATGCTTTGGGAAGCCTGACTTCTTTATGAATGGAAAATGAGGAGTGGATGGTGAGGGAGTAGATGGGCTGGGTGAGGCAGAGAAGAGGAGGGAGGGGAACACTGGTCTGGTTGGCATGTAAAATAAATTTGAAAAATAATTAGAAATAAAAAATAGTCATAAGCTTTCCATAGCCATGTCTACATGGGCTTCGTACAGAGATTAGGCACATAGAAAACACAACTGTGATCAGAAACACAGTTATATTTGTGGACCAAATGGAAAAGTCCCAAGAGATAATTTTTTGAAAAAATATAAATGGAATTTATATTTCAAAGAATACTATCACATAGAGTAAAATGAAAAGATGAGTTGATATATACATATTCATAAATACATGTAGAGGTATTTTTTTTTAAACTTTTGAATGTGGTAGACCTCATTTTATCACCCCAGACTCATGGCCCATCCTGTTTATATGTAGTTCTTTGGGAACTTTTGGCTGTGTTTTCTGCATCAAGAGACTTAAGCAGGAAAATCAGAATTCAGGACTAGCCTGTACTACACAGTGAGAGCATGTCTCATTTAATAAATAAATAAAAACAATAGTGGTTTGCATAGTATTTACTAGATTACTATTTCATATGTGAAATGAACATAAAACCATTTTATAAGCAGATAATGCCCCTAATTCATTTTGGAAGTAAAACCAAAGGTTTATATAGAGATCCTGATAAAATAGTTTAATAAAACAAAAAGATAAAGTAAATATTCCTTGGGTTCTATTAAGAATCCACTTACATTTTTTTCTTCAAAGAAAATATTATGATTATATTAATTTTTGTTTAATTTAACATTTTGATAAGAGTACTATCTTCTTGCTCATAATCTACTTCTCCAAATTCTTGCCAGGTCCTATATATCCCAAATTCATAATGATCATTGTAACACACAGACACACACACACACACACACACACACACACACACACACACAAACACTAAAGAGTTGAATTGTTTGGATGGATGAGAAGATGTGGTCTTGCTGAAGACAATGTGTTACTGAGAGTGGATTTTGGATTTAAAAAGATCACTCTAGGCCCAGTCTTCCTGTGTGTCTGTCTGCGGATTCTATGTAACTTTAGCTGCCTGCTTGCTGCCATGCTCCCCATCATGATGATCATACACTAAATCTCTGAAACTGTAAGCAAACCCCAAAGTAAATGCTTTTTCTTTTAAGAGTTGCCTTCGTCATAGTCTCTTCACAAAATTAAAACTCTAAGGCAGGGTGTAAGCACGTGGAAGTTCCCTCTCCATTTTAGCATATCAGCAGTTATTGGCACTGTGTTTGTCTTGTTAATACATGCATATTATTGAGGTTTCATGGATGTTTTTTCTTCTCTCCTACCTAGGGAACAATATGCAGCAACAGCTGTCCTGGCCCTCTGGCTCTTTTAAAGTTTCTTCTTTTCCTTTTCCATTATTCTTGGTTTTCAGTGAAGAGGTTCTCTTAAAGATGTACACCTTGGGACTAGGTACCCCAAAGTTACTCTCTGCATTTTTATCAGTTGCAGCTTTCTGCCATGGTCTCTATCTGATGCAAAAATAAGCTTCTTGTTCAGGAAAACATGAAGATAAGTATTCAGAACACCACTATAAATTATACTGATCTAAGAAGATGGCAATGCAGGGTTCACTTCTCCAGTCTGTGAGCTCACAAGCCAAGGAGAATCAGCAAGGTTTACACTACTAGGAATGTGTACCTACTTGTTGAGCAAGACTAAGTCTGACTATTGTCATTCACTTTTTGAGAACAAATATAAAACATGATGAGGAAACCCTAAGTGTTTATTCAGTGATTGTGTTCTTAAGTATTATATAATTAGCATTTAAAATATCAGGTTTCATTATGACATTTTAAAACAGAATTGGATTTGTAGCATTTCTCCTTCTCTTCTCTACCACCCCTTGGCAGATCTTCTACCATGTCAACCCTTGGTAGATTTTCTCTTTCTCTGTAGTGTGTGTTGATATTTCTCTGGTTTCCTGTATCAGATGAATATATATGGAAGAAACGTTTTACATACGGCACACTACATTTTTAGAAAAGGACAATTTCATGATCCTTTTGTAAATAATCTCCAGGACAAGGTCAGTAATTTAGCAGGAAATGATCTCTTCTTTGACATTAGAATAGTCACATGAAATTTATTTGAGTTTTGGGCTGCCATCATCCCCAGAGGCATAACAGTAGAAGGTTGGTATTGGAATTGGGAGGAGTCTTTTCCTTAACAACCCTGGAGGAAATAGTAAATATTTTATTTACTTTAAAAATATGATAATGTTCTTACACTTTGAAAATATGATAAAGTAAATTGTCTATTTTGTCTTCAAATAGACAATGCTAGATAATTGGCAGATAAATGGAGGCTGGAAATATAGATAGATAATAGATTGAAAATTAGTTTCCAGATATATAAATCATTGATACAACAGTGAAAATAGGAAAAAATAGTATAAATATTTGACCATCTAAAGTCATGAGAATGAACGACAACTCCAGCTTCAAAAGGTGTTACACCTCGCTCGGCGTTTGTGCACTTCCATACACAAATAAGCAAATACTTTCACATGTTTATGCACAAAGATACAGACATATAAATACAACAAATTAAGTCTTTAAACAAAAAAAAAGAAATAAGCAAACTGAAAACAAAGACATTTGTTGCTTTCTGCATGGATGAAGGAATATAGGAGGTTATCTATCATGTTGGTTGGAGCAAAAGGCAGCATCTCCATCCCTAGCCTTGAAATCCTAAATACAAGTAAGAATATTCTTCACCTATTAGAAAGGATCCATCATTTTCTATGGCCTGTGGCCTGTTCTTTGTCTGTGCTCCCTACTCAAAGGAGAGAAAAGACTATTAGTGAAAAGAGTCATAAATGTGCATAGAAAACATGGCCAGATAACTATAATTGTTAACTTATTTACCAATTTATGTTAGTAGGTAATCAAGTTTCACTAGACACTGAAGGAAACTCCCAAGACAGAGTAGCCAGAGTATCCTGTGAAATCTCTTTGGCAAGAAGACAGCAGAGTCCTGGAAGAGAAACTTTGTAAATGTATCTGAAATGTAAAGAAATAAGAGTTCATCACACAAAAATATGTCACTTTAAAAAACTGTTCATGCACATATAAAATAGAATTGGAGATATTTTTAATACAATGATACTCTACAATCAGAGAGACTCTCAAAATTTTAACGAAAAAGGAAGGAAATGGAAAAAACAGGAATAAAACATACCATTTATGAATAGTTATTTAAGAAATGTAATATGGCCTAATTTTATCGTTCCTGAAAAAATAGAGGAATAATGAATTGAATCTGCAGTCAAAGTAAATTAGTGATTTGCATTATGATGGCGAAAACATGCTGTTACTGGTATTTAACCTGAAGTGTCAGACCAATCCAAAGATGGAGGGAGGGTTTGTGTGTGTGTGTGTGTGTGTGTGTGTGAGAGAGAGAGAGAGAGAGAGAGAGAGAGAGAGAGAGAGAGAGAGAGAGAGAGAGAGAGAGAAAGCGAATGCACATGCGCAAACATTAGGAATGGAAAACTCTGCAGGCTTCAGATTCTAAGAACAGAAAACATGTAGGTTTAATTTCCATTACAGAAAAAGTTTGTTTGGCTCCATGAAAGAAAGAACATTATTTTTACAAAGTCTCAGTAACTTTCATATTTCTTAAGAATTGTGGTCATGACACTGACATTTGGAAAGTATATTCAATATTATATCCAGGGCATAAGATCTAGTCTCTTCAAGAAAGATGTTTATAAATACACTAAGAAATCAGGATTTACCATTTATTCATTCTTTAATCCAATGCGGTTGACCCCTGAAATTAGCTGTCACATGATCTAATTTGTTAACTTAAAAGTAACAGAACTTATACTACCTTCAACAGTTAATGGGTCTATCCTATACCTTATTATAAAAATACAGATTTCAATGGACCTTTCATGTCATGGGTATTTATTAACTTGTAGTTGAGCTTCTTTTACCAGGCAAAACTTTTCAATTATGGTGCAATTTGTTGAGAAAAGAATTTGTATTTTTCTTACTAGTTTAATAAAAAAATTTCTTGAGAATGTTCAATGAAAAATGCACAGGCGATTTAAGATAAAAGAAATGAGAATCAAAAGAGACTATCCTATGCCCAGGAGCATAGGATGTACAATGCAGCATCCCTGGATATCAGCTCAGGTCAGAGTAGCACATCACAGGACTATTGGAATACACCTTCAAGAAATGTAGGGACACATTTCAATAAGAATTTATAGAGTTTGTGATCACATGATATATAAGCAAATATATGTGAAAAAATATGCAAGTGGATCATAAATTTAAACAATTTCTAGAGTCTATTAGAAAATACATTTGCATACAGTGTGAAAGTACCTTCGGTGGTTTGGTGCATTCTGGGTAACACATAAGTCTTCTGCTTTGTTTTACTAAACAATATATTATCGTTTTCATTTTGGTGCATATTCTCATTTTCCACATTTTAAAACAATCATAAACAAGATACTGAAACATTCTTGTTTAGGCAGCACCATTTCTCTATTTAGTAACTCTCCCTGTATGTCTTCCTTGTTATATGAATTTAAAATTATGATGCAAAAGAGCAATATAGATGTCTTATTTTTTGACTTTGAGCTTGGAGATTTAGTTTAATTTGAGTATTGCATCAAAAACTAAGTGATTCTGTTTTGAGAGTTAGGAGGCCTTACATGTTTTGTTTGCTCTTTATAGTTCCTACTGTTGCTACCACAGAGGTGCAAGTATAGCTGCTTCTCCTCAGCTCAAATTGATTGATCATGCATCTGAACGCAGAATTCAATCTAGCCCACCACACATCTCTGGCCATGATGAACACTGACATTAAAATAAAAAGTCCACTGCCTAGGATGGTAATCTCTTCTGGAGGTGTTAGCCAGATGGGTCTCATAGGTTAATATCACTGCTTCTGGTTACTCTCCAGCATCAACGATAAAACCAATTGCTTAAAACATAATATTCTCGAGTCATATAGCATTAAAAACAAAATCAAGGTGGTACCAATCTGGTAGCTTCATACCTATTGGCTAGCTTTTATATTGTCAGAAGATACCACCCAGAGGAGAAAAGTAACTCTTGAGTCTTACTAATTTCTAAACCCATATGAGTTTGAATGTTGACTTACTTGGAAGGACATGACCACAAGTAAATTATGCAATGAGAATCAGGAAATAGCCATTTACATCCTGATTACAACTAAGCTCAATTTTACAAGATGGAATGCACAATCAACATTGCTGTCAGGACAATCAGCATTGCTGTCAGGGCCAAGACACTATTGCAAGAAAGGTTATATGCCCTAGGGTAAGACTTACTGCTATTATTGTGATAAACTGACAGTATTAAATCAATCTCTTGACTTATTTTTGTACCTATAGATTGGGATATCTCGCCACCCTCATCTGAAAAACACGAAGGGGTGGCACAAATCCTTATAATTAGTGAAGGTGCAGAGAATAAGAACAGATGCTAAGTGAAATGGCTATGTCACACTCAGAGATCATCCTGGAAGAGGAGCGGAAAGATAATGAGATCCAGAGGGGCAGAGGGAGTGAATGACTACAAGGGTGCAACAGGACAGCCACACATACCAACTCACAGTGATTGTGATAGCATGTGTAATATCTGCACAAGCCCAAGCCAGACACACTTCCAGATTGAAGAGAGTATGTAGGCATAAAGTCTCTCCTCTAACTGAAGAGCTATTAATATTTGAGACTACTGGAATAAAAACAAAGTCTCTTTTCTTTAATAGTGGGAGCCATGGTAGGTCCATCATATATTAGTGGATGACCCTACACCCAAAAGTATATGGGCAGCACATGTTGAACATGACAAAATTATAAAAACAAATGACTCAGTGCTGGGTTGGTAAAGAAGGGATGGTATATTTGGCAGAAGTTATGGGTGGGTTTAAATATGATCAAAACACGTTATATGGAATTCTCAAAGAACTGATAAAATATTTAGGTGTCTTATAAATAAATTCACATGTACTGGTATAGACCATGGTTTTTGGAATTGTTTTAAACATGTATTAACTGACTATGCACTGACTGAAACAAAACAATAGAACAGAATAAGTTATAGAATGAAAAATCAAAACTATTAATAGGGCTTTATAGATAGGAAGGAGATCTGAAGCATAATGAATGCAGCAGGCCTAATGTCTAAACCTGACAATCAAAAAGCAAGTTTAAATACAATCCTGTATTTAATGTTCCAAAATAATTACTGTAAAGATGAAAATAGTATATAAGAAAGCTCAGGAGTGGGGTTGGTGAGGTGACTCAAGGCTGAAGAGCAACAATTGGTACTTTTTCAGAAGACCTGAATTGGTTCCCAGGACCCACTTGTGTGATGACTCCCATTTGTCTGCAACACCTAGCTGATGGCCTCTAGAACCCTTTTCTGTAGGCACCTGCACTCATATAACACACATACACACACACACACACACACATACACACACACACACACACATAACACACACACACACACACACACACACACACACACACACATGTATACACACACAAATAATGAACACTAAAAAGGAAAGTATTGAAGGAGGTAATTTCTCACTTGCCTAATGATAGATTATTGATTTTGGACATAATAAAGAAATGAGTTAAATATTATGACAAATATCACAAAATAATATACAAAATTACAATCTTTGTCTTTATATAACAGGGACTTCATACTGTTCTTCAAATTTCATAAACATATTTTCATTTCATAAAGCATAATAATAAATGGTTCTTGGATTTTCTCTGCTTCTGCATGTCAATCAAAATATTTTTACTATTTTATTTAATTTAAAAAACAATCTTATTGTACATATCAATTCCAGTTCCCATTCTCATTCTTCCATGCCTCCCACCAACCCCCCATTCTATCTTCCATCCACTCCCCAGGGATGGTGAGGCCTTCCATAAGGGATCATCAAAGTCTGTCACATTATTTGGGGCAGGGTCTAGACCATCACCTGTGTATCCAGGCTGAGAGAGTAGCCCTCCATGGAAAATAGGCTCACACAGCCATTTTTGCACTAGGGATAGATAGTGGTTCTATTGTCAAGGACCCATAGACTGCCTAGGCCTCCCAACATTAAGGAACCACATTAAGGAGGCTTGGTTAGATCCAATGCTGGTTCCCCAGCTGTCCACTGTGGTCCGTGAGCTCCCACTTGTTCAGGTCAACTGTTTCTGTGGGTATCCACAGCATAGTCCTAACCATTTTGTTTATCACTCCTCTCTTTCTACAACTGGATTGGCTCAGTACTTAGCTGTGGGTCTCTGCTTCTGCTTTCATCAGCTACTAGATGAAGGCTCTATGATGACATTTATGGTAGTCATCAATCTCATTACAGGGGACGAACATTTAAGCTAGCTGCTCCACTATTCCTTATATCCTTGTGGATTTCTGAACATTTCCCTAGTGCCAGATTTCTCTTTAAACCTAAAATGGCTCCCTCTGTTATGGTACCTCTTTTCTTGCTCTCACCTATTCTTTCCCTGACTCAATCTTCCTTATCCCTCATGTTCTCTTCTCTGCTCCTCTTCTCCCCTACTCTTTCTCCTACATGCTTACCCCCTCTCTCATGTTCCCAATTTGCTCAGCAACTCTTGTCTCTTTCCCCTTCTCTGGGGGACCATGTATGTCTCTACTAGGGTCCTCCTTGTTTCCTAGCTTCATTAGAGTTGTGGATTGTAGGCCAAAAATCCTATGCTCTATGTCTAAAATCTATATATGAGTGGGTATATATCATGCTTGTATTTGTTGACTGGGTTGCTTCACTCAGGATGGTTTCTTGTAGTTCCATCCATTTACCAGCAGATCAGCAGATTTCAAATTTTTTTCTGTTTTTTTTTTTTCTTCACCACTGAGTACTCCATTGTATAAATGTACTGCATTTTCTTTATCCACTCTTTGGTTGAGGGATATCTAATTTGCTTCCAAGTTCTGGCTATTACAAATAATGCTGCTATGAGCATAGTTGAATAGATGTCCTTGTGGTATGACTGTGCATCTTTTGGGTATATGCCCACGAGTGGAATTGCTGGATCTTGAGGTAGACTGATTCCAACTTTCTTGAGAAACTGCCATACTGATTTTCAAAGTAGCTGTATGATTTTGCACTCCTACAAGCAGGGCAGGAGAATGTCCCTTTCTCCATATCCTCTCCAGCATAAACTATTATGTTTTTTTTTAATTTTAGCCATTCTGGCATGTGTAAGATAGTATCTCAGAGTTGTTTTTGTTTGCATTTCCCTGATGGCTAAGGATGTTGAGCAATTTCTTTAGTGTCTTTCAGCCATTTTAGATTTCTCTTTTGAGAATTCTCTACTTAGTTCTGTACCCCACTTTTTAATTGGATTATTTGATATTTAGTGATGAGCTTCTTTAGCTTTGGTTGGTGAAGATTTTTTTCCATTCTGTGGGCTGCCATTTTATCTTGACTGTGTTCTTTGCTTTACGGAAGCTTTTCAGTTTCAGTAGGTCCTATTTATTAATTGCCGATCTGAGCATCTGCACTACTGGTGTTATTTTAGGATGTGGTGTCTTGTACCAATTCATTCAAGGGTTCCTCTCACTTTCTCTTGTAGGAGGTTAAGTGTGACTGGGTTTATGTTGAGATATTTGATTCATTCAGACCTAAGTTTTATGTATAGGAATAGATGTCGATCTATGCAATATTCTATATGTCAGCATCCAATTATTCCAGCACCATTTTTTGAAGATTCTCTTTATTCCACTGTATAATTTTATCTTCTTTGTCAAAAATCAGGGGTTCCTAGATGTATGGATTGATATCAGGGTTTTCAGTTCTATTTCACAGGTCTACCAGTCTTTTTTACTGCTAATACCAGGCTGTTTTCATTACTATGGCTCTATAGTCGAGCTTGAAGTCAGGTTATGGTGATGATTCTGGATATTCCTTTAATGCACAGGGCTATTTTGACTATTCTGGGTTTTTTGTTTTTCCGTATAAAATTGAATATTGTTCTTTCAAGATCTGTCTGTCAAGGATTGTGCTGGGATTTTGATTACGATTGTATTGAATCTATGCATTCCTTTCGGTAAGATTGTCATTTTTACTATGTTGATCCTACCTATCCAAAGCATGAGAGATCTTTCCATTTTCTGGTATGTTCTTTAATTTATTTCTTTAAAGACTCAAAGTTCTTGTCATACAGGTCTTTCACTAGTTTGGTTAGCATTGCCCCAAGATATTTTACATTGTTTGTGGCTATTGTAAAGGGTGATGTTTCATCTCATTTCATTCTCAGCCCGTTTATCTTCTGTATATAGCAGGGCTACTGAGTTTTTTAGTTAATATTGTATCCTCCTACTTTACTGAAGGTATTTATCAGCTGTAGGAGTTCCCTGGTAGATTTTTTCAGGTCACTTATGTAAACTATCATGTCATCTGCAAATAGTGAATGTTTGACTTATTCCTTTCCAATTTGTATTTCCTTGATCTCCTTTTATTGTCTTATTTCTCTAGCTAGATCTTTAAGTACAACATTAAAGAGATATGGAGAGAGTTGATATCCTTGTCTTGTTCCTGATTTTAGAGGACTCACACAACCAAAATATTTTAAATACTTATTCACCTGTGAAAAGATTCCAGTTTGGAAACATATTAACAATTGCTTCTAAATATAATACTGTAGTTCATTTAAGTATAACCCCTCTTTTACCCTCTGAAGTTCATCACAAGAAAACTTAATGAGTGTGTGGAATATGCTGAATAAACTCAAATTGTTAAACTCAGAACCAGATTAAACAAACACATTAACTGGATGGGGGCTATTCATGTACTACTATTTACTGATATTTAGTGTAATTCACACTATCATTGCATTTTGATGAAAAACTTAACCTGTTTTTCATCATTCTTATGCTGGCATATGACAGAAACAGTTTCTAGTTTGAAGCTCTTCCTGTTTGAGAGGAGGTCCATGCGTTGTTATCAAAATACATAATTATGTTAATCAGGTTCAATGGATAAGATGCAAGTGGATATCCCTTAGGCTCTCCTCCAATGTGAAATTACATGGTACATAATTGTTGGATATAAGATTTCCATCTTAATGTATATCAAAAGAAATAATAAGACTGCATACACACATGCATATTTAAAATATGATATTCCCTAAATATAAGTACTTCATGGTTCTCACATGAAATTTATAGACTGAATAGGCCATAATGATACACATATCTTTCTCATAAATACACATAATGAATTTTCCTCAGAAATCAACTAGCAATAAGAACTATTGGGAAAGGCATTAATACACTTATACTCTAACGTGCTTCAGATTTCTGAAAGTCAACCTATGACAAATGGTCTCAGTCTGAAAGCAAAATCTGACTACAAAAAAAAAAAAGAATCACACAGTTTCACTGGCTTTCATCTTCAGTTAAGGCTCCTGGAAAACACCTCTTGAGTGACAGAAGTAACCTGCGAGCAGCACATGAACTTCATCAAAAAATGAGAGTTTTCTCACTTGCATGAACACAGCTCCTCCCATTAGTATGTTTGATTAACATACTCAGTATTCCTAGTAAGGCCTGACTCATGTCATTTGGGTTGCACACTTCTCATTTTGAGTCTAAATGTATTGGAAGGGAGAAATGCCTCACTGATATGAATTTCAGAATGCTGCCATATCCTCATTAATTTTCTGATACAGTGAATGTTGATGTGGACTTGTGTTTGTGAGTGTATGTGTTTCTATAGCTCACTGCTCATGGCCAATGAATACCTGGTATGGTCATTGCTTCTGTATCTTCGTTGAGGAACAATTGACACAGGATTAGATATTTTTAAGTGTTTTAAGTGTGCTCCATTCCGACACATGATCACACTTGTAAAAACCAGGACCTTTCTGGGTGTTCTAAACATACCATTTTTTTTCTTCTTGAACTTATTTACTTTCTCCTGTAACTTCATCTCAACCTCCACACTTTATGTCAATACAAATTAATTCAATTTCTAAAATTCTAAGATATAATCATATAAGGTACTTTCTGTTTCGTTTCTTTATTGAAAATAATTCTTTTGAGATTTTTTCATGTTGTTGCTTATATTAAGAATTTATTTTTCTAGTGAGTAGTGATGAATGGTATGTATCTGCTATAATTTGAAAAATATACATTAAAATGATGAGCACCAAATTTAAGATTATTTTAAATAAAGATGCTATAAAATCAACAATGGCCCTTTTTCATCTGCATTGAAAAAAGATGTAGGGGTAAAATGGCTGCATATACATGAGGAACTGCCAAATTGGTTTTTTTTTTTTTTTAATAGTAATTGTATTACTTTGTATATAACAACTGTATATGAGTTCAATTCTGCATTCCAGTGTCTTAAATTTTTGCCATTGTAACACATGATCAAAGACATCTTTATTTGGCTTCCCTGTATAATCTTTTTTGTTTGTTTGGTTGGTTTTTTGAGACAGAGTTTCACTATAGCCTTGGAGTCTGTCCTGGGACTTGCTCTATAGACCAGGCTGGCCTCAAACTCACAAAGATGTGCATACCTCTGCGTTCCAAATTCTGGGATTAAAGGCATGCACCACCACCATGCTTTTTTCTCTTAATTCTGATAGAAAATGGGTTTAATATCTTTTCATATATTTTGCCATTGTAAAATTCACGTTTTGATGAATATTTTGACCATTTTTAGAGAGATTTATTTCCTATTAAGGTTGTATTCATTCTTTCCATGTTACAAATGTAAATGCTGCCCTAGATTCTTGACTTGCAAATATATTCTGCCAGTTTAGGCCTTGGATTTTAATTCACTTATATTTGACTTTGAGTGGTAGTTCAGTAAGTTTGAGTTTATGAATATTTTGTGATTAACATTTGGTGCTCTTCTTTAAAAGCTGTGCCTAAACTGAGCAAAAATAAGGTTAATATACATTTGAGAGTTAAAAAACATTTCAGATTTTATTTTTTGGGTCTACAGTCTATTTCAGGTGAGTCTGAGTGGTGTGAGAATGACCATAAATTCTTCTTTTCCACTTAAATAGATATCCAAGCCATATGGAAAATCTTCATTGTTTATGGTCTTACTTTTAAAATCACAGTGTGTTTATGTAATTCTTCATGTTTTAATTCTATCAAGCTCTTCGCATATACACACATACTGTTTACATAAAACTTACATGTTTACTCAAACAGTTTTCTATTTCTCCTTTGCAGGAACTCATATTCAAGCTAATTATTCATCTGTGGGGTCCCAAAGTCAGTGATGCTTATATATATATATATATATATATATATATATATATATATATATGTATCTATATATATGTGTGTATATATAGATACATATATATACACACACATATATATATATATTGTGTTTTGTCTATTAGTATGTATTTAATATTAACTAATCTTCAGTGAATAAAGCACAGTTAAGGCAATATCTAACCTGCTATTATTCCTGACTAGTTTTTTTTTTAATTAACTTAGTGCATGGATGTTTTTATTTCCACATATTCATTGTCTTTCTGTATTTAACAAGTCTCTACCTGACACTTTCAATGTATATAAAACTGTTAGAGCAATTTGTACAACATCAGTTATATTTGTTAATTTTAGCAAAGGCAATGTCTTTTCTTACTGAATATTCTATGCTTTGTTGTTTTCTGTACCCACCTGAGCTCATTTAACACAAGTAATTGCTTTCCTCAGAAATATTTTGATCCTTCTTGACCTTGCCTAGAGGATTTAATATGTAGGGCCACTTATTTTTTCTGTAAGGTAATATTTTGCTTAACATGGTGATCTTTATTTCCATTCATTCTTTTCTGATGCTATTACTCTGTTGTAAGGATTTTCTGTGTTCTGAGTTGGTACTCACTGTGACTTATAGAACTTAGATATTGTGAATATTATTCCAATGATTATGAAAGTGCAGATGTCTTTTGATGTGGAGACATCACTTCCTTATGCTATTTACCCAGTACAGGAAATGATAGATTACATAGTAGTTCTAAATGTAATTTTCTCAGGGATGTTTGCTTTCCATATGATTACAGGAGTTTACACTCAAAATTTATTCCTTACCCTAAGAAATTGTGGACTCCATCATGTTGTGCTCTCTTATGGGAATCTTCTCAAGACAGTAACATAGACTGGTAGACTACATTTAACTGAACATTGTTTTTCAGGCAGAATAGCCTGTCTAAAAATTCTGGTTCCTATTACAAAGGCCAGGACCAGAAGCAAATTTTGTTTTCCATTGCCCCCAACATTACCACTTTTACTAAAAACACACGTGAGATTAGCATCAACAAATATGGTCATTAAAATATTTTATAAATAATGGCTAACTTTTAAAGCAATGAATAGTGAATAGTTGGGTTGAAACAGAATCTTCCAAAGTGAATTTAACTGGCAGGTATTTTTTTAAACTCTGCCAAGATTAACCAAAACATCCTGTAGCTTTGGAGAAAAGATTCTGGAATAAGAGAACTGCACCCACTCTGTTCCCTTGGATGGAAACTAAAGATACTTAGAAGCTGAGGTGTTTTCTATACTTACTAACATTAACTTATGCCCATCATCTAGCTCTTCCACTGATTTTTCTGCCAGTGTTTACAGAAAAATGATGTACAAATTTAATAAAAGTAAATGCTACAATTTGTGAAAAATATGGTATTTCTTTAATTACCTACCCACTTCAGTGGGTAAAGTTTCATGGGATGTATACTGTTTTTGATCAACCACTGTCTTTCCAGTACTTCTATGAGTGAATGATTTATAAAAAGTCATGCCCATTTTTTAAAGAATAAAACCAAAGAAGTTTCTGTATATAAAAATCCTTATCATAGTTGTACCTACTTTTCTTCCAAGGATATCCAAGGATTTAATAAAATATTCTATAAAATAATATGAGAATATCTTAAAACTTGAAAGAACTGTTTTGTTTAATTTTAATCTCCGCAAGGTTAACAGCTACAGGGTTTTTTTCATTAATTACTTTATCTAACCATCAAGCACTCCAGAAATTTGGTCCAATTCCTCACTTTTATTTAATCATACCAACATTTACAAGATACCAAAGTATAAGGCAAAGGCATAGTCATTCTTCATTAATGAGTCTTTGTGTGTCTACAGTTGAGAGTCCAGTTGAAGAAATCAATTAAAAGTATGATTGGCTTATTCTTCCATATATACACAAATTGAGTATCAGTACCTGATATTTAAATAAATATTACACATAAACAACATTTGATATTTATAGTGTAACGTTAGTGTTATTAAAAAAATCAAGACCATTGAATAGATGTAATTTAACTCAGTGAGCTGAAAGGTTCAATTTACCCTCTTGATAGAATATTTAAATGGTATATTGGCATTAAACCTTTCTATTCATAACTTGTACATGAAATACGTGCTCACTTGTAAGTTTAATGTAGTTCCCATCTTCAAAATACTGTGAACTAAATTGCTGATAGCAGTATAATTTATGCCACCACTTTATAGAACAGTTTGACATTATCTACTAAAGTTGAATGTGTCATTTTACTCCTAGACATATACTCAGAAGATGTTCAATACACTAAATCATCACAAGACAGCTACAAGCATATACTCTGTTCTTTCCATTTCTAACCACACAAGACCATTAGAAGGAAAACAGAAAAATGCCTATGGTATATTCTAGAGTGATGCCCATACAGCAGTGGAAAAGAAATCATTGCAGCCTTCTATAACAACCATGAGAAAGAAACCACAAATGGAAATGCACATACTGTATGACGGATGTTCGAAACTATAGCAGTAAAGCCAAAATAATTTTCCCTTCCCCAGGGCTTCTGTGCGTGTCCCTGTTATGGCCCCCCTTTTACCTAGCTTCTCTGGAGTTGTGGATTAAGGTCTAGTTTTCCTTTTCTTTACATATAATATCCACTTATGAATGAATATATATTGTGTTTATCTTTCTGGATCTGAGTTAACTCACTGAGTGTGGTTTTTTCTAGTTCCATTCATTTGCCTGCAAAATTTCATGATGGACTATGGACTGACAGCCGAGGAATCTGCATGTGACTGAAATATACACTCTAAATGTGGGTGTCAGTTATGTGACTTGATTTGTTGGTGTGGGGGCTGGCAGTGGCAAAGGCCTATCATCCCAGGTGCTTAAACTGTCTATTTGGAGCCCATCATCTATGGAGGGTCACTTGCTCAGCCTTGAGACAGGGGTGAGAGGCTTTGTCTTGCATCAGTTTGGTATACCAAATTTTGTTGACTCCCCAGAGAAGATCTTACCCCCTCCTAGGAGTGTATTGGGGGTGGGAAGGGTGGGAGGCGGGGATGTATCAGAAGAAGAGGAGAGAGGGGGAATTGAGGTTGCTATGTAAATTAAAAAATAAATTTTTTAATTAAAAAAGCCAAAACAATTTACATTGAAAAACTGTAAACTATAAAAAGCTGTTGAAACAAAGTATAGTAGGAAGGCCTTGGGATGCTTACCAGTACTCTAGTGCTTGAATCTCCAGGAGGCCAATGTTTCTCTTTACAATTACTCATTAACTTTATTGTTTTGTGTTCTTTATCACATGTACATTATATTTCAATTATATTCTAAAATAACAATAATGCTCAGTGTAAATAGCAAAATCTTTACTTAAAAACTATAAAACCTATCCATTCCCTCAAGAAAGAAGGAATCTAAAACAAAATAAGGCTATTATCTGAATATAGATAAATATACCATGTGGGGAAATAAACAAATAAATCATTTATTATGAAAAAGCTCTGCATTAACACCAGTTGTGAACTTAAGAAGCAAATATTTTGTGATTGGGATTCCTCATTCAGGATAGTATCTTCTAGTTCCGTCCATTTGCCTACAAAGTTCAAGATTCCATTTTTTTTTTGTCTTTGTTTTTATTGCTGCGTAGTACTCTATTGTGTAAATGTACCACGTTTTCTCCATCCATTCTTCAACTGAGGGACACTCAGGTAGCATCCAGGTTCTTGCTATTACAAATAATGCTGCTATGAATATAGTTGAACAGAGAGGGAGTTAGGTGGAAGAGGACAAGAGAGTTTGGCACGAGAAAGCAGGAAGATAGAGACAGAGAAAGAATAGAGGAGAGCAAGAAAAGAAATACCATAATAGAGGGAGCCATTACAGGATTTAAGATAAATCTCAATCTAGGGAAATTGCAGAGATCTACAAGGATGACCCCAACTAACAATCTATGCAATGGTGGAGAGGCTACCTTAAATACCTTTCCCCAATAACGAAATTGATGACTACCTTATATACCATTCTAGAGCCTTCATGTAGTAGCTGAAGGAAGCAGAAGCAGATTTCCACAGTTAAACAGTCAGCTGAACTCTGGGAATTCAGTTGCAGAGAGAGAGGAGTGATAAGCAAAAGGGTCAAGACCAGGCTGGAGAAAGTCACAGAAACATCTGACCTGAACAAGGGGGAGGTAATGGACTCCAGTCTGACAGCTGGGAAACTAGAATAGGACTGACCCAAAGTCCTTGTAAGTGGGTGTTAGTTAGGAGGACTGTGCAGTCTATGGGGGCCTCTGGAAGTGGATCAGTATTTATCCCTAGTATAGGAATGGATGTTGGGAGTCCATTCCACATAAAGCGATATTCCCTCAGTCTAGAAACATAGGGAAGGCCTTGCTCCACATAGAAGGCCTCACACTCCCTGGGGAGCAAAAAGAGCATGGGATGGGGGCTGGTGGGGGAAGAGGGGAGGGTTGGAGGGTGTGAGAACTGGGATTGACATGTAAAGCAAGCTTGTTACAAATTTAAATTTAAAATAATTATCAAAAAGAAAGAAAATACAAAAATGTAAAAAAGGAAGTAAATGTTTTAAAGCATGTGAAACCCAAATTATTTAAATTTCTTAATAAAATTAATAATTGGGATAAAAGAAACATGGAAATGGGAGGTATTCAAACCAGACAGGAATCTTTGACCCTGAGATGATTTGCTAGAATTTCTGTTATCATAAACGTTGTGCCTTTAAATATGTTGACGTTCTCCTTGCTCAGTTTCTGGACATATCAAATAAAACCTCAAAGGGAAGGGTGGAGTGAGAGTGGTCAGAATGGAAAAAAAAATAGCACAGACAGTTAAGATGGACTGTGTTAATTTCTATTTAATGTTACTTTTGTTTGAACTCTGGGTAATCTGCTTACGTTTTCAATCTTATTATTCTCTTCTGCCTTTGTGTATAGAATATGTATAGTAATTGTAATTAGTTGATATCATGCAGGTACACACAAACACATACAAGAAAAGGAGAATACTAAGATACATTCATTGTAATCACTCAGATGTTCCTCTGATGTGCCACTCTTCAACTAAACTTATTAAATTTCACAGAGGGAAACTCTAAGATTATTAACTGCTTTACAGAATGAAAGCAATAGATTTTAGCTTGAGCAAGAGCCTAAGGAAGACCGTTTGTCAATAATGATTTTCTACTGTATTTATTTTTATTTTTCCTCAACACTGCTGAATGTACAAAATCTAATACACACCATATGCTGATAGTTAAAATGCATATAAGAGCTAAAGGAATATGAGATAATCATATTCTGGTCAACAATTGAAGTCAAATTATTGAAGGAAGTGTATGTTTCCAGGCTAGTTTGCATTTCAGATAAATAGTAATAAAATAAAAAGTATATTGTACAAATACCATAAACATTTTGCATCCAGAATTTATGCAAGTCCTATGCATTGCAAATCATGCTCAATTTTCAACTAGTATTTTAAGAAGTTAATTGATAATGGATTTGTGAATGATTTTTTTTTAATTTGCTGTGTTTCTTCAGTATCCACAGATACAAGTTCAAACCCCTGAACTTGATTAGACAACCATAAAACTCAGTCACTGTCTACATAGTAACCCCCATCTTTAATGGCGCCATCTCACCAGGCAAAAGTAACTGTGCGGCTTGTTCCTGGTATTTAAAGTGATTAGTTCTCAAGAAATCATTGTGTTCCTATTTATGATCATTGCCAATTTAATACATCGGAATAAGGTCCTCTTGCTTATCTTTTAGGACCAAATAGATTCATTTCCTCCTTTAAGAAATATTAACATTTCCTCTAGGGAAATCCAATGTCACTTTGCTAATCACAGTACATTTTGTACACAGTGCTAATGGGTGTGTATATCACTATCACTGCATTCACAATAGGTCTTGCTAAGTAGAAAAAGGCCTTCAATTTGAGACAGAGTGAGGCAGGTATTGCAGAGGTTTGAGATTGGTGACTCAAAAAGAGTTGAAGCAAGGAAAGAAAGAAAAGGGTAAAGTAATATAATATAATATATATGTGTGTGTGTGTGTGTGTGTGTGTGTGTGTGTGTGTGTATTTACCAGTGTATGTTTGTATGTGTGTGCCTTGTGTTTGTGTATATGTGAGTCCAGTGTGTGTGTGTATATATATATATATATATATATGTATATATATATATATATATATATGCCTTGTGTTTGTGAATTTTATATGTGAATCAGGTGTATGCATATGTAAGCCATGTGTATGTGTGTGTATGAGTCACATGTGTGTACGTGTGAGTGAGGTGTATGTGTGTGTATGAGCCATGAGTCATGAGCCATGAGTATGTGTACACATTCATGTGTGAGAGTGCAGGTGTATCTGTGCCACACAAATAGAATTCAGAAGACAACCTCAGGTGTTACTCCTCAGGGTCTTCCTGGTTTGGGACAGGGTCTCTTTGTTGTTTGCAGATGCATTCCACTGGTAACTGGTCCACAACCTTTTAGCAGGTCTCCTGTCTCTGCCTCTTATCTGGATTGTAGTAGCATTGGGATTGCACACTTGGGATACTAAGCCTGGTTTTCAGTGAATTCTGAAATTTGACACAGGTTCTCATGATTACCTGGCAAGTGTTCATCCATCCTGAAAAGAAAACCTCTTAAAAAGGAACCATCCAGATTCATTGAAATATCCAATTGTATATTGTAGTGCCAGATTCACAGATTGATTTAATACGTAGAAAAGATATGTGGAAATGATTGGTAGTCAAACCATAATTTCTAAAGAGGAGTGTCTTCTAATTGTAATCAGTCAGTACTTATCCTAAAGTGTTTTCTGATCATATATTGCTAAAACTAATGTTATCAATATTTAGTCCAATAACATTTGACAAATTTTAAGGAAAATATTCTGTTGTCTACCATATCTTTGTGAGTTAAAGTTTTATGTGTAACCTATCTTTTACAATAACGAAGATAAACCATAACCATGACTATCTGTCTTTAACTCCATCAAAGTCATCAGAAGGATAATACAGGCCTAAAGTGTCTAGCAGACTCTTCAGCAAAGCAGAAAATTTTAAACTGTCTACCTGTATTGGCAGATTTCCAGTCACTTTTCTCTGTGTCCTGCAGTATGTCTGGCAGACTCTTCCATGAAGCAGGAACCCTGTAGTATTGTCCCACCTTGTTTTGCAAGTTCATCAGTCACTTTCCTATGGGTCCTGCATGTCTAGTTTACACAGCATGTAGTCATGCAGTAGAGAAGATCAGTTTCATGCCCAAATGGCTAGTCTTGCTATGTCAAAGGAAAACTCTATTACTACTTTATTAATTGCCCATCTTCCTCTCTGACTTAATTGGTGTTGCCAGGAGCAGTTGTGCATCACTGTCAAGAAAAACCCTAAACCATTTAAAATGCCATAATCTGTAGGTTTTTGAAAAGTTTGGAAGAATACCTATCCATTTGAAATATATCTCAGTATATCTAGAAAATCTAATTAACATAGCTATAACTTTTAGTTGACTATATATAATCTGAATTTAACTATACATTACAATTTTAAATGAGCTGTATAAACACAATATCTAAAAAAGAGGAGAAATATACATACAACAAAATTAACCTAAAATTTATATCAATAAATCAAAATCCATACCAATTCAAAGTATTCATTTCTACATCATATTCTACCTTTCTTTTAGAAGGATATTGACTGTGACCATTAATCATTTATAAGCAAACTAGTTTAAATGAAAATGAACATTGAAAAACAATATTTGGGACTTGACAAGTTTTCAGGGCAGAGATGAGTACAGAATATGATGTTTTAGGAAGAATAGCTAGCAAATGAACATTCTATTAGGAGATTTTGTTAACTATTGTTTTTCATAAGCAGAACTTACCTAGACATCAATATAAAATATTGACATGTTTTCAGACTCTAATTGAAAAAAAAACTGCTTTTAATTTGGTATTCTAAGATGAATTACTGGTAACCAGACAAAAATCAAGATCAAAAGGCATAAACGCATACAAGATTAAAAATCTATCTTTATGGTTCAAAAATGCCTGGGAAAAATCCTCTAGGTAGCTCTGATTATGACATTATTAAATTCAATGATGTGGAGCAGAACAAAATTCTATTAATTAACCACTAGTTACTAAAACTTGAAAGAGAAATTTGAAAGAAGTAAAAGCTGTAGATAAGAGAAAATATCAAATGCCTTAGTTTATGAGGCAATAATGACTAGGAATCCCATGCAATACTTAATGGGAAACAGAGGGAAGTTTTAAGAATCAATGTGGGTAGGATCTTGAAAATAAGCTTGCCATAACAAATTTGCTGTTAGTAATGATATCACAAGGAGAATAGACACCCAAGTGTAAACAAAGGAAATCAAGGAAATCAAGTAATGTAATCTTTGGGAAAACAAAAAAACAAAACAAGAAAGCACTGTCGTGGTCTTTTTTTTTTTTTTTTTTTTTACTCAAAGAAGTGTGTTCAGGATCTGCTTAAAGCTTTTGAGGCTTGATTTGTACATGGAGAGGAGAGGCTAGATTGATTAAGGAAGAACTTAAAACAGACACTTCACCATACTGATTTGAGTTCTAGGCACAACATATGCACAGTACTAAAAACACAGTTATGCAAAGTTGACAAACTAAATGTAGCTACACACATGGTTTCTTAGTATCTACCAGAAGATATCACCAAGAAGTTGATGGAAACTACTACAGTCAGCCACCTTTCTCTGCTTTGCCCCTTGTTAGCCATCACCACACTGCACCATTCTGGATCTGCTTTGAGTTCTAACCAGAACTTTAGGAATGGAACCATAGAGCCTATTAACCCCATGCCAATTAAACACTCTTACCCAAAGCTAGACCACCTGTATAAGAACCTAGAACCCTACTGAAAAAGTCTTCTAACATCAGTCACCTATCCCAGCCTGCTTTCCTATTATTGGCCATCATAACTTCTCTACTAAGCCTATCCTCCTTGATGTCTGAATATCAATTTCCAATGAAAATTGAAGGTAGTGTAGCTCAGCTCAGTGGTGCCTGTCCTACTTTCAGTCACTTCAGCAACCACTCAGAATGTTTTGTGTTACAAGAAAGTATTAGTAGGTCAGCTATTGATTTGGTAAGGCTTGAAGAAAGAACTATCCAATACTATTTTGATTTCCAAAAGTTAATTGGCATCTAGTCATTGCAAGCTTTAGGCTATTGCTTGCAAAAAGTATTTGAGAAAAACACTCAGGCTAAGGAGGAAAAAAAGAATAGCTGAATACTTCTCAGAGTGTTGGTGTATTTAAGATGAACTCTCCAAAGATGAGTATTCATATAGACTGTGGTGTTTTGAATGATCATGGTCCTCAATGACAACATGTTTGAATACTTGGTCTCCAGTTAGAAGACCTGTTTATGGAGGATTAAAGAGGAATGACATTTGTTGAAGAGTTGTGTCTCTGAAATAGGGGGTAGGGGATGGTGAGTGGTTAGGCTTCAAAATATCAGTCCTTACCTAGTTATCACTCTCTGCCTCATGGTTATGGATCAAGATGTAAGTTCTTAGCAACTAGTCCATCATGATGCCTGCCTGCTTGTCTGAAACCAAGCTCCCAGTCAGGATATTTGTGGTCTCTAACCATTTGAAAATGTTACATCCCAGTAAACTCTTTCTTCATTATGTTGCCTTGGTCATAGTGCCAAATAATTGCAATATAAAAGTATCTAAGAAAGAAGATGATAACAGAGAGAGGGGCATTGCACTGTCAAACTTGATCATGCTGATGTGGGGGAATAGGAAATACTGGGGGCTTTAGACAAGGGAAAGTGATCAAACAATCTAAGGAGGGCTTAATGAGTCATGTGAGTTACTGGGATAAAGTACGGCCTAGTAGGAGCTTGGAAGACAGTAGTGATGAGAGTAATGTGGACTATGGAGGCCAAGTTCACAAAATTTCAAAGTGAACACTATTAGCAACTAGGCTGGAGACTTGTGATATTTTAACAAAGGCATAAAGTGCAAGCCAGTAGTAGCACTCCTCCACCCTCTACCTCCTCTATATAAATTCCTGCCTCCTTGCTCAGACCCTGGTTCACTTCCTGCCCTGACTTTCTTCAAAGTTGGACTATGATTGGACATTTAAGCCAAATAAACCCTTGTACTCCCCTTTCCTTTTTTTTTTTTCATAGTGTTTTCACCATAGCAATAATAACACTAACTAGGACACTGAATATTCATGCCTTTTAAATAATAAAATCAGTAGGGTGAACATATATCATGAAGGCGTAATAGCTGTGTTTACCCAATTAGGCCAACAGCGATCTTCTTCACTCTGATAAGTCTGCAAACCCTATAGCTGCTAGGTCCACCTGAATGGATGGAGTTCAATTTTGTGGTGAAGGGAAGTTTTCTGGAGAATTGTGGGCTTTGTACTAATGTCAGAAGACCAAAGAAACTAGGTACTGATGTTAGTGAAGGCCTCCATTAGCAGAGGTAACAGGGTGGACACATTCAGTTGTTAGGAGCAAGAATAGCCAGTCAAAAAATCAGCACCTTTCCCTTGGATCTATGTGGAAGGCACTGCCCTTTAGAGGAGGGTGTTCTGCTTCCGTTGATCTTTTCTGAGCACACCCTTACAGACTTATGCAGGAGTGTGTGCTTTATTGGACTACAGATCTTATCCAGTTGGCAACCAAGGTAACCACCATAGCTACCCACATTTACAGATCTACAGGAAATAAGCATATCACCATGGTCAAGCATTTTATATTAACCAGAGAAGAATGAACCTGTTTAATTAGTTAAAACCCAGACTCAGAAGTTCTTGTTTTATTTTAAGGAAATTCAACTGTTCATCTTCTCATACTTTCCCCACTTTTTTATTCATTTCATTTTTTATTCATCAAAAAGCAAAACAAAGCAAACACAAAATAGAACAGGGGCCATGAGAAAAAAACAAAGGTGAGTCATGAGATTTCATCTAAGGCTATTCGTGCAGCATGGTCACTGGGAACCAAGTAGAGTACATGGTGAATAGCAAAGTCTTATGCTTTCAGAGTGCCAATTCTCATCCTCATTAGGAATACATTATAAAACCACTAACAATTCTTACAAGGTAGCCACAGAAGCTTCGCTATATTATTATACTTGAACTGTAAACTATAGAGTATGGGAATTTTTATTTACATAAAGCAATGACTACAGTGTCAAGTATTTCTTAGATACAAAAAATAATCCCCTTCATTTCAGTATATTGAAAATAGATGTGGACTTTTTTCTGAAAATGATAATGACTTGATCTGTGACAAAAACAAATGCCTGCAATCTATTATACAGATTTAATTTTCATCTCACTACATTGTATCCCATGGACATTTCTATCTAGTCTTTAATTAAACATGATTTGCACAAATTGAGGTCAGTTTTCATTTAGACTGCACACAGTGTTAATTATAGTGCAAATAGCCATCATCAGTGAAAGAGCTGCATTACACTAATGCATAAACGTTTCTGTGTAACTGCTGTCCACTCTTTAATTTCACATGTTACTGGGTAAGTACACAAGGGATGACTGGCTAAATTTTCTATTGTATTAAGTATGTAATTCATTTAAGGTTCTTATGAATTTCTTATTTAATGAATTTTGTGATTTAAAAACCTGGAAAATAAGTATACATTTAAATGCTAAGCATATCCTTTGTTGTCATAGTTGTCGTCTGTCTATAAAATATTTTAAGTTCAGCAGGTGTAACTACTCGATTTAATATCTGGATAATGGTGTTGGCTTGCTTTGGAAGAATCACATAACCTTTTTCAGATGGTGAAAATTCCATTCCTCTGAAATTAAAGCACCAGTAGTGTTTGATTGAGCTGCTTCAGTGTATTTGAAACTCAAAATGACAATATTCAATGTCTTCTACTCAAAAGTGAAATTATATGTTACAACTATTAATGTCAAGCCTAAAATTTTTTCGTACTGTTATTTCATTTATTTCTCAAGTCAACAACAGAAAGGTTTCATTGGCACAATCTAAACAGGGTAAGAGTAAACTGGCCTGGCCTGGTCTAAGCTTTCAGTGCTAAAGAATTACCAAATTAGGTCAAGTGGCATAAATATTCCTTATTATCTGTTCCCATCCATGATTTTTAGATTTGGGAAACCCACACTCTCTTCAAATGGACAAGGCTTGTGCACATGAATACAATTTCATATCTTCAGAATTGTGACTTTTCATGGTCTCCTGCTTGGAAATGCCACTTATATCTTGTCCTCATTTACATGGATTAACCTGTACTCTCAAATCCAAAATCAAATTATATTTTTATTTGGTCTTCTTCAGACATAAATATGCAGTTTTATCTTTCTTCTGTATATAAAGAAATAACAATTTCTATATTAATTCATAAGACAAATGATACAATCAATCTTAGAATGAAGCTTCAATTTATCAGTCATTGACATCAGATCATCAAGGATCCATTTAAGTAGATATGATACAAAGAAAGACATATTGGGCAGGGACCAGAGTGACCAAAGTTAATCATTGTCAAAAACTAAACTTAAAATTAGTGGTATAGTGATTTCCATCACTCTGAAAATAATTAAAATTGGGATCACACCAAAAAGCTGAGAATTTCATCAGATATCAAAAACAAAGATAACACAATGGAAAGATGGTTCACAGATTCAGTGTGTTTGTTACTCTTTCAGAAAAATATAACACTGTTCCTAGGACCCACATCAGCTGGCTCAACTGCTTGTAACTTCAGCAAATCCATCACCCTCTCCTAGCTGACATACACACTATACTCAAATGCATGTATGCATACATACATAAATATATGGATACATACATGTAGTAGGCTTTTTTGGAGGCTGCTAGTTCAATCAATCAATCAATCAATCAATCAGTCAATCAAAACCTGACACAGACTCTTCTTTCATTGTTTGTTTGTTTGTTTGTTTTTAGAGATGGGTTTCTCTGTGTAACAGCCCTAGCTATCCTGGAACTAGCTCTGTAGACCAGGCAGGCCTCAAAATCAGAGATCCACTTGCCTCTGCCTCTCTGGTGCTGGGATTAAAGGCAAGTGCTATCACCACCTTAAGTTTTTTTCTAACTAGCTCTTATAACTTAAAGTAACCAATTTCTATTCATCTACATGTTGCCACATGACTTGTGGCTTTCACCTCTCCTGCATACCTTGTTCCTTCTAGTCTGGCTGGTGACTTTGCCTTTTTTTCTTCTCAGAACTCACTCTCTCCAGAAATCCTGGCTATACCTCCTGCTTAGCTGTTGACTATTTAGATTTTTATTAAACCAAACATAGTGACATATCTTTACACAGTGTAGTCAAACATCTCACAACACATACATGCAGACAGACTTATAAATACAGATACAAAAAGAGTTAAATACATTTTAAATATTCACATTCATTTTTCTGTTGTCCAAAGATAGCATGGAAATGAGTGTAAGTCACTGAATGGTTTCTTTTTGCATGTTTTTATATCATGTGTAATGTTGATATAGCAAAGGTAAGTCCTTCTAGTAACCCTAACTTTAGAAACTCATGAATGAAATTAGGAAGTGATCATCATTTACACTTATTATATTTTACATATAATGAGCTTTAGCTATTAACTCTAATTTGCTTCCCGTCAAAGGCAAACTATTTAGATACTAAACCTCTCTGTCAGTTAGAATTTTAATGAATTAAGATGAAATGAGATAGTGTTATTTGGCAGTTATTGCTGCTAAATAGATTTGAGATCTTGTAAAATATATCAATTCATCTCTCCATCAAGGTTAATTTGTTTGATTTAATTCTAAAGATGCACCAAATATTTCCCCAAACTACTCATATTTACTTTCAAAATTGTAGAATGGCTTAAGTCTGTCGGCATTTCATATGGATTCTCAATTCTATTTGAAATTAATTTAATTTTTTAAGTAAAATGTTAGTTTAAGCAACATTTGTGTTATTGAAATTTGTGCACATAAACTCAAAGAAGTAACATTATATTACTTGTATTTTAGAATTGTATTTAGGATACCTATATTTTTCTAACATCCATTCATTGTGCTTTTTGCCTCAGATATAAATGAATGTGAAGCTGAACCTTGCAGAAATGGTGGAATATGTACAGACCTCGTTGCTAACTATTCCTGTGAATGCCCAGGGGAATATATGGGAAGAAATTGTCAACACAGTAAGTGTTATTATGTAAATACATTTGCACACACACCTGCTTTCACTTATATGGACCTAAGTCAGTATCATCTGCTTTGAGAATGCATGACTGATTGAAGTGGCTCATTGAACATGTGTTCTTCTTACTCCACATATTCTCTGAGGGTATTATTCAGTCCACAGACATGAATAATCTGAGAAAAAAAAAAGACAGCATTCCATCAGATACCCAGGCTTATTTCTACATCGGTGCTATTTCACATGTCAATATGCGTAACAATGAAACTTAAGCCAACAAAGGGAGATACTTTGGATTGGAAAACTAATGGGAACAAACTCAATTGCAATTAATATGTGGAGATAAAACAGAATGCATCTGAGGTGGCATCTACATAAGCAAGAATATTACATGCAAATTCTTGTTCTTGGGACTCATGATTCTGATATTATGGCTCTAATGACACAATAACTATTTATTCAAAATGGTAAAAAAGGAGGACAAAATTATTCCTCAACAATTTAGTATTTAATTAAAGGTGGGAAGTGATAGGACTGTCGTCAATGAAATGGAACCTACCTTGAAGCAAACTCATTTAGCGGTAACACTAATAACAGTATTTTTTAATTGTAGGGCATTAATGAAACTTAATAAAGTATTGATTTTATGATATTATGCCTTCTGATTAATATCATAACTTAATGAAAATTCATAATAATTATGAAGATTGATATTCATATATAGAAACTGAGACTGGTATTTGTTATGTTTTCCAATTCTCATAATGTAAGTGGCAGGATCCAGTCTCTGATTTCTCAGTTATCTAAGTTCCTCTGAATGGAAGGTCCCACTATCTACAAAATTCCTGTGAATAAACACACAATATTAGTGCATGTTGCCTCTCTCTGTCTTGCAATGATCTTACATAAACAAATGGAAATGAGAATGATAAAGTAGAACTACCAAAATAAGAATGATAAAGTAAAACTTATTTCTATTTAGCAACTGTTTCTATAGAGGCACATCTCGATTATTTTACATCATTTATTTTTCATTCATTTCAAATAACCTAACAGGAACATTGGAATGTTACTATTGAGTAACTACTACTAACAAGACTTGAACATAAATGCAAAGTTAAAAGTGTGAATAAGTGTTGAGTAACAAAAGAACAGGTACAGTACATGCTTTCCACATGTGGGTGGAGGTAGGTGTCTTGGTTTGACTATCAGTGTTGAAGAACTAGACTCATTTCCTATTGCTTAGGTGAACTGACTTTGTCAAGTATAACTAAACAAACAAACAAACAAACAAAAACAACAATGAAGGAGCTCATTTTACATCTTAAACTATCTGCGGTTTTCCCTCCTCTTGTATAGCACTTTCTTTTTAGGCTTTCTCTATGTTAAAGCAGATTTGTCAATACAATTAAATGAAACATTTGAATCATTGGTGACATAGTACATTTAAAGGTAAAAATATTTATTCATTTTAGTTAAGCAAACTTAAGATATTTAAGTGAAAGTTAATAAATATAAAACTAAATATATGAATTATGTATCATAAAGTATGGCTCATTTACTATAGCTAAATGTATTATTGCTTAATGAGAAATAAATGTGTATCTTATTTTTTATGATTTGATGTACAAATATAAGGTTATCATCTTGCAAATTACTTGTTTTAAAGTTTGACCAAAATATAGTTATTTCAAATATTAAGATTGACTCTACCCTGGGGTTTATGTATCACACCCTTAATCCTAAAATGAAGAGTGTGAAGGCAGAAAATTTCTGAAAATTTAAGGTTACCTGATCTACAGAGTAAATTCCAGCTTTGTCAAGACTAGATAGCAAAATCCTTTCTTGTCACCTCCTTCCTACAATAAAAAGCAACACTCAGCATTTGACATGGAAATGCCTATCAGGTGTTAGAAATGATTAACTGTATTTCCCAATATATGACTAGAAGTTGTTTATTAATTATAACTATAGTTGGGTTAAGGCAAAATAAATCATTTTATGTTAGATTTTTGTATAGTTCATAAAACATGCTTGCTTTAATAAGTATTATTTTCCATTTCTTTATTGTATTATAGATTAAAGTTTGTTGTTCATTATTTTTAAAGAAATTACTTTTGATTGACATCAATATTATTAGGTGGTCTTATATTTATTACATTATTACAAAATTCCACTAATTAAAGTCTTTGTGTAGACTCCCTTGATTATTTTAAATGACAGGCTCGGGAGCTCAGGAGGCCATTTTCATAAATGGAGAAAAGTGATGATGTTCTGCAATGATAAACCCATCTTTATGAGAAGAGATATGTTTTGTCATGTGTGTTTACCTGGATGTGATATTTAAACCAGAATGGAGCAATGAAAATTGAGAGCATATTAGTTAACTAATTTAAAAATAACTGGACTTGATTTCATTCGTTAGGTTTTGTGGCTCACAACAACCATGTGCATTTCCCTCTTGACTGTTTAAATATGACATGATTAAATTTCATGAATGACACTCAAATGCATTTTCATCTCAGGCATTATTTTTGGAAATTAAAGTAGTTACCGATGGAGCTCGTCCAATGCATAACTCCTGAACATTTTGCCAAAAAGACTTAAGACTCAAATGATTCAGGGGGTACTTATTAAAACAAACACTAAACTCTTTAATAGAAATTAAGGTGATGCTTAAAAATGTCAAATTGATCTAGCTTTTCAAATGAACAAAATGGTGTAGGTAATTCTGTTGTCCTTTACTCTAAAAACTCTACCTATGATTTTAACAAAAGATGATTTATGTGGACATATTTTGAAAATTTAAAATTATACTTATTTATCTCCATTTTGAGCAGCCACCATGGGGACTTTGACCACCAAAGGAAGTAATTTTTTGTAAATACCACAACACATATAAATATCTACTTTTTACTTGTGCATGTGTGTATTTGTATTTTTTGCTACAAGAGTGTATGAGCATGAACAGATATCTTTCTGTTAACACAGGCTTACTCAGTAAAAGCTACTCAAACATTTTATGAGTCCATGTGAAAGGTATGTCACATCCTTAACACTTGATGGATGATCTTGTGAAGATAAATTTTAATGACAAATATTTTTAATGAACTATATCTTTTTATCTTTGGTCATTTAATAATATTAGTTTTAGTTTCAGGTAGCATTGTGTGTCAAACACTTTTGGAAGTAATTTAGGAACTGACTTGCTTAATCCTCCCAGCAACATTTGAAACAGGTTTTATCTCTTTCTAGTTCCACATTGCAGAGAAAATTAAGCTAGTGAGTGATTAAGTAATTTCTTAGGTATGCATGCATAGAAAACTACGTGTCCTGAATCCCAGCTAACTACAGCTACATAACCTGCTACCCTACATATGCTATTACCCTGACACTTGTGGAACAAAGGAATGATTTTGTTATACCACATACTTTCAAGTGACTGCATTTGAGGAGTGACATTAAGTGTAGTGGCAATGCTGGAGGAAAGGACACAGGCTTTGCATTCAAATAGAATTGGAATTCAAATTCTCACTTCTGCTATTCCTTTTTATATGCTATGAGGAAGTTAATTACTCCTTTTAAGCCTCAAATTTCTACTGCTAAACAGTACATTAGTAGCATATACCAATTGTTTTGCAAGAAACCTACATTAACAAATACCATAAACGTCACAAGAATTTTTTAGTTATTACAAATGATATTAGTGAAAACTCATGATATCTTTAAATATATATGTTATAACTATTTAACTTGTATTTTTACCACATGCATATGTCACCCACATTAAATAACTGAGTATATGCGATTGAGAACAATATTTACAGAAGGGAAGAATAATGCCTCAGATGAACTGATTTTAAGGGCTATGAAGTTAAGACAATCAGGAGGCATCACCATGTTTACAAGGACAACTAATTTTTAAAATAAAATTTTATTTAAATTAAAAATAATCTTATTTTACATACAAATCCCAGTTCCCTCTTCCTTCCACTCTCCCATGCCCCATCCACTCCCTAGGAAGAGTGAGTCCTCCCATGGGAGATCAACAGAGTCTGTCACATCATTTGGAGCAGGATGTAGGCCTTCCCCCACATATCTAGGCTGAGAGAGTATTTATCCATAAGGAATGGGCTGCCAGCTATTAGTCCAGAGGTCCATTAGCTCCCCCCTTGTTCAGGTCAGCTGTCTCTGTGGATTTCTGTGGCCTGGTCTTGCCTCCATTTTCTTATCACTCCCCCCTCTCTACAACTGGATTTCAGGAGTTCAGCTCAGTGCTTAGCTGTGGTTCTCTGCTTCTGCTTCCATCAGCTACTGGATGAAGGCTCTATGATAACCTTTAAAGTAGTCACCAATCTCATTATAGGGGAAGGACATTTAAGGCAACCCCTCCACTATTGCTTAGATTCTGTATATGTTCCTAGTGCCAGATTTCTCTTTAAACTTATAAAGGCTCCCTCTGCCAACGTATCTCTTTCCTTGTTCTCTCTCTCTGTTCTTCCCCCATCTCAAACTTCCTAAGCCCTCATTTTCTCCTCCCTCCTCTCCTTCTCTCCTGCTGTACCTCTCTCCCCACTCACCTACACTTTCCCCACTCACCCTGGGCTCATAATTGGCTCAAGAGATATTATCCCTTTCCACTTCTCTGGGGAACTATGTATGTCTCTTGTAGGATCCTCCTTTTTACCTAGCTTCTCTGTAGGTGTGAATTGTAGGCTGGTAATCCTTTGCTCTGTGTCTAATATCCACTTATGAGCGAGTACATACCATGTTTATCTTTCTGTGTCTGTGTAACCTCACTCTGTATTGTTGTTTTTAGTTCCATCATTTGCCTGCAAATTTCAAGGTTTCATTGATTTTTCCCTGCTAAGTAGTTCTCCATTTTGTAAATGTACCACATTTTCTTTGTCCTTTCTTTGGTTGAGGGTCATCTAGGTTGTTTCTAGTTTCTGGCTATTACAAATAATACTGCTATGAACATTGTGGTACTGATGTGCCTTTTTGGGTATATGCCAATGAGTGGAATTGCTGGACCATGAAGTAGACTGATTCCCACTTTCCAGAGAAACTGCCATACTGATTTACACATTAGCTGTACAAGTTTGCACTTCCACCAGCAACGGAGTATTTCCCTTTCTCCCCATCCTCTCCAGCACACACTGTTTTTGATGATTTGATTAGCATCTCACTGATGGCTAAGATATTGAGCAATTGCTAGAGTGCCGTTCAGCCATTTGAGATTCCTCTATTGAGAATTCTCTATTCAGTTTTTTATTGGATTATTTGGTGATTAGATAAATAGCTTCTTAAGTTATTTGTATATTTTGGAAATCAGGCCTCTGTCAGATGTGAGTTTGGTAAAGATTTTTTTCCATTCTGTGGGCTGCCATTCTGTCTTGTTGACTGTGCGCTTTGCCTTACCGAACCTTTTCAATATCAGGAGGCCCCATTTATTAGTTGTTGCTGTCAGTATCTGTTCTACTGGTGTTGCTCAGGAACAACATCTGTACCAATTCATTCAAAGGTACTTCCCACTTTCTCTTCTAAGAATTTCAATTGGCCAAATTTATGATGATGTCTTTAATCCATTTTGATTTAAATTTTGTGCATGGGGATAGATGTGGATCTATCTGCAATCTTCTACATATCAGTATCCAATTATGCCAACACTATTTGCTGAAGATGCTTTCTTTTTTCCATTGTATAATTTTAGTTTCCTTGTCAAAAAATGAGGTGTTCATAGGTGTGTGGATTAGTATCAGGGTTTTCAATTATATTCCATTGGTCTACCTGTCTATTTTTGTGATAATATCAAGCAGTTTTCATTACAATAGCTCTATAGTATAGCTGGAAGTCAGAGATGGTGATGCCTCTGGAAGTTCCTTTATTACACAGGGTTGTTTTGGCCATCTTGTTTCTTGGTTTTTGTTTTTCAAATAAAGTTGAGTATTGTTCTTTCAAGGTCTGTGAAGAATTGTGCTGGGATATTGATGGGGAACTCATTGAATCTGTACATTTCTTTTGATAAGATTGCCATTCTTACTATGTTGATCCTACCTATTCAAAGACATGGGAAATCTTTCCTTTTTCTGTTATCTTCTTTAATTTCTATCTTTAAATACTTAAAGATCTTGTCATACTGGTCTATCACTCTCTCCATATCACTTCAATATTGTTCTTGAAGTCTAGCTAGAGCAATATGACAACAAAAGGAGATTATGGGGGATACAAACTGAAAAGAAAGAAGTCAAACTTTCAATATTTTCAGATGATATAATATGACAAATTAAACCAACTGAAATCACTGCAGGGGACAGCACTTACTAACTTTTTCTTGCTTACTCTAAAACATAAAGTCAACATGTCTTCTAAACCACAACCCCCCCCCCAGTTATTCATTCATGTTTGTGTGTTTGTGGCTGTTTTAAGCTATAAGTGTTCCTGATTCAATTATCTTAGTGAATGGGAAACATGATCAGCATAGATAAATAATGTGGTATGTTCTTACATGATAAATACAAGTATCAATTATGGCTCATAAGATATAGCATTTAAGAAATTCAGCAGTAAAACAATCCAAGCATACATTTTTTAAACATAAAAAAACTATTCTAAGGAAGTTGAGAATAGCATAAGTTAGGATATGATATTGGTGGTGGGCTGAAGAAAGTTCACAAGTTATGGCTAGAAAAAATAAGTTCTGGAGTGTTGCGGCATGTTGTTCCCCGCCGGCCGCTACTGATCCTGCCGCCATTGTCCACAGCCATGTGTGCCCCAAATAACACTCAGAGACTCTGTATTTGATACAATCCTGTTGGCCAGTTACCATTACTGTTTATGGGCTAGCTCTGTCTTAATTATTAACCCATTTCTACTTATCTAAGTATTTCCACGTGGTCGTCTTATCGGGGAGCCGCGGCATGCATCCTGCTTCTTTCCTGGATTATATATTGACTCCTGCCCACTACTTCCTCTTTCCTCCTCCTGGTCTCCTAGCCCCACCTATCTTGTTTTCCTTTGGCCATAGGGCTTTATTAACCAGTATGAGAAACATATATACAGAATAACATCTCCCATCATCTCCTTTTTTCTGTCTAAAATAAAAGAAGGGGTTTAACCTTAACATAGCAAAATGTACCGTATAACAGTTATCAAATAAGAATCATTAACATTTTGTAAGACTTTAAGGAAATATCATCTATCCTATCTTTGTGAGTCTAAAGTCCTATATGTAACTTATCTTTAACCCTAACTAAGGAAAACTATATCCATAACTACCTGTCTTCAACTCCATCAAAGACCACAGATGGAGACAACTCATTACCTGGTCTGTCACCCGAAATTCTTCTTTAATGTTCCATCTTCAGCCCATAGTCTGTGTCCAGACTCCTCAACAAAGCAGGAAACTTTAAACTGTCCACCTGTAAAGGCAGTTTGTCAGTCACTTTTCTCTGTGTCCTGTAGACTATCTGGCTGTCAGGCAGCCTCTTCCATGAAGCAGGAATCTGTAGCAATGTCCATCTTGCATCAGTAGTCACCTTTTTGTGGGTCCTGCATGTCCAGTTTCTACAACATAAAGTCAAACAGTCCAGAAAAGCAGTACCTTGCCCAAATGGCTAGTCTTGCCATATTAGAAGCAAACTCCATAACACGTTTTTTCGATATCCATCTGTCTTTCTGATATAGTTGGTGTTACCAGGAGCAGTTGTGCCTCACTGTCAAGAAAATCCCTAAACCATTTTAAATGCCATATTCTGTAGGTCTTTGAAAGGTTTGAAGAATGTCTATCCATCTCAAATACATCTCTGCATATCTAGAAATCCTAACTAACTTAACACCAAGTTTTAATTATCATAGGTAACTCTCAATAATCTGTACTAAATTATACATTACATTTCTAAATGAGCTATATAAACACAATACCTAAACAAGAGGAGAAATATACATATTACAAAATTGACCTTAAATTGTATCAATAAAAGAAAATCCATTCCAAAGCAAAGTATTCATATCTATACAATAATTCCCTTTTTACCTTTAAAAAGATTGCTTGTGGTTATAACCATTTATAATCAAGTCCATTTAAATGAAAACAAACATTTATAAACAATATTTGGGAATTTGGGCGTCGTTCTTTCCAAACTACTTCCTGCTGGTAGAGGGCGCTGTCATGGGGTTCCAAAGAAGATGCAGGAATCTTGGCTGTAGTGGTCTGTAAGGTTGCAATATCCCATTGACATTGCTTCAGGAGGTCTTGCTTGATCAAACCACATAAGTCTAGAAAGAATCCATAGCTTTTCATTTTCTATGGAAACAAAAATAGAAATCCTTTTCCCCAGTAACTTGTCCTTAAGCTCAAATTTTGGAGTCAAAACATTTTTAAAATATATAAATTGAATTAATCCAGCAGCATTTCTTTTATCAGTAGTTATTTTCTCAGCAATCAAATATTTTAAGGACAACAGAATCGCGTATAGTATCCAAAATTTTTCTGTGCTTTCTATTTTTACGTGGCTTTTTTATTACTCTATTTATTCTACTTCTATTTTTACATATTTGAGACAGGGTTTCTCTTTGTAACTTTTATCTGTCCTGGAATTCAGTGCATACCAGGTTTACTTTGAAATCACAGAGATCTGCTTGCCTCTGTCTGCCGAGTGCTGGGATTAATGGAGTGTGCCACTACATCAATCCATTTTACTTTCTTTTTTTCTTTTTTAAACTATTGTACCCTGTTTCTTTTTCTCTTCCAAGGCAGCGTATTTTTTAAAACACAGTGTAAACCTACATTGCAGCTCTCGTACACACCAATGAATTGTTAGTAGAGCTCTTTAAAAGCAAGGCGGCTTTTTTGCCGCTTATTCTAATTTTGGAAACCTCCCTTAAAGGAGCCGCGCAATTTCTGTCTACAGCAAAACAAATCCAACCGAGAAAATGCTGCTACTAAGAAGTCTTGCTAGTCTCTGTTCCCTTGTTTCTAAAAACTATTTTTTAAGCTTTTGTTAAGTTTTAAGTGAAAGATCTCAGTCCCAGTTCTGACACCATTATGTTACATTATGTTACAGCATGTTTTCCTGCTGGCCTCCTGGTCCTACCGCCATTGTCCGGCAACCATGTATGCCCCAAATAACACTCAGAGACTCTGTATTTGATACAATCCTATTGGCCAATTACCATTATTGTTTATGGGCTAGCTCTGTCTTAATTATTAAGCCATTTCTACTTATCTAAGTATTTCCACGTGGTTGTCTTATCGGTAAGCTGCGGCAGGCGTCCTGCTTCTTCCCCGGGCTACATCTCGACTCCTGCTTCCCATTTCCTCTTTCCTTCTCCTGGGCTCCTAGCTCCGCCTATCTTGTTTCCTATTGGCCACAGGGCTTTATTAACCAGTATGAGAAACATGTATACAGAATAACATCTCCCATCACTGGAGAGCAATTAGGTAAGAATGACTAGAGATAATATTAATATAATGTTTCATTACCTTTAAAATTTTAATGTTTTTATGTAGAAAACATGACAGCTATCTGAAGAGATATATTTAACTTGATTTGGACACTATACAAGATATGTATACATAAAAACATACCACATTATATTAATATATCATTTTTGGTTTTATCTGCTATTTAAACATTTTTTTAAAGAAATTTTTATTGAGACTTGGTTCTTATATTTTAGAAATTTGATATTTCTCTTTTAATTTTGGCTTATGTTAATATAAAGTCCTATTTCCATTGATTTCCCAGCAAATGATAAATGAATTCTTCCTTGTGACAGAATAAAAGTTACTTGTGTATATACATTATATTTTCTCTACTCACTCATGTATTGACAGGTAATAGGCTGAACTTTTAACTTTTGCGAATATTGTGGCAATGTGGATGTTCATGGCCCCTGTGGTATGCTCACTTAGTTCCCCTCAGATCAATACCCAAGGAGTAGTATAGCTGGATCATGGAGTGATTCTATTTACTATAGTATAAATAGTCCAATAGTGACTGGAGCAGTTTGTATATCTACCAACCCTGCATACATAGTTTCTTTTCCTATGAACCCTCATCAACATTAGTTGTAATTTTTTTATGATAACTACTATGGTTAAATTAACCTGGAAACCAGTAATATTAGAATTATTTTGGAAGAAGAGTGAGAAGAGATGAGGTAGAATAATGTGTAGTAAATATAAAAATGTATACTGCATGTTCCATAATACAACCCTTTCTCTGTACAATTAATATACGTTTATAGGATGTGGATACAAATAAAAGATGTACTTTCAAAATGAATTTTATGTAAACTAGTTTTTTAAAAAAATCAGCAGTATTTGGAAAGAAGTTAAATGTGAATGAAAGCATACAGATCAGGTAACATTCACATGTGTAATTAAATAGTGACAAATGTCTATTGAAGCATTCTTGTCATGACTCTATGGATATGAGGTTTTATAACATTTGTGGATTAATTAATTTGTTCTCCAGTTACATCAAACTATCTTCCTTCTGAGGCTAGGGAGCAACAATAGTAGAAGGGAATCAATTTTGACTGTCATGCTTTGCACAGATTAATGGTGTGAGAAAGAATAATATAGACTCTGAATATAAAAACTGACAAGTGTCATGGAAACAAACAAGAGAAACGATGACAAAGGAATCAGAGAGTATACATTTTATATAAGACCAAAATAAAGTAGTTTTTAGCTAAATAAAAAGAGAGGGGACATGGAAATGAGAAGTTCACAAAATGTACAAAAGAGCAAACATTGCCTTTTCATTGACATAGTGATGAATGAATTGCCTAGTTTCACAGTGGGACCACACCTAGCCTGGTGTTACCTGGAATGAATGAACAAGTCATGATATTCAAAGCATTTCATTAGGTGAGGGGTCCCCTGTACCAACATGCACATCACCAACCTGGACAAAGTTGAATTGATGCTTAGTCTGTGCCACATGGTGTCATATGGATACAAGAAGCTTGTATACAAACAAAAATGGATTTTGTGTTTTATTGTAGATCCATTCTATTCACTTGCACTCCATCAACAAGAGGTTGACCCATACTGGCATTACCAGTCCCTAGGAAGGCAGGAGAAATTCCTTTGAGAGGCCAAATTGTACAGTGACCTTAGTTCACACTGTTTGGGTTACCATTTCTTTCCATACCAAGTAGCAAAATATGGAAGATGGTGACCCGGGCTCTCATAGGGCCAAACTCCAGTTCCCTGGCCACGAGAAGACATCTTAATTAGTAGGAATTTACAAAAATGAATATGGCTGAAGTTAAAAGTATGGTGGCTGAGAAATGGCTATCTGAGACAGCTGTTAGGCAGGCTAATACGTTGCCAGCCATAGTCCTGTATATATGTATAGAGGATTGGCCCATCAGCAGTTCACAATTCTCCCATAAGAAATGTCCTCTAATATATCTCACATCCTACAGAATGTATTGTTTAAGGAGAAGAACCCACTGATCCTTAAAATGATAAGGAAAGAAAAGAGATACAAATATAAGCAACTTGTTTACTTAGACTCATCAAATATTTATAACAAATTGAATTATGTTTTCATTTGTTCCTAGTTTAGTATTGGTTGCAAATGATTAATAAAACAAAATAACTTTGCATTTTAACTTATGGCAACCTTTCTCTATTGTTACATTGCATATACTTGAAGTTGTAATGTAACTTTTTATTTACTTTTCTCAGATTAAATATAAGAATTATTTCTATTAACATTTGGGTTCACAGCATGTGAAAGTATCAAAGAACTTAAAGCCTATGCAGTATCAAAAGTGAACAATTGTTCAATGAAACTGTAAGAAAAGATGTTGTTCCAGATGTAAAATCCTGGGGCCTGGTTAGAATACAATTTGTGTGACAGACTTTAGCAACAAAACATTGACATTGCACATTATTCTCTACACATGATGATAAGGCATTTTGGAAACATAGGTCAAATTTAGGCTCTTATAGTCATTGTGGGAGAGGAAGATTTAACTCATAGTGAGGAAGTTAGAAGAAAACCCACAATAATTTCCTGTGTTATCATGGCCATCAGCAGCAGAGGTGCTCAATAACTGCAATAACCCAAATGGTAGTACTATTTCCTGAGCTCTCACAGATTTCAAATGGGTGAAATAAAATCTACTAGCAACCTGGAGCTAAATTTAACTGTAACAGAGGCAATATTCATGATTCCTACCCAATGTTTCCAATGGTATCAGAATGCTTTGAACAGCCTATGGTCAGCAATATGTAACACAACATGCAGAAGCCAAGTGTACATTTGTGATATCAGGACCATCTGCATCTGCTGAGAGATGCAGGCACAGTAAACTTCTTTTTGCCTACGTGTGTAGAATTTGCTAGTGCATTAGGACATCTGAAGGAAGTAGGCCTGCTAGTTATTAAGATGTGGGCGATGGCCCAGAGATCCTTAGGTGATAAAATTCAGATATGGAAACCAGAGCATCCTATTCTGATGCTCACTTTCAATTGGGAGGAATGTGCCTTTCCTTCACACACAAACTAATTCAAATTCTTGTTCTATAAAGGACAGCTTTAAAAAAAAACATCACTACACATCATGCACAGTTTATGTTGGCAATATCTTAACTGTGTAGGAATCAATCATATGCAAAAATATAAAATGAAGTGAAAATAAGAACTAACTACATTTTAAGTGGATTAAAAATGCTATCTAACCCTGGAGAAACTACTGTTTAAATATAATTTTATTTGTTTTCTTGTTTTAAAGTTTATAAAGGTATTGTTACAAATGATTCATTCATTTCAGTTAAGTCATTTTGGATGGCTAAATATTAATCATATACTTCTACAATCATGTTAATTGAAATCAGGTATTAAAAAACAATGGAAAACTGAGGAGAGAATAGCATTGTTAAGACAGGAAGTGTATATGATTGTGTGTGTGTGTGTGTGTGTGTGCATGCATGTACAAACATGTGTGTATGCATGCACACACAAGTGTGTGTGTGTGTGTGTGTGTGTGTGTGTGTGTGTGTGTGTGTGTGTGTGTGCGTGTAAAACCACATTGCAAAAGTAATGGAGGAGGCTGGATGAAGTCCCACGTTCCCATTACATCAGTACATAGGAGATACAAACAGGAAGGTCAATAGTTCATGGTTACTGTTGATTGTATACACCATTGGTTCAAGTCCACTGTAGGTGAAGTGACATGTTTCAAAAACTCAAAATCAAAACAAAATAATAATCAGAAATGTGAAAGAATAATCAACTAAGAAAGAACAAGAAAAATAATATTTCTAAAAATTTGGTCAATAAAATTGAGCCTAAGAAAATAACTTCTACTTTGAAGTCTCAAGCCACCATTAATGGTCCTTATGTAACTATAGAGAGAGATAGAGAAGCATGCTGGATTGAAGTTTCTAGACTGAGCAGGCATAAGTCAGAAATGACAACCACAGAGAACCTCCCATGTTATGGAGCATGCTATTCTGAGTATATCTTAAACTCTAAAGAGTCATTAAGATAGCCAGGTCATAAAAATAAATTTTATAATAGTTCCTGAGTTGCTTTATCTGGTCAATAATAATCTTTCTTTTTAGAACTCTATAGGAACAGACACATAAAATATCCATCATGAAAGTAAATTTAACTTGAGGAGTATGGTTCCATAAAAAGAATGAAACCAGTGCAAAGTCAGTGAGTGCAATATTAAACATCAAGGAAAACTGGGGCAGGACAGAAAATAAACTATTCTGACAAGAAAAATGGAGAGGCCTGGAGTCGTATAAGGAAGCCTATAAATGCACAGCACTTATCCAACCACAAAATACCCAGCATGGAAAAATGCACTTCTGTACTCAGAAATCATGAGATTCTGTGTTGGCTCAAACTAAGCAAAATTAACTTTAAATTTTTTTAGTATACTCCAACATACACACAACTTGGTGATAATCTATTAAATGACTACTTATGTATAAATATTACTACTGGTTTGCTAAATAGTAACTGAACAATACCATATCCTTTTCCAAATAGACTTACTTTTGTATTCTAAGATAACTAATAGTCTTTTTTATTTGCAATTATTATATTTTTGAGATTATGATATGATAACATTTATCACGAGTCTTTTTCTCTCCAAACCCATATATCCTCACTTGATCTCCTTCAATTCCCGGTCTCTTATTCACTAATTGCTATTGATGCATACATGTATTTGTGTATACACATTTATTTCTAAATATAACCTGATGTTGCATGACAGAGCATTTCCAGGAGATGTAACATATATATACACAGCCCAGGTAGGAATCCCATGACAGAACCGTGGGTTTTCCCATGCAGAAATGACTCAAAGAGCTACATCACCAAGGTCCACCCAAGCAACGCTGACAGGTGACAAAAACTGGGAACGGGGAGCACACGACACAGCCTGCAGTCAGCTGAACAGGTCAAAGGAAAACCCTTCCAAGTGACTCAGTTTCTCTAAACTTCTTCTGGCTGTTTTGCTGGTATCTCTTTCTTCCAGGCAGCTGATCTAGTCTCAAAGTTTACTTTGCAGCTTGCCATATCTGAGTGTACTTTTCAGCTTTTATTGCTTCTTATGGAAGGGAGATGCAGACAGAATTTGGTCAGATTCAGGGACTTGCTGAAGCTCTTTTGAATTGTCTACATTTTTGCTTAAGGAGCTTCATGGTAGAATGTTTCAGTCTCCCAAGAAACTGATACAGAAAATGTGCTGAGTCTCAATAATGTCATTTGGGTGTGTGTTTTCATGACTTACCATTTGGCACCGGAAATGCAATTGTTATGCTGTTCCCCATGCAAGACCACGTCTCCCACCCACAGCTGTCCTCATTTGCCTAGGTTCTATAGGCAGGGCTAAGGTCTCATGGGCCTTTCCTTGTCCACTTTGGCATGTCCATTGGTATTATCCAGGTTGAGTACATTGCTTGGGCAGTCATATTGGTGACACTTTATGGAAAAAGCTTTTGGTTTAACACAACTTGAACACCATCCTACAAGCACTGCTAACAATATTATTGGTCCCATTCTTTTAAATACTTGATACTAAGTTTTCAGTCTAGGCAGAGGGCCTCAAGGTATGAACGGACAAAGATGCTTAACAAAATTTCATATATGTAACATTTTAATAGGTGCCCAATTAGAATATAAATTATGTATATCTATACATATATATGTACACCACCACACACAATATGTATATGTATACATACATACATACATACATACATATAATTTTTCTAGTGCTAGAGACTAAACTTATAGCCTTGTGATTGCTGGGCAAGGACTTCTCTAGTAAGCAATTCCTAACATCATGAAGATAGGAAATGACCACTGAAATGTTAGCATAAGCTATGACTTGACCATTAGCAAATATCACATTTTCCTCTCACATTATACTTGATTTAAATATATAAACATGTCAGAGATTTTAGTTCTTAATGTAAATTTTACAAAGGTAGTTATTAGCTCTGTAAATAATGTTTTAGTAGATATTTATATATTACACATTTAAAGCACTATGATACTGTATTTGGCTTTCTTATATTCCATTCAATTCATTCAAAGGTATTGTTCTGAAAAAAGATCTATCAATATAATCAGCAAACAAAGGAGTCTATATCATAAGAAGGACTTAAAATACTGAATCATGGTTCATACATAAGCAGATATGTTTCCTCTGTATGATGTGGAAGAAACTTTTGGAACTAAACCTTGTCACTGATCGTTTTCACTGAATGTCAATGTCAGCCAATTCCTGTTGTCTCTGAGCTTTGTTCTCTGTCTCAATGAATAAGACATCTAAAGGGGGAAAAACAGAATATGATATATATTAACCACATTTTTCACTTCATTAACAAGAGTCTTACTAACTTGAGTGATCTTTGTACGAACTAACAGGGCAGGTTCAGAAAGTTCTAACCAGTGCAAAAATGAAACCATCCATTCACTCAAAGTTGTATTTAAAAGACAAAGGGAAGCCACCAAAGCGCATCCATAACACGCCTTTACTGCTACCATTCCTGCCTTGTTGTAATCATTTAATTAATTATCCATGTAGAAGTAAATAGTGATGGAGTTATATGATTTTCTAGTCTCTTACACATCGATGCTGCATAATTACACACTGGTGTATGAGTTTGTGCAAAGGTGTCAGTGGTTCAGAATCATCACCTCAGGAATAACTAAGTGTTGACTCAGGAACAGAGAGAAGGAAGGGAGGCACATCTGTAAATGAATCTCTAAAATGTATTTATTTTATTTTATGTATGTGTATGTACTGTCCGTGTGTGTGTCATGTGCCATGGAAGTCTGCAGAAAAGATAAAGTTACAGATGGTTATGAGTCAACATTTGAGTGATGGGAATTGAATTCAGGTACTCTGCAACAGATCCTGGTGTTCTTAATCACTGATCTATCCCCCCAGCATCTGTTAATAATTTTTAAATTAACCATGTATCAGTTTTATGTCATTAATTTAGGACTAAGTGTGTAATTATGTTTTTAAACTATAGTTCCTTTTTAAAATATTAGATATAGTTACACTTAGACATGTTTAATGCAGTGTGTTTTTCCCAAATCTATGTTTCTGTCAGTTGCTAAGACTTTCTTTAACAAAGTTATTTTAGATAGACACGGATATAAAGTATAAGTGATTGGCTGTCTAACAACTCAGGATTTTGCAGAACTCTAACAATATAGTCATGTTACATGCTGAGACAAATATCAAAATACATATACATAATCTGCATATGAAAAAATTATTGTCATGATCTTCATTTGGTTGCTCTACCCACCCAATTTACCTGAATAAAAAGAGAATCACTTTCAAATTATATGGAAACTTGAACTGTGAAGAAAAGTAGGAAATAGCATAGCTTTGTGTCATGCACCTTTATTTCTCTATTATCAATTTTATGTCAAATAGACTGCCAGAAAATTTTATTCTTGCGTTCCTATTCTATTACTTTATCTAAGACAATATTTGTACTTCAAGTGGCTTATTCTAATAAATGTTCAGTAGGTCACCAAGTGGAACAAGAAGACATTACTGACAACATAAAATAACAGTCAGTCACTGAATATATCTGAGTACAAAAAGAATTCCTAGGTACTTTTTAAGTCTTTCTCTTAGCATGGGAAAGTGTCAGCTTTGGAGACATATTGAATCACAGTACTTCAGCAAAGTTCCTTGTACATGATTCTTTGACCTCATTAATTATGAAAAACTCTACAAATATTGACATGAAGCTATCATATTAGTGCTTGGTATAGTCATAAAAAGATAAATGTTCTATGTTCTGTAAATCACTGTAGCATTTAAACGAAGTAATTCTTAAGTCCTTTGCAAATTTTTATACTGAAATTAATATGCCAACATGACAGGGAACAATTGAAGATTAAGGCACATTCAACACTAAATGAAAACAATTGAAAATTTCTCAATTACTTTACAAAGTGGGATGTTGTACTCAGAAATATATTAGTTTTCTTCACTTTTATATCATTAAAATAAGAAATATCAGGAAAACAATTAGAAACATAGTGTTTTGATTTCCTTCATGTTATAAATGAGGTCTACTCAAATCCTCTATATATAGTGTATCACCGAAGGCCATGCACAGAATATATAGTTATTACTATTTAATTGTTGACAGTGCCTGCCTTGCCTTGGTATGCCAAATCTTTCCTCTGAAATTAATTTCCAAGGAATAGATTTTTTTCTCATTGTATTTACTGCCCTCCCCTCAACATCATTTAACATTTTTGCATAGATATTTTGAACAAGAACTATTAGGGAAATTACATAGGTAACCATAATTTTTTTGACTTTACTAACATTTAAATATAGAGAGGGGGTCATACAAACACACCCAGGCAGGGGAAAAGAAAGAGGGAGAAAGAACAAAATTTTGTCTACTATAATCTTGAAAAATGAGAAGCAGAGAGTAACACATTTAAATGTATTAACAGACACCTATTTTGTCTAAATTAACTGAAGTTTTTAAAAAGAAATATTGGAATATTTTTCATGTTTGTCTTACACATTTTAGCAACATAAAAATTAAAGCCTGCCACTGTTTTACACTCCTCTTTCAGCTCCTCTACTCCCAAAAATATAAAAAGTATAATTATGGAGTTTTTGAAATCTCACTAGCAGCCTAGCCAAGGAATGCCTTAACAAGGCTGCTTTTATTAAAGAATGAAAAGATTTTTCTTCTTTACTATTCCACTTTAACCACATAGTACAAGATAGTTTCAAAATTAGTGTTTCAGTTGGTAATTCCTTCTGTTCATTAGCCATGCTACAAAAACCAAGGACAGAAACTCAGGTCTTTTGTTTTGTTTCTATAATATTCTCATTTTATTTTTATGATAATATTTTATTTAAATTCCCTCACACTCCCCTTCCCTGTCCTCCCCAATCCCTGAGCCTCTTTCTGCTCCCCATGTAGGGTGAGGCCTTCCATGGGGACTCTTCAAAGTAGGTCACATCATTTGGAGCAGGGCCTAGATCCCCCCTCCATGTGTCTAGGCTGAGAGAATATCCCTCTATGTGGAATGGGCTCCCAAAGTCCATTCATATACTAGAGATAAATACTGAAACTCACTTTCTAAATAATGTGAGGTGTGAAGGTAACTATAATCAATTGAATAGTTTTACCCTCATTTACTTTAGAAATCTGTTAGTGTAGAAGATGAGCCTTGGGTATACATTAGTGTGAATATGGTAGACAATGAGAGGGAGAGGAATGTCCTATTCCTGTGTACATAAATGTTTACCTAGTGGGGTTTTTTTTTTGTTTTTTATCATTCTAAGAATTGTTATGTAAATAAAAAAAACTAATAAGAAAGACCACTTGACAAACTAAAAAAAACAAAACAAAAAACCCAAGTTAAGACACAAAAAATATGACAAATAATGGTAATAATTTGGATTTATAGATGACCTTTCATCTTGTTAGTAAGACACTTAACTTCCATATGTCATTATCTTAATTTAAGAAATATGGAAATGGCCTCTTTATTTACAGTGAAGCTAAACAGCAAGAGAAGAAATAACTGGTAGAAATCATTAAGGTAGGGACTCTACAATCGTCCTTGCTTATGACTCACTAGATATGAAATGATGCCAACTTTAAACTTGATCATAGTAAAATATGTCCTGCAATATAATCGCTCTCTAATTTACTAAAGAAATTGTATATCTGTAAACTAAGCAATGTGGCAAAACACTGTGTGTGTATGTGTATATGTACATGTATGCATATTTATGTTTGTGAGGATTTGAGTGTACTACAGTGTTTGGAGATAAAAGCACAACTTGTTGATTCTTGTATTCAACTCTACTTAAGACAGTTTTTTAATTGTTCATTCATGCATATGCCAGTCTTGCTAGCCCATAAGCCTTCAGGAATTCTTCTGTTGCCATACATATCACACTAAAGAAGTGCTGAGTGGGGCTATAGATTAAGAGTGAAATCACAGGTTTTTACTCTTATCCTCATGCTTGCAAAGTAAATGCTTTATTAATGGAACTATATTTCCTTCGCAAACATGCACGAACATACACACACACACACAGTGTACATACGTGTGTGTGTGTGTAATTTTATTACATTTATTTATAAGAGGAAGTGTATATGTCATCACATAGGTAAGGTCAGAGATCAACATGGCATCAATTACCCCCTTCATGTTATGGGTTCCAGGGGTCAAACTCAAGTCTTTAGGCTTGTTAGAAATCTTCACTACCCACTGAGTCATTTCATTTTTGCCCCCAATCACACAGTAGAATGGTATGTGACCTATATATAATTTATTCTACAGTCTATAGCAAAACCAGCAGGAGAGGTTACAATATGAATTTATCTATATTACCATTTATTAATATAAATTTTGTGGACTGATGGCCAAAAATCCTGATGATCATTTCTATAGATTCTTCATTCTACTTAAATGCCCCCAAATTAACATGTCACAATGCTTGTAATGATCTGGTAACAGCATACACTTTTGGAGAAGAGCAGGTAAGAGGTATAGGATCTTCATCTAGAGGGAATATGCATTTCAAGATAGTACTTCTCCTAATGGTAGAAATTAAGGAAAATACATATAAAAGACTGTGACTGCAGTGAAAATGTATTCATAGTAGAGTAGTGGATGGGATGCCACCTATTATTTGATCCTTAATTAATGATCCAGTTTTGTATTTGATAACCTCAACTGGCAGTCACTATGAATGATGCAAGGAATACACCAGTCTATCAGTGAAGAATCAAATATTAGAAAGAAAAGTCATTAGAAAATATAATCTTACATGGAAGTCATATATACATTTATATTGGATATCAAAAAAATACATGCAAAGAAGCACATGTAGGTGCATTTTTTAAAGGTAAAATATGGACTTAAGGGTTTTTGTGTACAAGAATGGGCACAATTAATTGAGATTAGAGGAAGCATGTGACTAGTAAAATTGATAGACACTGATTAAAGGAATATACTGTTTTCCAAGTAAAATTTATTGTAAATATCTAGTATAACATTACTAAAAAGTAATAGTAAGCATCTAATAAGTAGACCCTTCCCTTTTTAATGTTTAATATTTATTAAAGAGTGTGGATTTAGGAGTATGAAGTAACAAGCTTTCAGGTCATTTCCATAGCACACAGGAATTTAATATTAATTAAACTGAGCCATGTGAGAAACAGACCATGAGATCCTGAGCTGTGATCAAGCTATTCACAGTACTACATGATTACTGTAATTAATAACACTTATGTGTGTCTTGATTTCAAAATATTATTTTGTTCTCTTTAAAACATTGTAAAGGAGTAACTCCTGAATCACTTGATACTGATTTAATCTCTTTGGCAAAATTGTTAAGCAGACAATGAGAAAAGAGTAAAGCTAGCAGGGTTAGATACAAGTGTTTGAGGGTGGCTTAGCACAATACATACAATATAAAGGCTGTATTAATTTGTTTGTTAAATAAACTTTATGAATACAAATTGTAGATACTATAGTATATATTATAGATTATAACATAACTAAAGCAGATTAAAACAGTTAATTTACTGTTGATGTTTTGGTAGCAACCTCTCCAAATTCTCCGTTGTGTTTTGTTCATGCTGAATAAAACCTTGATAATCAGTGACAATCTTTGTACTAAAATTACAGACTTTCAGAAAATATGATTTAATATTATCATAATTTTGTACTGTTTTTTATTTTTTACATAATGCTAAACACAACTGGCTCTTCATATCATTCCAATAGTACAATGAACAAACCAAGCACCATTTCTTTGTTACCAAAGACCACATGTAAGGAAATTTCCTGAAAACATACATACAGGTGATATTATTCAGACTGAACAGGTTTTTTTCTAAGTGTATTTAAATATGTACACATACAAGTGACATTATACAGTTTGCATAGTTATATATTTGAATACACATACACATACACATATGCACATACATGCACACATACAAGTTCCATTACACAGACTGAACATAAATTATATGTGTATATCTTCACACATATGTATTCATAGAAGTGATATTGTATAGAATGACTAGGTTGCATTTAGGAATGTTTATGTATACACACACATATTCATATACAACTAATATTTAACAGACTTGATTTTATTTAATAACAAATATATACATACACACATACAAACAACAACAACATTTAATTCAAGAAGAGTCCATGAATTATAACAAGAGAAAGGAAGAGTTTATAGGTGTGTGTTGGGGGTGAAGAGACAAAAGAAAAGGAGGAAGTAATGTAATTATATTACAATCTCAAATAAGTAATAAAAAGAAATGTTCTTCTAGTTTCCAATGGTAAAAAGTTTTTTGTTTTCTAATGCTACTCATAGATATTTATCTAAAACAAAATCTCTGACTTTCAGTCAGGGTCACATTTAAATATACCCAAATTTATGATTCTGTTTTCAACATATCCTGCCTGTGGCCTTGGAAATCAGAAAAAGTAGATGGAAATGATTTTCTCACATGGGTTGCTCATATGTGTGCCATGCAGAAGCAAAAATGGGTGCTGCTCAGGAAGGAAGCAGGGATTCAATTCAATGCGTTACTTTAATCTCTGATATATAGTTGAGTAAATGACTTATCGCCGATTACTTCAGCAAAATTGCCAACAGCTGAAACAGCATCTTCATTCATTCTAAATGTAGCATTGTACAGATATTAAATTTGTTGGAAAATGTCCATCATATATATATGCCTTTCTATTTGTAATCTGATTTGTCACAGTGTTAATGTGAGGCTTTTCTATGGGACCTTTATTTTCTTCCACTACAGGAAAAGTGCCTGCCAGACACAGACCTATTTAAAAGGAGGTTATTTAATTAGTTATTTTTATTTCCAGCGAGGTTGGCAATGTACTGTGGGGAATCATTTCATTTTCATTCATTACAGAAGGCATGGTTTATATTTCCCCCAGGCAAAGAGCTTTATCTGACAAGTTGAATGCTTTAGTGACAAAAATATCTGATGATGGATATGGTATTAAGGAGATGTCAAGTGACAACTGCTTTGAATCGCTTTCCATAACTGTATGATTAATGGTTGTGCATATATATGTATTTATAATTTTTATTAGTGAACATTTTGCATGGGAATATGAGCAGGTTTTTTGCTCCATTTTTATTTCTCTGAGAAGTGGTGGGTGGATTTAAACTTGTCTGAACCCGTGGCATATGTTTAAACCATGTGTCTCTAGGTATTTACCGTGAAGTGAATTTCACCCATCCTTGCATTTTAATATCATCGTTCTTTAACTGCAGTAAAACAATACAAGTAGTACAATTCATTGAAGGCACACTGACTGCAAGGCTTACTAGGTCCCTGCTCAGTATTGTTCCTGACTTTTAGAACAAGTGTGTGAGTGACGTCCACTCTGATAGGTAGGCGATTAATCCCTTAGTACACACACTTTGGGGTGTATTGATGTTATATAGATGTTTTAAAAAGCAAAGACACCAGACACCAACTACAAACCATCCTGGATTAAATGGTGTGAGATGTGACCTAGCACTGGGACTTCTAAAGAGATTTCCATGCTAACCTAATGTGCAGCAAAACTTAAAACTGGAACTTTGGAATGTTAAGGAAACTCCCCAAGGTCACATCATTGCTATGTGGTGCTGTAGGATATTAAACCCAAACCTCTCTGACTCCTGAAAAGAAAATGACCAGTGAAGGAGGACATTCTTCAGGCACAAAGATCTGCCTAGAGTACACATTCTTGAAACTGAATTCCCCTTCATGCTCTCAGACAGAATTTCAGTGAAGGGTAGTTAGCAGCAAAGAATTGGCCAAAACTCAATGAGGCACTTTACATACTTATACATTATCATTAATTCATACATAATTTATACTTTGGTTTTCTTTTGATAAAATGCTTTATGATATAGTTATGTACTGTAAAATCTCAAAAATCATAATGAGCATTTCCATTTTATTTTCCTCTTTGCAGTTGTGGTTTAAATGAAAGAAATTTTCTTTCTTTTTTTTCATTTTTGTTTTTGAGACAGAGTCTCACTATGTAGCCCTGGCTGTCCTGGTACTCACTGTGTAGACAGGCTGGTCAAACTCACAGAGAGCGACCAGCCTCTGCCTCCTGAGTGCTGTGATTAAAGGTGTGCACTGCTGCAACTGGCTAAAGGGGTAATTTTTCAAAGCACGATGTTTCCAATGATATTTTAGAGCAGCCTTATAATTCACAGAGCTTGTCTTTCCTATAGCTACACAGGAGCTGGGAAATTGAAGAAACTACTGAACCAATAATATATTTTCTTCCTCAAATACCAATTGTCCCCTTGTTTGTCTTTCTCTCTGTATACTTAACGATGTTTATTATTTTCATACTAAAAACAGTGACTGTGTCTTTTGATGACTGAGCTACATGACTGTTTACAAATTTTAGGCATTTTATAAAATAAAAAAAACAAAACAAAAACAAACAAAAAAGAAGACTTTCTAAGAAAGTCAGTCACCTTTCCCAGTGTTCAGGATTTTCCAGAATTGAACATGATGTTTTTTGCATTTTGGATTAATTATGATATGCTTGCATCTAAACGGTCCTACTGAGTTCCTGGTTTGTGGTATTTTTAAGCATATAAGGTAGTTAGCTGACATTTGAAGGATGCAATCTTCTAGATAAAGCCTTCTTTTCTGTAATTCCACAATAAAAGAGACATAGATTTCACTTTCTTTAAAGCACTTAAAGCCAGGTGCGACTAATTCCAGAGACTGAGGTAATAGGATCTGGAGTTGAAAGCTGGACTGGGAAAAAATAGAAAACATTTCTCAAAAAACAAAGCAAGCAAAAATGCAAAGAGAACAGAAGAGAGTACATGTGTTTATTATAATTATTTAATTTTTAAAATTGATGATATATTTGCCCATAAAAGCATATTTATCTGCTTATTAATTAGACTGAATCATATAACAATAATGTATTACACTGCAATGTATAGAAAGTAACTATTTTATTTCACATGGAAATTTTGTTGAATATATCTCATACTCAATTTCACTTGAGCAGCTGAGTATTTAAATTTGTGTTTAGGACCTGAAACGTATGCCTGTCCACTGACACACAAGTGTCACTGTCTCAAGTTCTAGCGATTTCTCTGTCCAATAAACAGTGTTCAAAAAGGACTAAATATGGACACCACATAACACCCTGGTCCCCTTTATTGTTACAAATAATAAACTTGAAAAGTAGCAAAGGTTGTAATTCCTATTTCAACAGCTTTGGTATGTGTCTCTGCTGAGTGAGAGTAAGTGTATGAAAAGCTAGCCTCACCTTTAAAAATTCATAATAAAAATACTCTATTAAATTCCCCTAGAATATTCTTCACATAAAACTAGTAAAGTGCTCTCTGTTTTAGTAGCTTTACATTTATTATGTTCAAAATTCCTCATTGAATTATCCCCCTCAAGACTACAGAAGCCATTGTAAATTCAATATGTAAAACCTATCAGTACTGTCTTCTGTGGGAATGCTCAAATTGTAGATGGATAGTCTCAAAAATTCACCCTCTGTCTCAGCTGCATAGTAGAAAACCTGGATATAACTGTATGTGTGTATGTATTGTATATATGTATGTACATATGTATGTATGTACATATATTTATGCTTAAAAGCAAAGAAAAATATAGTACAATTGAGACTCTAAATTGCAGAGCCTGCTTTGTAAGGAGCTTGTGGTTTCCAACCTCTGTTTGCCTCCTTGCAGGGGTCCTGGGTGGAACCTCCAACAGTAGAGACAAAACAGCCTAGTTCTTTCTAGTTACCCGAACCAGTCCCAATAACTCTCTGAAGTGTATAGTTAATAGTCGATTTTCTTCCAAATTAATCAAACATCCCCTTATATTTTAGGATAGAATACAGAAAATAGATGTTTCTGGAATCCAAATGAACCAGTCATTACTTTCACATTTTCAGAACATCATCGTGTATTCAGAATTCATCCATTTTTCCACAGTCCAGACTTAAAGCACATTGTGCTGTCTCCCAAAGCTTGTTTGGCCTCTTGTATTTTGTCTGACCTCCAGAATGTTGAGACATCACATGTGACCTGAGATAGTAGCTAGTGTGAAGAAAAGCATAAAAATACTGTACAAAATAAATAGAGCTGGTAATTAGATCTGGAACTATGATTTATCTCAGAAGTAAAAATCACTGTATGGTTTGCAAATAATATTGCTTTACCACCAAGCTTCAAAGAAAACACTTTGTATCACTTGTTCTTATGTGCATCTGTGTAATTGGTAGTTTTCCTCCCACCTGCCAACTTCCAGAATAACTACTCAGAGGCTTAATTTTACTTATAAATGCTTGGTCAATAGCTCAGGATTATTATTAGCTAGCTCTAACTTTTAAATTAACCCATTTCTATTAATGTAAGTATTGCCACATGGCTGTAGTGTCACAGGTCTGCTGGCATGTTGCTCCTTGGGTGGCTGGATATTGTCTCCTGTGACTGTGCCCTTTTGTATCTCTGCTTGGATTTACCACCTGACTCTATCATGCCTTTCCATAAGCCAAAGCGCTTTATTTATCAACCAATGAGACCAACACACATACTCACAGTGTATAGAAAGAAATCACACATCACATCTGATAAAATCATTTAAAATATATAAATAAATTTTGTGTGGAAATACATCTTCAACATGGTTTGAATATATGCATCCAGCATTCATGATGTCCAACACCTAAGTATCCTTAACATTTTATTTTTTTCTATAACATTGATGTCTCTATATTGTGCAGATATATGTTTTGCAAGTAAGATGTGTATATATATATATGCATATGTATATATATATACACATACATACACATCTTTGGGGTTTTTACTTCAATATTTTGACTATTTTGATTCTTGCTTGACCACACCATACTGTTTTTTACCTTCATAACTAGAGAAAGTTATGTAGTATATTCTGAATGCAAACCGCAGGACAAGTTACTGAAACCTTGCCTATCTGCAAGCTTTCTTTTAGCACCTGGAAAACCCATGCAGCACTTGTGTAAAAAAGAAATAAAAATGCATAATAAGCAACTACAGCTCAGCCTTCACTGTCTTGGTTCATCACACTTTACTGTGGTGGGGTAATTACTTTTAGATTGTGAAAATTTTTCTTTAAATTATCACAGTAAGAATATTGTCCACTGAACAGTAGGGAACAAGAACTTTTCTACTTAAGTAACACCCAGCATGCCTCATGAATGTGTATGCAATTTAGCTTTGGGGGATATTAAAGGATAATTTCCTACTATAATTTGATTTATTCATAGGCTTAACTTTTTCCTGAATAAGACCAATTAATCAAAACTGATAATTCATCATAATTGACTGAAGATAAGGCAGAGGAGTAAAGTATGTCCTCACTTTACAGAGACAAGTAGCTAGATAGCTGATAATTGAATCCATAGTACTATGCATATATCTTTTGAGACTGGCATTTCCTTTTCCTCCAAGAGCTGATTCATATATGTCCTCATGATACAAAATACAATAAAATATTATTTAAAGTTTTGCCACTGCTCAATACTTAGAATGATAATACCTGTATTCAAAAGATCATTCCATTTAAAGAAAATAGACAAACAAACAACAACAACAAAAAGAACAGGGAGTTATAATTACAATTACTAGGGTGGATTTACACACACACACACACACACACACACACACACACACACCAGAAAATTTACTGGTTAAATTAGTAAGGCACAACTTTTAATGAAATTGGAGGAATAGCTCCTAATCATAAGTCCATAGCACTCATGATCATGAAAACTAAACAATCCGATACTAAGAAATTTTAACTTTATATGCAATCCATATAAGCAAACTTGTAATATTTATTATTTTTTCTTATTTTACATATCGATCCCAGTTCCCTCTCCCTCCCATGCCACCCCCACTGCCTCCTATCCCATTCCCCACCCACTCCACAAGGGAGGGTGATGACTTCCAGGATAGATCATCAAAATCTGTCAAGTCATTTGAAGGAGGGTCTAGGCCCCCCTACTCCCTCTAGGCTAAGGGAGTATCCCCCCATGGGGAATGTCCTCCCAAAGTCCATTCGTGCACCAGGGATACATCTTGGTTCCATTGTCAGAAGTTCCTTAGACTGCCTAGGCCTTCTAGCTGAGACCCATGTTTAGTTCTGAGTCTGAGTTGGACTAATGCTGGATTCACAGCTTATCAGTCTGAGGGTCCATGAACACCCCCTTGTCCAGGTCAGCTGTCTTTGTGGGTTTCTGAAGCATGGTCTTGACCCCATTTTCTTATTGCTCCTCCCACTCTACAAATGGATTCCAGGAGTTTGGCTCAGTGTTTAGCTGTGGGTGTCTGTTTCTTCTGTTTCCATCAGCTACTTGATAAGGACTCCTTGATGGCACATAAATTAGTTATCTATCTCATTATCAGGGAAGGGCATTTAAGGTAGCCTCTCCACTGTTGCTCAGATTGTTAGTTGGTATCATCATTGTGGCTCTCTGGACACTTCTCTAGAGTCAGTTTTCTCTACAAACCTATAATGGTTCCCTTTATTATGGTATCTCTTGTTTTAATGTTCTCTATTTGTACCCCAATTCAATCTTCTCCTCTCATCCCCTTTTCTTTCTTCTAACTCCCCCTCCACTCACTGCTCCCCCACACTCCCAATATGCTCAGGAGATCTTGTTCCTTTCCCCTCCTGTGAGGGAACTATTATGAATCTCTTAGGTTCTTCCTTGTGTCTTAGTTTCTCTGGCAGTGTGAATTATAGACTGGTGATTCATTGCTCTATGTCTACAGTCAATATATGAGTGAGTACATACCATGATCCTCTTTTTTGTGCCTGGATTACCTAACTCAAGATGGTTTCTTCAAGTCCCATCCATTTGCCTATGAATTTCAAGATGCCATTGTTTTTTTCTGCTGAGTAGCATTCCATTGTGTAGATGTGCCACATCTTTTTCATCCATTCTTCAGACAACGGGGCATCTAGATTGATTCCAGGTTCTTGCTAGTACAAATAATGCTTCTATTAACATAGTTGAATAGTTGTCTTTGTGTAATGGATGTGGATCATTTGGGTACATGCCTAAGAGTAGAATTTTCAGGTCCTGTGGTAGACTAATTTCCATTTTCTTGAGAAACCTCCATACTGATCTCCAAAATGGCTGTACAAGTTTGCACTCTGACCAGTACTGGAGCAGTGTTCCCCTTTCTCCACATCCTCTCCAGAATAAGCTGTCATCGATGCTTCTAATTTTAGCCATTCTGGCAGGAGTAAGATGGTATCTCAGAGTTATTTTGATTTGCATTTCCCTGATAGCTAAGGATGTTGAACACTTTCTTAAGTGTCTTCCAACCATTTTGGATTTCTCTATTGAGATTTCTCTATTTAGTTCTGCACCCCACTTTTTAATAGCTGTTTTGGTTTACTAGTTTCTTGAGTTCTTTGTATATTTTGGAGTTCAGCCCTCTGTCAGATGTGGGGTTGGTGAAGATCTTTTCCCAGTTTGTGGGCTGCTGTTTGGTCTTGTCAACTTGTCCTTTGCCTTACAGAAGCTTCTCAGTTTGAGGAGGTCCCATATATTAATTGTTGATCTCAGTATCTGTGCTACTGGAGTTATGTTCAGGAAGTGGTCTCCGATACCAATTTGTTCAAGGGGATCTCCCACTTTCTCTTCTAAGAGGTTCAGTGTGGCTGGATTTATGTTCAGGACTTTGATTCAGTTGGACTTGAGTTTTGTGTGTGGCAATAGACATGGGTCTATCTGTGCTATCATCCATTTGTGCCAGCACCATTTGTTGAATATGCTTTCCTCCTTTCATTGTATACTTTTAGCTGTTTTGTCAAAATTCAGGTGTTCATAGGTGTGTGGGTTACCAACAGGATTTTTGATTTGATTCCATTGGTCTTCCTGTCATTTCTTGTGCCAATACCAAGCTGTTTTCAGGACTATAGCTCTACAGTAAAGCTTGAAGTCAGGGATGGTGATGCCTCCTGAAGTTCCTTTAATGTACAGTGTTGTTTTGGCTATCCTGGGTGATGGGAGATGTTATTCTGTAAATATGTTTCTCATACTGGTTAATAAATAAAGCACTGTGGCCAATAGGAAAGCAGGATATGCAGGGCTAGGAGAAAAGGAGGAAAGGGGAAGTAGTTAGGAGGAGTCAGGATAAGGAGTGCTGAGAGAAAGCAGATGCGGGCCCACTGCTCTCCAGTAAGATGACCCACGTGGAAATACTTAGATAAGTAGAAATAGGTTGATTATTAAGATAGAACTCGCCCATAAACAATAATAGTAAGTAGCCAACAGCCTTATATCAAATACAGAGTCTCTGCGTGTTATTGAGGCTCGTGTGGCGGCAGGATCAGGCAGCTGGTGGGGAGGAACAAAGACTGGGACCAGACTTGTAGATAGGAAAAACCTACTCGTAACACCTGGGCCTTTTGTTTTTCCATATAAAGTTGATTATTATCCTTTCAAGGTCAGTGAGAAATTGTGCTAGGATTTTGATGGGGATTGTATGAAATCTGTTTAAGATTGATAAGCTTACTTTTTAAAGATGTATTGGCTGTTGAAATTATGAGCAGTGTCTCTGTGGTTTATACACTGATGCAGAGAAGTTCTTGGGTGTGGAGGGAAGCAAAAGTTACAAAATGAAAATTTCACCTTTGTGTCTTTTATGGTGACTGCTTTGAGCATTTTTAATAGTAGACAAATAAGAATTCTCCTTAGGAATTGATGAATTCTGGTACAGGAAAGGTTGCTTTTTTCTTCCCATCTTCATATGTCCACTCCATGTCCTGGGAGATCCTTTGCATGTATGCATCAGGCAGCCGACCAGTGTTCATACTCTTTCCTTGAGATAACTCTTCTGATAACTTATGTCTTCCCTCCATCCCTTGTCCTCTTCCTGCTGACACTCCTTCCTAAAACCTGGAAAGTGGTAACTTCGAGAGAAATGAAACCAAAGGCTCAGCAGATTAGGTGTTAAGTGCCATCAGAAACTCCATCCTCTGAGCTCCATTTAGTCCTCTGGCCATGGTGGTAGAGAAGCAGACTCAGTGCTTTCTTACCAATTTAAGGCCGGATCTCAAGACAAGTCAAGGTAAATAAATACTAGGAATAAATAAAAGCTGTGGTACAAGTGGCACAGCAGGAAGCTTCCATTTGAATCAGCATTAATTTCTGCAGACCTGGTGGTCAGCAATAATCTCTATTCCAGCCCTCCTGCTCAGCACAATCAGAATGCCATGCTAAGCACAGAAGAGGACTTGCTGGTACCAAAGATTAGATGCTCGCTCAGAGGAAGAGGGGACTGGAGATGTTTAAAAGAGATTTGTTTCTTACATGGCTTTAATTTGAAATCCTTTCATTCTAAAGATTTCTGAATATTGAGATAGAGCAAATGAAAGCGGTACATCCCTTTTACAATTCAGCCGTGTATCTCACTTATTTGAGAGGCTTAATCAGCACACTGAGAAGCAAGATGTGAGACATCTTGAGCGTGCAAGGCTTGTCAGCTGCAAGATCAATAAAATGTAGATGGAATTTTTTGCCACACTCCAGAGAATGCATTTGCAGAGGGAGAAGGACTTCACTCTAAAGCTATTCTGCTCATATTTGGACAGCACTCTTGAGAGAACACTTGAGGCTTGGCCCCAGCCGGCCCAGCTGCTCTTGTTTCAACCTGCCAGGTGACATCATTTTGTTGCTCAGTGTTAATCTGAACATAGGCCTCAGGGTCAGGAGGCATTTCCAGTCCATTCAGACAACTAGGATTGTAGTTCTTTTAAGTGGCTAAGCAAATGGTGCCCCAAAGCCTGAAGTCTGCACTGTTGAATGGGCTCATTAATTTAAGCACACTGTCTTATCTGACAAAGGCAAGCACAGGACAAGGTTGTATAAACAGAACCTCATGCCAGCAAATACAGACTACTGCTTTCACTGCTATAGCTTACATTTGGCTGCAGAATTCAGAGCTGATCACACTGCCACAGCACCTACTATAGAGGTCCTGACGTCGTGTCCCACAAGCCATTGGCAATGATCTGTGGTAGCCTATTGCAAAGGAGATGCTTCTGTTATTTGCCTCACTGAAGCTCTCCTCCTCAATGAAGGCATCTGAACATTTTAGAGAAGGCATCTGAACTCTTTAAATACAAATGAAAATGACTTAATTTTAAGAGTTACATGAATAAAACTTTGCAATCATTCCTATTATTTGTATGAGGTACTGAACTTTAGTCTTTGCTTTTAGAAGTCAATATCTTCTCTTTTTAAATTATGCTAAAATTGAAGTTTTTTTTAGATGCAATGAGATACAATCCCTGCTTGTCAAGCTTCACTCCCACCTGTTGGTGCAATAGGCAGGAAGACATAATAAGGATGGAGGTTTTCTGAGGATCAGGAACATACTTGAGAGTCAAAGCAGACTTTCCCCTTCAATAATGTCCCCAAAGCCTGGGAAATGGGAGAGTGGGCAGTTGGGGTCATTGTGGTGAGCAGGTGAGACAAAGTGGGCTGGTTCTACAGTGTTCAGACCAGCAACAATAATGAGCTGTGATAAATTTCACTAGAGGAATTAGGCTTAAAGGCTTTAGATGTTAAAGACAACATGGTTTCCTATCTATTAAAGACAGCACTACCTTGGCATGTGTAACTTGAAAGTCATATATCCTGTTTTCCTCCTCCATCCTACTGTAAATCATTACTAGCTCTACCAAGCATTTTCTTTTGAAGATTTCTTAGCTATTCCTCTTTGCTAACCTTCTTTAGATATCTATTTTTTTCCACTGGGTCAATTGCTATTTTATTTGGTTATAATTTTGTCCTCCATAATAAATGTTTCCTTAAAGAATAGTAAAATAATCAACAATAAATAAGAATATAGCCACAATTAGAATATTAAAAAAACTGTCACATATATAAGCATGCCCTTCATCAGAATTTTGTACTGTATCTCTATTTTGTCCCACCAGCTCATAACCCCTCCTGCAAATCTGTGCTGGTCTAGCAATGATAAGCTCCTGCCCCCTCATAATGTCAATCTATCCATCTCTTTCCCTTCACTGCCATGTTAGTGCTTATTATTCTCTAGAATTCCTTCATCAAACTCCACATTGGGTTAAGATTCCTTCTCCCAACAATTCTGTACATTCAGCACAACTTCATAATACATAACATAAATGATACTTTTTATCTCCTCTCTGGAACCAAACAGTCTGAGACCAACATGACCATAAAAACACCATAGTGTCTTGAATTTCCTCTCTTTCAGTCACTGCATTTAGAGTCAACCTTCAGAACGTCCACCTCTGGTCATATAATCCACTGTAAATGGGATTCATAACTCTTATTTTTTTCTTCATGTGTGTTAATTAAGATAATCAGAACAGTCCAAGTGAGGGTATCTACTCAGGTCATTGTAATTTGTGGAAAGTTGACATTCAAACCAACTATCATAGCTATTGATATTAAATAAGCAGTGTTTAGGCCACAGACAGTCTCCAGTTAACATTTTGGAGCCTTAGGGGAGGTCAGCACATTGTAGTCTCAGGTGGGCACCTTCTACTTTCATACCTCATTCCTTTCTCTACCTGCTGTCCTTCTCTTTCACTCACTGTTCCAATTCATCTCAGTTTGTGAGCACCTTCATATCCAGAAGGCCCTAGAAATATTCTTCATCTTCCCATGTATACTCTTCTCAGGGAAAGAGATTTCCCCAAATAAAGCAACAGCAGAAGACATACATTCAGTCTCTGAAGAGACACTCTGCGTTTCACATCTACTTTTATAGGATTAACTTCCATTTCCAAGTCCTCAGTAATGAAACAGTGTGGTACCTTTTTTCTTCTTTAATGTATTACACTGAAAATCATGTGTGAATTCTCAGGGGATGTGATTTTCAAAGACAGAGTTCTCATTCTACTAGGGATTTAACAACTATTACTGCATGCATATCTCTTCTCTCATTTGCTAATAGTGTTGGTGATACATCCCTAGAATTTATTTATTTTATGCATCTTGCCAAGAATTACTTAAGGTCACTTAATCTTAGGTCTATAGACATTTGCATTTTAAATTGTAACATCTTCCTTTACCATTAAACTGTTGGATTTAATAGGACAGTGAGGAAGAATATAGCACAGGCTAAAGAAAATTAGAGTCTGTACCTTTTCTGATGATGTCATCCATGTTATGAGATCCCCCTGATTAGGGAAGGAAGCTGCTATTGTGACATTGTATCCATGTGGGATAACAAAAAGTTTGAATTTACTCATCAGTTTCCTACTTACCAAACCATGCTTCAGTAACTATGTTCAGAATTTGTTTACTGAGTGCTTTCAGTATTTAAGACATTGTATATCTAAAGTTGTAGCAGTGAAAAAGAGTTAGTGCTGTTTAAAAAGCGGAGAGGGGGCTAAAACACCTGAATCTCAATCATTTCCACTGGGGTTGAGTTAAAGAAAATTTCAAGGGATCTTATATAGCCATGCTTTTTATTTACAAATAAAAAGAAATCACACTTTCTTTTAGTGCCTTTGCAACTGATGAATTGATTGTTACCATAACCTCAAGTTAAAAAAAAATAACTTGAGGGTTGGAGAGATGGCTCAGCAGTTAAGAACACAGGCTGGACTGGGCAGTGGTGGCATATGTCTTTAATCTCATTATTAGCCGGAGACAGAGCAGGTGGATTTCTGTGAGACCAGCCTGTTCTATAGAGCAAGTTTCAGGACAGCCAAGGCTACAAAGAGAAACCCTGTCTCAAAAAACCAAAAATAAATAAATGAAAGGTTGAGTAAATAAATAAATAAATAAATAAATAAATAAATAAATAAATAAATAAATAAATAAATAGCACAGGCTGTTCTTATAGAGTCTATTCCCAGAATCTAAGTGGTAGCTCAAAACCATCTGTAACTCCAGTTCCTAGAGATTTGATGCCCACTTCCTGCTTCTGTAGGCAACAGGCACATGCCACACATGACCCACAGGCAAAACATCAAATACATTATATTTTTAAAAATTAAAAAAAATAATTAAGGATAATTAGTATGTAGGATATAAGATTTTATTTTTGAAGTCAGACTTCATTGAACAATCTCTCACAGGTGAGCTGTGATGCTTGGCTTGTCTGCTATATGTAATTGAATAGTAGATATGTAAATGTTGTAAAAGCTTTCCGGAAGAAACCAGTGACATGGAATTGAGGAGCAGTAAAGCAATACCTGTAAACCTGACAACATAAAAACTAGGCTCCTCATTAAAAAATACTTAATATACATAAATCCTCTATAAATATACCATGTGGGCTCTGTTTTTGTTTTGTTTTGCTTTGTTTTGATTTTATTGTGAAATAAATGGCTGTGTGTGACTAATGAGACCTTGGAATAGGTTGGAAGTGTTATAGTACACAAATTTTAAAAATAATATACTCTATATCACTCTGCTAAAAACAAATGTAGTATAAATCAACATGGACTCTGCCAGCTTCATCCAGAGTTCCCTTTCATCCATATGCTAGGCCTCCCAGCATCCTTTTATCTGCATCTGCCAACTGCAGTTATTCCCAGTGTAAAAAAATGGAATATTTTTTATGTTCTGTTGGTTGTATGAGACAAGTTCATGTACAGCCAAGAATGACCTGGAATTCACTTTGAAGCTTAATAAATAAAAATATCCTTGAATTTTTTGACCCTACCTTCTCTACCCTCCTGTGCTTTGCTTTACATTAATGCATCACCATGTAGTGCTGTTTATATGGAACAGGAATGAGACTTCCAGCTTTCTACATGATACATCAGCACAACTGTTCCAGATTCTATATTTTTAGTCCCAGAAGAGTTTCTTGCTACCATAACATCTACTCTTCCACTCTTTGGTTGGTACAAGCCAGGTGACACTGAGGATTATATACAGATAAAATTTCACAGGTACATTTTCAGATGGCCCTACTGTCTATGAGCTTGCATACAATTATGATAGAGAAACTTGCCTTGAAACAAAATTTGTCTTCAATTTTGCAATCTTTGAGCATCTAAAACACAGAGAAGTTATTTCGCTACATATGTCAGTTTCTAGTGGTTAACAGATTTCATATATTATCAGAACCTATGTTTTATGCTTAGCTTAAATGAGAATTTCATAAAATGAGGAGAATTTCTTTGAGTACCTTGACACAATGTAAAAAACCTCACAGCCTGTGTACTAAAACCTGTAGGATCGACTCTTAACTTATGCTAGTTGAACTCCTTCATACAGAAGATTGTAAATTAAAGCAATAAAAACAAAGTGAACATTGTCCACTTGTACTCTGCTTTAGAAACTGTGAATGTTAATAGCCAGTAGCTTCTGGTGTCTTCCATAATAAAAAGAAATGGGTAGTATAAGGGCAACAACTACAAGAATCCACTGAACAGTGTAGTTGAAAATACAGTCTTTTTTCATAGTACCAAAAACATTCTACATTTAGATGTGCATCCCTAAATGCCATCCAGTTCTTGCTAAAGCAGCCATGTAGTGTAATTGATCAAGCTAGGCTAAACAGGAATATCAATCTATTCAGTGGTCCGGAATAAACAGTCTGCAGTCAATGGCCTCTCTGCTTTTAGCATCTTTGTATCAAACATTAGACAAAGAGCAGACAAGGGTCCTTGAATCTCTTTTAATGGTGATAATCTTTTTAATAACATTTATTTTTGAGAAGTAATTTAATTATGCCATTCCCTATTTTGCTTATCTCCATCAAACCCTGCCATATACCCCTGCTTGTTCTCTACCAAATGCATAGCCTCTCTTTTCATTAATTAAAGTTATATACACAAATGTTTGTATTCTTGTACATTCCTGAAAAACATAGGTGCAATCTGCACCCCTTACACAAAGAACTATAGCCAAGTAATCATGATATTCATAAAAAAGCCAGGCTTCTGCACTTTTATAGTCCAACCATGAGTAAGTGAATCATGAAAGTTTCATAGACTTTTATGGATTCCGTAAATTTCTGAAGGCTTAAAATTTATAAGAAAACCTAGAGTTCAAAGTATCAACATTTGAGTTTTTCAATATGAAGCCTTCAAGAATATGAGAATTACTTTGGAGATAAACTTTCTGTCAGATGTGGGGTTGGTGCATATCTTTTCCCACTCTGTGGGCTGCCATTTTGTCTAGTTGATTGTGTTTTTTGCCTTACAAAAGCTTCTCAGTTTCAGGAGGTCCCATTTAGTAATTGTTCATCTCAGTGTTGATGCTAAAGGTGTTATGTTCAGGAAGCAGGCCCTGTACCTTCAAAGGATCATCAGCCTACAATTCACACTGCCAGAGAAGCTAGGAAACAAGGAAGAGGCTAAGAGAGATGTACATGGTCCCCCACAGAAGGGGAAAGGGACAAGATCTCCTGAGCAAATTGGGAATAGGGAGGGAAGAAGGACTTAGGAGAAAGTTGAAGGGGAGAAGAGGAGAACATGAGGGAGCAGGAAGATTGAGTCAGGAGAAGAATAGAGGAGAGCATGAAAAGAAATACTATAATAGAGGGAGCCATTATAGGTTTAAAGAGAAATCTAGCACTAGGGAAATGTCCAGAGATCTACAAGGATGACCCCAACTAACAATCTAGGCAACAGTGGAGAGACTACCTTAAATACCCTTCCCTGCTAATGAGATGGCATACTAGTTCCTTCATCCAGTAGCTGACTGAAGCAGAAGTAGACACCCACAGATAAACACTGAGCGGAACTCCTGAAATCCAGTTGCAGAGAGGGAAAAGTAGTTAGCAAAGGTGTCAAGTCCAGGCTGGAGAAACCAACAGAAACACTGACCCTGCATAATGGGGAGCTCATTGACCCCAGGTGATAGCTAGAAAATCAGCATAGAACCGACTCAGACTCCCTGAACATGGGTCTTAGCTAGAAGGCCTGGGGAGTCTAAGTGACCTCTGCCAGTGGAACCAGGCTGTATCCCTATTATATGAATTGATTTCAGGAGCCCATTCCTCATGGAGAGATACTCCTTTTAGCCCAGAGATATGGGGGTTGTACTAGGCCCTACCCCAAATGACTTGGCAGATTTTGATGATCCCTCATGGAAGGCTTCACCTTCCCTGGGGTGTGAAAAGGGGATGGAGGGGTCTGAATGGGGCTTGGGAAAGAGAGGAAACTAAGATCGATATGTAAAAAAATAAGAAAAAGTATTTTTAAAAAAGAATATGAGAATTAGTTTATTATGCAGTTCCTAAAGTGTAATTTTAAATATAAGTGACTTCATAATAAGGTGTAGAGTATTTTCAGAAGTGATAAACAGGCCGAATGCACATTTGAAAAGAGCATATTATCAATGTATAAGAACTTGAAAGAATGTCTTCAATTTTTAATTACAAAGAAGCCATTTTACAATGTTAACCTCATGTTTCTTAAAAGAATATGATGAAATAAATACTTATACATATTTCTGTCTTTAAAGTTTTAAAGTCATTCAAGGGCTCATAATTTTCAAAGAGCTATTTAATCTACTAAGCATGTATTAGAAATAAGAAACATACTATGTCAATGCAAACAGTGACCAATAAGAACCAAAATGATTAAATTCAATTAAATATAACTAGTAAAGTAATTAAATTAATTAAAACCTAAAGTAACTTGGTAGTAATCACCAATCAAAGTGATTTATATGCATTGACATTTAATAAGGGGGGTGATCTCTATTCACAGAGTCAGTAATTCACATAACATATTGTAATAGATATCATAATAGAATTATTATTGATTAGACAAATCTGCATCATAAAAATTCAACTTATGGAATGTTAATGAAATTTTAAATTCAGTTACTAGCTATTATTCTATTATATTACTAGTATTGAACCTTTAAAACTAAATTTAAAATAAATGAAGTTTTATTAACAGCAAAATGTATATTTGTAATATAACTGTATATGACTTTGCCTTCAATGCTATTTTTAAGAATTAAACAAAATTCATATGTAAGAGCATATGATCTTGATCTATATTTTAATCTTAGCAACTAAAATTATTTTTTTAAGAATGTTAGCTGATCTCCTGGAATCCAGTTATAGAGAGGGAAGAATGATAATATGAGTAAAGGCATCAAGACTGTGATAGGGAAATCCACAGAAATATCTGACTTGAGCAAGTGGGAGCTCGGACTCAGAACTGTCAGCTGGGGAACCTACATAAGACTGAACTAGGTCCTCTGAACGTGAGTGACGTTGGATGGCTTGAGCTGTTTTTAGGACCATTAGCTTGGGAGTCAGTATTTATGCCTAGTGCATAAACTGGCTTTTTGGAGCCCATCCCCTAAGGAAAGATACCTTGCCCAGCCTAGGTACAGGAAAGGGGCTCTTGTCCTGCCTCAAGTGATATGACAGACTTTTTTGATTTCCCCATGAGAAGTTTCACCTTTTCTGAAGAGTGGATGGGGGTGGGGTGGGGGAAGTTTGGGGGCATAGAAGGATAGGACAGGAGTGAAAGGGTACTGGGATTGGTATAAATAAGATAGTTTTAAAAATAAAAAAAACAATAAAAAATGAATGTTTTAAATTGCCATTACACATTTGTAAAAATTGATAGGTGCTTAAATTTTAAATGCACAAACTAAAAATGCAGAATTGTAAAATTTCAATAAAATATTTAGATAACATTTTAAGTTCATTGAATACTGTAAGTATGAAAATGTCAAACATACTGGTTCATAGTTAAATGTTCTTTGAATAAAAGTAATTTAAATATACCTTTTTTGGCAATTTAGATGCCATAGGTAGCTATTATGCTATAATTTTCAACAAATTATATATTTATATTTTGTGAAACACAACTGATTTAATACAAAATTAAACTTTGAAAGTTTATAGGAGTGAAAAACACTAACATCACAATAATTTTGAGTCAAAATTCATACATTTACCAACTCATATCTCTAAAGGATTAAAGACTCCTGAGTAATACTAATTTATGTCAATATGAAATCTGAAATAGGATTTAATTCTCTTTCGTGGACAAAATATAGGAATTGTAAAAGAAGTAGCTTTTGCTGTTAGTGTTGTTTTGTTACAGCGATTACTGTGAAGAATCAACCACAGAACTCAATAAAACCCATGTGGAGTTTATTTAGGATGGGGCAAGGGGATAGGGAAGTTTGTGTTGGTAGACCAGGATAGGAAGTGAAGTAGGAAAGAGTGGGTGGTGCTTGCTTAAAAGGGAAAGCTTGCACATACATATAAAGTCCTTATGCGACCATGCAATACATGATACAGCCATACAAGTCATGAGGTAGCCATGCAACACAGGGCTCTTGAGCAGGCTAAGTATCTACCTGAATGTTGGTGTGCATATCTTGTTGGTTGACAGGGGGGCAAGGTCAACATAATGCCAGGATATCAACAGATATATCTCTCAATTTAAGACAATGCAGCTGCTCAAATCTAAATAATATAGAAGCTGAGATTCTAAGAAGCCATTTAAAACACAGCGATTGGACAGTGTCACAACTGCCCGTCACTATTTGCAAATGTAGCAACAGATCTGCCAACTGGGCAGGGCTGAATGGTATACGGTACAAATAATTTCACTGAATGCTATTGCTGTAAGGTTGTCATCCTTATGATTTCTGATACAATTACATATTTTTCATGATTTCTTTCCAGAATGCTCTGGGCCATTGGGAATTGAAGGAGGAATCATATCAAATCAGCAGATCACAGCCTCATCTACCCACCGAGCTCTTTTTGGACTCCAGAAGTGGTATCCCTACTATGCTCGACTGAATAAGAAGGGACTCATAAATGCCTGGACAGCTGCTGAAAATGATAGATGGCCATGGATTCAGGTAATGGAGGGATGGGACAGAGCTTCTCTCCAAATGATCAGAATCTGTTATGGAAGTAGATTGCAAAGACTTTAGTGTGATTCTTCCTCATGTTCAAAGTGTGATTTAGTTCATGATCAAAATGGCTGCAAAATCTAAAAACATGGAAAACATGCTCATTCTCTGAAAATGTGAGAACAGAATTAATATGGAAGCATTTTTAGACATAAATGCACTGCTTTAAACTGTATTGAAAAAAAGATCCCATTCATCATTTGCATATGATTATTCGTACAGTGTTAACATTTAGCAACAGATTACAAAAAAAGATTTCACTATGTATTCTTTGTAAGAAATAATTTTCCATGTGCAAATATAAAATGTACATTGGGTCATGATAATATTCAACTGTCTGCAGCATTCTTTGCATAACTAGAGAAATTTGAGTGTTCTGAGGGGCTTTATTATATATCAGCTCTATAAAGACGTTGGAAAGCTTCATATTCTAAAAAATAAGACAATATTAATATAAGGTAATCTTCACATTGTAGAAATATTCAAAATGAATATATTATTACAAGTAGATGTATAATTCTTCAAGAATATTTTTTTTCTTTTCTTTTTTTATTCTTTTTGTTTATGAATCTGGATCACAGTTCTCCTGCCTCCTCTCCTCGAAGTCCCACACACACATACATTCACACCCCCCTTTCTTTTTCTATTCATAAAAGGGCAGGCCTCCCATTGCTATCAATAAAACATGGTATATCAAGTTTCAGTAAGACTAAGAACATCCCCTCCCATGCACTAAAGCCAAACAAGGCAACCCAGTTATGAGGAACAGGATCCCAATGGCTAGCAAATGAGTTAGAGCAAGCTTATATTCCCACTGTTATGAGTCCCACAGGAAGACCAAGCTATACAACTGTAACATATATGCACAGGACCTAGGTTGGTCCCATGCAGGCTCTCTGGTTGTAGTTTCAGTCTCTGTGAGCCCCTTTGAGCCCAGGTTAGTTGATACTGTGGGTTTTCTTGTGATGTCCTTAACCACTCTGGCTTCTATATTCCTTCCTCTCTCTCTTCAGCAGAATTCCCTGAGATTCATACTGGCTTTTATTTTCATCACAGTTAATTTTAGAACATGAGAAATCAACAATGCATTGAGATATTAAGAGCTTTGCGAGAGATGAAGTATCATAGTAACCCTGACATCTCATATTCTTTCCATTTAAGCTTTCTGAGCACTCAAATGAAAGCATAAATTAGATGCAATAGGAAGATAGATAAGATGATCAAAATTGAATTCTGTTAATGTGATACTTTAATGTAATCACTGTCTGCCAAATTATTAATGACACATACCAAATGTCAGAAAAGTCTATTACACTGAGGGATCAGAGCAGTCATGTTGAAACTACATGGGTCAGAAAACTGATACAAGGCAGTTTTTCAAGATAGCTTTCACTGATCTAGAATCTTAGGAAACAACATAATCAATGATAGTTATAAGAATCTAGCAAATACTATATAGAAAATCAGGACAATTAGTGTTACTAGAGGAATGTGTTCAAATCTGATGTGAGAGAATGTAAATACCCTAAGGTCATTCTAAAAGATTTATACCTTATTCTGTTGTAATAGAGTATGAGCCCTTCTCTGTCCAGCCAGCTAGCTCCCAAATAATGATATGAGATTTCTTATTAATTATGAAATCTCAGCCTATACTTAGGCTTGTTCCTAACCAGCTCTTATAACTTACCCATTTATGTCAATCTACATTCTATTAGGTGGCATTACCTCCCTTTCATCTTGTACCTCCTGTTTCCTCTCCATATCTCCTGATGTCTCTACCTTTCTATCCCCAGAGTCCTCTCTATTGGACCTTTTTCTGCCTTACTATTAGCCATTTAGTTCTTTATTAAACCAATCAGAAGGCACATATTCACAGTGTAAACAGATATTCTGCAATATCCACCCACATCTTTTTTTGTATGAATAAAAGGGGAACGTTTTAAGTCTAACAGAGTAAAACTATATACAATAAGGACAAATATCAAGTAGGAATTAGATTCATAATGTTCATACGTGTTTTGCAAATTAGGAGAAAGTACTGTATCATTTATCCTATCTTAGTGAGTCCACAGTCTCATACATGCATCACTTTTTTTCAGAACTTGAATTACTATCCTAAGAAAATATTTTAAAGCTATAACAATCTAAGTCTTCAACCCCATCCCATTGAAGACCCAAGAAGGATATAAAATTTCCTGAGTAAACAGGAAGTACAGAGCAAGAAATTTCTAAAAATTAAGTAATGACAGAGACGGCTGCCTGCTGGGACAATTACCCAGGTTTCTATGTAATGTTGAGGCATCCATCTTTTTCGTATAGTCCTAGAATATTTTACAGATTTTTCTGTGAAGCAGGAATTTTGAAAGACTTACCTACCTTGCCTTGGCAAAGTTTGGCACTCACTTTCTTTTGTGTAATGTGTGTCCCGTTTGGACAGCATACTATCATCAGTCAAGGAAAGGGCAGTTTCTTGCCCAGTTGCTAACTTTGCTACAATGAAAGCAAATAACATATGGAGGTTCTTTGATGCCCATCAACCCCCCCCCTTATTTTGTAGATGGTGCTGCTGGGAGGAGATGTGTCTTACTGTCATGAAAAACCTTATGTTATTAACCACATCTTAAATGCCATATTTTGTAGATCACAAGTGTTTCACAACTAAGTGTCTATCTAAAATATATATATATATATATATATGTATATATATATATATGTTTAACCTTGAAATCATACCTAACATGATTATAATTTTGATTATCATGGATGACTAACTAGTACTTTGCAGTTCTTAATTATACATTACATTATTTTAATGAGCTGAATAGGTACAATATCTTAAAACTGTGAAAATATATTTATATTATGTTGAAACAAAATATTGTTAAATTTGTATCAATATAAAAATCCATACTGATGTAACATATTTAAGACTAATATCACTTTTTAGTTCAAAAGTAGACTCAACACACCATAATTTAATCTCATAATTTCTGTAATGTATTCATTCTTTTTTCATTTCAAAACAAGATCCTTGAATTTGAACTCTTTGTTTAGCTTTCTCTCTGACCATGAACAACAACCTGTAACCAATTCCCCTGAACAATAACAAATATCCATAACCATTGAATGATAAAAAACTACTCACTTTTGGGAATGTGGGTGTTGTAGTCTCTAGGCTGCTTCCTGTTGTCTTGGAGTGACAGTATGTCTAAAAGACCCTGAGAAAATTGGGATAACAGTCAAGTCCTGGGATAGCTAGCTGTATTAGTTTTTATTTAGTCTCGGTGTGATGGAAAACTGTAGACATTATCTGAAGTATTGGTTGCTATAGTCTGTGAGTCTGGATCATCCCAACTAGCAGTTTTAAAGTTGTTATATATCTAGAATTTTGAGGAAACTGCAACACAAACATTCTCAGTGGATGGATTATCTGGGATACTTGTCTTTATTACTGCTTGGTCCTTTTGCTTTCAGGAAATACACAAACTTTTAAAATCAAAAGATGTATCTGTGCTAACATATTATGCAATGTGTACAAATCAGGTAAAGATAGTTTTTTTGTTTGAACAGTTAAGACATCTGTTGACTTTATAAATCTGTTTGGACTGGAAAATCAAACCTATACCCATGCACTATGAAAGGATGGCATGTAATAATAAGTCATGAATATTCTGTGGCTAACAAGGTTTAGCATGTAGCATGCAATCTCAGAGCTGTTCCCTTTCAAAAACATCTCTTGTCCTATAGTCTTTCCTGGCCTTTTCCCTCATGTTTTCAGCAAAGATCATCAGTATGTCTCTCATGATCAAACTTGATTTTTACTAATTTTAAAGAAATCAATAGACATATTTTCTGTGGAACAAGGGCATAACCTCTCCCTCTACAAAACCTATTTTCTGACATCCATTTTAAAGTTAAGACATTCTTAAAATTATATAGGCTGGTTTAATTCAGTAGATTTTTTCCCCCACAATCCAGTATCTCTCAGAAGATTTCATATTTTGTTCATTAGCATTTAAAAATTCAAAATCAACAAAGCACAATACAGTATCCAGTATCCCTTTGTATTTTCAATCTTTATTTGGTTTATTTTTTTTTTGAGTGAAGGGTATTTTTGTTGTTGTTGTTTAGGTTTATTTGCTTATTAAGAATATAGTGCTCTTAGTTGGGGTAATCCTTGTAGATCTCTGGACATTTCCCTAGTGCCAGGTTTCTCTTTAGACCTATAATGGCTCCCTCTATTATGGTAACACTTTTCTTGCTCTCCTGCATTTTTCTCCGACTCAGTCTTCCTAACAATCTAAGCAATAGTGGAAAGGCTACCTTAAATGCCTTTCCATGATAATGAGATTGATGACTACCTTATATATCATCCTAGAGCCTTCATTCAGTAGCTGATGGAAGCAGAAGCAGACACCCACAGCTAAACACTGAGCTGAATTCCTGGAATCCAGTTGTAGAGAGGGAGGAGTGATGAGCAAAGGGGTCAAGATCAGGTCGGAGAAACCCACAGACACAGCTGACCTGAGCAAGAGGGAGCTCATGGACCCCAGACTGATAGCAGGGAAACCAGCATAGGACCAACTAATACCCCCTGAATGTGGGTGTCAGCTATGAGGACAGGGCAGGCTATGGGGCCTCTGATAATGGATCAGTATTTCTCCATAGTGTACAAACGGACTTTGGTAGCTCATTTCACATATAGGGATACTCTCTCAACCTAGACACATGGAGGAGGGCTTATACCCTGTTCCAAATGATATGACAGACTTTGAAAATCCCCCCATGAAAGGACTCACCCTCCCTGAGGAGCAGAAAGGGAATAAGATAGGGGGTCAGTGAGGAAGGAGGTAAAGGAGAGGGAACTGGTACTGACATGTGCAACATGATTGTTTGTAAAATAAATTTAAAAAATAGAAAAAAAAAGAAAAAAGAAAAGGAATATTGTGGTCTGTCTGCATATATCCCTGCAGCCCAGAAGACGGCACCTGATCTCACTACAGATTGTTGTGAGTCACCATGTGGTTGCTGAAAATTGAACTCAAGACCTCTGGATGAGTAGCTAGAGCTCTTAACTGCTGAGCCATTTCTCCAGCCCTACTTATTATTTTTAAATAATTTTTATGACTGACTATACACATTTTCTTTTCTTTTCTTTTTTTTAACTCCTTTTTAAGCATACTGTTTCGAGATTTTCTCAATCTTGACCTCACTTTACTAAGTGCCTGCAGCATTCTCTGACAGTTTAAGCCAAGCCTTAACCTGGTAGACCCTCTGTTATATGGCTAGCTTTTGGTGCTGGTGTCTGGTTCTCCCCTGCTTGGTTCCATGAGATTGGCCTCATGCTGCAGGCACCAGGAGGTGCCACATTTTTCTACCTAGCTCTGTGAAGTTGCTAAGCCTACTTTCCAGAGTCCTCTTAAGCAGAGAGTTTCAGGCAGCAATTGTGATGGTGCCAACTGACTTGACTTCTCTGTCTCTGTGGTGGAATGCCAGATGTAGCATGCTATTAGTTTGCTGCAAGCTCACAAAGACACAGATACTTATTATTAAATATGAAAGCTTAGTCTTTAGCTTAGGCTATCCCATTCATTCATATAACTTATATTAATCTGATTCTATTAATCTACCACATGGCTTTTTACCTCTGTCTTTTTCTGTATGTCCCTCTGACTCACTGATTGTCCTGCTGCGTCTCCTTTTCACCTTTTTATTTTCTTTTCCTATCTCTCCTGCCTAGGTATTGACCACTCAGCTTTTTAGTATACCTGTCACAGTAAAACATCTTCCAGTATACAAATGTCACTCAACAAAGGAGTCCTCTGAAAGAATTTTATTAAGTAGCTGATTTTTATACCATTGATTGAATCAGAGAAATATGGAACATGTTATGTTGTTACTTTATTAAGTATAATATATTTAAAGGTTTATCTACAGGCATTAATAGCCAGAAAGTTTATTGATGGCTGATTAGAAACACTTTCCTACTTCAAAACAGAGCCCAAATCTCATTCAGTGTCTTTCTTTGTTTGGGGTCCCCTAGGTATTTTATGTAAATGTCTTTATCTTCACAGCTATATAGAGATTTTAAAAAGATCATATATTGTTTGTGAATTTATGTTGTCATGCATTTGCAGAAATCAGTTCATTAAGTTACAGTTGGACTTTTTCAATATGAAGCTACATATGTGGAAAAGTCCCATATTATAGAAATGTTACATCTGTAACAAGTTGACAGCAAATTAGTGTGTATATATACCTTATTTTCATTTTGTATGGCCCAGTTGAAGAACAGTCAAATGCTTTTATTCCTATTTTCCTAGCTATTATGGATAAAGTGACAATGAACATGGCCAAGCAAGTATTTGTATAGTAGAATGTTGCCTCCTTTGGACAACTTTAAATATACTATCATTTTTATGAACAGATGGTCATTTAATTTTTGGAATGATTTCTTGTGTACTTAACACAATGCACCAGTCTTATTATCAAATTAAATATGTATACATTCTTTGACCCAGGGAAGAAATTATTCAATGGAACAAGAAAATGTTTAGCTCAGAAAAGTTTAAAGATGAGCTTGTCATCTTAAGCAGAATAATTAAAGATTTATTATACTTCTATTAGGATTGGTGTTAATAACCATGAAGGTGATAGCATGTAATGGTCAATTTACTTCTTATATGAAGATCATACTGAACTCGAGAGAAATAAGCAAAGGGAAATATAACATGTTTTATGGAGGAAGATTACATATATACAATACAATGAGTGAAAACTGAAACCTCTTTACTTTTATCTAATACTCAGGGATGTTTTAAGCTCAGGGTTATATATCTTATTGTTGTATTCTTTAAGAGTATCTTATTTCTTGGTATTTTTTTTTAAAGAGAAATGCTTTATCAATTAGCTAACACTCATACTTAAAAGACTGACTCTTATTAGGTGCTAAGTTCTCTGTGTTGAAGAATTAATTATTTAATTCTCCTGCTTTAATTCTTTTATTTATATTCAATGTTTGAGATGAAGCTTTTGAGTATTTTGTTAAATCTACTTATCATAAGTGCACTGTTGATCTCTCAAGTGTATGACATATATACTAATTTTAGTATGTAACTCAATTTTCTCTTTAACTCGATACAAAGAAAACCAAAATTCCCAAATTACATTTCCATGCTGAGCATTTATTGATGGTATCATAATATTCTTAATTGGTTCTGATCTGAAGAATGAGTATAGTAGATGTATAAAAAAAATTTTATTTTTACAGATTTTTCTGACCATTAACTCTTCACTTATATTTTTCCCTCCACAAACCACAGAATATTAACACTTCACATTGCTACCACCTAAGATATAAATTGACAACTCTCAATAATGTAGTATTAATAGAATTTTGCATATATCTGCATGCCTTGGATTATTTTATTTAAAATTTAAATGTTTCTGTTAAACTTTTGAATGATCCACTAACTAAATAGGATTAGCCAGTCTGACTACCTGCTATGTACTTTTAAAGATTTACTTTCTATCTCCTTATATTTTTATAGGAATATGTAATAGTGTTCCATTCCCCCCCTTTCCCTTTTTTTTTTTCTTTCTGAGGTGATTTTGGGTTCCTAGACACTGACTTTCCAGATGTTCACTTATGTAGACTATGCTAGCAAGTGTTCAGTGGACATATCCAAGTGCTCTGACTCTATGCGAGTCACTAAAGCAAAGCAAAATGGTGCCTATCTTTGGGATTTAATGAGACAGTCAGGCTTGGAGATGCAGGCTGCATCTTCAGGGCCAGCCTGGGAGACTTACTGTTAAAAAGAAGCTGCTTTTACTGTCAATAATAGACAGTTTGTTTATTTCCTGGACTCAACAGTAGCATTGTAGGAACAACAACAGTAGCAGGGGAGAATCTCTGTGTATGGAGATGGAAAATTGACAGGATACAATATTTGAACTTGTCACACAGAGTTAAGTAACTTACTGCCTAATCACAGTATTTTATCCTATGCAGTTTATTTTAGTAGTATTTTTCAACTAAACCTTAAAACTGCACAAGTACAATTGTGGAATGCCAGGAAACTCTCAATACCCTAGTCACTGAATAACTAGATTATTACATGTTTATATGTCTGATAGGACAATATAGTATAATATTTAAACTTTCATTTGAAAGTTAATTTGCTACTTGTCTCCTACTCATTGGTAGGAGTGTTTTAACACTGATTAAAGTAGATTGGATCTTTTTGTTTTAAAATAATCTGTATTGCTTTCGAAATATTATGATTTTCATATGATGTGTTCCTTTGAACCACACTACAGGTAATTGTGAAAGAAAGATATGTCCTATATTTTAATATACTCTGGCCAATGGATCACTTGGTCAGACTAAAACCTTTTATATTGTGCCCCAGACCATTACAAGTTATCCTCAAACTGTATTGTAAAAATTGCCTCATCAACCTGGAAAGTATGGTTTTTTACTGCTGTTGCTGTTGGGATTGTTTCTGTCTTGGTTAGGGTAAAAAGTAAATTAAAAACAACAAAAATAACTTTTCTGTAGTGTGAGGATGGATCCTGGTTATATTGCCCTTGGAAAACAGAGAGTGGTGACTGTTAGGTAGGGGAAGAGAAAGGAAAGAACAGTGAAATAAAGTAGGAAAGAAAGAGAGTAGATATGCTGCACCACTCAGTGAAAAGTCTGTAAATTACCAAGAGCCTAGCTGAAGGCTTTCTGGGAGTGTGGTTACCTTAAAGATCAGTGTGTAAGTTGGTGCTCTGTAATTTGTTATGGAGCAGCTTGACTTTAGTGTCAAAGGCAACTTGAATTTGGTATTTTGTATTAGCAATGGAATAGTTAATGCTCTGAAGTGACTCTGGTTCTTCTGTATTAATAAAAAGACAATGCCCCAAAGACATTTACCTGACTTCTTCATTTTAAGCACTGCTGATAGTTAATTTATGACATATGTTACACATTTCCTGGTTGCAAACGCTATAAAAAAGGGAGGGTTCTTGTCCTCCTCCCTTTTGTTTGGGTAAGTTGTTTTAGCAATGAGACTAAGAGTTCAACAAAAACAATGTAATCGTCAAATTTATTTCCATGGTAGCAGTTACAGTACCTCTGTAGTCACTTGTCCTTTTCCTTCTTATACTGTAATAATCTGATGGTAGGATTTTCACCTATTTTAAATCCATTTCTGTAACACCAAAATAGAAAAAAAAACAGTTAATAGATTCATATGACTTAATACTGAAAGAATAGGAAATATGGAACATAAAATATATGTTATGTCTCATGGCAATCACACAACAAAAACATTCAAGGAATCTAACAATACCCAAACCAATGTGTTTACTCTGTTCATCTACATAGTATATCCCATTGCTGGCATATATGGTACAATGAATCAAAAAAGTCTTGCTCGTCTTTCAGGCAGAAGAAACTAAGTTCCTAAAAACCCAATAATGAACCTGCATTGTTTCCCAATCACCCAAATTTCTTTCATGAGTAACCATAGAGAAGCATGAATAATTTACTGTAAATTACTTTGAAGAAGACTGCTGGCAAAACACTGTGCACAAAATATCACAAGTGACACTTTTTCTTGTCTCATTTATGTTTCATTCCTGAACTGTTTAAAACATTAATATTCAGGACCAGCTAGATAGCTCAATGGGTAAAAGTTCTTACTGCCAATCCTGACGACCTAGGCGAATCCTAGACAAATTAAATCTCTGGGACCTATATGATAGAAGAACAGAGCTGAATCCAGCAACTTGTTCTCCTATTTCTACAGTCTCTGGCACATGTGGGCACACCACACACACATACATACATACACACACACACACACACACACACACACACACACAAACACACACACACACAGAGCACATGTGTGAATGCACACATACACTATAACATACATACTACAATCACACACACACATTCATACACATATGTGCACATGTTCATACACACACTACAAGCATAGACACACAGACACACTACAAGCACACACATTTATACATACATGTGCATGTGTTTATGCACACTAAAAATACAAGCACAAGCACACACACACAGACACACACACACACTATATATGTATATATATATTAAAATGTAATAAAAACTTCATTAAAGAATGTTTTATTAAGATTCTTGCAGGGTTTTAATATGCTATTGCTATAACCACACCACAGGAGTCTAGAAAACCAGACATATTTTGTAATATAAATGTATCCTCTCTATAATAAGATTCATATCCTTAGACAGTATTAAAAACCCTAGTGTATTTCTAACAGGCAAGATTTGTAATTTTACTCTCATAAAAATATCAAAGACATAAAAACAACCTCAGTGCTGCTGTTTGGAGTATATAAAGAATTATAGGACATGCTTTAATGTAAATTTTAGCATCTATTATACTCTCATGAGATAGTTTAGTAACACTTCCTCGTACAAAATAGGTATAGCTTCTGACATTCATAGGAGAGAAAGTGTGACAGCAAATTTGTCTGATCTTCTGACCATTAGATCTTACAAACCCATTTCTGCAAGAATCCCAAACCCTACTAAATGATCAACCAAGTAACATGTTACATTATCCAGACTGTGCAGGATATATTTAGAAATGTATACAAATGTGTATATAATACAATATGGAGAATACTTGTCTGGAGTTTCTTTCTAGCCTGATATGAAATTGAGAGAAAGCAAGGTGTAGTATGTGAGAGGAATTGAAGGGAGGAAAGGGAATGGAGAAATGATGTAATTAAATCTTAAGCTGAACAGAAAATATTTTTTTTATTTTACTTGCTATATGGGTTAACCATTAGGAAGCATTTTAAAAATGACTTTTAGGTTTACAAAGAATGAGATTGTAAATTCCCCAGTATGGGACAACCTCCACAACATCAGGATTTACTAAAATGGAGAGAATCTGAATACTTATAAGCAGAAGTGGCTCTCTTTTTATTAGAAAAGCATTCAGAATTTGGAAACTCTGCATACAGAATCCATCTTGATATTCTTTGTGGCCACTACCCTGGCTCTGTTGTGATATCTAATCACACAGTCAGCTAGGCAGCCTCTGATATGCATAGGTCTGTTTCTGGCATGTGGGACTGGAGGAGACAGCACTCTGAGCCCAACCATATTTGAAGGACTCTGCTGTCTGCCAGAACTGCCTACAAATCTGTGCAGCTGAGTGCACTCCTCAGTATTGTAAGGCAGAATCCTCTCAGCTGAGAGTGTTAAGCCTGCTTACCAGAACTCCCTGTGGGAAATGCTCTTAATGAATAGGTGTCACTTCTGTCCCTGCTGCAACAGTTTAACACAGCTGCATCAATGCCTTCTGCCAGAATACAGAAAGTTTCCTGGCAGCCTGTCCTCATGTACCTACATGTGAGAAATGCAGGGAAGTAGGAGAAATGTGTGATCCTGAAGTTAAAGGTTTGACTGTCTTTTAATGTTTATCTTCTGGGAACTGGTGGTATTACTATTTGGACAGGGCTGAAGGAATCCCTTATTTCCACAGCAGACACTGAACAAATTTGTTCTGCCCTGGAGCCTCACTGAAAACCTCCTTGTGTTGAAAATATGACCCTGGCCACCTGGCCTCTTTCTAAAGGCTTCATTTTCTCATGCCAGCAATTAATTTAAAACCCTTTTCTGTCTGTGAGAGTTTGAACTTTCAAAACTAACTAGAATAGACTTAAAGAAACTGACATAGAAATTGATACATTTCCCATGGCATGTTAGCTGTCCAGGCTAGAGGAACTTAACTACTCTGTGTGTTAACTGACATCTTCAAATCACGCCAGTTACCCTTTTATTCAGGTGTACAGATCTAGATGAATTATTTGGGTCTGCTAAACCTGTATGATACAAAATCATGATTCAAACTCTGTCAGCTGGAATGAAATACCAGCTCTGCAAATGCAAGACCCTCTAGACTCAGATCTTCAACAGGTTTTGGTAATTCCTTTTGGCTGGGGTGGGTAGGAGGTGAACATAATGTATACTGAGGAAGTATTAACAATTCCTAGAGCTTGGAAGTAAAAATCTTTTACTTGTCCATCATCCATCTGTCCATTCACTACTAGTCTGTGATGGTGATTCTCAAACTTTACATAAAAACTACATGAAGATCTCTTTGTAAACAGGACTCCTCTCTTAGAGTTTTAGAATGAGTAGATCAGAGGATAACTGAGGGATTCTTAGGGCAGATAACTCAGATTCGTTTTGATACTGATAATTCTGTTGAAGCTTACTGTCTAGCGAGAGATACTTTCTTCTCTCTAGAGCTGTCTCTTGCATTATTAGAAGCAACTTCATTAAATACCCCAAGATGCTGGAGAGCAGTGCATGGCTTGCGAAATATGCCCCTAGTGTGAGGCATTTTAAAACAATGAGTGGTAATAGGACATGACAAATTCAGGCTAGCTACTTAAGATCCCTTGGTGATGCTTTATTGTTAGCCAAGCAATGCTCTGCCACTCTCAGGGAAGCATCCACTAGTACACAAAATGGTGATATTCATGGCCAGTTTTTTCCAAAAGATGTTTCTCTGCAACAGGAAGCTTTCAATAATTAAGTCATAATAGTAAAGGGGGGGTGTAAAAATATCTAATCCCACAAGAGCTGCCTTTAAATGTTTTATTGTTAAGTCTGCCATCACATCTTTAAAGAATAAATTCCTATATTTTCTGAGCCCACAATATAATAAAAAGTTATTTTGCACTTTATTTATTAAAGGTGACTTTGGCATGACCCTATATTTTAGGATGACCTTACGCACATTTCTTTAAAACATTGGAAACCAAACAAACCAAGTCCAAAAGAAGACAACAGGGAAAGCTCATACTATACTGAAGGATTTAGGGGTTACGCCTAGAAATAATGGGAAAGGAAAATATGTAAAGGGAAGCTGCCTTGAAAGTACGAAAGTCTATCGAAGTGAAAGTAACTTCACACTCAATATTTACTAAGTGTTTTTCAATGGCTCTTAACTCTATCAAAACTAGAATCTTGAAGGATGTCTTGCCAACCGTTTTGTTGTGAACACACAGCACAGTACCCAGCAGGAAGACACCTCTTTGTACAGGTATATTTGGAAATTGACCAGCCTTCTTACTTTCTTGATCAGTCTTCAGTGTGCAGTTGGAAACATAGGTTTCTTGCTCTGTAAAGTGGCTAGAAATAGATTAATTAATCCGATATTGTTGCTTTCTGGTAGCACTGTCCATTCTTGTTTCAGTACCTACTACCAGTCCCTCATAAGCACATTGACCATAGCTAGGGGAAGGAAGTGTGGGACTGTCCATTTAAAATAGACAAATTCAGAACAAGTGAGGCTCTTGGGATAAAGAGTCATTTTTCTCGATTCCCATCAAATCATATTACAGAACACAGACTTACCCAGTAGAACCACTGTTCAGGGCTCACAAGAAGAAAATAACTGAATTTTGTGTTTATGAATAAGTGAGTCCATTTTCCATTAATGCTTTCGAGAACATATTTTTATATCATATATTGGCTACATTTTCCCCATGTGTTTATTCATAATATTACTGCTGCTGCTTTCCCAGAATTGATATATTTAATTAAAATTGTAGCTGTTTGAGCCTAACATTGGTATACTTAATATATATTGCTTCATTTTCTTATGGTTTTGCTTCTTGGAAAATAATCTAGCTCTCATGCACAAATAAGCTCATAGATTCCATACTTCTATTATGCATTTTATGCTCCAATAGTTTGAAGCATTTTGCTGCGAGTTCATAACATATAGGCTATTTTTTTTAACTCAAATTTAAACAACTCTGTTAAACTTAGGTCTTCTTAGTTGATTACTCTCATTACTGCCATTAATAGATAAAGTGCTAAATTTAGAAGTAGATGTGAATTTTTCTTTTTAGTTTTCTTAATAGGAGCCCAGCCTTACCCAGTACCTGTGCATAATGATATTTTTCAAGCCATTGTACCAAAACACAGTAAACTCATAAAACAAAAACTCCACAATTTAATATAACTGCCAGTGAATCACTTTGAGAGGTTTCTTAAGCTAGATGTGAAAATAAAAGAGAAAATTCACTATCTATCATATTTTAGAATGTTTCTCTTGCTTTCTAGTCTTCAGCAAACAAACTACTATTTATTGAGACTCTACTATTTATAGTTTATAAGCAATATAGAAATTTTCTATGCAGATAGAGAAATTATTGAATAAAGTAGTATTTCAAATATTAAAATAGAAATCACATACTTTTATTTTGTGGGCATTTGGAAAGTAATCCCATGATTTAGTGCAGTAACAATTATGTATAGAGAAGTTACTCTTGATGATGCCCCCTCTTGGGAGCAGAGGACTTTCGCTGCTTCCCTGGCTGACACAGAGCACCAGTAACCATGGCGCTCAGAGCATTTTCTATTTTCTAACTGCTAGTAGTAAAGCCACTTCCTTCTCTGCACCTTTCATCCTGGAGTACTTGTGATTCTCCTGCTATATAATCTGTAATTTCTTGCTCTTTTCCTTTGATTATGATGTTTAATTACAGGTTGTTATTCATTTGTCAGAGGGAGAACACACCTAGATTCATGTCTGGAGGTCAGAGATCAACTTGCCCAGGATGAGTTCTTCCCATCCACTATGTGGGTCCCAGGAATCAAATTCTTGGGAAGCTCTTTCACCTGCAGAGCCATCTTGATGATCCCGCTTATATTTTTCCAGCACAGGATTTTCTATAAAGACGTTCTGAGAGGATTCACCTGTTAGATAACCCATTTGAGGAAAGGAGCATGCTTGGCTCACCTTGTATTCTCACCAGCTACAGTGACTGCTGTCTTATAAACAAAATTATATTACAGCTGTTGCTATTCCTTAATAATACTTATTTAAGGAAGTAGGGTATAGAGGAAAATAAGTAAGCCACATAATCTATCATTGATCTTAAATTCAAATGAAGGAAAGCATACTTATATAAACAGTGATAGTCTATTGAGAAGTATTGTCATTTTCAATGGTAGTATCAATGGCTATTAACTCTCATCTCAAATAAGGTTACTTAACCACCCTTTGGTAAAGCTTCTTTCTAAACAATCAAACATCCTTACAGAATAGTGCTAATTACATAATACATGTGGAGTCAAATATTTCTTATATAGCTAGTGATAGAACAAAATAAATTCACACCAAATAACAAATATTTATTGAGAACAGTAGACACGACTCTTAATTTAGTATTGTCTTGATATGATTCCATACAGAGGAGGTCATGAGCCAAGCATGTTTTTATTCTATAATTTAAAAATTACTATTTGAGCCTTTTTTTTATTTTGGTAACCAGAGTGATAAGGCTTCTACAGAGCCAAAACTTACAAAAAGATCTGTCAGAAGGTAGTGTTCAAGAACCTTCCTTAAGTAAGTTTAGGGCATGCCTTTTCCCTCCCACTTCAGATTCCCACTCTTCCGCTGTCAGATTCTCATAGGCTGTCATCTTGAACCTCCCACGATTGAGGTGACACAGTAAATAGTAAGATAGAAGGTTTCATTGGTTTCTTTGCCTAGTCATGTGTTTACATAGAAGAAAGCAACATTTCTTCACATCACTGTTAGTCTGGGTTTTCTATCATTCCCACAAAGTGAACTGCACCTCATAAAAGTTTGCAAAGTGGTCTGTTCAGTACTATCTCCAAGTTAGTATGGAGTAAGCCCATGACAGTTTTGAGTATCAGTTCATTACAAATGAACCTCTAAAGAGAACATTTTTTTTCTCTTTATGTTGAGGGGTGGAGAGAGGCTCAAATGGATCATTATCAAGTACAAGAAATTATCCTTTACCTTGATCACATATGTCTCATATAATTCCATAGCACATATGTGTCACTTCTCTGTCAGAACCTCTGGTTTAATGACAGCTGAACAAAACCTTGGTCTCTCTGTGACCTGGCATGTAAACCCAGAGAAATCCCTTACATTTTTCTCCATCACTTTCTTGTCTGTAATCTACACAAATGAGCATTTCTCCTCACAGACTAGGCAGTTATTTCATAGTACCATTCTTCTTTTTTATCTTTTTTTATTATATTTAAATTAGAAACAATCTTATTGTACATATCTATCCCAGTTCCCTCTCCTTCCCATCCTCCCATACTCCCCCCAATGACCCCCTAATCCCATACACCATCCATTCCCCAGGGAAGGTGAGGCCTTCCATGAGGGGTAATCAAAGTCTGTCAAGTAATTTGGGGTCAGGCCTAGGCTCTCCCCAATATATCCTTCCATGGGAAATGCGCTCCCCAAAATCCATTTGTGCACCAGGGATACAATCTGGTTTGATCGACTACCAGAGGCCTCATAGACTGCCTACTCCTCCGAGCTGATATTCACCTTCAGGGAGTCTGGTTTGGTCCTAAATTGGTTTCCCAGCTGTGAGACAGCGATCAATGAGTTCATACATCCTCAGGTCTTTGTTCTGTGAGTTTACCGAGCATGGTATTGACCCCTTTGTTTGTCACTCCTCCCTCTCTGAAACTTGATTCCAGGAGATTGCTCAGTGCTTACCTATGGATCTCTGATTCTGCTTCCATCAGCTACTGGATGAAGGCACTAGGATGACATTTAAAGTAGTCTTGAATATCTTTATCTGGGAAGGGCATTTAGGGTACTGTCTCCACATTTGCTTAGATTCCTAGTTGGAGTCATCCTTGTGGATCTCTGTACAAGGACCTCATGCCAGATTTCTCGATTTCTCTTTAAACCCATAATGACTCTTTCTATTGATGTGTTTCTTTTCTTGCTTTCATCTATTCATCTCCCCAGTCAAGCTTCCTGATCCCTCATGTTCTGCTCCCTCTCCTATTCTAATCCCCTTCTTTCTCCTACCTCCCTCCATCCTCCCTGCATGCTGCCAATTTGTTCAGGGGCTCTTGTCTCTTTCTCCTTCACCTGGGGACTCAGGAAAGTTTCTTCCATCCATTTGCCTGTCAATTTCAAGATTCCATTTGCCCCCCCCCCCTGAGTAGTACTCCATTGTCTAAATGTACCACATTTTCTGCACCCATTCTTTGATTGAGGGGATCTAGGTTACTTCCAGGTTCTAGCTATTACAAATAATGGCACTATAAGCATAGTTGAACGGATGCCCTTGTGGTGTGAATGTGCATCCTTTGGGTACACGTCTAAGTATAGAATTGCTAGATCCTGAGGCAAACTGGCTCCCATTTTCTGGAGGAACTGCCATGCTGATTTCCAAAGTGGCTGTACAAGTTTGCACTCTGACCAGAAATGGAGGAGTTCCCCTTTCTCCATATCCTCTTCAGTATAAACTGTCCTTGGCTTTCTTTTTCTTTCTTTCTTTCTTTCTTTCTCCTTTCTTTCTTTCTCTCTTTCTTTCTTTCTTTCTTTCTTTCTTTCTTCTTTTTGCCTTTTCTCTGCAGTTTATTTTTTTGTTTTACATATCTATCCCAGTTCCCTCTCTCTCTAATCCCGCAATGCCCCCTGAACTCCTCTCCTAGTCCCCATCCATTCCTCAGGGAGGGTAAGGCCTTCCAGGAGGGATCATCAAAATATTCTTTCCTTATTCTGTATGTTTGATGTTTTGATTATTATGTGGCAAGAAAACTTTTCTTTCTTATTTTCTTTCTTTCTTTTTTTGGTGCAGTCTATTTGTTGTTCAGTAAGAATCTTGTACTTTCATAGACACATCCTTCTACAGTTTGGGAAAGTTTTCTTCTATGATTATGTTGAATGTGCTTTCTGCACCTTTGATCTGTGCTTCTTTGTTTTCTTCTATACCTATTATTCTTAGATATGGTCTTTTACAATATCCCGTGTTTCCTGGATGTTTTGTGTTAAGGATTTCTTGTATTTAAGATTTTCTTTATTTGATGAATTTATTTCCTCTAGTTTATCTTCAGCACCTGAGATTCTCTCATCCATTTTTTTTTATTCTGTTGGTTATGCTTGCATCTGTAGTTCCTGATCATTTACCCAGATGTTATATTTCCAGCATTCCCTCAGTTTGTGCTTTCTTTATTGTTTCTATTCCAATTTTCTGGTCTTAAACTGAATTGTTTCCTTCATCTGTTTAGTTTTTCTTGGCTTTCCTTGCTTTCTTTAATAGATTTATTGATTTCTTGCATTTTGGAGACTTAAGGGATTTTCTCATATCCTCTTTGAGAGCTGTTTATATTTTCATATATGTTTTTAAGGTCCCTCCCTTCTGCCTCATCTGTGTCAGGATGTTCAGTTCGTGCTGACGTAGAATTCACCACCACTCTGGTGGTGTCATATTTTCTTTCTGTTGTTGGATGTGTTCTTATACTGTTATCTTCCCATCCCTTCTTTTAGTGGGTACAGGTTGCGTCTCTCCCTCTCCTCTCTATCAGAGGGTGGAGGGGCAAGATAGGAATGACAGACAATGCTGGATGCTTTGTACTGCCTCTGGATTCCTCTGAGGGATTTGGTGGCAGGAAAGGTCGGGCAGCCACAGGTCAGGGGACTGAAGAGGGAGAGGTGGGCTGGAGAAGCCCATGGTACTCACCTTTCCACCATAGGGTGGCGGAGCAAGGCAGGAATTGTGGCCAGTGCTCCATACTTTGTTCTACCTCCTGGTCCTTCTCTTATAGTACCATTCTTATGTTGTGATTTGTTCCATGTGTGTCTTTTTCTCTTTAGATTAAATGTTACAATTCCAGAATAACTTTTCTATATTTTTCTTCATTTTTCTCCTGCAATTTAATAGTGTTTACACATCATAGACCTCAAGAAGGTATTAATGAATTAACTTCACTTAATGATGTTTTTCTTTCTACTGAATGAAAATGGATTTTTTTTTCACAAAATTAATTCTGATTATATTTTCCACTCCCCATACTCCTCTCAGTTCTTCTCAACCTCTCCTCTCACTTGGATCCATACCTTTTCTATCTCTCCTTAAAAAAAAACATACAGGCATCTAAGGAATAATAATAAAATGAAAGAAAAGAGAAACAAATCGGCACGGGAAAAATCAAACCAACAGAGCCAAAGCAAAATAATAAGAAACATGCAGAAACATACACATTTGTACACATGGGAATCCCAGAAAAACACAAAACTAGTAACATATAGAAGATGAAGAAGAAGCAAAGTAAGAAACAGAGTGAAGGAAAGCAAAAGAAAGAAAGGCACTTTAGGAATATGCCAGGGGCAGTGTGAAGCTTCTACCATAACACCTATGACACATGCCTCTCAAGTCAACTAGGCCAGGCCAACTCCATGACTCTTTGCAACTAAATCAAGTATAATGTCCTCTCTTATTACTCTAACATCTGATAAGTTTTTCAAGTGTCAGAGTATATGTAATAAAGAAATTCTGCAGTAAAACAAAGATAATATTGAGGAAATTGATAAATGCTGTAGTGAAAAATGTGTGTGTGTGTGTTTGTGTGGCTGTTTGTATCTCTGTGTGCCTGTTGTGTGTGTGTTGTGTATCTGTGTCTATGTGTGTCAGTATATGTGTGTACATGTGTGTTTGTATCTGTTTCTCGTTGTGTGTGTGTGTGTGTGTGTGTGTGTGTGTGTTTGCCTTGTGTTCATGTTTATATGCTGGATACAAGTGTATATGCTTTGGTGTGTGTGTGTGTGTGTGTGTGTGTGTGTGTGTGTGTGTGTGTGTGTGTGTATACTCATGCCTTGTGTGGCTATGTGTGTTTGGAAGATGACAAAGGCTACTAACAATTTTTACATTGACAACTAATAAGAAAATAGTGAAATCTACAGTTCAATTTGTTCTCAAAAAGTAATAAGCATTACTTAATTCATCTAATTAAGTGTGATTTTAATATTTAATCATCTAATGTGATTTTAACATTTTGTTAGCAGAAATTTACACCATAGTAACTTGTAATTTTAAATGCGAGCATGTGAAATGTAAATAGCCTTCCTCTCTTACTTTTCATAAAATAAGTCCTAGGGCTGAATGACAGATGTGATATAGACAAATAAATGTGGTCAGTGGCAAGTATGATGGAGCTTTTTGAAACTGCAGACACTCTGATGAAATGACGATTATAAAAATAATATTTACTCATCTTAAAACATTTCATTCTTGGAGATTTAAAATTGTTGAATGCAAGTATATTAAGGTGGTTAAGGAAAGCAGAAATGAAAACTTATAAAAGATGTAATGTGTGGATTTTAAAATAATTTCTTAGGTCCCAACATTTGTTTAGCATGATTATTTGAAAATCCTGTAACCTGGGTCTTTGGAAATGGCTCTATTGGGTGTGTGCCTGTCACACAAGGATAAAGTTGAACTTCAGGACCCAGTACCCATGGAAGAAGCTAACATCATGGTGTTTGGAAGGAGGAGACAATGCTTCAATTTTTTGCTACTTTTAATATATAATGAAGGGGTGAAGCAGGTTCTCTCTACATATCTCTAGCTGTCCTGGAACTTACTACATACACAAGTCTAGCGTCAAACTTGCAGAAATCTATCAATCTTTGCCTCCCAAGTGCTGGAGTTAAAGGTGTGTCCACTACATCTGGTTTATTACTTTTAATATCTATCAATGTAGGAAGTGTGAGGCTAGTTTGGTCATCAGCACCAAATAAATTAAGCCTTCCACATTCACACCAGAGTCAGTTAACACAGGATGCTCATGTCCTGATGTTGTTTTGCTGGTTTCTCATCTTCCCAGTCAGGTTTCTCACAGAGCTACTATTACATCTTAGCTCCTAACTCTTAACCTCAGTCCCTTAAACACTACCAGATGTATTTGTTGGAATTGGCTTTAAATGTTAAGAAAATTAAGAATATTTTACTGCTTATATTTGTGTTTAAGACGCTCCTTTAAAATTAGTACCAACAGGTTCCTTATGAGGAAAAACATCTAATTAGAAATGAATCCTCAATGAAAAAGCAGATAGGCAGTTGGGAGATATTTTAGAGATTATGAAATACTGTAAGAGTAAGTCTGATGGTAGACACCACATCAAAATGTATTACACTCATATCTAAATGAAATACTTTATACAAATATTTTAATACCATTCCAAGCAAGTGCATTTAGTTCTAAAATCAGTCTAAATAATAATTAAAAGTAGCCAACTAAAATTTATTGTATTAATATGAAAATTTGAATAGTAATAATATTGCTAAGGTGTCTAGAGAAGCGTTGATATACAAATGTAATGATCTCTAAAAAGGGTAAACGAAGACAAAATTTATTTTCTCAGAAGTTCAGCAGTTTAATAGTGCAGAGTGTAAAGTTGTTCCTGACTGATAGCTATTACTCATGTGTTACAGAGCAATGGCCTCTGATTGTTTGTTTATTTATTTATTTATTTATTTATTTCCTTATTTATTTATTGCTTTGGTTAATGTACTCTCATTACACAATGGCAAAAAGTAATGTTATAGGCAGCTGTCTAGAACATATTTCCCTTGCATACCTTTGTCACAGTTCCCTGCTGGCCTGAAGTACCTTTTGACATTCTACCTCACGGTACTTTTTCTATGTTGAAGGGTACTACTCAAAAGTCTCATCAATAATTTGTTGTCAGTGCTACTATTTTGCATATCTTGAATGGTATAAAATAACCTGATAGCAGATCCTGGGAACTGCTTACTGGCTTGGCTTTTATTTGAATAAGACAAAGAATAATCTGGGAAGGCCACAGTGAGTGCATTGGAGTTTTCCTGTCTATTCTTCACTGTCTGGATAAGGATGTGTGCATCAGAGATTTCTGATTTCTGGTTCAGCTGCAGTTAGAGGAATTAAATATTCCATTTTTATTTTTGCCTTTTTGGAGCTTTCAGCAAAGTAGTTGGTTATACTAACTTTGAGGTCTTCTCATTGTAATGGTCAGAGCAGTAGCAACTATTTATATGAACCCTGTGTGAGATTCCTCATGCTCATTATTAGGCTAACTCTCAGAAGTAAGGTACTTCTTCATGTACAAAACTCGATCTCTCTCTCTCTGTCCCTTTCTCTCACATACACACAAACACACACACTCACACACACACATATCATACTCACACACATACATATTCTAACACATCACAACATACACACACATATCACACAGACATACACATCACACAGACACATATCACACTCACATACACACATACTCACACATCACACACACTCATACATCATGTACAGACACACACACACACACACACACACACACACACACACACACATCATAAATGTGGTTAATACTATCTTCAGGGCCCACATCCCACATAACCAACTACAGACATTACTGCCCCTTGGCAAACTCATCTAGAGGAGTTTCACAAAATTAAGTCAGAAGTAATTTTCATCATCCCTATCTTTCTCATAGCACAGCCACTCCTCTGAGTTTACACAGAAAGTACATGACTTTGGGGTAACAACTCTAGGTTTTATTTGTTTGTTTGGTGTGTGTGTGTGTGTGTGTGTGTGTGTGTGTGTGTGTGTTTGTAAGGTGAACTTATTTCCTTTGTTTCTAGTATATTTTTCTTGGAGTTAGCATTTCTGAGGATATAGCAACATTAGCTTCTTCTCCTTCTATTCTCTTTGGCTTCAAGGCTCAAGTTTCCTAGTATCCAGAAGAAAGAAAGGTATCAAACTGCTTCCCTTCCTTCCCTCTTTTATTTATTTAGGCATTTTTAATGATCCATTCAAGTTACCAGATTTTTAAATCAATAATTGATTTAAGTTTTGCACCAGCTGTAAGAGGTATAAAGGAAAAAGACCAGGAAAATACAAAATTCGGGGCACATGGACTTAAGTCTCTATCTATCTCAGATGTTATCTGTGAGACTTTGGGACCACCTTAAATATATTTTAATACACAAGCTATAATAAAAATCAAAGTAGACTCAGGTAAGTTTTTGCTGAAACGTGAATCTGTAAATGACAAATCATGTGAAGAAATCCTAGCAACATCAAAATCCAAAAGAGAGGAGATGGTCCAGTACAGAGAAAGTGCAGAAGGTACAGGCAGAGGAAAGAGTGAAATGCTTTTCCTAGCCAAAGATCCTGGAAGAGCCAGCGAGCACAGCCCTGCTGGGGTGCCGCATCTGAGGCATGCTGTGTGGAAAATGGGGTGTTGTCCTTTAAGTGGAAGTTTTACCAGGTGCAAGGAGTCATAAGGAGACAGAAGCAGTTATATTTCGACACATGTTCCAATCCCATCATTTTATCAAAGGGGCAATTATTGGACACATACTGAAGGCTCACCAGTGCCCAGGTCACTGGAGGATAATTTAGTCACCCTTTGATCTTGCCTTTCAGAACTTGTGTAATACCAGTTACATTTAAAGGAAAACATGTTTAAATTCTATTAGGTAAATTTTACTTTTTCATTCTTGGGTCAACCTCATCAACAAATGCATTATTGGTACTTCATATTTAATGTCTTTAAACATATATATATTAATGGCATTGTCGAAGTGTAGAGTCCTGAATGTTAATTTTCCCAGAGTTATAGCCTTTTTTCAGTAACTTGCCCTTTTGCAATATTTGAAAAGATTTTTTCATGCTTTTAGACAAAAAAAAAACAATCTTTACTAGTGTCATTAATTATAATAGACCCGTACATAACTCCAAAGGATACAGTCAAATTCCACCCAACGAATCTCTGAAAGTGTGGTTAGTACTCATCTTGTATATATACTGTAGTCCCATAAACAAACACACATTTGATAGAATTTACTTTATAAATAAGGTTCAGTAAGTGATTAACAACAATTAAAAGTAAACTGTTGTAACAATTACTATAGTTAAATATTTAATACTTAATAGAGTATTTATTGTATTTTTGATTTACTGTTATCAAATCCCAACTGGTCATGAAAAGTGAAAGAAAACTGGATAAACTGGAGGCTACTGTTTCATTAAATCATTGAGTTAGATTACAATGCACAAGTACAATTTATGAAAATGCACACACACACACACACACACACACACGCACGCACGCACACACACACACCATCTTGAATAAACAATGTCAACTTAAAATCAGAAGAAGGTGTGCTAGCATGCTGGAGAGTGACACATAGGATGAGGATGTGTGGGTGCATTGTGTGTGTTGACTGGATTTCTTAGTGATTTAGATGACCTTGAGATCCTCATAAAGCCAGGAAATCTAGTCAAATCCACACAGGAAACACAGCTCCAGGGCTACTTTCCTTTGCTAAACACATCTGGAGCCTTCCTACAACCACATTACTGAGGCTTCCTAAAACCCAAGCCTCCATAGAAGGTGTTGATATTGCTCTATATTGTTATAGTGTACTCTACTGTGTATTTCATTATATGATGTTATATTATTTACATTATGTTAATTATAATATTACATTATGTGTGATGAAGTGAATGAAAAAACATTTCAGTATTTTATTTCTTTAAGTTAAATTTTTACTAGAACTTTTGGTAATGATGTATATGTTTATTTTTAACACTTAAAGTGATAACTTTGATGTCTAAAGGCAGGAAGGTGCCCTCTTTGATGTCAGTTCCAAGAAGTAATTTGAAGACCAACTAGCAATAAATCAGGCTCCCAATACCATGAGCTTGGATAAGAATGATTTACCTGGATAGTTCACAAAAAGAACTTGGGCAAACAATCATGTGTGCTAATTTATTACAAAGGTTGCTATAGAGGATGCTGAGTAAGGACCAGATGAAGGGACACTGAATGAAATATGAGAGAAACTGTGTTGAGTGTTCTTGCTCTCTCTAGTATATCAAACTCCAGGAACCCATCCATTGTCTCCCATAACCGGGGTACTATACTTGGATGTTTATGCAAACTTTGTTAATTGATGACACAATTGACCATAAGCTTCCTTCTCTTACTTCCTTGGATGGTATAAAATGGACTGAAAGTTAGGACATGGATGGTTTCCCTGGCAACCAGATACTAACCTGAAAATGTGCCTACCAAGAATAGCTTCATTAAGGCAAAAGAAGCTTTTATCATTAAGGCTGTTAGAGGGGATTTAGGAGCTCTGTGTCAGGTTTCAACAACTCAGGAAACATCAAAGGATTTCGAAGACTTCTGCCTAGTGGCTGCAGACATGGCCCTTGAGAAAGATATATGCTACTCTTTCAAAAGGCAGAGCTTGTTTCTCAGTACTCACATGGCATGACTAACAACTTACTGTTAATGATAGTTCCTGATGATCAGACAGCCTCTTTGGCTTCCTTGGGCAATTGTGCAGGCATACACATAATTAAATATATAATTTTTAAGTTCTGTGTCAAGAACATGGCCAATGACTAAATGTTAGGACAAATATTCTCTCAGAATGCCTAAAAAGTTTTATTTTAGTAACCTTCATTCTTTATTAAATATTGTATGGTGTGTGTATGTGTATGTGTGTGTGTAGATAAAAGTATAGTGATACTTTATATTATTTAGATGTCCCTTTATAGCACGTGTTATAATTGGCCTTAATGATTAAAACCTGGAGTCAGATATTAGGGGCTGAAAGTTGAAAGACCAGAGAAGCAGAAAAGCCAGCCACTACAGCTCTTCTATGTAACCCTCACACTGAAAAGAGAGTGAGCTCCTGTCTCTTCCTGTCTTACCACTTCCTCTCTTCGCACAGTCATATTACTCCCTGTCTGTCTGTATAGACCTCCAGAACTCTATGGTTAACTAGTTGCTAGCTCTGCCAGCTGATCACCAGACAAGCTTTATTTGTTAGAGTACAAACAAGATATCACCAAATCCTTTTTCAATTTTTTTCAAAATAATCAATAAATTAATATTTTAATTCAATATGAAGAAAATTCTGATGCAGAATTAAATATTCAAAGGACATATTTTATTCTTTTGAATAAATGTTAAGATATTTATTGAAATAAAAAAAGCATTTCAAAAATGTTAAGATATTTATTGAAATTAAAAAAAGCATTTTAACTTGGTATCTTTTATCCTCCAGTATGGTCTTCTCTTGCCTTAAGTTAGATGGCATAAATCTCACATAGAGCAATATTAATAATTTCCTTTCTTTAATGTTCTGCGTTACAGAGTGTTTAGTTATTTATCTTTCACATGATTGTTTTATTTTCTATATTTTGAAATAGTTACTATTTAACAGTCTTCTGAGTTTTATGGAAATTTTATAAAAACAATTGTAAATTTGCATCATCAATTAACATATTGTCATGGCATTGATATTTATACCAATGAATTACCTAAGAGCCCTAAAATGCCACTGTCATTGTTCAAACTGACAGTTTGGACTCTGAAAGAGTAAACAGAAAGATCGCTGGTGAATAGGTAGCAGCTTACATTCAACATCCTTCAATAAATGATGTTATGGAAAGCAATTACTTCCCCATTACTATATAACACATATCAAAACCCCACACTAGCCTCCAAGCTCTTTTCACTTCCCTTCTACTACATCAAACTTACATTGTTCTGGTTTACATACCTATCTCAGTGTAGGCACCCAACTCTCTTAATAACTGGCAAGGCTTTCCTGTCTTCTTGATATTCTCTGTTACAAGCCATGGCAACTTCAGACTCCCCCAAATGTTTCTGGCTCTTCTACCTCGACCACCTGGCAGATAGCCATACGAAAGTTTCATATGTCAAATAAACCTTCTTTCAACATATGGCACAGCCTATATCAGTGGTTTCACTGAGCCCCCCTTTATACTCTTTCATTTAAAAAATGTATTAGAAGGTACTGAAAGGCCTGTGCTGTTCTTTCAGAAGACTTGGTTCCTGACACCTACATCTGGTGTCTTACAATTCTCTTTAACTCCAGCCCCAAGAAATCTGATGCCTCTTCTAAACTCAGTGGACACATATATACAAATACCTAACACACACACACACACACACACACACACACACACACACACACACACACAAAGATAAAAATGGCAAAGAAATGTTAATGAGAAAGCATTCTATAGTTTAAAAAGGTCATCTAGTTTGGTACAAATTTTGAAAACATATTTATATACTTATTGTTTCCTAAGGATAACATTGTTGTATAAATTTTGTGTAATTACATAGTAGTTCAATGTAGATGTCTATAAAAATCTGCATTGTTAAACATCTACCTACAACCTACTTCCTTTATGTTCTTAAAAACAAAGAATGAAAGACAGCTAAGTGATTTTACTAAAAAACGATTTCGGAACCAAACATTTTTGGCCAACTGATTTTTGCTTCGAAGTAATTCCTATAGCTACACTGATGAAAATTTCTTTGCTTGTTTATTGCTTAAGTATTAACACATTAAAATTGATGAAAGAAAATCTATCTAGTTCTTTGTTCTCTGCCTCTCTTCAAATATTTCTCCTAGACAACCTCCATTCATTTCTGACTCATCACAAACACAGTAGCCCCACAGCCACCACATTTGGCCTGAAGTTCTGTAGGACACCTGTGTTTTCCTTTCATTCTTACATTTTGCACTCTTTAGAGTACTATTTGATGTGCTGCCTCTTGTTTGCCTGAGCTTCCCCTCCAGCCCACATACATCCTATTGAAAATTGGCCTTCAAGTACTAATTCATTGTCCCCCTAATTCTTTCATGCTATCCACTTCACAAATTCTTGATGAGCACTTTCCATTACTTTGTGATTCTCCAAGAACCCACAGACCCTTGATGTTCCAGGAATCCCATAGCCACCCCACTTGGCTAGGACACAGGTGGGCAGCCTTTAATATTCTTTCTTCTTCCATTGTGGAATCTCTGGAGTACTTTTAGAATTAATGCTGCTACCTATCCATCTCAACCCTTTCTTCTCCCTCCAGTCACTTTCAGTTTGCTTGATGCCACTCTACCTAGTTCTATCCTTTCCTTCATTGAACCAGATCTCATGTACTGTCTGTATCAGTTTGAGAGTTATTCTAGGACTGAACCCAAATTTTTAAGACTGGTCCGAGTCTGAACCCTAAAACCAAAAGAGACTCATAAGACTGACAACTAGGCATTGTTCTTCTCATCCACAACTTAAAGATTTAGGTAACAATAATCATAGAGTCAACTACCAACACATCTAAGATGAGATCAGGGTAACAATAACCATAGAATCAACCACCTGCACAACAAAGACGAGGCAAGATATCTACACTGAAAAAAGGCTATAACACTAGTACCTAGAACCAAACATACAAGTACAAATATAAACAAAGACACTATGCCTGTTCCAGAACAGAGCAACTCTATATATTATGCTCTGAGAAAAGAAAATAAGAAAAACAATACAAATATGAACTTAAAATTTAAAAAAAAGAGAAATACAATTTTCCTCCCTACAAATGAAATGAAAAACTCAGAAAGTGAAAGAATCACACAGGTAAACATCACCAAGAGATTTAAAGGAATAGAGAAGAGAATTTCCTATTTGAATATAGGGTAGAAGAAATAGAACAATCTAAAGAAGTGGTAAATCTAAAAGTACCCAGGCAAAAACATCTGTGAAATCTGGGACACTGTGAAAAGAAAGAACCCATGCATAGTAGGTATAGAAGAAGAAACACAGGTCAAAGGCACAGAAGACATAATTAATAAGATCAATAGAGGCCTGGAAAGAAAGCCTATCCATTAAAGGCTAAGCTTACAACCAAAATTTCAAGATCATAGTGGAAAATTTCTTGAAGAAATTTAAAGGAGACACCTTGCAAGAAGCACGCATAGCACAAAACAAACAAGTCCAAAGAGGAGATGGATGGTCTATGAGACATAATAATCAAAACATTAAAGAGGTTAGCAATTACCAAGAAGAAACAAGTAATAAATAATCCAAAAACTATAAATCAAAAGAGGTGGAAAAATATCCACTGTACAACAACAAAATGAAAGGAATCAATATTAACTATTAACTCATAACTCTCAATAATAATGGTCTAAATTTCCTAATGAAAAGACAGAGACTAGCAGTTTGGGTTGAAAAACAGAATTCATCTTTCTGTTTCATCCAAGAAGCACACCTTATCATCAAGGATACACACAAACATAAGGTAAAAGGAATGAAAAAGATATTTAAAGTAAATGAATCAAAGAAGCAAACAAATGTAGCTATTTTATTAACTGACAAAATAGACTTTGAACTAAAACTAATCAGAATAGATATGGAATGATACTATATACTAATTTAATGAAACATTTAAAAAGAGGATATTATAATTCTAATCATTTATGCCCCAAAGATGAGGGCAATAGAATTCATAAGACTTCAATACTCCTCCTGTACCAAAAGATAGAACATTCAGACAAAAACTAAAATGAAATGTAAATAAGATAAACCAAATGAAATTAACTGACATTTACAGAGTATTCCACCCAAATACTAAAGAATGTACTTCCTTCTATTCATCACTTCATGAAACTTTTTCCAAAATTGACCCCATATTAGGACATAAAGCAAAGCCCCACAGATAAAAAGATAACTGAAAAAACTCCTATCTGATCATCAGGAAAGTTGGATATCAACAACACCAGAACTTTTGCAAACTCATGAAAACTGAGTAACTGAATGAAAAACAAGTCAAGACAGAAATTATGAAGAAAATTATACAGTTTCTGGAAATGAATAAAAATTAAAGCAAAACATACCAAAACCCATTGGACACAATGAAGAGTTATAAGAGGCAAGAACACAACACATAGTGATTGCACCATACTGGAGATATTTTATATTAGTAACCAGAAGACATACCCAAAATTTCTAGAACAAGCAGAAATACTATCCAAAGGATTAAATGGGAATAAACACTAAAAATCAAGGATTGATTTAATAAAATAGAGACAAAACAAATATAAGCGGTGTCTTGAATCAATGGTATGAAGAGCTGCTTCAGAGTAAATAAACAAGATTGGCAAACCCTTAACCAAATTCAGGAAGAGACTGACATAGACACAAATTAACAAAATTAGATATGTAAAGGTAGATATTGCAAGAAAGACTGAGGAAATTAAAGAATTATGATGTCATTTCTATATGACATAAAATCTGTATTACACCAAAATGGAAAAAACAAAAAGAAAATAATAAAGTTCACACACACACATAAACATGTAAGTGTGTGTGTGTGTGTGTGTGTGTGTGTGTGTGTGTGTGTGTGTGTGTGATGTACTACTCAGTGCAGAATTGTACTAGACTTTTAAAGAACAATTAAGACTAATACTCCTCAAATTATTCCATTGAATAAAAACTTGAGAAGGCTTTTGTAATTATTTTTATAAATCCAGTATTACCCTGATACTAAAACTATAACTATACAAAAACCTAACCACCACAAAAGGAGATAAGTAATAAATAGATAAAAAGAAGAAAATGGTATCACAATATTCTTTATAATCACAGGTACAAAAGTTCTCAATAAAATAATTGCAAACCAAATCAAGAGCATATCATAAACTTTACCCAGCATGATTAATTAGCGTAATCCTAGAGTGGGGCAGATCTTGAAGTGTACATATTACTAGCTTCCTGAAGAACCATCGGTGATTTCTAGAGTGTCTGCACTATGCAAGTTTGAACTTCCACCATCAATAGAAGAATGTTCACCTTACTCCACATTCTTATCAGCATGAAATTCATTTGTTTCATTGACCTTGGTCATTTTGACAGGGGTAAAATGCAGTCTCCAAGTGAATTTTTATGATAGCTAAAAATGTTAAACATTTCCTTAATTTTTTTAGCCACTTGTGTTTCATCTTAAAAATCAAAACAAAACAGAACAACAGCAAACATCTTTCAATTATTCTTTGTGGATTTCACATCATATATCCAGATCCCATACATCTCCCTGTTCCTTAATATTCTACCATTTGCCATAACAACTCCCCCTCCAAAAAAAAAAAAGAACAGAAAAGAAAATTTGAAAGAAAAACAAAAGAAACCCAAACAAGCAAAACACACAAGCAAGCAAACAAACAAAACCTCAAAAACAAGCAAAAAAACAAACAAAAACAAAAGCAAATCTCCTGAAAGCTATAATGTGGTCCAGTGAGCCCCACAGTTGACCCTTCAGTTCATTCAGTGGATGTTGGGTTGGGCTACCTCATGTCCCTGGTTCTGAGCCATATGCTTGGTTCTTCATCCCATTTTTTAATTGTGCTATTTATTTTCTTAATGTTCAGTTTTTCAGTTCTTTTTATACTCCAGATAATCCTCTTTCAGCTGTTGTCTTAGTTAAGGTTTTTATTTCTGTGAAGAGACACCATGACCATAGCAGCCCTTATAAATAAAATATTTAATTGAATGAGCTATCGTACAGTTCACAGGTTCTGTCCATTAACATCGTGGTAGTATATGGTAGAGTGCAGGCAGACATGGTGCTAGAGAAATAGCTGAGAGTGCTACATCTTGCAGGAAGTGGGAAGTGGTCTGAGAGTTACCATGAATTAAGCCTGAGCAAAAAAGAGACCTAAAAGCCTGTCCGTACAGTGACATATTTGCTCCAACAAGGCTATACCTACTTCAACAAACCCATACATCCTATTAGCACCATTCACTTGTGGGGTTGTTTTCTTATGAACTACCACAGGTGTATAATTAGTAAATATAGTTTCATATTCTGTTGGTTTTTGCTTTGTATGAAAAATGTTATCCTTTTCTGTACATTTTCAGCTTATGGTCACATTTATTAATTATTGGGCTTTGCCTATACTCTCAGTGTCCTATTCTGGAAGTTATCTGTGTCAATAAGTTCAACACAATTTCCCACTTTTGTTGTAACAAAGTTAGATATTTTGTCTTATGTTGAGGCTATTGATCTTTTTGAAGACGAATATTGTGCATGGTGACAAATTAGGATTATTTTGCTTTCTTCCAAGTGTATCATCGTTTGACTAGCACCATTTGTTAGAGATGTCGTCTTTATTTCAGTGTCTATTTTTGATTTCTTTATCAAATACAAGGTGCCCATAAGTGTTTGGATTTATGTCTGTGTCTTCAGTTCAATCCCATTAATCAACATGTCTGTTTTTAGGCCAGTACTATGCTGTTTTTATTACTATAGCTCTGTAATACAGCGTAAGATACTTTCTCATTAATACTAAACTCCCACTAGTACCCACCTCCCTGTTCAATCCCTTTGTCTTCTTATAAATCAAACATACTAGATTATACCGGAACTATTATTTTCACTATCAGTTTATTTGAACAAGTAAGCCCCTCAAGGCAAGAGTGACTATGTCCTACCACCCAGACTTCTTTAATAGCCAAAATTGCTGTTCCGAGCCCCTCTTAGTAGTAGAGTTGCCAATAGAAAAAAAGAAAGGTTGGGTCACACAATCCCTCCAATCCAATGCAGACTGGAACATTCTGACCCCTCAGTTCTTTGTTGCTTCTTTCCCAAGTGCAGCAGCCACCTTCCTGGGTTCTTCCACCCCAGTAAACCACTTGTGTGAGGTTTGTTGTGCAGTGGGACTGCAGTATGCCTTGGCTCCTGACTGCCAGGCTACCTTTTCCTTCAGAACTGTAACATTTACAGGTAACATTGGAAAATATTTGTTACACATCTTAAATTCATATATATGCATGGTGTACATTTCATTCTGTACTACTTCACTTATATTTTTAGGTAGCTATATGTAAGATCAGTTCAATATTTTTGACACTTAGTATGAAGTAAACTCACTCTGTAGGAGGTAACACACACACACACACACACACACACACACACACACCTATCTGTGCACACATACACTTTATGCTTTAATTTTCTAGTCTGCATCAGTGTGTGTGTGTGTGTGTGTGTGTGTGTGTGTTGCTAGTAATCAAACTGTAAACCTGTCAAGTATTGGATTCTACTATTGAATTGTATCTCATTATCTGTATTTTAATTCTTCATTCTTTTGAAGAATTCTGTTCACACCTCTCTTCCTCTTTGTTGATGCAAAATTTGCAATTTTCCATGGGTACAGACACTTTCTTTTTAAGGCAACATACCTAGAAATAAAGTTTCTTGATTTTATTACCAATGAAATATAGCAAGCTTACAGTCACTATGAGCAACAAAATACTTGCTATTCTGATGGTTTTCTCTTGGCCTTCTATGTGGAATGTATTTGTTTATACTTAATTTGTATTTCATTTAAAATAAGTACAGGCTTAGTTATGGTCATCCTTTCACTTCAATTGCTTTTATTTATTTTAACATCATTTACTTTATTAAATTTGCATTTTCCCCTCAGGTTGTGTGAATGTAAATAATTATGTGTATACCTGAGCAAGTGTGTATTTGTTTTGAAAAGTGTTTCTTAACATTAATAGTTCTCAGCTAAAATTTTTCACACATTGCTTGGACAGGAAGTCCTAAAAGCCCATTCAGAAAGTTCATGAACTACATTATTTCCATATATAAATACTTCCCAAACTTTCACTTTGCTAACATTATACCAATACTACAATGAATGTTCATGTTATAGAAGAAGTCAAGACAGTGGCACCAAACTATAATCTCTATCACTGACTCCTCTCTATCATGCACATTTAGGAGCAAAATAAGAACACACTATTCAATTTTAAATTCCCCAAATGAAGCTATAATAATAACTGACTTAATTGTCAGTCCCTGTTATGTCTTTCACTTTCTGTGTGAGGCAAAGGGAATTATAAAAAACAAATAGGCTTCTCTCAATGCTGAAGTTTTATATCACCAGCTGAAGCAATGTGTGATTCTGTGATTTAGTATGTGAACTCCCCTCCCTCATGACTGCAGCAAAGTTTTCACGTCAGAGAACAATTGTCAGATAATCTATAGCTGTCATTCATTCCTAGCTATTTTCTAGAGTTGCTGTACACCAGGGAAAATGGCTGATAGTATTTACTGATATAAAATCAGAAATTTCAATTCAAATTAGTGTTGCAAAACTTTAGCTTGTAATCAACAAAAAGTTCTCTTTTGATGAAATGGGTGTTAGTAGGATTTTTTTTTGAAGTGATATCAACTGTCATCACTTGGAGAATCATTATAGCTTAATGAGCCAGTGTGTTAGAAACAATCAGTGCGGTCTTATATAAAGTAGTATAAACTATCTAAAGCGTAAGACTTTCCACAGAGCTTAGCATAACAGGTAAGAACAATTCATTGGGAGAATTTAGATTTCATACAGCAAGTAAAACTTAAGAAGCTACTTTCACTGGAATCTAAAGTCATGCATCCCAAGCACTGTTGTAGTATCAAAATATTTAGTTATTTAATAGCTTATTAAACTACATCTTCTTTATTCTGCTCCATAAAGTTCTATTTTCTGCATATCTCTCAGACATTCATTCCTACAGATTTAATATGGAAATGAGAGAACAAGCCTTTTTCAAGTCATATCTGTAAATAATTTTAAAAATATGGACTTTGATAATGTGTATTTTACAAAAATTGAGTACTTCTGGTAGGTTGTGATAATTTTTAAATTTAATAAACATGTCATTTAAAATAAAATTCATTATTATTGTTTATATGTGTGTGAACCTGCATGTGCCATGGTCATGTGTGGAAAAGAGAGAACAATTTTGTTTCGTGAACCTTGTACTTCCATCATCACGTGTACTCTGGAGGTTACTCAGGATATCAGGCTTGCTAAGCAAGTGCTTTTTCACCCAAATCACTCCTCATGTTTGAATTAATCAACATTCCTGAAATGATATATTTAAAATTTCTAACAACATGACTATATGAACATATTTAAAACCATACCAAAACATACCTTAATGTTTATGCGTTTAATGATTTTTGATATGGGTATTCTGAGTCTAAAAATCTGAGAACTAATTTCACACAAAACCAATTCTAGTTCTTATTTTTGTTTCAAGATGTACTTAGTAAAAGATTTTTACTCAGTAGTTCAGCTTTTTTGTGACTCATTGCATAGCCTAGGATGGCTTCTCATTCGTGGCCACCTTTCTGTCTCAATTGCTAAGGTCAAAGATTTGCTATGATAGTTAGATTTCATATTTCAGATATCCTTACATATAATATGTCCTTACTGTGAACTTTACTTGTGATGTATTGGTATCATAAAAATCTTAAGTTGCTTGAGATTTTAGAAGAACTCAATGTGTGTTGGTGAATCCTGGTGTATTTTCTGTATCAATAGGCTAAGAACTCTCTCTCAGTTTCTTCCTCTTTCTATTCTTTCTCTCTCAGTTCTTTACCCTTTGTTCCCCCTCTATATTATTATCCTTATATCCCTCTGTTCTCACACTTATTCTTTGGTTTGACAACTTGCCAGTATCACATTTTCTGAACACTGACATCTTGGAAATCTTTGTTATCTCCTGACAGACATTTGAAGTTCCTGGAAATTGTGCTTTATCATTACACACAATATAGAAAGGTCCAGCTTGAACCTCTATCAAGTTACCTCTGTATTATTATACTCATGGGCTATATTCTTAAACTGAAAGTACAGAATTGAGTAACAAGTGCACTTTCAATTTCTTTCATGTAACCTCACAACTATGTTATTTAAATTCACCAGAAATACATAAATGTACCAATATTCAAAGGTCTTTGTTAATAACGTAGAATCAAAGTTTCTGTTCTTTCCCCTGATGTGTGAATTGGGATTACTTTTCCATTTTATTTAATGTCAAGCAAGCAAATAATAATTTGTTCTTTTTGAAATGGCTTGTTTTTCATCTATCAGTTTATATGGTCATCTAACTCCTTAGAATAATGAATCTTTGCTATGATGAGAATTGCAAATTATCACTCTTTATTTGCCATTGCAAATTAACTTTTCTCTTGAAATTTCTGTTCTATGTAAGACTTTATTTCTCATATGTAAAAACATACTTATCTTTGGTGCTATTTTTGAAGACAGTTGATTTGTGTGTAGGAGTGTTTTGTTTGTATGCACGTATCTGCATTTCTTTCATGTCTCATTCTTATGAAAACCAGAAATAACATCAGAACCCTGAAACTAGTTACCAAAAGTTGGAGGTCTACCATGTTGGGGCTGAAAATAAACCGGAGCTCTATGAAATATTGAGAGCTAATAATCACTGAACCATCTTTACAGATGCCAGCTGAGATTATTTTAAATTCTCTGTTTTCCTTTTAGCATTCCCTAGTTTCTTTTTTCTTTTTCTTTTCTTTTCTTTTTTTTTTTTAAATTTAACTGCTCAGTCCATCTGGAACGTTTTAAGATAAAGTAGTAGATATTTATTTATCCTTATTTAATATGCCTACCAAATTATAGCAATATAAATTTTAATATTATTTTCTGTGTTAAGTTAAATATCTTTCATTTCTTATGCAAGTATATAAACCTATACATATATAATCCTGCTACAGTTATTTGTGTAGCAATGCAGCACTGATTTACTATCTTTAATTTAGAGTATATGTATTCATGTGAGTGTGCTTTGTACATTTTACACGCCTGCCCTAGCCAGCAAGGAAGACGCAACTCCAGGTAGATCTTCTTCATGTAGTTTTAATCAGGATCCTTTAAACATGTTGCTTCTGGCCCACAGGGAGAGGGGGGGGAACCCCTGCACAGGCTTAAATACCCTTGAGCTAACCAACCCCAGTGAGCCATGTGGACCCTGCAGATAGGCTACTCTAATGCAGAAGCAGACAGGCTGAACAGACTTAACCAATTAAGGGCTTATTTACCCAGAGAGTCTGCACCAGTGGGAAGGTGTAAGGCAGAAGCCAGCACCACTTTAAGGCATGGCACTAAGCGGCTCTCTACAGTACATATAAATGTCCAAGGTTAATACTGTTATGTGTAGGTTTTTCCCCTCTGCGGGTCTGGTCCCGCCGACACGCCAGCCCCCAATAACACTCAGAGACTCTGTATTTGATATAAGGCGGTTGACCAGGTATTAATTCCTTATTGGCTAGCTCTTTCTTAATGATTAACCCATTTCTATTAATCTAAGTATTTCCATCTGGCTCATCTTACGGGGAGAGACGGACTGCTATCTTGCTCTCTTTCAGCACCCCATGCTGACTTCTCCTTACTCCTTCCTCTTCCCTCCTCCTGGTCTCCTAGCCCCACCTATCTTGCTTTCCCATTGGCCAACAGGGCTTTATTCATTAACCAGTATGAGAAACATATTTACAGAATAACATCTCCCATCACAGTACTGACTGTCTTCCATGATTGTTCTCAAAAGTGCTTTATTTTTACTTGGGGAGACTGCCCCAGCCTGTGGGGTCAGTCAATGGGGACCCTGAGGGAGGGAATGAGAATGAGGGAGATGGAGACATGGAGATAAGACAGTAGTCTGATCAAGGCTCATTTGAATATAACTACAGGATTTAAATGGTGGTGAAATGAGAGAGTAGGCAAAAGGGATGATGTGAGGGAGGCAGAATGTCCTTCCAAGCAGGATGCAGGTGTTCTGTTTTAAGATAAGTTGCTATACGCTAAGTCTGCAGCTGGGACTCTTTCAAGGTCAGGCTTCATCATATGTTTAACAAGAAAACAGTCATAGGAGAATGGAAAACTACCAGGATGTTAGTATCTAAGAGGGTAGTAGGAAAGATGGCTATTCAGATGCTAACTTTGCTCTGTCTCCCCACAGGAGACAATTTTCTCATTTATCCAGGAGCTCAACAATTTTGCTAGAGAGGCTGTTCCCTAATACCTAGGAATCCAGTGTTTCTGTTTCTCCAGTGTTAGTGTAATAAACACATACAAATAATCACTCATGAGTAAATATAGACACTGGGGATCAAATCCAGTCCTCAATAGCATTTCATCAACTGGGCCATTTCCCCATACTCTATCACTCTATTTTAACTATTGGCATTTTTTCAATTGCTAATTGCTGATATAGATTAATGATTTCATATACTTCCATGAGATTATTTACTAAAACTTAAATAGATTCATTTTTATTTTTGTCACCATGAGTTTTTATATCATCTCCCAATATACGTAATTGCTCTATTCTTAAAAGGCTTTTAACCTCGTCTTCTTGCACACTATTTTATTTATCTGCTACATCCCTATTTTAAACAATATTTAAGTAATTTTATAAATATTCATAGTAAGTCCAGTTGGTTTTTTATATTAATGTAATTTTCTAAGATATTTAAAAACCCTCCCTTACATTTGCAGTAATCTTTGAGTTAAGACAGAATATGTCTCACAGCTGCAGTTATTCTTTTCCTACTGAAGCCTACATGCCACTGTCCTTAAAGACACTGATCTTACCAAGTCTGCATCTCTGTTTGCCCTATGTAGTCCCTAAGTGGAGTGCAGAGGATCAAACACAGGCTTGCTGGTAACCAAAGGCTCCCCTGTCAGTCTAGCCCCACATTTTATGACTGACCTTCATGACTTCATGACTTCTACAAATGAGTAGAATTTGGACAAACAACCTGAGAAGGATAAATGGCACTTCAAGAATTGTTATACCCAATATAGTTCAGTCCTTGGAGTTCCACTTCACATGCTTAAGGCATAAAAAGTACTAAAATCTCAAAATCTCCAATTGCACTAAAGATTTCTGATAGTAGTATTAAGAATTTACTGCTGCTGGTATATGTGTGTGTGTGCCTACGTGTATATCAGATTGTGATTAATATCAGACTTTTTTTTTTGCAATTTCAAGGAATAGAATGGTAGAAATACGTCTCAAAGACAGAGAACACCATGCCAACTCCATTCTAGCTGAAATTTCTGAACAAGGCAAACTTTACCAGTGATCAAGAACATGTACTCTGGAAAAGAGAACACTGACAGAGATAAGAAGGGGACCTGCTTTTTCTTCTAACTCAGAGGGTGGCTTTGTCTTTATTGTCTGGATCTAACCTCGCAATCATCTGTCCTCACTATTTTACTCAGTCTAGTCTGAAGAGACTTTTTGCACAGGAAAAGAAGGAAGAAAAGGAAGGGGATCACTGCTAGAAGAGAAAAGGGTCACAGCTCCAGGCTATCATAGTCTTAAAATACAGTAGAGGTCTTTGTTTAAACAATGATTTAACCAGTTGGGGAGGAATAAATCATTTGTGTAATGGTCTTACCAGGTGAGAGAGATAAAATATTTTAATTTCGAGGCCTAAACACAAGCTTTAGAATGGGTTCTAGAAAAGGCTTGTATATAATATTTCTTACAGGATAATTTTCAATGGTGGATACAGGAGAAGCCCATTCTTTTGCTGTCTTCTCAAAAATTTGTTAGATATTTCCTCTATATACAATATTGAATCTCATGGTTATATTTACAAAAAGTATGCATGCATATATATGGTAGAGACACATAAATGCAAACATACATATATAAACATAGTTACATACAAACTACCCCCCACATGTTCACATACACACATATACTTATTCACACATACATGTATATGCACATAAATACATATATGCACAAACATATACACAGATACATACATACGCACTATACACTTAATATGAATAGCCCTAAGGAACTTAATAATGCATAATCCTAGAAGTTGTTTACAAAGTTAATTTTGAATCGTCATTATGATTTTCTTTTTTATTATAATTTTGTTTTAAATTAATAACAAGCTAGTTTTACATATCACTCTCAGTTCTCACACCCTCCTGCCCTACCCTATTCCCCCCAACAACAACTATCCCATACCCTTTCTGCCTCTGAGAGCGGTGAGGCCTTCAATGGAGAGTCTACAGAGACTGTCATATCATTGGGAGCAGGGCCCAGGCCCTCCCCCATGAGTCTAGTCTGACAGAGTATCCCTGTAGGTGGAATGAGCTCCCAAAGTCCATTCATAAACTACAGATAAATACTGATCAGCTACTAAAGGCCCCATAGACTGCCCCATCCTCCCAACTAACACCACATTCAGGGAATCTGGATCAATCTTTTGTGGTTTCCCAGCTGTCAGACTAGAGACCATGGTTCCCCCTTGTTCAGGTCAGCAGTGTCTATAGGTTTCTCCAGCCTGGTCTTGACCCCTTTGCTCATCACAGCTCCCTGTCTGCAACTGGATTCCAAGAGTTCAGATAATTGTTTAGCTGTTGGTGTCTGCTTCTGCTTCCATCAGCTACTAGATGAAGGCACTAGGATGGCATATAAAGTAGTCATCAATCTCAATATCAGGGAAGGTCATTTAAGGTAGCCTCTCCACTATTGCTTAGTTGAGGTCATCTTTGTAAATTCTCTGGACATTTCCCTAGTGCCAGATTTCTCTTAAAACTTACAATGGATCCTTCTACTATGAAATCTTTTCTCTTGCCCTACTCTATTCTTTCTCTGACTCAATCTTCCTGTTCTGTTATGCCCACCTCTGCCCTCCTCTTCTTCCTCACTCCCTCTCCCCTCCTCCCATGCTCCCAATTTGCTTGAGAGATCTTGTCCCTTTCTCCATCTCCAGGTAACCATGTATGTCTCTCTTAGGGTCCTCCTTGTATCCCAGCTTTTCTGGTGATGTGGATTGTAGGCTGGAAATGCTTTGCTCTATGTCTGAAAGCCATATATGAGTAAATGCATACCATGTATGTTTGTCTTTTTGTGACTGGGTTACATCACTCAAAATGGTTTCCTCTAGTTCCATCCATTTGCCAGTGAATTTCAAATATTCGGGGGGGGGGGTTGGTATTCTATTTCCACTGAGTACTACTTGATTGTGTAAATGTATGACATTTATCCATACATTCTTCAGTTGAGGGGCATTTATGTTGCTTCCAGGTTCTGGCTTTTAAAAATAATGCTGCTATGAACATAGTTGAACAGATGACCTTGTTGTATGAGTGTGCATCTTCTGGGTATATGCCTACTGGATCTTGAGGTAGACTGATTCCCATTTTCCTGAGTACCCACCATATGGATTTCCAAAGTGGCTGTATGAGTTTTCACTCTCATAAATAGTGGAGGAGTGTACTCCTTTCTCCATATCCTCTCCAGAATAAACTGTTCTTGGTGTTTTTCATTTAACCATTCTGACAAGAGTAAGTTGTTTTGATTTGCATTTCCCTGATGGGTAAGGATGTTGAACACTATCTTAAGTGTCATTAGCCATTTTAGATTCTTCTATTGAGATCTCTCTATCATTGTACTTCAATTTATAATTGAATCAGTTTTTGTTTTGGAAACTAGCTTCTTGAGTTCCTTGTGTATGTTGGAAATCAGCCCTCTGTCGGATGTGCAGTTGGTGAAGACATTTTCCCATTCTATGGACTGTTGTTTTGTCTTGTTGACTGTGTCCTTTGCCTTACAAAAGCTTTTCAATTTCAGGAGGTCCCATTTATTAATTGTTGATGTCACTGTCTGTGCTACTGGTGTTATATTCAGGAATCAGTCTCCAGTACCAATTTGTTCAAGGGTGCTTTTCACCTTCTCTTCTAAGAGGTTCAGTGTGGCTGAAATTATGTTGAGGTCTTTGATCCATTTAGCATAAAATATTGTGCATGGCAATAGATATTGATCTATCTGCAGTCTTTTACAAGTCAGCATCCAGTTATGCCAGCACCATTTGTTGAAGATGATTTTTTATTCCAATGTGTATTTTTAGCTTCTTTGTCAAAAATCGGGTGTTCATAGGTGTGTGGGTTAATATCAGGGTTTCCAATTCATTCCATTGGTCTTCCTGTCTATTTTTGCACCTGTACCAAGCTATTTTTAGGACTACAACTCTATCATAGTCAGTGATGATTCCAGAAGTTCCTTTATTATATAGTGTTGTTTTGGCTATCCTGGGTCATTTGTTTTTCCATATAAAGTTGATTATTGTTCTTTCAAGGTCTGTGAGGAATTATGCTGGGCTTTTGGCAGGGATTGCATTTAATATGTACAATCCTTTTGGCAAGATTGCCCTTTTTACAATGTTGATCCTACCTATCCTAGTGACACTTTGAATTCTTCCTTTCCAATTTGTATCCCCTTAATCTCCTTGTGTTATCTTATTGGTCTAGATAGAACTTCAAGTACAATATTGAAGAGATATGGAAAAGTTGGGACAGCCTTGTCTTATTCTTGATTTTAGAGGAATTACATTGAGTTTCTCTCCATTTAGTTTGATGTTGGCTGTTGGTTTGCTGTATTTTTTTTATATTTAGGTATATTCCTGTTATCCCATACCTCTCTAATTCCTTAATCTTGAAGGAGTGTTGGATTTTTGTCAAAGGCTTTTCCAGTATCTAGTGAGGTAATCATATAATTTTTCTTTTTCAGTTGGTTTATATGGTCGATTACACTGATGGATTTTCATATGTTGAACCATCCCTGCATCCCTGAGATAAAGCTTACTTGGTCATGGTAGATGGTTTCTCTGATTTGTTCCTGGATCGATTTGCTAGTATTTTATTGAGTATTTGTGCATCAATATTCATGGGAGGTATTGGTCTGTAGTTCTCTTTCTCAGTTGTTTGTGTGGCTTGGGTACTAAGGTAATTGTAGCCTTGTAAAAAGAGCTTGGCAATGATTCTTCTGCTTCTATTGTATGGAACAATTTGAGGAGTATTGGGATTATTAGTTGTTTTTTTTTTAATTCCTGTAGAATTCTGTACTGAAACCATCTGGCCGTGGGATTTTTTGTTTGGGAGACTTTTGATGAGTGCTTCTATTTCATTAGGGGATATTTAGATTGCTTATCTGTTCTTTATTTAATTTTGGTGATATATATCCCAAAAATTGTCATTTTTCCATTGAATTTTCCAATTTTGTGGAGTAGAGATTTTCAAAGTATGATCTGAAGAATCTCTGGAATTCCTCAGTGTTTGTTGTTATGTCCCCTTTTTACTTCTGATCATATTAATTTGGATATTCTCTTTCTGGCTCTTTTTTAGTTTGGATAAATGTCTATATCTTGTTGATTTTCTTGAAGAACCAGCTGGTTGTTACATTGATTTGTTGTATTATTTTCCTCGTTCTTACTTAATTGATTTCGGCCCTCAATTTGATTTTTTCCTGGTGTCTACTCCTCAGGGATGAGTTTGCTTCTTTTTGTTTTAGAGCTTTCAGGTGTGCTGTTATTTCTCTAGTGTGACCATTTTCCAGTTTTGTTCTAGGGCTTTCAGTTGTGCTGTTAATTCTGTAATGTGAATATCCTCTGTTTTCTTCGTATGGGCTCTTCATGCTATGAACTTTCCTCTTAGGACTGCTTTCAAAGTTTCACATAAGTTTGGGTATGTCGTATCTTCATTCTCCCTGAATTCTAGGAAATCTTTAAAGTCTTTCTACATTTCTTCCTTGATCGAGGAATGGTGCAATTCCAGGAGTTTGTAGGGTTTATTCAATTTGTGTTGTTAAATTCTAACTTTATGGCATTGCGGTCTAATAAGATACTTGGGATTATTCCTTTTTTTGGTACTTATTGAAATTTACTATGTTGCCAAGTATGTGATTGATTTTAGAGAAGGTACCATGTGTACTGAGAAGATGATACATTCTTTTGTGGTTATATAAATGTCTGTTAAACCCAATTGGGTCATAACTTTTGTTAGTTCCTTTGTTTTGTTGTTAAGTTTCTGTGTGGTGGACCTGTCTACTGTTGAAAGTGGGGTGTGGAAATCTTTCACTATAAGTACATGAGGTTTTATGTGTGATTTGAGTTTTAGTAATGTTTCTTTTACAAATGTGAGTGGCTTTGTATTTGGGACATAGATGTTCAGGACTGAAATTTCATCTTGATTGATTTCTCCTGTGATGAATAAGAAATGCCCTTCTTCATCTCTTTTGATTGATTTTCATTTAAAGTCTAATTTGTTGGATATTATGATAGCTGCATCAACCTTTTTCTTGGGTCCATTTAATTGGAAAATCTTTCACAACCCTTAACTCTGAGGTAACGTCAATCTGTGAAGTTGGGGTGGTTTTCTTGTATGCAACAGAAGGATGCATTCTGTATCCATTTGTTAGCCTATGTCTTTTAATAAGTGAGTTAAGACCATTAATCTTGAAGGATATTAATGACCATTGATTATTAATTCTTATTTATTTTGGATTTGATGTTGCTGGTGGTATTATGTGCAGCTTTCCCCCTATTTTTCTTTTGGCTGTTGGTAAAGTGAGATTATGTATTGTCGATGATTTTGTGAGTGTAGTTGACTGCCTTGGGTTTAGTTTTTCATCTAGAACTTTCTATGGGGCTGGATTAGTTGATAAGTATTGTATAAATCTGGTTTTTGTCATGGAATGTCTTGGTTTCTACATCTACAGTGACTGAAATCTTTGCGACTATAGTAGTCTGGGCTGGCATCTGTGGTCTCTTAGTGTTGGTAGAATATCTATCTTGGACCTACTGAATTTCAGATTTTACATGGAGAATTCAGGTGTAATTCTGATAGGTTTGCCTTTATATGTTACCTAGCCTTTATTGTTTGCTTCTCTTAATATTTTTTCTTTCTTTAGGTCAGGAAAGTTCTCTTCTATGATTTTCTTGAATATATTTTCTGTACCTTTGTGTTGAGTTTCTTCACATTCTTTTGTACCTATTATTCCTGTTTGTCCTTTTCACAGTGTCCCATATTTCCTATATAGTTTCTGTTAGGGGTTTGTTGGACTTAAGATATTCTTTGGCTTATGGATCTAGTTGTTCTTGTGTATCTTCAATGACTGAGATTCTTTCTTCAATCTCTTGTAATCTGTTCGTCATGTTTGTATCTTGATTGTTTACCCAGCTTTTCTATTTTCAGTATTCTCTCAGTTTGTGTTTTCTTTATTGTCTCTATTTTGGTTTTCAGATCATGGACTGTTTGAAGTGTTTCCTTCATCTGTTTGATTGTTTTTTCTTGGCTTTCCTTAAGAGATTTGTTGATTTCTTAAATTTTTTGTTTGTTTTTTCTTCCATTTCTTTTAACGATTTTTTTTTTCATTTCCTCTTTTAGGTTTCTATCATCTTTGTAAAGATGTTTTTAGGGTCATTCACTTCTGTTTCATCTGTGTTGGGATGTTTGAGTCTTACTGGTTTGGAGTCCCTAGATTCTGGGGTGTCATATTGATCTTCCTGTTGTTGACTGTGTTCTTATACTGTAGTCTACCCATTCATCTTCCAGTGCATGCTGGTGGGGTCTCTCACTCTACTTTTGAGTACAGAACTAAGGTTCTATCCAGAGGGTCAAGCAAGACCAATAATCCAATGGCTCTCTCTTCTAGTGGGTGGAGGTGGGACTAGGCTGACTCTGGATGGGATGGTCTGCTGGGACGGGTTACTTTCTTCAAAGCCCCAAGTCCTCAGGAAGCTCAGAGGAGGACATCAAAAGCCAGTCTCCTTCTGTGGGTGAAGGCAGAACCAGTATGCTGGGAAACATTGGTCAAGCTGTTTCTGCTGTGTGGGATCCCCATGTGCACAAAGGCTCTAGGCCTCAGGAGGCTCCTAGCAGCCATTATAATTTTCAATCCATGAAAATATGCTCCTTGATAGCCCCTAATATTAAGTGTTAATGTCTAAATACTGGTGGAATTCTTTTAATGTAACCCCACCCCCCAAAAAGAAGAACACTGAAAATCAAACCAAATATCGATTATTTTAAGAATTTTCCATGTAGCTAAAGTTTTTCATGTGTATGTGTTACAGACAGGTGTTTCCTTTGTTCCTCCCCACCGGCCTCCCAGTCCTGCGGCTACGGTCCCGCCCTCACGTGAGCCCCAAATAACATTCAGAGACTCTGTATTTGATACAATCCTGTTGGCCAGTTACCATTATTGTTTATGGGCTAGCTCTGTGTTAATTATTAACCCATTTCTACTTATCTAATTATTTCCACATGGCTTATCTTATCCGGGAGCCACGGCTGGCGTCTTCCTTCATCCCTGGTCTACATCTTGACCCCACCTATCTTGTTTCCTATTGGCCACAGGCTTTATTAATTAACCAGTACAAGAAATATATTTACAGAATAACATCTCCCATCATGTATGTTTTATAATGTTTATGTATCAAAATTCTGTTAGAGTCCCTTAAAGAGTTCATAAAATTAAACTTCAAAGACTAAACAACATTACAAATGTAGGAAATCAAACAGTAGATGTGACTACTTCCTTTCTGTTTCTATCTGGCCTTAGTATGGGCTCTACCCATGCATTGCTCCACGAATTTTCCTATCCACATTCATTAGGAGATACAATGTGCTCAAAATACCTGAGAAAATACTTTGGTCTTTTATGGTCATACAGTGTACCTACTATTCTGTGTAGAAATATCATCTTTGTAACAAGTTATATAAGTGAAAATATATTTTTGAGTATGAGGACGTACAGATTAGCTTAGAAATTTTCAATGTGATTTTCAATAGACAGTTAACATAGTGCCCACTGTGATCCACAAAGCAGGGTATATCTAAGGTAAGCATTATCAGGTTGCCTGGGAGCAACCAAACGTGGTAATGGGATGAGCCAGGTCTATGTGCAGCAGCTGTTTATAATGCCAATGCCTCTGAAATCATGGCTTAATTTGCCTCCAAGACCAAATTTTATTTTTTTCTACAGAAACTTAGATTCCAAGTTTCAAATTTGAGTACCATCATGAACGTGAAATTCTTGCTTATGTTGAATCACTGTTTCTCCAAGCATGATAATTCAGCAATATGTTTATCAGTATTCTGAACCCTAACTCTAAAATAACTACAAACATGACTTTTAAAAGTTTTGTCTTCTTTAGTATTTAATGAAAACATTGCTGATGTTTAATTGCAGGTCTTTGCTTATAAGGACAGTTCATGTGAGGTGATGTTTACAAACTGGGTTTCTGCATTCTTAGAATATATATACAGATTTTGTTAAATATTGAAGAAAATGTGAACCTTTTTAAAACAATTTCTAATAATATGGAGAAAAATGAATTCAGATTTTTATTGTATAATTTTGCTACACTTTTCCCATTTAAGCTTTAGAAAATTACTGTATAGCTCATCAGCCAAATTTGTAGCTGAGATAATTTGGCTGTCTACAAGAGGCGTAAACAAGATAATTGAAATGAGATAAAACATAATTGAAAAAGGAATTCTCAGCAGTATGAGATGTGGATTTAAAAAAGGCTGGCTTCCAAAATGGGAGGAAATATAATTCAAAATGCCCACTGTTTATGTTCCATGTATGGGGAAGGTTCAGGCTCTGAAGATACCCCAGAGTAAAATGAAGAGATGAAAAGGGTTCATAGGCAAATTGGTTGCGTAGCAACATGCAGATTTACTAACATAATGAAAATGTCTACCAGGGGTTACCTAGTATAACGCACACAGAAAAAGTATCACATGCAACCATCAGGGGACTGAAACAAATGTACAAAAATACTAAATGCAGTAAGTACACTTTACTTTGGGGACTGTGTTCATTTTCTGAGCCTGGTAACAAGAATGAAGCTGAGAATACTTTCACATATATAATCACTGTGATGTCTGACACACAATGAAAAACAAAATTGAATGTATGAATCAATCTACACAGGGTTGTTGAAGACCATGGTATTACTGACAATTTTATTACAGAAGTACTGTTTAGGAGGTCAATCTGGGTTAGAGACAGTCGGCCTTAGGATCTAGATTATGTGAAAACTATCAATGTTCAATTTGACTCAAAGATGGGGCAGCTCTGCTCAGCACACTGAGGCAGGTACTAACCCTTCTCTGTGTCAATGTACATCAAAAGATCAGGCTTTCTCTATAGGAGAGTAATGCTGAGACTTGCAGAAGTTGGCCCTACTCACATGAAGTTCAGAGACTAGGGAAACCCTGTGGCATTCAGGAACTGGGCAATAGTGCCTCTGGCGTCTTCTTTTGCAGCCTGTATTATTTAAATGCTGATTTCAAAAGTTCTTCAGACATTGGAAAAACTTATTCAAAAGCTTCTGAGTCTTTGATGACTGTCCTTTTTTTTTTTTTTTTTAGGAAAACATTGCTGAATTAGTAACTCAGATAAGTGTAAAAGACATTTAAATCACTCAATTCATATTGGTAAAGAGAATAGTGCTTTACAGCAATTATCTGAAATAGTAACTTTCTCAGAAGTATACATGTATGATTATAATGAAGGCAAATGATGTTTATATTGTGTGGATAAAACATGTTTCCATCATACCATTTAATTAACACAGGAGAGAATATATCAATTATAAAGTTGCCCTGTGTTTAAAGGAAGAGAAAAGCAACAGTTTGTTAAACCTCTAAAGCTCCCCTACCACATGACATTATACACACCATAGCAGAGATGAAAGAAGAAAGAGCCAGAAATCAAAGATGCTTGTGATTAGTTCTGGCATCATTTCTGTTTTTAGCTTTTCTCCTTCTAACAATTCAACATTTCTGTGGGCTCTCTATGTTTCATTTATGATGGAAACTCTGGAGTCCTCCATTAGAGAGATACACTACCAATCATATTGACATCAGTGTTTCAAATTGATAACACAGATTTACTTTAATGAGGAGCTGTGTTTCCATTGTTGAGTTCATGGAGGCACACCTACATAGTATAAGCAACCACACACTTTCTAATCTTACATTTTAGTGGGACATGGAGCATGTAACAAATTTTTATAGCCCATTATTAGAATATATTTTGAATTTAAACTTAATATGTCAGTTTGATATATTTGCATTAAAATACTTATTAACATTTCATATAAAGTGCTAATATGAAGATAAGTAAAATCCCATTCCTAGCATCAATATTGCCCATAATGCAACTATGAAAGCAATGAAAGAGATTTTTATTGACTATATTTGTTTCCTTAGATAAATTTGCAAAGAAAAATGAGAGTTACTGGTGTTATTACCCAAGGAGCGAAAAGGATTGGAAGCCCAGAATACATAAAATCCTACAAAATTGCCTATAGCAACGATGGGAAGACCTGGGCAATGTACAAAGTGAAAGGCACCAATGAAGACATGGTAAGGCTTAACTCATCCTACGGAATTTAATTAAAATTCCATGATGACCACATATTATCATTTGACACCTGAGCATTCTGCTAAAAGCTTCTATTAAAATATATTTCTGAAGCTTTTCAGATTTAATCAGGTAGAGGGAGCAGGACTTCCCTAAGCTAGAATTTTTCTAACAGCTGCTACTTAAGATTTCTCCAGATTTTAATTGATGCTCTTATACATACTTGTCAAAAAGTTAGAAAATGTTGATCAAAACAAGTGAGCTGCTTTAAGGAAAACCAGCTTTTCAATCCATTCTCCAAGCTTTCACAGATAGCCTTCTCCTCGGTCAAATAATCTACTATTTTAAAAACAAGAGCACTAAATGAAAGGATGTATATTTGTGCATATGTATCTATTACTGATAAGAAGAAATTTTTATGAAAGAGATGAGTATGGCATCTAATATTTTCTTTTCCTTTGGTGTTCAGAACTTTAAGTGAATTCATTTTGAAATAACATCAAAAGTCTGGGTAAGAAGAGCAGAAGGAATGGTGTTTACCAGAAAAGTCTATTGATTTTCAAGTAGACAGCCTCACACTAGCTTGAAGGATTTAGGATGCTAAATTTTAAGAGAGATGTAATAGACAGACAGACAGAAAAGATAGATGATATTGGTGATAAACAGATGACATATTATATATATATACATGTATAGAGAGATGGAAAGAAAGAGAGAAGGAGATACAGAGAGACAGAGATGGAGAGAATGACTTCCTCTGGCTCTGCAGTCCTGCTCTTTGAAGTGGTAGAGGAAAGGGCTGGAGAGATAGCTCCGCAGTTAATAGCACTTACAGCTCTTGTGGAGGACCCTAGTTAGGTTTTCAGCACCTACACTGTAGCTTACAACAATCTACTTAACTACAATTTCAAGGGATTTGATGTCTTTGTCTAACCTTGGTGGATACAAGACTCACACATATGCCTATACATACATGCAGGCAAAACACTCATACTCATCAAATTAAATAAACAAATTCTTATAAAAACTTAAAACTTAGGGAAGTAGGATTATATCATAGTATGCAGTGTTTTAGAGTTTTAATTCAGATTTTACAAGTGACCTTTTATTTACTATTGATGGCAAGGTGCTTCATAATTCTCAATTTTACTTTATTATAATCTTTTAGAATTGTGTTGAATGAATCTTCATATATATAAAAACAGTTAAAAAATCTATTGAATGTATATATATACACACCTTCAGGCACACACACTATACACACACATATATACATATATTCATATATGGACACACATATGGGTAACAGTCTCACTCTGTAGCCTAAGCTGTCTTTGAACTCATGGTGATCCTCCTGTCTCATAGTTATTCTGCTGTCTCAACCTCCATAATACTGGTATTGCAGGCATGAGCCATCATGCGCATCTTTTAAAATACTGTATGTCTTTACACAGGTGTTCCGTGGAAATGTTGATAACAACACACCCTATGCAAACTCTTTCACACCCCCAATCAAAGCTCAGTATGTCAGACTCTATCCCCAAATTTGTCGAAGGCACTGTACTTTAAGGATGGAGCTGCTAGGCTGTGAGCTCTCAGGTAAGTCTTCTGTTTTCTACCATGGAACTGTCTTTAATGAAAAAAGAAAGCACCTCAGTATATACTTAGCTACTAATATCCTGGTTTTCAGCACTCAGAGATGTTTCATTCTTCTAGAAAATATGTAGGGCTGGTTCAGTGAGAAAATGCATGCTGTTTATATGTCAAATAAAGTTGTAAGCCACCCTACAGAAATAGTACAGAGTCAAGTAATCAAATAGAATAACAGAAATTCTCATGAGACGCTGTTGTCAAAAGATGTGCCCCATTGATTTTGGTTGTAAATATGATTTATGTTTGGTAAAGAAAGTTCAGTTTAAAAATACAATCTGCTTGACCTCATAAATTGTACAAATTTAGGCTGTAAGTTCCAAAGAATGTAACTTTTATCTTTAAACTCGGTGATTTCTTTTTTGGTTCTACAAAACATGTAAATTTGTCATCCCTCTCTGGGGAACAATACTTCAACACCAAGAGTGCTACTATAAATTCATTCTTGGAGCATTCTCAACTAGCAACCTGCTTATTATATAAGCTCAAGGGTAATACATCAAAGAACATAGAGTTAAATAATTCTTCTGCAGGATCATCAGTACAAGATAGAAACACAAAAATATTGTGTCTGGATCCAATTTTATTTTTGTAATTGTATTCTGAATCAAATAGAACATCACTTCTGCTTATTCACTCAATTATGTTTTAGAGAGTGGTTACTGTATTTCATGCATATAAACTTAACCTATCTTTGCCAAGGTGATAAAAGATTTCTTTTGTTCAAACAACTGTGAATCAATTGGAAAGTTCACTTGTGTCAGGATTTAGCATACTGCTCCAAACAGGGAAACTTCTTACCAGATTTGAAAGAACACAGCCACTATAAAAAATTAACTTAGTCCTTTGAAAATGTCATACTTGTGTTTAATTCATATTTCTCTCTGTCTCTCTTTGTCTCTCTGTCTCTCTCTGTCTCTCTCTGTCTCTCTGTTTCTGTCTCTGTCTCTCTCTCTCTCTCTCTCTCTCTCTCTCTCTCTCTCTCTCTCTCTCTCTGTCTGTCTTTCTCTCTCCTGCCATCCTTTAATTCCTTTCACCCCATGAACTGTGATTTCTCCCTACTAGAATCTTTTAGAAACCTTTCTTAGAGGAGAAAAAACAAGGAAATGATTGTAAACAAATAGAAGAGGTTATTAAAAAATTGTATTTTTACCAGTCCATTCATTGAAAGAAATCAGAGTAAATTTTCTATATGAGTGAACCTTAAGAACCTTAAGTGAACTTTAAGAATCTGCATCAGTGTTGTTGTTGATAAAGAAATGTTTTCACTGCCATTCATTATCTTCACAGAGACATATTTTTTAATTATTTGGACCATATTATTGATTGATACAAATATATGAGCAGAATTATTGCTACAGATTGTTTGTATTGCATGTCACTTTATCACCATAGGCCAGTGTCATCCCTAAGCCATTCATCATAAAGCAATCAGGAGGAAACCACAGTGTGATGATGTTTGCAGCAAGCCCTTGGGTTTTTTTTTTTTTTTTTTTTTTTTGTTGCTTAACATCACTTTCCCCACTTCTTCAATCCTGTGATTCATGAGGGCCAGCCTCTCATACATGACACACTTACACCCTTAAGGTGTAAATATATTTTGCTTGCAAGCTTGACAAGCGGTTACAACTGACACTTTATAGACTTTATTTTCTGAAAAGGAAGTAGTGATCTCACTCCCAATCCTACAAATTGATTTTAAACTTGGGTGCAGAGAGCAGTATCTCTTGCTGACTGATTTTAAAGATCTAGTCTCTAGGAGAGTGTTTCACCATAGAAATAATTGGTGCTTATGTAATACTTTGTTATGTCTATTCATACTGGTAAAAGAGGTAATTCATTTGTAATCACAAAAACACATGAATGAGACAGGAAATTTGTGAGATATAAAGTCCATTGCTAAATATTTCATCTGTAATTCTTGAAAATAAACATTGGCATGATATTTTATAATATTTCATTCAGTTGTGTGCAATACTGTAAAGCCCTAGTCTCCCTTATTATTTTCAACAGTCGTAGATCTTCAGTGTTGCCTAGAAGCAGCTACTCTCTTTCCATACACTTGAAAATAACATCTTTTTCATTGTATGAAAGATGACTGGGTATTTTTGGAAGGAAATACACCCTAATCATAGTTAGAAGACTAAAGCTCATTCACCTATTCTTTAATTAATTATTATTTTAAGGAATAATAATTATTTAGAGTTTTTTCTTAGCTATGTACTGGACATCATGATGGATATTTAAAAAATGTGATTAAAAAGAAATTGTCAAAGGCATGTCTTATCTATCCAATTTATAGATATTATATAAGAAAAGAATAAGTCACCCAGTTTTTCTATTTCATGTCTTCTGCAAACTAAACAAAATTTTGAAATGATTGGTCTCTAGCAGGGGCCATGGAAAGGCTCCAGATAAAAGAATTCATAAGTCATGAAGACAGTGTGAACTACTTTGGGATTGCCTAAAGACAAATATCATGCCATTATGGCTATTAGAACTTTCTAGAATTTTGGATGCTGCTAGGAGTATGAATTGTTTTTCCCTCAGAGCTCACATGTTGGCTTTTGAGTTTCTTTACCATTGGGTTTAGGATGTAGGTCTCCTCAATAGGATTCTGGTTAAGAAAACAGCCTTCCATGCCCTCATTTTCCATGCTGTTGAAGTAAAGATGGAGGGACAGACTACACAGAGGAGCATCAGCTTCAGGAGGAAAGACATCATTCAGACTGACTAGTTCAGATAGCAATTAGCTAAAGTCAGTTACTCTCACTGGAACATTCTATGCTTTGTCTCCCAGATGCCACACATAAAACAGTCTACACTGAGCAACAGTGAGCAGCTGTAGGATGCTAAATGGCAGTCACTGAAATGTTGATACTTGGAGACTTAACACTGCTTTCTGTTGGAAAGAGTTATGGAAATAATAAAGGAGCTAATTTTTACTCAGTATTGATTGTGCCAGTAATATTTCTAAATACTTAGTATTTTATCAACTAATTTCCAAAGATATCTGGCCAAGGTGGATTCTATTGCAATCTTCATTTTGGAGATTTGAATACTGAAATGTAAGCTGAATGAATAATAGGTATAAGACCACATATGCAGTAAAAGGAAGACCAGTAGAGTATGAAGGCATTGTGCTGGAGAAGTTTACTCTTTTTCCTTTGCCCTTTAACAATCTAAATCATCTTGCCAGATCTTTGGCCAAGTCTTAGTCACCAGAGGACATAATGATAGACTCATGTCTCCTACAGAAATCTGGCAAGATTTTTAGCATACCCACACATGGACACAACATTTTCAATACCATAAAATCCAAAATTTCATAGCATATCAAAATTGGAAATACATGTGGTAAAATTGACAATCTGGGAAACTAGCATAGGACTGACCCAGACCTCCTGAATGTGGGTCTCAGTTAGGAGGCCTAGGCAGTCTATGGGGCCTCTTGCAGAGGAACCAGGATGTATCCTTAGTGCACAAGCAGACGTCAGGAGCCCAATCCCCATGGAGGGATACTCCCTTAGCCAAGAGAAACGGAGGAGGGCTTAGGCCTTACCCGAAATGACTTGACAGATTTTGATGATCCATCATGGAAGGCCTCACCCTCCCTGGGGAGTGGACAGGTGAGGATATGTGGGGGGGAATCAGTAGTAAACAATGGAGGATGGCAGGAAGGGAGAACTGGAATTGATATATGAAATAATAAAAAATTACATTATAATAAGACCAAAAAATGTATTAAATGTTATTTAGTTTGAATTTAAAAATTTATGGAAATAATGAATGGTTTTAGTTAGAGTTTTTTTTTTTATATTCTTGTTGTTTTACTCAATTTCCTAAATTCCATAGCTGTATAATGCCTGACACATGATATATACTAGGTAAAGATTATCTTCCTCCCGACTAGCAGAAGCCATATTTATACCATCCAGCACCCATAGACTGGGCGAGGATGGCTAGAGTACAAGGCCAGCCTGGCTACACTGTGAGACCCTGTCTCTAAACTGTAAGAGTTGTGCGTATTTCTTAGACAATAAAACGTTGTCCAGTTTAGAATATTGCTGTGGAGCAATTTACAAAAATGACTCTGTGCTGGGGAAATTCCATTGGCGATATTATGAAAACAAATAAAAGAAAACCAAATATACTTTATGAGAAAATGCCCCATCCTCCAAGATACAATAAAATTGTGGAAAACTAGGGAACAATCCGGAGGCTCCCGGTAATGAGACAGAAGAGAGCATTTTGGCAATGTTTTCATTTTACAAAATCATCTATCATAGAAAAGTATTCTGAATTGTCTGTCTTGTTTTCAATTTTCCAAAATATATTCAGACAAAATAGCTTGAATTGGCTATCTTGTTTTTCTATTTTATTTCAGATTTATTTCTGATTATAGCTCCTCTTTTGAATTTAGATATTCTCTCTTTGGGGGAATGAATATTATTATGTTCAGTCTTCTCCTGCCACTCAGAAATAAACCAGGAAAAGTTTCAGGATGATCAATTGTTTACTTCATAGAGTTTTTCTCCTTCTATCAGGCTGTTCAGAACCTTTGGGGATGAAATCAGGGCATATACAAGACTACCAGATCACTGCCTCCAGCGTCTTCAGGACACTCAACATGGACATGTTCACATGGGAACCAAGGAAAGCCCGGCTGGACAAGCAAGGCAAAGTAAATGCTTGGACTTCCGGCCACAATGACCAGTCACAGTGGTTGCAGGTAATAACTTTTTAATGTTTCCTAGTCTACCACTCCTGTGCTCTAAAGACTTTCTTAGTGGCTAGTCGAATTACTTTACACTGCTTTAAATATGCTTTCATATTTGCCTTTTCCAAACCAGGAAAACAGAAATAACTTATGAAATCCTATCTCTGGCCTGTATTCACTCAGCATTGATATATAGATCCAGCCCATGAACAATCTGGCTGGGTAAACTATACCAGATTACACTGTACACACCTGATCAGGTTTGTAGTTTGCTTGATTAAATTTGCGACAATCCACTTGCTAAGTTTTATCTCTTCTGATTCTTCATATTTTATTTAATATTGACAATTAACATCAGGATCTGAAAACACTGGAATCATGCCACTGACCTGCGTGGAACCTCATAGTGCCATGACTCATGACTAAGCATCTCTTTACCAATGGTTGCAAAATACTGGGGCAATTTGATTTCACTCTGCTCATACAATTAACTTATGAAAGTCTGTTAATCACTTTCAATTAAAATAAAGTTTCATCTGATTCTTTTAAAAAATAGTCCTCTTGAAATATCTTTATTTATGGGGTACCTTTATGCATACATAGTTTTGTTAATATCTGCTGTGGCAACAAAAATATGATGACTCAATTTCATAATGAGGTTAGTTTCTTTCTTATGCATGAGCTCCACTTAAATTTTTTTTCTTTTTTCATTCTTTCTTTTTTTTTTTTTTGGATTTTTTTTGGGGGGGGAGATTTTTTTGAGACAGGGTTTCTCTGTATTGTTTTGGAGCCTGTCCTGGAACTTGCTCTGTAGACCAGGCTGGCCTCAACTCACAGAGATCCATCCACCTGCCTTTGACTCCTGAGTGCTGGGACTAAAGGAGTGAGCCACCAACAACTGGCTTATAGCTGCCTTAAGTTAACTTGACTCTTTTATTTAGCTTACAAACATTACAGATAATATTTGTTACAAGTTTTTAAAGTGGGAATTTTTTACTATTGTTCTTATCTAACCTGTAGGACTGCTCACTACATTAAATCATCCATGTATCAAGTGATTATGTGTCATGCACCCCTGAAGCATCACAGGAGCTCAAGCACCAACCCTCTTAGTGCTCCAAAGGCAGCATTTGTCTTAGAATTCATTTTTAAATTGACTAACATGACCCCAAACATTTCCTCTTTACTGAAGTTGCTAAATGTTCTCTCCTATTACTACCCCTTCATCTACCAGTTATCATCCCACTAACGTCTCTCTTACCAACTCCATGGGCTTGGATTAACTGATTAAGCCAACTGATACATGGTAATTAAAAATTACCATTACCATGTATCAGTAATTTTTAGTCACTAGAATGCAGATCAGGGTATCTTTGAAATTATTACCATTCTTACAATCCTACTGTCACTTCCTGAGTGGAAATGCCACCCCTATTATTTTACTCTGAAGCTCGTTAAAAATCTTCCTAGTTTCTATTCCTGTACTTTAAAAATACCCTGTATTTCTAGTCATAAGTGGTGAGCATGAGTGGGAGGCATGTTCATGTGTGTATTCTAAAATGTAAATACAGTTTTCTTTCACTCTTTCTGAAAAATTTTCAGTTGCTTTCTCTAGGCCTGAGAATAAAATATAAATTCCTAATACAGCCTAAAAATCTTTCCCTGATATTTCCTCATTCATCTTTTACTACACATTTTAATTTCCGCAGACTTAACACCATCTGTCTCTTGCTGTTCAGTTATAAAGTTACTCTCTTCCTAGAGAAAAGGAGAAATCATCAGCTATGACACAAGAGAGATCCTTCAGCTTAGCTTTGGGTGTTGCTTTCTGTGCAAAGGCTTGGCTGTTCGCTATGCCCTACCAATATCTGATCTAGGGTCTCTCCTATTTACAAGTCTCACATTATTATGGATGATTATCCCTTCCAATACCCCCCCCCACGGAGGCCTGAAAACATAGACCACACTGAATCATATAGAGATGTTTGTTTTTTTGTCCTTCCCCCCACCCAATATGCTTTGTGGTACTGTCAGTCTGTAAGGAACTAAACTTAATCCATCTTTGTTTGGGGCTTTGGTGATTCCTTTTCATCATTACTCTTGTGTTTGTGTGCAACTTAGAAGTAAAATAAATCTTACAGTCATTTCATCATAGTGATAGGTTAAATAATCAACATGGCTGTTTAATGCTTAATGGGCAGGTAGCATATATGGCATAGATACACTGAACAATGAGATGATTCATATGCTGGGCAGAACAGAGTGTGGGAGTTAAACATCCCATGGCAACACTCAGAAAGGATAGCTATTTAAGAGTTGGAATTTCGATTCAGAGGGAGGGAGGGAGAGAGGGATGGAGAGGAAACTGGGGTCGACATGTAAATTATTATTTTTTTATTAAAAAAATGTTGGAATTTCTACTTAATGCTTTCAAATTGGATTGGTTACCAGCACCTAGAAAATGAATAAGTAAAATCATAGAAAATAAGGCTCCTACTTTTACCATGGTTCAATAAAATATGATGCTTGTCAGTAGCAATATAAAATAATTTTGAAATTGGAATCATGTGATAGATTGTTATATTGAAATGTTGTATTGAAATGGCTGTCTGTTTACTTTCTCAGCTCGTACTCCAGTACCTAATAAAATATAATAATTAATACTGATTTGTAGGAGAAACTTCATAATGACTTATTGCATGGATAGAATTATTTCAAGTAAAATTCAAGTAATGCATTTTTATATATATAGTATATATTTGATATTTAGTATAAAAAGACAAAACATATATTTTTTTTTCAAATAATTTTTCTGTACTAGGTATCAAATTAACCCAGGCATATTAGGCAAGCATTTCATCATTGAATAACAAATGCAACCCTCACAATTATCATTATGGTTTTCAATATAATTCATCAAAGATTAAGCTTTTAAAAAACATTATAATAACATATGTCCTTAATATATATATAATAATAACATATGTCCTTTGAAATTACCCAGTGTGAATAAACCATGAACAATATCCATTGACTTGTTTAGTATTAAAAATTATAATCTAATTTTGACATGTGGCTAAAATATTTTAGAACTATAATTATACAATGCACCCTAAAGATTATCTGAATATAAGTAATCTTATTCATGATTTGTAAAGCCATGTACAATACTGAAAAATATTATACACAGAAATAGCAATTTAGACACATGGGCATCCTATAGAAATACATAAAGGAATGGCTAAAGGCAAATTTCTTTAGAAAATAAGTATGAAAAATACATTTACACAGCTAGAGATGTGAATTTCATAGCTAACATCTAGCCATCACTTTATATAACATTTCTTCTTAAAGGCTCCTGCATACTGGTACCAATTCATTCTCCTGATGATATATTTCTGTCAATTCTGAGACTAGTTCTTCAACTGGATACCTAATTTTTATCGTGTCAAAACATATCAAGACTCTCCAAGGAAACGTAAATTGACAACTTGTTTTATTTATATATTTTTCTGACATTGTGCAAGGAAAGACTTCTAGAATGTGACTATGTTTCCATGTTTTCTACTTAAGAGAGTATAATCTATCTACTGCACACTGTTAGCATGGGTGCTAGGTAGTGTATAGTTTGAAGTATGATTGATATTTGTACAAAACAATGTATATGGTGATTTTTGACCTGCTGACATATGGATGAATTTTCGTCCATAAATGAGGTTTCTGAAATAATTCATTTGTCTTTTAATATGTAATTCATCCATTGTGAGCAATAGCTCTTCAGAAGATCAGCCATTCTGCCATCTGAATTACCTTTCTTCATTGTTAATATTTTCTTAAAGTTTTAGAAAGTTACTTTCACATATCAGCAATAAATAGAAGAGTTTTATTCAAGCTTAATATTTTGTTATAACTTAAACTACTAATATTCGTAAATGAAATTTATTGTAAAGTAGTCTTCTTCCATTTATTTATGATATTATAGAAGGAATATTTATGTGTTCCTTGAAGAATTTCTGTGTTTTAAATATAACTTTCGTATGCAGTGTTTATTAGTACTATAATTATTGCCTGTGTCTTCTGTGATATGAAAGTATCTGGAACTCTCATACCCATACTGCTTAGTGATTTGTGTGATTTGTGTGCGAAGATCATGAATGATAAGCTCTCTTGAATTACTGCTAATCACGAATCCTTAGGAAGGATCTACTTAAACATGGCAAAAGTGTATTTAGGTTCACACACAAGCTTAAAGGAGCCTTTTCAGATTTCCTATAGAATGGTCTTCTACCATGCTGTGATGCTTTCCTTTAATCTCAATAAAATGATTAAAACTTTTTACAAAAAGCCCCATCAAGATGGTTTCTAGAATTTCCACCAAGGTTAAAGTATATCTTCTGCTTCTTAAACTCTCATTTGTTACAGGAAATGAATGATCGTATGGTAATAATACCTGATTTATGGATATTCTTCACAGATAGTTGGAGTACATCAAAAACTTTACCCTATAAGAAAGAAAAATATCCACTGGGACTGGGCTCTACATCCCCACATTTGATTAGCTATGGTTTTCTGTAATGATCTCCATCTGTCTCAGAGAAATTTCCTCAATAGGGGGTGAGGACCACACTTGTCTTCGTGTATCAGGAAGTATAGTTAGAATGTATTAGAGATTATGCTGTTGTTTAGTAAAGTGCTGCTTATAGTTTCTACACTAAGATCTATGATGTCACTAGTTCTGGATAGTTGACTAGGTCTCCACAACCAGCCATGATTTCCCTCATTAAGCAATTCTTAAATTGAATCCACATGGAGAGTTTTTAGTTACTGCCAAGGTGCTGGGGTCTTAGCTCAAGGTTGAGCTGGGTACCAGGAAAGGTAAGTGCTCTCTCTGCCTGCTGGTTTCCCAGTCTCTTGAGACAATCAGACACAGCAGGGAGTCTAATCAAGAAGGAATTCATTTACTCATCTTTTAAAGGAACACACACACACGCACACACACACACACACACACACACACACAAAGTAGGAAAACAGCCAGCCAATGGTTTTAAAGGCCAGTCTATCACATGCCTAGAAGCCCCTATGCTTTACCTAATGATCTCCAGGTGTTCATGCAGCGACCTCATCTGGTTCAATCTAGGCAACCAATCATCTTAATCATCTTTTTTGTAAACAACTCAGAACTTGCCCTCTTGAATTCCCCTCAATGCCATTGTTGACTGCTTGTGTGATCTACACAATGTATGTGTACTATTACTGCACATTGCAGCTATCATGCCATGCTTTCACTATTTTGGCTCATAGACACTAGGTGGGGAGGGGTAAAACTCCAGGTGGCTTCCCACCTTTGGAAGCTTCAATGGCTTTCTGATATGAAAGCTACTCTGTAGGAGGTAGGCATTCAGGTCAGTTGCAACTCAGGGTCCTTTGGGTACGACATGTGAAGAGCATGGAGTCTTAAGCAATAAGAACTTGACTTCTGGCACTGGGGGAGTCCCTTGGACATTTCTGACAAACAACTTAAAAAATGGCTTCTTGTCTGCTATTGAAAACTAATCATAAAATCACATAGTGTGATTAAATGTTATTGGAATACACTTTTATTACTTCTTATTTTAATTTAAAAATATTTTAGCTTTTGAAATAAGAATCTAATTACACAATTTCTCCCTTCCCCTCCTTTTACTTGCATGTATGCTTTTAGAGCTGACCAGTTGGTTTTGGATAACCAATGGGTATGCTCTTACTTGAGGAAGACTGTTTCTTCCACTCTCAGCATCCCTTAGTTGTCTATAGCTCTTTAATTGGGGTTGAGGACTCTTGATCTTTCCCCATCAACTTTAGCAAGTCTATTGACCTTACATTGTACAACTCATTTGAGGCAGTCATGTCGGTGAGGCTATATGGATGTAGCTTCTGACATTACTAGAAGACACAATATCACAGCAAACTTCCTGATACTCTAGCTATTGCATTCTTTCTGCCCCCCCCTCTCTCCATGAACCCTGTATCTTTGATGAGGAAGTTGTTTTAGTGAAACAACTCCATTCAGAAAGAACAGAATTGCATGTTCGTTTTTGTTTGAGGCACCTAGCTTCTAATTTCAGAAACTAGGAAAGTAAAGAGAATATTACTGGGGTGGAAGCTGGTGGTAACACAGAGGAGAATAGCAGAATACACATGATCTGAATTGAGGAAATGGGAAACATGGTGTGGTTTATAGTTATAAAAGAGAAAGATAAATACTGAAAAAGCAGAAGAGAGTAAAACAACAGTATGAATGTCTGAAAAGTCATAAGGATGTTTATTGTTGATGAATTACCTACCACAGAACCTATAATACACATAAACATGTTTATAAATATACACACATAATTTAAATATGAATTTTCTCATCTGTGCTGACAATGCTCCCTCTAAAAGGCAAAGACTTTTACTTACCCAAAAGCCAATGGCAGACAAGAAGACACCTTTTGAGTTGTTTGTCAGGAATGCCCAAATATATTGTCTTACATTTCAATATTTTTATTGAAATTTTACTTTGTGGAAAGAAAAAATATACACACACATTTATAGTCTATTTGTTGTTGTTGCTGCTATGTTAAATCATTTCGATTAAACACAAATTGGAAAAGATTAACTATTTGGCATATATTTTCATTTCATAGTCCACCATGAGGAGAGTCAGGGCAGGAAATAAAGGCAGGAACCTATCCTGGGAGGTACAACCCACAGTGTTCTTATCCCTCCCACTCCAATTACTCATCAAGGAAATGCCTCACAGTCTTGCATACAGGCCAGTCCTTATTTGAGGTTCTGTTTTAATAGATTACTGTGTTGTATCAAGTTGACAAATGACTAGCCAGCACACAAGCTTTCATGTTTTATTATATTTGGAGGTGTCAAAAGTTGATATCATAATATTATAAAACTAAAGGAAGAGAAATAAAGGATTATTAGCTATTAATTAATTTCTCTTATTTTTCTCTAAAGATCCTTCCTTCATGCCTTTTTAGAACAGCCATGTGTTTAAAGTGCTTTCTCAATAACTTTCAACAGCTGAGTAAATTTCTATAACATTTATTATCTTAGTTGTCCAACTGATTCAATGTGAACAGAAAATATTTAATCAATAAGAAATGAGAGTATTCATATCATAATCTCAAAAATTATAAAATATGAATCATTTTGCTATGATTCAAGAAAAGAGGGAAAAGAATGGAATGGATTCAGATTTATTGAAAAGACTTATCTTAAGATGAAGTATAAGAAGTTTTTGGCAGTGAATAAACTATATACGTATATAGTATATATTGGTGATAACTATAGAAAATGAATAATTCATTGTGGAAATACAGGTACCAAAATTAATAAGTGGCAATATAATACAAATGAATAACAGCAATAAAAAATGATATGACAAAGGAAATGGCTTCTTATTGTTGTATGTGGAATTCATTAATTGAAGATACTCTGCACAATATTTCAACCAAATTAGTAAAATTAAAGAATGGTCAGGGTGCAATTTAATATTGACCTTTGTCAGACAGCTTCTTACCCCACAGAGATTCATTTTGATATGAATTTTGTGGAAATATGTAAGAAAGGAATTGAGTGTAATCTTTCAAATTAAATAAGCCTTATTTCATTTAGTACATTTCACACCGTAAAAGAATGTCATGACCATCAAATTCACATCTGCTCAACAGTGATTGGCTTCTCAGAGTCTCTGGATTATTGGTATACACAAGGGTGAAGAAATAGTTTTCAAGGATTAAGTGACCACTGGGTCCCCAGAAAATATTTCTCATTGTGAAGAAGTATTCTGATTTTCAATGCATACTGTCACTAGTAAGCTCATAGTAGAAAACTCACATATGACAATAAAAAATACCCAGAAATAAGACATGAAAGAAAAATAATTGTGGACATGAATGTAAAACATCTGTTGTGATTTATTGCACCCTTATACTTTAACATAAATATAAGAAATCAAAGAATGACCTTGCTTTATTACACACCATCTTTAAAATGTTTATACCACAATTCTTTCAAAGGAGTTCTCCAGTATCCAGGAAGAAAAATAATAGAAATAAACAAACCATAGCTGAAGAGAATATTTATACACAAGCTTTTCAGGATTCGTGGTTCAAAGATCAAAATGCCATGAAAAAAAAAAGAGAGAGAGAGAGAGATTTGGATATTTCTGTTACTAAGCAGTATTTAAAACCATTGAAAAGCTGAATAGCAGGACTTAAACCATTCAATGTGTGTCCAGCATGCTCATTCATGATTTGAAGATCATGAACTTGTGTGTGTGTGTGTGTGTGTGTGTGTGTGTGTGTGTGTGTGTGTGTTCTGTGTGTGTTTGTGTATGTAGTGAACTTTAATTGTAATATTAGCTGTTATGGCAGGTTCTTCCCGCCGGCTGCAGCCGGTCCTGTGGCCAAGGTCCTGCTGCCACATGAGCACCAAATAACATTCTGAGACTCTGTATTTGATACAGTCCTGTTGGCCAGTTACCATTACTATTTATGGGCTAGCTCTGCCTTGTTAACAATATTTAGTCCATTAACATTTTGTAAGACTTAAAGAAAATATCATCTATCCTATCTTTGTGAGTCTAAAGTCCTATATGTAACTTATCTTTAATCCTTACTAAGGAAAACTATAACCAAAACTATCTGTCTTCAACTCCTTCAAAGACCACAGAAGGATAATATATAAACTCTAGAAATGACAGAGACAACTCATCGCCTGGTCAGTCACCCGAAGTTCTTCTGTAATATTCCATCTTCAGACCATAGGCCATAGTGTGTGTCCAGAATCCTCAACAAGGCAGGAAACTTTAAACTGTCCACCTGTATTGGCAGTTTGTCAGTCATTTTTCTCTGTGCCCTGCAGAATATCTGCTTCTTCCATGAAGCAGGAATCCTGTAGCAATGTCCATCTTGAATCAGCAGTCACCTTTTTGCGGGTCCTGCATGTCCAGCTTCTACAATATAAAATCAAATAGTCCAGAAGAGCAGTACCTTGCCCAAATGGCTAGTCTTGCCATATTAGAAGCAAACTCCATAATGTGTTTCTTCGATGTCCATCTTCCTTTCTTCTGTAGGTGGTGTTACCAGAAGCAGTTGTGCCTCACTGTCAAGAAAAACCCTAAACCATTTTAAATGCCATATTCTGTAGGTCTTTGAAAGGTTTGAAAAATGTGTATCCATCTCAAATACATCTCTGTATACCTAGAAATCCTAACTCAATTAACTCTAACTTTTAACTATCATAGGTGACTCTCTATAATCTGTATTAATTTATACATTACATTTTCCAATGAGCTGTATAAACGCAATACCTAAACAAGAGGAGAAATATACATATCACAAAATTGACCTTAAATTGCATCAATAAAAGAAAATCCATTTCAAAGTAAAGTATTCATATCTATACCATAATTCACTTTTTACCTTTAAAAAGATTGTTTGTGGTTATAGCCATTTATAACCAAGTCCATTTAAATGAAAACAAATATTTATAAACAATATTTGGGAATTTGGGCATCGTTCTTTCCAAACTACTTCCTGCTGGTACAGGGCACTGTCATGGGGATACAAAGAAGATGCAGAAATCTTGGCTGTAGTGGTCTGTAAGGTTGAAATGTCCCATTGACGTTGCTTCAGGGGGTCTTGTGTGATCAAACCACATAAGTCTGGAAAGAATCCATAGCTTTTCATTTTCTGTGGAAACAAAAATAGAAATCCTTTTTCCCAGTAACTTGTCCTTAGGCTTAAATTTTGGAGTCAAAGCATTTTTAAAATATATAAATTGAATTAATCCAGCAGCATTTCTTTTATCAGTAGTTATTTTCTCAGCAATCAAATAATTTAAAGACAATAGAAGCACGTATAGTACCCAAAATTTCTCTGTGTTTTCCATCTTTACGTGGCTTTTTTATTACTTTATTTATTCTATTTCTATTTTTACGTATTTTGAGACAGGGTTTCTCTGTGTAACTTTTATCTGTCCTGGAATTCAGTGCATACCAGGTTTACTTTGAAATCACAGAGATCTGCTTGCCTCTGTCTGCAGAGTGCTGGGATTAATGGCGTGCGCCTCCATTCATTCTCCTTCCTTTTTTCTTTTTTAAACCATTGAATCCCGTTTCTTTTTCTCTCCCAAGCCAGTGTAGTTTTTTTAGACATAGTGTAAACCTTCATTGCAGCTCTCCTACATACCAATGAATTTTTAGCAGAGCTCTTAAAAGCAAGGCGGTTTTTCGCCGCTTATGCTAATTTTGGAAACCTCCCTTAAAGGAGCCGTGCAAATCTCTGTCTACAGCAAAACAAATCCAACCGAGAAAATGCTGCTACCAAGAAGTCTTGCTAGTCTCTGTTGCCTTGTTTCTAAGAACTATTTTTTAAGCTTATGTTAAATTTTAAGTGAAAGTTTTCAATCCCCCTTCTGACACCATTATGTTAGGTCTGGTTCACCCCCCCCACCCCCCACCCCCCGTCCCCCCTCACACACACACACACACACACACCCCCTGCTGGCTGCCGCAGGTCCTGCAGCCATGGACCAGCCACCACGTGAGCCCCAAATAACACTCAGAGACACTGTATTTGATACAATCATGTTGGCCAGACAATGAGTTTTCTCTGTCATTTCTAGAGTTTATATGTTATCCTTCTGTGGTCTTTGAAGGAGTTGAATACAGATAGTTTTGGTTATAGTTTTCCTTAGTAAGGATTAAAGATAAGTTACATATAGGACTTTAGACTCACAAAGATAGGATAGATGATATTTTCTTTAAGTCTTACAAAATGTTAATGGACTAAATATTGTTAACTGTGATTCTTATTTGATAACTGTTGTGTGATATATTTTGCTATGTTAAGGTTAAACCCCTTCTTTTACTTTAGACAGAAAAGAGGAGATGATAGGAGATGTTATTCTGTATATCTGTTTCTCATACTGGTTAATAAAGCACTGTGGCCAATGAGATAGCAAGATAGGCGGGGCTAGGAGACAAGGAGGAAAGAGGAAGTAGGAGGAAGGAGTCGCGATATAGCATGGGGAGGAAGGAAGACACCCGCTATGGCTCCCTGATAAGATGACCACGTGGAAATACTTAGATAAGTAGAAATGGGTTAATAATTAAGGCAGAGCTAGCTCATAAACAGTAATGGTAACTGGCCAACAGGATTGTATCAAATACAGAGTCTCTGAGTGTTATTTGGGGCTCACGTGGTGGCGGGTCCATGGCGGCAGGACCGGCGGCAGCCGGTCTGGGAAAAACCCCATCTAACAAATTGTAACATTAGTTATGATTCTATTATCAGATCAGATAAAATAGTAACTTCTCTCTTCTAAAGAAATGAATTGCAAACCAAGTCAGTGAGTAAAACTAGACCTTAAGAATAATGTTTAAAATCCGATGTGCTTTCATAAAGATTCAGAAGGGAAGTTGTGTTCAATTTTAATTGGCATCTATACAGCAGCCTTTTCAGTAAACTAACAGTTTTTTGGGGGATTTTTATTTTCTGTGTGTGTGTGTGTGTGTGTGTGTGTGTGTGTTGTGTGTGTGTGTGTGTTTTGTTTTGGTTTTTGTTTGTTTGGTTTTTGTTGCTTGTTTTTGGTAATAGGTGCAAGTCAGAGAAGCTTGCTGAAGATTGGCCAGCCAGACTGCAATGCAAAAGATGACGCTACACATTTTGGATTACATTATATGCACTATATGTACTATTACACATTAATATGCACTGGGCACTGAAATTTTGGGAAGTAAATAGAACATAAGAAGTAGAGGGAATTATTATATTTTTCTCACAACCCAGTGATGTGTAATTATACATAAGTATATACATCATGTTTTAGATATGTATTCTTTGTTAAGTAAGCATGGCTAGGGTTAAATTCACATAGTGTGGATGGATTAATTTATCCTAGAGGACTTCCTGTTTTATTTCAATTCAATGATGCTATCATGTGTACATAATTCTATTATGCTTCTTTCTTTTACTATTTATATGTGTGTGTACCTATGCATGCATATGTGTGTTTTAGTTGTCAATTATCGCTACTTAATATTAACATAAAATACATTTCTTATAAAAAATATGAGGTTGGGAAAACAGTCCATTGAAAAAGCTTTCACACCTTCTCTTGTTTTTTGGAGCATTTGCAGTTTACTATCCCAGCTGCTGTCTTCAAAAGCTTAGTTCAGCCAAACACAAATGGTCATATAATTCTTATATATATGCATATATATATGCATATATATAATTCTTATATATGCATATATATAATTCTTATATATGCATATATATGCATATATATATTTCCTTATTCTTATTATAGTATGGATACACATCATCGTTTTATGATATAACATGACTCAGCATGAAAGACAACTTAGGAAAATTATATAAATTAATACTGAAAGAAAACCATTATCAATTTACAACTTTTTTCTTTTATTTTGTATGATTTTTGCAATCCTATTTCTATGTTATATTGAATAGAATTTAATATTTGCAAAATTTTCAACTTCTATACATATATATATATATATATATATATATATATATATATCCACAACTTTACATTTTCATTCATGATTTTTTTTCATTTCTATTGTAGACAACATACCCAAAATTGTTTCTATGAACTTTTTGTCTATATTCATATTTAATTTTCCCAAATGGATTCCATGTATTGATTTCACTTCATTTTCATGCACTAGAGTTAGCACAGATATACCTAGGACTATCAGATGCCAGCATAATTTAAATGGCCCATATGCATTGATGATTTCAAACAAAGCAAGTAACAGAATAGTTTTCTTGTTGGGAAATATTATGATCCAAAGAGCTTACCTAAAGAGGTTTAAAATGATACACAACTATTTTCTTTCCAATGGCTAAAAGTATTATCTTTTGTTGAAATTGAATAATTTCCTTTACAATTATCTCCCTGTCCTTTAAGAATGAATGTGTCATTGTTGCCTTATGTTTGTTTAAGTTGAAGTTAATTCTTTAAATGGGACAATTTCTGGATTTGCATCACTGTGGAAGAAGCTCTATAGCTGCAGAGCCTGTATTTGAATATTCACAAATTAACATTAAAATAGAACCCTAAACTTTAAAAGTACCCATTTTGGAACATATATCACATGCTTTGTAACAGGAACTCTAAGTTACATATATTTCTTTTCTTTATTTTTAATGATGATATTTTTGTATTTAGATTTGAAACAAGCGTGTTTTACATGTCAATCCCATTTCCCTGCTCCTATCCACCCACCAACTCACATCCCATCCCCTTTCTGTTCCCTAGGGATGGTGAGGCCTTCCAAGGGAATCTTAAAAGGCTGTCATATCAGTTGGAGTAGGATCAAGGCCCTCCCCCATGTGTCTAGGCTGAGAGAGTATCCCTCTATGTGGAATTGGTTCCCAAATACATTGCTAACCTACCAGAGGCCCCAGCTATCAGACTGGGGTCCAAAAGCTCCCCCTTATTCAGGTCAGCTGTTTCTGTGGGTTTCTTCAACCTAGTCTTGACCCTTTTGCTCAACACCCCTCTCTCACTGCAACTGGATTCCAGGAGTTCTGATATGTGTTTTAGCTGTAGATGTCTGCTTCTGTTTCCATCAGCTGCTGGATGAAGACTCTAGGATTATATATATAAGGTAGACATCAGTCTCATTATAGGGAAAGGGCGTTTAAGGTAGCCTTTCCATTATTGCTTAGATTGTTAGTTGGGGTCATCCTTGTAGATCTTTGGACATTTCCCTAGTGCCAGATTATCTTTAAACCTACAATGGCTCCCTCTCTTATGGTATCTCTTTTCTTATTCTACTCTATTCTTCCCCTGACTCAATCTTCCCGCCCCCTCATGTCCTCCTCTCTGCTTCTCTTCTCCTGTTCTTTTTCTGTTAACTCCCTCTTCCCTCTATCAATGCTCCCAATGTTCTCTGGAGATTTTGTCTATTTACCCTTCTCAGGGAGACCATGTATGTGTCTCCTAGGAGACTCCTTGTTTCATAGCTCTTCTGGCAGTGTGGATTTTAGGCTTCCTCCTTGTTTCATACCTGTTCTGGCAGTGTGGATTGTAGGCTGCTGATACTTTGCTCTATGCCTAAAATCCATATATGAATGAGTACATCCCATGTTTGTCTTTTTGTGACTAGGTTACCTCCCTTTGGATGGTTTTTTATAGTTCCATCCATTTGCCTGATAATTTGAAGATTTCATTTGTGTGTGTGTGTGTGTGTGTGTGTGTGTGTGTGTGTGTGTGTGTTTTGTTTTTCTGCTGAGTAGTACTCCAATGTGTAAATGTACCACATTTTCTCTATCCATTCTTCAGTTGAGGGTCTTTTAGGTTGCTTCCAGGTTCTGGCACCAAATAATGCTGCTATGAATATAGTTGAACAGATGCCCTTGATGTGTGTATGTGCATCTTTTAGGCATATGCCTAAGAGTAGAATTACTGGATCTTGTGGTACACTGATTCTCATTTTCCTGATGAAACACTACACTGATTTCCAAAGTGGCTGTACAAGTTTGCACTCCCACCAGCTGTGGAGGAGAGTTGCCCTTTCTCCACATTCTCTCCAGCATAAATTGTCTTAGTGAAAACCATGTATTTCTTAAAGATTTTATACACTTAACATATTGGTCATGTTAAGTATATTATAGATCTATGCTTTTCCATGTGTATTTTTTTTTTAACTAGCAGTTGGTTTTTTGTTTTGGTTTTTTGTATGTTTGTTTGTTTTTGTCAGAAATTTTGGGGGAAATAGAAATATACATGTTTAATATTCAATCAATGAAACAAATTCCTATATACATTTGATTATTTTTTATACTATATAAATGTTCTCATGCAAGGGTTTTCAGCATGATGAAGAGAAAAACAATTATTTATCTAGAGTCATGTTTTCAAATGATAATACAGATTAGAATCTTGTAGTAATTGTATTCAAGTTTGCATCTGTTTTAAATGGTTTTTTATATCTAGTGTTTATACAACATAAATACCAAAAATGTGTTGTTAGTAAATGAATAAAATAAATTAGGCTCTTTCTTTCCCAAATGATGAATTTTATCAGTCTTTCTCAGTAAACAGTGAGTAATACTTTGGTTAAAATTTGAGTCACGCTTTTGTTTTCCCTTCTTTTTTAACTTCCTGCCACCTTCTAGGGCTTCAGCCTTCTTTTCTTAATGAAGAGCAGTGCCTTGGAGTTTTAATCCCCAAGGCTACCAGATTTTATATACCTTCATGAGTACCACAGGACCAATCTGTCTCTTAGACATATGTCTGATGATGTGGGAGGAGCTGTAAGGCAAGATAATGGGACTAAGAGTACTTCAGAATGCAACACTAAGTATATATGCATGTGTTTCTACAGCTGTCTCAAACTCTCTAATGGAAAATAGAGACATTTCTAAAAATAAGTCAGCTCAGAGCTCTCAGTGGAGGAAAGCACACCAACAGCTGCTTATATCTTCTTACATCCTGGGTGTCAAAATTATTTTCTCCAATTGTGGTTAAAGGATGCATGCATTTTAGTCTACTAGCCAGACTGAAATGCTCTTATCTCCATCTTCTGAGATGCTTGCTTATGATGTTGGGTGTGTACTACACACACAGAAAAGTATATTTGGGGACAGTTACTCTTGGATTCTTTATGAAAGATGAAGTTTAAAAAAAGATGAATCATTCTAAGACAATTAATTTAATGGGCTTTATATATATATATATATATTTAATTTAAAATTGTTTGATTATTAAAAGTTCAGGCTTAAGTTGAGTTGACATTTATTAAATGAAAACAACAAAACTTTAATTATTCTAAAACTAGAGAAAATAAAATCTATCAAAGATATACATTTAGAATAAAATAAAATCCATGAGAAAGTGGGTGTATAGATTGTAATTCTGTTTTTTTTTTGGCATGCATGTGATGGAATCTAAATAACAACATTTTAATCAGTCATTTAAAACATGTATACATAGACATAGACATATTGCTGCACATTGTCAATGATAAATTATATAAAAAGGCCATGAATATTATATCTAAGTAGATACATTTTACATTGAAAATTTATTAAATAATATAATTTTAAACAGCCAATCTGTATTTAATTTGAAGAATAATTTTAAAAGGTTTATTTATTACATATATATAGTGTTCTCTCGGCATGAATGCCTGTAGGCCAGAACAAGGTTTCAGATCTTGTTATAGATGGTTGTGAGGCACCATGCAGTTGCTGGGAATTGAACTCAGAAACTCTGGTAGAGTGTTCTTAAATACTGAGCCATCTCTTCAGTCCCCCTTGCAGCATAATTTTTAAATGAACTCATATGTTTGATAAACAACTGCACTATATAATGGTTAGTGTGTTAAATTCTACTTCAGAATCTTCTGGGTTCATATGCCTTTTCTGCTAGTTACTGGTTGTATGAAAAAGTCAAGCAATTGCATGGATTTTTAAGTATTGCAATACTCTTATTCACTAAGTAAGGGAAGTACTGTCTGTAATATAGAGTTATACTCAGGATTAAGTAGGTTAATGTGTATACAGTTTGGAGGAGATCATTAGTTTGAAAATGTTAGCTACTATGTTGTGTTATTCTTCAGAATGACTTAGTTCTCAATGATAACAAATATGACATCTTCTGTGTTTTAAGGTTACCAGATAAAAATACAGGGAATTCTGTCTGCTGAATTTGAATTTCAGATTAATCCTGAATAAGTTTTAGTATAATCTTGTCCAAAATATTGTTGAGAATTATTCATAAAAACCTCCATTGTGATTTATGTAAAATTCAAATTGAACTATAGTTCTGATATTTTATTTTGCTGAATCTAGCAAATTTAAATTTATTCCTCATGTAATAGCTAATCGAAAAAAGCTAGGACATTGTGGCATAGGGGTAATGCTCAGTTAATAGATAGTGATTATAGTAGATTGCATGTCTGGGACCAATTTATTTTTTGCCTCTATGCCAGATGAATGGGTGTTGGAAAAACTGATAGTTTAACATCTGAGCAAACATTAGCAAATTGACATTCATGTCTAAATTATTAGTCTCCATTACTTTCTGAAGAAGAGATGAACAAATGATTTTTTTTTAAATTCTGGCTCTACTGTACCAACTGAGAAGAGACCATTCATGTCTACATACTAATATTAGTGTTAAATTCTATAGTTAGTTTCTTTCAATACAAGAAATAATTCAGTATACTGCTTCCATCTCAGGAATGGATTGAAGTTGGAAGGAACACCTCTGAGTTAATGATTCTGAGCCTTTTGTGTTTATCGTTTGTAGAAAGTGATATGATGACATTTAAAATTCTCTAAGATATGTGTAGGCTTGTTTTCTTAGAGGCAATGTGGGTTCATATTATTTAAATATCTCATAACCTTTGTGTTTTGAACTCAAGTTCTTATATTTTTTTCCTTTACCAACAGTTCCCTCATCTATGAAATACAGTAAATGGCTATTTCATTTGGCAAAAGAATATTGACATAAATATATGCTGGGTGAGCTTTGTCTCCTTAGCACTGATAGTTATTCTAGAAGTTAACTGGACATCATTTGACCATACCTTAAGAGGGTTGGGGAAAGAATAAAGATTAGAAAGACTGCTCAGTGAATGAGCATTAAGACTTGAGTTCCACCTCCAGAAACCTTTTAAAGTATTCATGTATAACTGCAGTGCTCCTTCTGTGACTTTGGTGATGAAGACAGGAGACTCCCCGAACCTCATGTCATAGCTACCTAGATGGTGGTCACTGGGAACAATAAACCCTAACTCCTACAAAATGGAAGGTGAGGACTTCACTAAGGTTGTCCTATGACTTCTACACTTAATGTTCTGGAACATGTGAGCATGTGTGTATGCACACACACATGTAAAACTTTCAAAAAAAAAAAACAAAGACAAAACAGATGAAGAAGCAAACATGGTATTTTTTGTGCTCAGATTTGCGTCTCTTCATTTCATATACTCTAAATTTTTATAGTTCTGACTTTTTTATGTGACAACTCTGTTTAACTGCCAAAAGAAAATCCAGAGAACCACAATCACCACCCACTCATATCTGTTATTCAGTGTTTATGATACAGTTTTCCTTGTTCTGGAATAATACTAACTTGGGCAAGGCAGCCCAGAATAACAAAGAACTGCCATGTATTTCCTGGACACAGCTATGTTCTTCAGTGAAGACTCCAAATCTCCCTGTAGAAAATATTTGAGGGAAGGATGGGACAGTAGTAGAAAATAAATTGGCTGGGTGTTGGTGGCACATGTCTTTAATCCCAGCACTCTGGAGGCAGAGTCAGATAGATCTCTGTGAGTTTAAGACAAACCTGGTCTACAAGAGCTAGTTACAGGACAGCCTCCAAAGACACAGAGAAACCCTGTCTAGAAAAACAAAACCAGAGAGAGAGAGAGAGAGAGAGAGAGAGAGAGAGAGAGAGAGAGAGAGAGAGAGAGAGAGAGAGAGAGAGAGAATGAGTATGATACATTAATAGGGTAAGCTTATAATTTATGAAAAAAGAAGAGGGACTTTGAGGGGAACTGAAGAAGGAAACCACAAAGCTGCAGCTTGGAGCCAACAGTTTTGTCTCATTTTAGAAACTGAAAGACTGTATAAGGTAGCTTGGCCCTGATCAGCCTTAACACGTGTGAGTTCACTCAGTTCTCATATTAGCACTTAGCCCTTCTGTACATGCCAGATTTTGCAACCAGGATGAAGTAGAGGATGACAAATAACTAAGAAACAGTCGTTGAACTATTTTATGTTTTAGAAAATTCTACCCACTGGTTATTTGAAGGTTGTTTTTGTTTGCTTGTTCAGCCATGAATTTCTTTTGGAACATAATTGGAGAACTGCAGAGCTCCACCAATTATTCAGCTCCTGCAACAAAAAAACAACTTAAAAATACAGCACTTTAAAATTCTGTTTCTAAATAATATCAGGAATTTAAATTCAAATAAGTCTTAAATATAGAAAACATATCATATTTTATTCTTTGAGGTTCTGTAATACACTAAAACCCAATATATATATATATATATATATATATACATATGTATATATAATATGTTTAAATATATATATTTTAAATATATATTTAATACAGTAAAGCCCTATATATATATATATATATATATATATATATATATATATGTAAACCTTATTACAGACATCTGTCTTACTTGTCACTGCCTTCTTTCTATTTTGAAATGTTTGCCTAATTTTTTGTTATTTCCAATAAAATTGAAGTCACAGATTAGCTGTTTTCTAGGGGAAAAATCGCTTAAATCTTTCTTGCATTTTTGTATTTAATCATTATGTAATTAGAACTAAAAAGAAAATGGACATGATCAGTAGCATTAAATTGGACAATTAATACTATTTATCCAAGAAATTCAATTTCAATTGGAGTGCAGCAACCAGGAGACCAAAGTAACATCACATCTTCAAACAAGAGTGGCTTACACTGTGTTGGCCTATGATTTGTATGTGTGTAAAATCAGCCCTTCCTCTGCATGAACCACTGATCACAGAGCAGACCTTAGTGACAGAGACTACCAAGCTCCACCATCAACACTCAGATGAGTTCTACTCCTATGAAAGACACAACCTGTACTGTCATATGCCACAGTTCTCAGCTGAACAGAATGAGATAACTAAGACTAAAGAAAAAAACTCTTATAATCCACCTTACAGAATTTAGGATAGGAAACCAAGCTGAGAAAGCTGGAAAGTCATGAATGTAAACATTTACCAGGTGTGTCACCTTCTTTGTCAGGGGTATTTATCGCCTACTTAACAAGAAATGACTAAATATCTTGAAAGAAAAACATTAAATAGTGTGAGTGTGTGACCATTAGTATACAACAGCTTTAATTGAGGACAGGCTCTTCGAGAGCTAAAATTTTAGTATTGCAATTGTATTGAGCAATTGTATTGTTCAGTTATGTTGACAGATTCTAATCCTTGCATGTTTTCAAGTACTCCTAAATGTAAGGCCTGTACTTTCCTAACATTTTTGTTGCCTGGGACAGTCTTCACACTTCACCAAGAAAAGTTCTGTTTCAAACACAGAGACTGCTACACAAAGCTACAACTAATTAAAATGCCCAGTTTTAGAACTCAGTTATAATGTATACATCTACAAAACATTCTCACATCTATGGGAAGAAGACTCTTGTGGAAGAGGAAGCCAAAAGATTGTAAGAGCCAGAGGATCAGGGAGTTTTCTGCGAGGTGCAATGTTGTTAACATGACTGCCTAAATATAAACTGAACAAGGATAGCACCAATAGAGATGCCAAAGGGGATTGGGAAAAACTCATGAGGCCTTAACTCTATACAAAATACCATAGGCAACTGAAGAATACTGAGAGCAAGACAAACAGAAGAAATAGTCTTCCCTAGGAAAGGATACACCAATTGGTTATTCAATGCCAAATGATCATTCCTGAAAAATACATGTGAGTAACATTATACTGACTGAGAAGGAAATATTCAGCAGTATATATTATATACATATATACATATAAGAATAATTAATAAAAAAGGAAGCGACGAAGTTGAAAGAGATCAAGGAATAGAAAAGACAGTCTAGAAGGAAGAAAGGCAACAGAGAAATATTTTAACCAGAACATCAATTTTTTTTTATAAAGTTTGGATTCCAAGGAAATGTCTAGAAATGTGTTACTTGCAATAATTCATCTTAAAATCTACAAATTAACTGGGTTTTTGGCTTTGCCATTAATACATTCCAGGTACCTGGCCAGATGATCTGTCCCTTCTGCTCCCCAAATATTTCTTTTCAAAACAGAGATAAAACCACATATGTAGTCTGCCTTTCTAATTGATACCTAGCTTACATAAAGAGAAAGAATAATGTCTATGATTGTATTCTAAGAGTATAATTGATCAAGAGTGAATCTAGAATCATAGTGAGAATTACTGACTGTGCCTGTTCTTATCCCAAAGATGACCCATGTGTTTATAGCATGGACAAAACTAGGAGCCAGGTATCCTGGATACTAAATGCTACCATGCATAATTACTCAGGAAATTCAGGAGAACATGGCTCTGTGATCAGTGGATTTACTCCATTGAGTATATACTACTTAATAATGAAATGTTTCTAATAAAATTTTAACATTTTAATGTCATCTAAATATTGCATTTGCTTAAAGGATACTAATCATATGAGATGTAACACCTGACTCTCAAGTCCAGAAGTAAAGAAAAAAACAAAATATCTGACCTGGAGAATTTTATCCACAAAAAGATAGGTATAAATCAGAAATCAAAGAAAAGAAATAGAATATTCTAGTAAATTCTAGTACTCTATTGCAGTTCTGGTAAAGAGCTTGCATAGAACTCAGTGAACAAATCAGAGAATTGATTAGTTAGAACAGAACATAACCCTTAAGTATGACTTGGGTTGGTTAGGCCTTCCAAAAGAGTGAGAAACTATAATTTCAAAATTTTCAGAAAAAAAAACAATATGTGCAGTTCTGTAGATAACATAATAAAAATCCAAATAGATTGAGAAGTGGAAGATCTGTTAATGTCAGATTCATAGGAACTAGCTGTATTCCACTCAACAGTGTACTTTGCATTTTATTTTATACAGTGATAACATGCTTATAAAATGGAAAATAGGCTTATTAGTGAAGTCGTTGATCAATGGAACATTCTGCTTCGAAAAACATTTTGTAAAGTTTATTGTGAATTAAATGAAGGTGATTTTAGGTGATCATCATCTTTTAAAAATGTAACTGGTTTAATTAGCACTGCAGCAAAGAAATAAAAAGATGGGATGGAATATGAGAAATAATTTACTACTTCCTGTAGTAAAACTTGAAAAGAATGGAAATGAGATTATCCATTTTTCACAAATGAATCAGTTATATCTTTGCTGAGATTTGAAATTTGGTTGCTATAGCACCCTGAGTGTGAATAATTTAACTCCTTGGCCTCCTATGTTGAATAGATCTCTAGAAAAAAAGAAAAAAGCAACACAATCAAACTGCTTATCTAGATGCTCAAATGATTTTTTTTTCTAATCTGAAGCTAACACTATTGAGAAGTTTGCTATGTGATTCGATTTTGCCTTTCACTATCTTATATTCACTAGAGAATTCAAAATATAAATATTATCTTGCAGTCTATGATGCAAAGTAATAGCATGTATTTTATTTTTTAATAATAAAATCTATTTTCCAAAAGTGTAAGTACAAAGACTAAGTAGACCAATTGTGTCTTTAGGATTTGCAACACTTAATGTCATTGCTAGGGTCACCTTTTACCAGGCAAGAAAAAAAACTAGGATTTCTCTAGGACCATGCATGGCAGAAGGATGAAAAGACCAGACTAGATTCTGATCACTATGATATAAACTTTATATTTGTTTATTTTGTTTACTGTTTATGTGTACACATTTTCTGTCTAAGGATGCTTCATCTTTAAAATGAGGCTAGCCTTACATCAAGGGACTTTATATGGATTTAGAATGACTTGGCATCATCAATTTGGCTTAAATACCAATGACATGTATGCAATGCATTGACTTCTTCTGTTATCATAGCTCCACATGAGTTCAATGGCAAAACTATAGCAAGAGCCATCATAAATGGATTGAAGGCAATGTTTCACGTGTTAGCATGCATGTGTGTCTGTCTGTCTGTGTGTGTGTGTGTGTGTGTGTGTGTGTGTACAATCTTATGACAAAGTTTTTTTTTTATGATATGATTATTATTATAGCTGCTCCAAAGATGACTAACCTATGATCTGGTTTCCCCAATCAAGTTATCTACAATAACTTGATCACTTTTTCTCTCCTAAAATGTAAAACACAAGAACACATTTTTCAGCCTGTAAGAAAAAATAAAATTCAGTTTAAATTTTTATCCAAAAAAACAATGTGAAATGAGGAATAAGTGCCATTCTTTCCACAAAATGATTCTGTCGAATTTAGTGTATACATCTGTGTTTGTGTTTAATGACAAGTATAATTATGCACCTGCAATATGTGGCTCTGCTCATTTTGTAAAATTTATGAAACTATTTTGAAAATACTCAACCAATTACTCTTTCAAAATTATAACTTTGAATTTTGGAACCTTTTTAATCTGTCAATATTATGACCTACTGCCTGCATGCAGAAGAATCACACAGAACAGCCCCCGCCCATATTTCCTTTACTCGTTAGAGCAGTGATTCTCAACCTGTGGGTTACAACCGCTTTGGGAGTTGAATGACCCTTCCACAGGGGTCACATATGAGATATCCTGCAAATCAGATATTTACCTTACAATTCAAAAAAGGAGCAAAAAATAAAGTTATGAAATAGCAAAAAAGTAACTTTGTGATTGGGGTTCACAATAACATGAGGAACTATATTAAAGGGTCACAACATTAGAAATGTTGAGAACCACTTATTTAGAATAAGCTGAGGACCTTGGAGTCTTTTTATTAATTGACAGCAGTGAAGAGTTATCCAATGTTTCCCTCAACATAGGATTACTCAAGGAAGAAGACAGATATGATTCTTGGTCCTGAAGCAAAGGTGTAGGGATTGAGAGAACTCCCATTTAAGTTGGACTGTCATATTAAAATATTTAGTAACAGGTAATTCAGCTTCTAGATTACTTAAATCAAAGTATCCCCCTGAGTAGAATTGCCAGTTAATACCTTGTGTCTCACAGACCCTCCAACAGACTTCCATTGATCTACCAGATTCTATGCACTTCCTCCATAATTCATGTAACAACTGGTTAGCCATTTGCTGTGTGTGAATCATATAAATCTTCTTCGTAACAATATTAATATTGAAGTCAGCAAATGGAAAACCTAAATAAAGTATGTTAAAGATGAAGAAAACAAATCACTAACATGTATTTGTTGAATGATTTTATTTTTAATATACAAAATTGCTTAGTGATCAAGAAATAATAAACTGGAGAAGAGCTCATCATCATAAGAAAAAAGCAATAGGCAATGCACTAAGAAGTTGAATGAGAATGGCAGAGAAAAACATTCTACACTGGAATAGATATGCAGATAAGCAAACTGTATAGCTAATGTTGGGACAAATTCCAAGATACTATTTTTTAGTCAAGTTTGTTGTAGTCAATTTTCTGTCCTAGCCTGGTCCTACAGCCAAATAAACACATAGATAATATATTAGTTATAAAACTGTTGGCCGGTGACTAGGGCTTCTTATTGGCTACCTCTGTTTTAATTATTAACCCATTTCTATTAATCTAAGTATTTCCACATGTTCTTACCTTATTGGAGAAAAGTCTGGACCTGTTCCTCTTTTGGCGGCCTACATGGCTACTGTTCTGGTGGACTCCCTCTGGCTACTCTTCCCAGAATTCTATTCATCTCCTAGTCTGGCCTATCTTCCTGCTTTATTGGCCAACGCTGCTTTATTCATCAACCAATAAGAGAAGCATATATACAGCAGGACTTTCCTCATCACAAGCTGTGGCTGACAGCTTACTTGCATTTAATATGACTTTTTTGCCAATGGAGAAACAGTTCAGACATAAGGTTCCTAAATTTCTCCTAAGTGTTAGTGAGCATGACAAAGAGACTTCTTCAAATGATCCTTCAATCCAGCTGTCAAATACAGTACATGTTTTTAGCCTCACTCCTAAATCTTTGAGTATACTTCAGAATATGTTATCTTTGAAGGATGGAAATAATAGTGCATATTTAAAGCAAAGGTGTTATTTGTATTTCTGAAATTGGAAGAAATATTTTTTTAAAAGTCTTTAACAGTTACTTTGTGTTAAGCAGTCTTGTCCTCAAGACAAATACATATGGCTCTTTCTTTCTTTTCTATTTCTTGAGACGTTTCTCAATACTTCAGAAGCCTACTTGGTAATAAAGGTTTTCTTTCCAAGCTATTATTGACATTGACAAATTTTCTTTTATGTCCACATAAATGTGTGACACAGAAATATAGGGCAAATATTACAAAAGTAGTACCTTGAAAGTTCAGTTTGTAAAAAGGAAGTGGAATCTGAAATCCCTCTTTTATTTGCTTAATATTTCACTTCTTTAGACACGTATTTAGTTTACCTATGCCACTTATAGGAAACAAACTACCATTCAGAAACCTGTAGTCACTGAAAAGGACCAATTGTCAACTAAAACATCACAAGTCTAATATTTGGTAAATACTTTTAATTTAAAAATGAATAACAACAGTATACTTACTGTATAGTTTACTGATTTGCTTTGTTTTTTACTTTTCCTGTTTAATTGTTTGGATTTTAATGAAATGCCATATAAACAGATTGTAAAGGCCAAGTGGATTTTAAAGGTTATGCCAATGGATCTCAAGAATTGTCTTCTAATGATCTTCAATACAGAATAGTGTTAATTGATCTTCTAGGAATGATCCTTTTAAAGATTTTTGGATAAGTTATACAGTGGTGGTGTTTAATCCAGTTCAGACAAAACTTTATTTTCAATTAAATTGGAATGGGCATTTTGCAAACATATGCACAGACTTCTCTGAGTTGCTGGTTCAGTAGAAAAACAAAACATGGATTTTTCTATACCTCAATAACAGCTATTTCTCAAATTCTGCTTTCCATTCTCTTTTATTCAGTTTGTAGGCTATTTTAACTAACAACACTGAGGTTGTAAATTAATGAAATTGCAAATTAAATCCTTCTATAATATTTTGATACCTTAGAATGGCTTTTCTGTTATCATCTTTCATAAGAGATTTATAGCTCAGTGCTTTGTTTGTGCTGCTAACAAGTGCACCATAAAGTGAATAGAATGGAAGTATAAAACAAAAAGTGATGTACCTTTATGCAGAGCCTGGGAAACCTGAGGCTAAAGCATTATCATAGTAGTGTTAGATGAGGCTGACTTCCTGGTTCATACATAAGTAGTTCCTTGATGTGTTTAACATGGTAAAGACAGAGATGGGAAAGCCTTTGTCTATTATGATAATAATACTAATCCCAACTATGAAACTTTACTCATATGATCTGATTTCTTCTAATAGGCCCCAAACAACTATGTTGCAATTAAGCTCTCAATGTTGAATTTTAGATAGCATAACTATGTAGACCTTAACTGCTAGTGACAATGAGTTGGCAGAGTGACCAAGCAAAACAATACCAAACCATATCCAGACAACTACCTGAAAATAAAGTGTTCTAGCTTTATCATTTAAATATTAATATAATTCCCTGATTAAAAGCATTCCTTCAAAGCTTGAGGAATCCTCTTCTGACAAATACAGGCATGCTTGTAGTACACATGCACATATGCAGGTGGAACAATTACACTAAGATAGATGATAGATGACTGGTATATATGTAGATAGATAGATAGATAGATAGATAGATAGATAGATAGAAAGATAGATAGACAGACAGATGATACATGATAGAGATAGATGATAGATAGATAGATAGATAGATAGATAGATAGATAGATAGATAGATAGAGATAATTGATAGGTGGGTAGATAGATGGATGGATAGAATAAAGTTATTCTAAAATATTGAAAAGTTTTAAATGTAAGCATTTTTACAACATGCCGTGTTAAACTATTAGCCCAAACTGACAAGATGAAGCCTTTCCCTGGCATAACAGAAGGGTACATCTTTGGAGACATGGTAAAGTTGCTGCTAAGGTAAACTGAATTCAGATGAGAAACTTTAACTCAGTTGTTACAGCAGGTTTTTCCCGCCGGCTGCCATGGTCCTACCGCCACGTGAGCCACAAATAACACTCAGAGACTCTGTATTTGATGCAATCCTGTTGGCCAGTTACCATTATTGTTTATGGGCTAGCTCTGTCTTTATTACTAACCCATTTCTACTTATCTAAGTATTTCCACGTGGCTCATCTTATCGGGGAGTGGCAGCGGGCATCTTCTATCTCCCAGGTCTCCATTTTGACTCCTTCCAACTACTTCCTCTTTCCTACTCCTGGTCTCCTAGCCCCACCTATCTTGTTTCCTATTGACTACAGGCTTATTAATTAACCAGTATGAGAAACATATTTACAGAATAACATCTCCCATCATCTCCTCTTTTCTGTCTAAAATAAAAAGAAGGTTTTAATCTTGACATAGCAAAATATATCATACAACAGTTATCAAATAAGAATCACAGTTAACAATACTTAGTCCATTAACATTTTGTAAGACTTAAAGAAAATATCATCTATCCTATCTTTGTGAGTCTAAAGTCCTATATGTAACTTATCTTTAAACCTAACTAAGGAAAACTATAACCATAACTATCTGTCTTCAACTCCTTCAAAGACCATAGAAGGATAATATATAAACTCTAGAAATGACAGAGACAACCCATTGCCTGGTCAGTCACCTGAAGTTCTTCTGTAATGTTCCATCTTCTGCCCATAGTGTGTCTCCAGACTCCTCAACAAAGCAGGAAACTTTAAACTGTCCACCTATATTGGCAGTTTGTCAGTCATTTTTCTTTGTGTCCTGTAGACTGTCTGGCAGGCAGCCTCTTCCATGAAGCAGGAATCCTGAAGCAATGTCCATCTTGCATCAGCAGTCACTTTTCTGTGGGTCCTGCACGTCCAGATTATTCAGCATATAGTCAGTCTAGACAAGAGCAGTATCTTGTCCAAATGGCTAGTCTTGCCATGTTAGAGGCAAACTCCATAATGTGTTTTTTCGATGTCCATCTTTGTTTCTGATACCAGGAGCAGTTGTGCCTCACTGTCAAGAAAAACCCTAAACCATTTTAAATGCCATATTCTGTAGGTCTTTGAAAGGTTTGAAGAATGCCTATCCATCTCAAATACATCTCTGTATATCTAGAAAACCTAATTCCAAGCTTGACTATCATAGGTAACTCTCTAATCTGTTCTAAATTATACATTACATTTCTAAATGAGCTATATAAACACAATACCTAAACAAGAGGAGAAATATACATATCACAAAATTGACCTTAATTTGTATCAATAAAAGAAAATCCATTCCAAAGCAAAGTATTCATATCTATACCATAATTCCCTTTTTACCTTTAAAAAGATTGCTTGTGGTTATAGCCATTTATAACCAAGCCCATTTAAATGAAAACAAACATTTTTAAACAATATTTGGGAATTTGGGCGTCATTCTTTCCAAACTATTTCCTGCTGGTAGAGGGCGCTGTCCTGGGGGTTCAAAGAAGATGCAGAAATCTTGGCTGTAGTTGTCAAGGCTTTGTCTCAACTGCTTTGAATGTTGGAACACCTGGGACATTGTTTCAGGGGGTCTGGCTTGATCAAACCACATAAGTCTGGAAAAAAATCCACAGCTTTTCATTTTCTGTGGAAACAAAAATAGAAATCTTTTTCCCCAGTAACTTGTCCTTAGGCTTAAATTTTGGAGTCAAAGCATTTTTAAAATATATAAATTGAATTAATCCAGCAGCATTTCTTTTATCAGTAGCTATTTTCTCAGCAATCAAATAATTTAAAGACAACAGAATCGCGTATAGTATCCAAAATTTCTCTGTGCTTTCCATCTTTACATGGCTTTCTTATTACTCTATTTCTTCTACTTCTATTTTTACATATTTTGAGACAGGGTTTCTCTGTGTAACTTTTTATCTGTCCTGGAATTCACTGCATACCAGGTTTACTTTGAAGTCACAGAGATCTGTTTGCCTCTGCCTCCCAAGTGCTGGGATCAATGGCATGCACCACTACACCCATCCATTCTATTTCCTTTTTTCTTTTTTAAATCATTGTATCCTGTTTCTTTTTCTCTCCCAAGCCAGCATATTTTTAAAAACATTGTTAGCAGAGCTCTTTAAAAGCAAGGCAGTTGTTTGCAGCTTATGCTAATTTTGGAAACCTCCCTTAAAGGAGCTGCACAACTCTGTCTACAGCAAAACAAATCCAACCTAGAAAATGCTGCTACTAAGAAGTCTTGCTAGTCTCTGTTCCTTTGTTTCTAAAAACTATTTTTTAAGCTTTTGTTAAGAGTTAAGTGAAAGTTCTCAATCCCACTTCTGACACCATTATGTTACGGCAGGTTTTTCCTGCTGGCTGCCCATAACACTCAGTTGGTCATCTAGGCTTAGAAGAAAAGAAGACTAGGATGTTAGGATATCTACCTACATGTTGGAAAGACAACGGTAGAAACCAGATGTCTTCAAGCCATTGATAGGTTTGAAGAAACAAACCCACCCAGCCTTGAACTTGGATGTCTGGCCTCTGTAATGATAAGGGAATATACCTTTAGATAGTTCAATCCCTAGTCTGAGGTGATTTGCTGTGATATCCCATCATACCCATATGCTTACTGAATCTAATCAGTCAGAAAAAAAAAAAAAAAAAAAAAAAACTAGTGTGAATACTGGGACATTCTATGCAGTGATGTAGTTGTGGAAATAAATGGAGGCAGCCAGTGGTTCCTTGGCAATCTCCCTAAGCCTCTCTCCCTCAACATTTTTCCCTACAATTCTACAATTCTATTACTGTAAAGATCAGAATTAACATACTAGTGAGCCATTATGCATAGAACCTGTGGCCAGCGGTGGGAAGAAAATGATGTCTGGTTCATGGTAATCTATATAAATAAATCATATAATAGATAAATAGATGATAGACACATGATGTATGGATGGATGGATGGATGGATGGATGGATGGATGGATAGATCATAGGAGTTAAATTTTATTTGCTTGCATCATAATCCATCAGGTACATTAAGGTATCGATTTGACTATTTTCTTCATATGTGTATATGTGTACAGTATGTCTAAGTGTTAACATATGCTGGGGCATGTGTGTGTGGTTGTACATGTACATGTATGTAACTTGTGTGCAGGGGGAGGTTAACATCCAAGTCTTATTGATTACTTTACACCTTCTTAACCATTGAGGCAGGGTTTCTCCATTTAATCCAGAGATGACAGGAACAGCGATACAGTTAACCAGCCTACTCTAGGAATAGATACCCAAATCTTCCTTCAAAACACCATATTTCCTTTGCCCATTTAGCATTCTCATGGTGCTGAAAGTACAATCTCAAAGACTTGCTTCTTCTGTTGAAAACTCTAGTCACTGAGAATTCTCTATAGCTCCTAAATTCATATTTCTAAAATGTTCTACTTTATAACAACATAAATACAGCCCAAGAGTAACTTGGAATTCAATGCACATATTCTTACACTATTCTTCAAGTCATGGCTGTGTGAAGAAAATTTCCCGAACAATTGCAGATGTATGCTTTTCTCATAGAGAGGTACTCTGCCTAATGTTTATGTTTGTGAAGTGGAGACTACAAAATTTAAAGTGAAAACAAGACCCCATAAATCTGTGGTTTTAACTTTCTAACAAATATAATCAAAGTAAAGAACATTATTAGCAATTCCTTTTAAAGTATGTTATATATAAGATATAAAGGCTGCCTGAACTAATAACAAATACACAGCACTGACTTGACCATGATTGCCTGACCGAATCAGAAAAGCACTTTGAGACTATCAATCACTAATACTTCTGATCTATGCAACAGAATCTGTTTAGACACATGATCTTTGGGCATGAGCCTAGATAATTCCATTTTACAGAGCACTCCATCCATTGTAGTTAGTCTAATTACATTAGCCTTCCTTAAAGAAATCTTTCTTGAGTATCTTCTCTGTATATAATAGTACCTTTAAAAATTGTACCTTCAAGATTGAACACAATATTCCATAAATATTCTTACTAGTGTACACAAAATTGTAGATGTGTTGGGTGAGTATTCCTGCTTCTGACATTATTTGATTAGTGCAAATTACCACAATGTAAAGTGTTCTTGTTGTTTTGATATTGCATATTTTAGTGTACTTTCATTTCATGAAGAAAATAGGTGAAAGAATGATTTTGAGACCAGCCAAACATGTTTTATTGAGGGAGTTCATGTGGAACACAGTTCCATGGTAAATTCTTTTATTTAGCATTTGTGAGGCCCTGATATCTATCAGGAGCAACACAATGCAAACACACACACACACACACACACACACCACTTTTTTCTTTAACTTCAGGATATCAAAGAATACTCAAAGAAATAATTTCTGCAGAGTAAAGGCCTTTTGTATTTTATCCTGTCCAAATTAGCATGCCTATTATGTTGTCCTTGTTCAGCTCGTGAATAAGATTTATAAATGTAGCTTCTGACATCCCTAGGAGACATACTGCAAGTAACATTATAAGACTGAGGTTGTTATATTTATATTAGGAATATTTATGTATATAATATGTATGTAATTACAATTGATGAAAATCGAGGCCATGAATTTAAGAAAACAGGAGGGATATGGAAGAGCATGGAGAGAGGGAAAGAAGGATGTAATTTTACTATAATTTCAAAAAATAAGATAAATAATTTTTAATATAACAAAAAGTACTCCATGATTAAGGTCAACATAATAATATGAGAGTCTATAAGGTAGCTCTTATGTTTTCATTACTATTATGGTTATAATAGATATAGAAATTTATATTTAGGACTTCAAAATAGATGCACCTTACTTTTTAAAACTTAAAATTATGCATAAGCAATACTACAATTATATTTAGAAAATTTGTGCTTATGATAATATTCACATGATTATATACATATATACATGTTTTTATATATACATATATATTGTAAACTACTAAAATTTTAAAATTGAAAATTTTACTGATAAATATTTCATTGGCTACATCATATAAATATATATATATTTATATACATATATACATTATATATATAATACATATATAATTTTATCCAGTTTTCAGAATACTATTGTGAAGTAAACTTTTTAAACTATAAAGATAGATAAGTAACTTTCTCACGGAGACATGTGTAATATTTGGCAAGATTCAAGTTAGTGTTTCTGATTCTAAATCATGCTTCTCTTTCCACCACAATTTAGTACTTTTCTAGAAAAGAAGATTTAAGAAACTTTGAAATATTTTATTGAGGGGTTACATGGGAAGGCTCATGCAGCACAATTGTCTCTACGGCAATGATGAGGAATGCATTTGAATGTTGAGGAAAGACTAGTTATGAGACATGGCAAAGGCAGGTTGACATGTAAATGGTGACAGAGAACAGACAAAGAAATATATGTGTTAGAGGTTATAGGGACAGTTACACATGACCAGTAGAGTATAAACTCATTTCACATTTTACAATTCAATCACCAAGAAAGATAATCTTAATTTGGGATATGAAAAGGAAATTATTCTTGGAATACTAATTTCCCCTGAGATGTGGTAGTGCAAATGTTTAGAAATCGGTTTAAAGTTGACATAATTCTACCGGCTGTTCAATAAAAACCAAACTAAAAATTTAAGTTTTGAACAATTTCAATTTCTTAAGAAGGGTGTGTGGTATGAAATAAGGATTTTGTGTGACCTGAAAGATGTAAGGCATTTTAGGATCATTCATTCTAATTCCATGCCAGTTGCTGTTTTATAATCTCAAGCTTTGCTGGAGTCTGTACCTTGATCTCACTGTGGGATCTGAACTTCATAACCTCACCTACTGTCGGCTCTCTTTCTATTCCACTGTAGTTGAGAACAGACAACCACATAGTGTGACCAGCATGCTCATATCCATTCAAGAATGTCTTATCTCTCCAGATTCACAGTCCAGTTCATTTTGCATTGAATAAAAATGAACAACCTACAATAAAAAAAGGGCTTATTGCATTTTTTGCTTCTAATTTTGTACTATACTATACTTTCCAGAAGCAACAGTAACTACCCACTTCTCAAGCAGAAGTTCTCAGAGCATGTATCTGATTGTTCTGAAGCTGAGTTGTCTCTAGTTCAAGAATGCTTGGGATATCGCTAATGCACCCCATATTATTTCAGGACGATAAATATTAGTGAGAAATTGATGCCAGTTTAATGCTTAAATGCCAACAAAATATTTATTTATAGATACTCTTTAGAATAGCCTGCACACACTAATCCCTGTTACATTGTCTTTATATTGTTTACAAGTGATGCTGGTATAGTTTATCTAGAAGTTGAAAACAGAACAGAAATGAAGAAAGATGTGTTCTTGTGTGAGGTTGTAACTTGCATTGAATAAAGCCATAAATGGCCACTTAAGACCTTAGTGGTTAACATCTCAGATTACCATATTATTAAAGGTGAAATCACTGTTGTGAATGATTAAATTAAATTAAAAAATACAAAGGATAAATCTCAACGAGCCAGAATTTTGTAGTAGCAACATAATATTGTTATAATACCAAAATTTTGATAAAGTTGAATAATAAATTTAAGCCAGAAAATTTGACTTGATAGCAATTCTCACAAAAGAATTGTATAATCAGGCCAAATATATATATATAGTTAACTGACTAATGTGAAACTTATTGTAAAATTACATTAAATACTCAATTAAAGTAACTTCATAAAAATAAAAAGAAAAGCAATGTTTATGAAAATAATTTGATATTAGATTTGCTCAAGTAGTTTGCTTCAGAAAGTGTTTTTAATGGAAGATTCAATGTTGCCTAATTTTGACAAAATATTTACATTCATAACATTTGTTGGATGAAAACAGAAACTGTATCCTACATGTGGTGCCTGGGAAAAAAAATGAATTCATATGAATCACCTGGACATCTTGTTTAAATGCAGATGCTGAGTCAGTCCATCTCCCTTGTCAGTGAGATATTCTGAGGTCTAACCGCTATGCATCCAGCATTTCTAGCTAATTCCCTACTAGTGGCAATATGGCTTCAGTGACCCCACTTTAAAGAGCAGGAAAAAAAAAAGTTGTTTTAGGAGAGCTAAATTTATATCATTGTTCTGAAATGTAACCTGAACTACTAGCCATTGCTTAGACACAGTGCTTTGGGACTATCTTTGGTTAATTATGTGTGAGTGGTGTGAAGTGAGAATAGTTTAAAGGAATAAGACCATGAGAAAATAATTGGCAGAGCAATTGCAATTTCTCTTTTGTGTAAGGTGTTACTGTAGGCTATCGCTGGAGGATATACTACTATATATTATGAATCATTTTATTATAATGCCATAGGTTTGCCTGATACAGTGTGTCAATGTAATTTCTTTCACATAATTTAACTACTTCTTTTACAAGCTCAGTAGCATGACCATCACAAAGTGCTAGAAAGACTAGTAAACTGACAGACTGATGCTTGCTCATCAATCATGAACATTGCATCCAGCTATGCCTGACAACATGAACCATTTCCTGAAAATAGGACTCGATAAATTCAGCTGCAAGGCATCTAGAGGGGATTCCCTTTTTAGCAACATTAGCTACAAAGTTAGTTAAATATCATTTTACTGACTACTAAACATTCAGTGCTTCATAGTTAGACTGTCACTAACTTTTGTAAGTCCAGTTGGATTTGTTCAAGGACACTAGTTGGAAAGAAGAAATTAATATATTGAAAATGGTGGAGTAAGAAAGTAACGGAAAAACATTTTGTCTTTTAGAGTCCTAGGGAGTTTCTCCATTAACCAGTCCTGGAGGAAACCTATCTTCAGACATCATAGTTTTAAATAATATGTCTTTCTCACTACATGAACTAGTATGGTTAGAGTCTTCTGCTGCTTACTAAGTATCACACAACTAGAGATTCATAATGGGAACTCAGGGGCTGTGAATTGTTGTTCAAGGATCCTTCTTCCTGCTCCTAGCCCTATGTGTTGCCTTCTTTAATGTCTGTTTTAAAACTGACATTATCAAAAAATAAATATCAAGTTTGGGAAACATACATTTATAGCATGGAAATTGCCTGGTCCAAGACTTCATATTTAATGCTTCTTTGTAACTACTTGTTATGTAATTTAAAACGCGTTACATCACTATTAGAGCAGGTGGAACAATGGGACCAAAGTTGCATTATATTCTGCAGCTATGCTAGATGCTGTTCAAATGTAACATAGGCTTTAACATTCACATCAAAAGAACATTGAATACTTAAAGAATGGTTGAAAATTAATTCAGAGATAAATTCCAGAAAATAAACACAATTACCTTGAGAGCAATTTTCTAAAACAAGTCAGTCTGCTCTTAGCATGCTTGAGTCAGGTCAATTAGAATTAAATATAGTTACAAATTCTCTATTGCCTCTGAGGAAGATTTGTCTGTTGTGAACACAGAGGCTAATCTGGGTTGAAATCATCTCCTCCAAATCTTGGAAATTGGGTTATAGCCCTTCATTAATGCCTCGGGGCAAGTAAAAATTTAATGTGCTACATATAAAAAAGCACTAAAATTAATTATTCAATTTTAATATTATTTTCTTATTTAGAGAAATGTAAGATTGAATTGAATGGTGCTATTGTGTCACTTAAACTGTAATCTGGAGAGAGAGATAAATATTATATAATTATTGTTTTCATTTTTGCTTGATAATAGGACTGATCTTTTTGCCTTATGTAACTTACTAATAGGGTCCGTGCCAATTATATAGTTGAAAATTCTGTAAAGATAGGTTAAAGGAAACTGACAGCTAATTCTTCCTGCAAAAGGAGAAAGCTCATCAACACCACATTTGAGTATCATATAAGTAGTCAACTGCAAATCTTATATAGATTTTAAATACACTAGTATAATAAATGTGGCATTGTAATGGAAAAATAGCTAGTGTTGAAAGTCCTTGTACAATTTGTAAAATCTTAATGATAAAAAATATACTATACAAACAGTACTTATGATTTTACTATTGTAAAGAATGTGGTGTTATGATACTGAATATTAGATAAATTTGTGATGTTTGGTAGTTATAGGGCCTCAAAATCATATAGAATTAAAATACAATTATAGCTTTGCCAACTACTTTGTAGCCTCTTCTACATATTGTTGTTTGATAAAGGAGCTTCAAATATTCCCATAATTAGACGCTAAAATAAGAGAAATCTACTTGTCAGGGGTTTTTTTGTTTGTTTAGTTTTCTTTTAAATTATCATTTTGTGGGGGTGGGTATTTTGCCGTCATGTATGTTTGGGCACCACATACATTCAGTGCCCACAAAGGCCAGAAGAGAGCACTAGATTCCCTAGGACTAAAATTACTAACATTTCTGAGTTTAGTATTTGGGTATTGAGCATATAGTTTTGGTCCTTTAGAAGAACAGCCAGTACTCTTACCTACTGAACCATCTCTACTGCATATGAAAATTGTTTTAAGGTAATAAGTATGAATCTATGAAGATTGTTACCTTATGTTTGATGGTGTCATTTCTGTTTGTTACTAGCATACTAGCATATATTGTACATAATGATGTATTTCATTATTCTCTCTCATACTTGCACATAATTTACTTTTATCACATTCCCACACCTATTATCCTCTTGTTAACATTCTTTTTGCTGATATTATTTCTTTTTTTTCTATTATTGAAAATAGATTGTCTCACACCATACATCCTGGGTACAGTTTCCTCTTTCCCTCTACTTCTTTTGCTGTGTTTCATTTTCAAATTTTTTATTGACAAATAGTATATTTTCTGAAGCTATATATATATATACATATATATACATATATATGATCATATATATACATATATATGTATATACACATATATATGTATGTGTATATGTATGTATATATACTTATATATGATTGTCATTCTCACGTTTCTTAACACATTCACACATTCATCACTAATCCTGTTTTAAATTAAAATCTTAGAACTTGTGTCAATCATTTCTTAATACACTAGACATGTTTACATGTTTTATTTCTAGTAATTTTTGTCCCATGCCTTTGTTCTCTATAAACCTTGAGTGGCTTCCAAGACAACCCTTCAGTTTTTAATTAAAAATTTGATTTATTTTACATATCAATCACAGTTTCCCACTCCATCCTCTCCTCCCAATCCTTCCCTTACCTCCATTCTACACATCCCATCAAGTGCTCAGAAAGGGGACTCCCATGGGAGCCAACAAAGCATCGAATATCAAGTTGATTCAGGACCAAGGCCCTCCTCCTGCATCAAGTTTGAGCTAGGCATTCCACTATAGGAACTAGGCTCCAAGAAGCCAGCTCATGTACCAGGAACAGATCCCGTTCCCACTGCTTGGGGCCCCCAAAACAGACCAGACTACAGGACTGTCACCAACATGCAAAAGGTCTGCATCAGTCTTGTACAGCCTCCCTAGGTTCCAATTTAGTGACCATGAGCTTTCACATGCAAAGTTTGGCTGTCTCTGTGGGTTTCCCCATCATGATCTTGACCCCCATCTTCCTCCTATAATCTCCCATCCTCTCTTCAACTAGATTCCTGGAGATCAGCCCAGGACTTGGATGTGGATATCTGCATCTGCTTCTATCAGTTAATGGATGAAAGTGTCTATGATGACAATTAGGATCATCACCAATCTGATTACAGGAGACCAGTTCAGACGCTGTCTCCACTGTTGCTAGAGTCTTAGCTGGGATCATGCTTATGGGTTCCTTAGAGTTTCTCTGGCACCAAGTTTCTTACTAGTCCCATAACTGCCTCTTCTGTCAGGATTATCCCTTTCATTGCTCTCATTCAATTCAGCCATCCTGATACCACATGTTCCCATCCACCATTCCCCCACACACACACATTCGATCCCCTGATCCCAATTTATCCAGGATATCTCACTTATACAATTAAAAACCAGGGTACAGATATAAACACAGCATTCCAAATGGCTGTAAGACATTAATGGAATTGCTCAACATCCTTAGTCATCACTGAAATGCAAATAAAAATGACTCTGACCTTGCACCTAGCAGAATGGCTAGGATCAAAAGCACTGATGCTGATGGTGGCTTATGTTGGAGAGAATGTGGAGTAAGGGGAACACTTCTCCACTGCTGGTGGGAGTGTAAACTTGTACAGCCACTTTGGAAATCAATATGGCAGTTTCTCAGAAAATTTGGAATCAATCTATATTAAGACCCAGATTTACCTCTGTTGCATACCTAAAGGATGCTCATTTATACCACAAGGTCATTTGTTCAACTATGTTCATAGAAACATTATTTATAATAGCCAGGACCTGGAAACATCTATAGCCCTAGATAAGCTACGTAACAAGAAAGACCCTAAGAAGGATACATGGATTGCCCTGGAAGGGGGAAATAGATGAGATCTCCAAATAAAAACTTCTTTACATATGTTTTTATTTAATTTTTTCATATAGTACATTTTATCATATTAATTCTCCACCACCACTCCTCTAACTTAATCCTTCCCAAATCCTTATCTCCACAATTTTATATTATCTCTCTCCCTATCTTTATCTGTTTAGTGTATGTCTTTTTATTTGACTTTTTCTGCCTTTGATCGCATTTACTTTTATCTCTAAGAAATATGTATCCAGTTTGATGCTATAGCACAGATACATTTTCAAATTATGAACAAAATCTTGCCTTAAATCCAGAGAAACTCTCAAAATATGCAAATTCTTTTTTCTGTATTCCATCTAAAGATAAAATTATTGATATGCATAACTATGTATATAGAAGCCTGTATTCATTTTTCTTGTAAAACCTGGATAGGGAAATATCAGAAGAATTAGAAAGACAGTTTTCTAATATAACTATGCTCAGAAAAGGACAATGATCTATGTATATATTTAGAACTTTACCATCAATTCTTACTGTTCTTGCTGAGAAAAACAGATAACTGCACAGATAGATAAATCACTAGAGTAGATGTTACCAAGATGTGTATGAGAGTGTATACAGATAAATAGCTTACACACTCAGCTGAATTTATTGTCAAAGTTTTCCTAAACAAAAATGGATTAATTCTTTAGCTTGGTAACAGATTCTTCTGAAAGTTGAAAACATATTAATAACTCTTGTAAAATAGTAAATAAATTTACTTTCTTAATTAGAAATCTAAACCCAAACCTTTGCCATTTAGATGCTAGGTTGTAGTAAGAATGAGATGAACTTGGTGGTTTTGTTCTTAATATGAGCAACTATATCTTGAGAAGATCCATAGGAGAACTTTTTAATCTATCTAACTCTGCTAAAAATTTAAAATAACTACTAGCTAAACATGAGACTCAGGTAAGGATAAATTCATTTAGGAATCATTTAAAGAATGCACCATGGCATTTTATAGCGTCTTTAGAATGCTGGAGGAATTTAAATTTTAAAAGGAAAGTATTTTTGTATGTGTGTGGGAGTAGGAGTGGTTATAAAATGGTAAATACACTCATATTTGTTGTGAATAGTCAGGAAAGAGACAGTAGCTGCAGTTTTCTCTTTCTAGTTGGGCCATGAAGCACTTGGTGACAGCATGTTCTCCTGTGAGCAAGCCTGATGTGGGAGGCAACATTTCATTAAAAGTGGCTCCCAGACCTCCCACAGACGGCTTACAGAAACACGAGGAATCCTAGTTCCAACAGCTCAGCATCTAAAACAAAGATGATCTACAACAAAATTACGAAGCTACTTAGGGGCTTCTCTTTCAATTGGGTTTTATTAGAAAGTGAAGAACATGCCATGACTTTCAATTCTTGATACATACAAATCACTTTAATGCTGAAGGACCAGGTCATTTGAATGACTGTGATGTGTGTTAAAGTCAACCTCAGTTTCATGATGATTTTTGCTTTGGGGTACTTGGGATTTTACAGTTTCAGATATAATGACTTGTTAACAGCAAAGATTAGCTTTATAGGCCCTCACTAGTTCTTAGAATAGAGATATGTACAAGCTCTGCAAGTGTTCTAACTGAATACAGAAACCACCATGAGGAAAGAAGACAGAAGCAGTTTTTAATTCATGGCTCTGGCAGTAGACCAAGAGTGAGTTTGAAGACAAATGTGAGGCCAGTTCCACATAGATGTAAAGACTATTTCCTTCAGATCCTTTTGGTCTATAGTATGATATATCCAGAAGACAAAAGGAACCTTGATACCCTTCTTTCATGAAGTATGATGTTTGACTGCTTGGGGAATGGAGAGTAAATTTTTCAAGATTTATTTTTAATTATACGCATTTCAGACTCTGACAAAGGTAATTTTCAGATAAATACCAGATTTTGGAAATCACATATTGATGCAAAGTCAGACTTTTACTTAGAAAGATGAAAAGCAGTGCACGCTACTGTACTCTCATGCTTGAATACATACTTAAGATAATCATGTCTTAGGAGTTAACAAAGAAATGTGATGACTTTTCTTTTGAATGTTCAAACTTCAGCAGACACAGGAGATTAAGTTTAGAGGAGTAGGGTAGGTATATGCCCAGATGCTCATAAGAAGGTCAAAGGAAGGTGAAATTTATATTGCCTCACCATGGAATAAAACAAGCCTTCTTAAGAAACCTGTTAATTTGTTTCTCTAAATTTATGTAGAAACTTTACTGGAAATGACAGAATTTATGTTCAGTATTACCAGATGACAGAATAAGTAATTATTGAAATGAAAACACACAATAAATTCAATTTTAATAATTACTACTCATGTCATATTACCCATGAGTGCATGCATACTCTGTTATTTCATCCAAACCATGCCTCATTTCCCACCCAAAGCATGCAGTTCCCTCAAATACTCCATGTATATTTAAAAAACAAATTTAAAAAGCTTGACATTTTGTACTAATATATCCCAACATGTTTCCATATCTGGAGTTACCTCTTGAATGTAAAAATTAATTTGGTACTCATAGAGTTTCATAAGAATAAGTAGGCCAAACTATACCATAATCTCAGGTTATAGCATTGCTAAAGAAAAACATTGAGTACACATTCAGAAAGTAGAACTATCTTTAAAATTAATAAAAAGAACTGTAACAGTGCTCTCTGAACCTTCACATAGCCTTGCATCATAACATATGGAAAAATAAATTACCACTAGACAAGTCTATCATGGCAGCCTAGCACATTCTCAGATGGAATAATATAACCCTGTTTCCCCATGGTACTTTACATTTTACAGTAATTATAAATCTGGGCCCCAGGATTAGATTGAGTGTGAGGGTAATTATGAACGTAAGAATACCAATTGAAGATTTACTGTACACTATTTGTATTGATCCTCATAAAAAGAGTGCAACTGTAGGGCAAATATTTTCTATGTTCTGTTGTCCATGAAAAATTGAGGTCAGATGCTCTGAAACTAAGTAGCACAGGAAAAAATCAAACTGTAGAATCTCAGACTTCCATCCCCCCACAGCAAGTGCCCTTTACTGACTCTCCTATGCTGTCAGCAATCTAGGATCTCCCATATCTCGGAAACAAAGCACTTGCATTTAATATTTGTTCAGCTTGATGAATTTTATTATCTATCAAACATGAAATACTATAAGGAATTTAAGCTCTGAGCAATAATTTCTAAAGCACTGGGACCATAAGACTTTTGAGAAAGAAAAGAAAGAAGTAAGATGTGACTTATAAAAAGTCACCTCTTGTTTTGGTATGCATAAAGAAAATCTAGACTTACACTGAACTTTGGATTTAACTTTCTGGTTTGAATTTGATATTTTAAGTCACACCAATAATGGAAACTCCATTCTAAGAGCTGTAGTGCACAAGGCATTGCACAACAGATTTGTGCAATGGTAAATATGTAAAGCAGAAGGTTTTCAAGAACAACTTTAAAAGTTGTTCAAAACAAAAGCTTTCAGAAGCATCTCCACCTTATAAATATTACTTTCCAAGAGCTTTTCTGGTAAAGGATTTTTTCTTACATTATTTGTCTATTTATCTCTGCACGTATATGTATATTGCAGGCATAGACATGCCATTGTGCTTATAGACAAGTCAGGGGATGACATAAAAAAGTCTGTTTTCTCCTTCAATCATGTGGCTCTCAAGGATCAAACACAGGTCACCAATCATAGTGGCAAGTGCCTTTACTCACTGAGTGATCTCTCTTGCCAGCATCTTTAAAAGATTTAAGAATAATAAAGATTTAAGCAACTGGAGTGGTAGACATGCAATACTATCTCATTTGCTTAATGTCTCCTCCAAAATAAATTGAACTGAAATAGCCTGTTGAAAATCACAGAATCATGATTTACCTCAAGTGAATAGAATATTAATTTTATCATCCATAGTAAGCCCAAAGAATTAGCCTACACACAGCCACGACAGAAATCAAACATGGCAAGGATCTCTATAGACAATTCCAGAGTGTGCCTCATCCCATAAAAGAGAGAAAAATAAACAAGCTTTAATTTATGTATAATTAAATCTAAAGTAAATAACTGTGTTGGTCAATTTTTCAACCAAATTAGTGATAATCTCTTTATAGCATGTCATTTATTTAACTTAAGAATTAACAGTGAATAAAATATTTGCCATGTATACAATTTGTATCTTGAGAAATATCTGTGTATATATTATTCCATTGGGACAGACTGTGCAAGTTATTTACTTTTAAAAAGAAACATGTATTGATACATGCTGCATTCTCTTTAATCATTAATGCATCCAAACCTTCACAATGAGATTAGCACTCATAAATATTCATTAATTTAATGAACATTCATATCTCATGGTCCCCCCAACAATTCCTCACTTTATATATTAACAATCATCTCCCACAGGGAAGAATCTCTGTATTTGGCATCAAAATATTCCTGACTCCTTTTTATAAACATCAAATAGTTTCATTGTTCATTATGAAGAAATTGAGGTTCAAACTCAGGGCACTGTTTCTATAGGAGCAAGCTGTGGCCAATATGAAGATTCAAGGGCTACAGTACCAGTCTGGAGCCTTGGAGCCATGATACAGAGGTAGACTTGGCAAGTTAGTTAGTTAGTAAAGCTGGGGAATGGAAGATGTATGGAAGCCACATGTAGCAGCAGTCTAGGAAGTGATAGATGTTCAGCCTTTGGTTCTTTAAGACAGGATCTCTAAGCCTGCCTATAATCACAGTGGAACACAAACTCGCCATTCTCCTGCATTAGGATTTCAGGTAAGTGCAAACATGCCTGGCTGAGAATTAATATTAAACTGTGTGTCATTCTAGCTCTAAAGAGCCCCTTTTCTAAATCACAAGTTCCATGTTACATCGACTGAGACAGTCTTACGAAATGGAAGTTTTATAATGAACAATACTTTTTTAGTGTTTTTAGATTAAATATTTGAAAAATAAATTTGAGCTGCTTTAGTTTACATTATGTTTATATATGTAATTGGTTTCAAATGAGAGATGTAGCTTTTCACTTTAGTTCTTAGAAATTGAGCATGATAGGTGAAATGTCTCCCTTGAAAGTAAGATTTTTTATTATTTAAAAATTGTATCTCTAAAACAATTTAGAACATTTTTAATACTTTAAATTCACCAGCTTTATGTTCATTTAATTAGTAAGAAAGTCTTGTAAGGTTTGCAGTACACATTTTATCTGAACACAGTAAAATCTGCATATAAATGGCAATGTGCCTAATAGATTTTATGCATTCAGTTACAATCCTGTAAAATGAAAACTATTTATAGGTCACTAACTTTATTTTTTTAAGCTGATAAAGAAAAATTAAACCATATCTAAAAGTATTTGGAATTTCTTTGATTATTAATCATCTTTAAATAGTTCAGGATGGAATCTTTGCAATCAGTAAAGAAGCTTTAAATCATGAAGAATGACAAAATATATCCAGATAATGGGACTTTAGCCTATTGTGAATGGACAAACTCTGCTGTAGGGAATACTGAAACACAAAGTTAAGCAAAGCTTTGTCAAGTTGTTAACCAGAATTGTTGTCAACACCTCTGGGATATGCTTTTATACTTACAGAGCTTAATGTCATATTTTAATACATATACACAATAAGTGATCACATCAAATAGTTGATTTATTTTAAGTTGTAGTCTTGAAAGAATTGTAGAAACATGCATAATTGTAGCATTTTCAATATATATATATATATATATATATATCATCTTTATATCTTAAGGAACAACTTTAGAAAACAGTGATATATGCGTAAAGTGTAAATATCTTTTTCTGTTATGCAAGCACACATATCAGGATAAACTATCAGGGGATTTGACTAGGTACTTTTCTATGGCTGTGATAAAACTTCATGACTAAGGCAACTTATAAAAGAAAGCATTTAGTTAGGCTCATGGGTTCATGGGGTTAGAGTCCATTATGGTGAAACAAAGGCATGACAACAGGCACAGCTGAAAGCTTACATCATGATCCAAAGGCATGAGACAGAGAGAGTACTCTGGGAATGACAGAAGCCCAACCCCAGTGAGTGGCACACCACATTTAACAAGGAATTCCTCCTAATCCTTCCTGTGCAGTTCCACCCATCCGGGTCCAAGTATTCAAACCCATGAGCCATTGTGGGACATTCTCATTCAAACAACACATGGCTCATCCCAGAAGTCTGATGTTCTTTCTCAGCATCTATTAATTGCTATAGCTTTGTATCGTGTAGGAGGGTGTTACAAGCAGGTTTTCCCCACGGGCCGCCGAAACACTCTTTGTTCCTCCCATCCAGCTTCCCAGTCCCACCTCCACATGAGCCCCAATAACACATGGAGAGTCTGTATTTGATACAATGCTGTTGGCCAGTTGCTATTATTGTTTATTGGCTAGCTCTGTCTTAATTATTAACCCATTTTTACTTATCTAAGTATTTCGACGTGGTCATCTTATCAGAGAGCAGCAGGCCGGCATCTGCTCTCTTTCGGCTCTACATGTTGACTCCTTCTAACTACTTCCTATTTCCTCCTTTTCTCCTAGCCCCACCTATCTTGCTTTCCTATTGGCCACAGTGCTTTATTCATTGACCAGTATGAGAAACATATTTACAGATTAACATCTCCCATCATCTCCTCTTTTCTGTCTAAAATAAAAGAAGGGGTTTAACCTTAACATAGCAAAATATATCATACAACAGTTATCAAATAAGAATCACAGTTAACAATAACATTCTGTAAGACTTAAAGAAAATATCATCTATTCTATCTTTGTGCGTCTAAAGTCCTATATGTAACTTATCTTTAATCCTAACTAAGGAAAACTGTAACCATAGCAATATGTCTTCAACTCCTTCAAAGACCATAGAAGGATAATATATAAACTGTAGAAATGACAGAGAAAACTCACTGCCTGGTCAGTCACCTGAAGTTCTTATGTAATGTTTCATCTCTAGCCCATAGGCCATAGTGTGTCTGTCAGACTCCTCAGCAAAGCAGAAAACTGTCCATCTGTATTGGCAGTTTCTCAGTCATTTTTCTTTGTGTCTTGTAGACTCTCTGGCAGCCTTTTCCATGAAGCAGGAATCCTGTAGCAATGTCCATCTGGTTTCAGTAGTCAATTTTCTGTGGGTCCTGCATATTCAGTTTATACAGCATATAGTCAAACAGTCCAGACAAGAGCAGTATATTGTCCAAATGGCTAGTCTTGCCATGTTAGAGGCAAACTCCATAATGTGTTTTTTCGATGTCCATCTTTGTTTCTGATGCAGGTAGTGTTACCAGTAGCAGTTGTGCCTCACTGTCAAGAAAAACCCTAAACCATTTTAAATACCATATTCTGTAGGTCTTTGAAAGGTTTGAAGAATGCCTATCCATCTCAAATACTTCTCTATATATCTAGAAAACCTAACTCATCTAAGTTTTGACTATTATATGTAACTATCTATAATCTGCATTAAATTATACATTGCATTTTTCAATCAGCTAACACAATACCTAAATAAGAGGAGAAAAATACATATCACAAAATTGACCTTAAATTTGTATCAATAAATGAAAATCCATTCCAAAACAAAGCATTCATATCTATACCATAATTCCCTTTTTACCTTTAAAAAGATGGCTTGTGGTCATTAACCACTTATAACCAAGCCCAATTAAATGAAAACAAATATTTATAAACAATGTTTGGGAATTTGGGCATCGTTCTTTCCAAACTACTTCCTGCTGGTAGGGGGAGCTGTCATGGGGGTCCTAAGAAGACCCGGAAATCTTGGCTATAGTGGTCTTCAAGGCTGCAATGTCTCATTGACATTGCTTCAGGGGGTCTTGCTTGATCAAACCATGTTAGTCTGGAAGGAATCCACAGCTTTACATTTTCTGTGGAAACAAAATTAGAAATTCTTTTCCCCAGTAACTTGTCCTTGAACTTAAATTTTGGAGTCAATGCATTTTTAAAATATGTATATTGAATTAATCCAGCAGCATTTTTTATTAGTTGTTATTTTCTCAGCAGTTAAACAATTTAAGGATAACAGAACAGCATAAAATATCCAAAGATTCTCTGTGCTTTCCATCTTTACGTGGCTTTTTTATTACTCTATTTCTCTTACTTTTATTTTTATATATTTTGAGACAAGGTTTTTCTGTGTAACTTTTATCTGTCCTGGGGTTTATTGAATACCAGGTTTACTTTGAAACCACAGAGATCTGTTTGTCTCTGCCTCCCGAGTGCTGGGATTAAAGGTGTGTGCCATCACATTTAGTCATTTTATTTATTTTTTTAAACCATTGTATTTTGTTTTTTTTTTCTCCAAAGCCAACATATTTTTAAAAACACAATTAAACATTTATTGTAGCTCTCGTACATACCAATGAATTGTGAGTAGAGCTCTTTAAAGCAAGGCGGGTTTTTTTGTTGTTGTTGTTTTGTTTTTTTGTCGTTAATGTAAATTTTTGAAACCTCCATTAAAGGATCTGTGCAAATCTCTGTAAAACAAATCCAACCGAGAAAATGTTGCTACCAAGAAGCCTTGCTTGTCTCTGTTCTTTTGTTTTTAAAATCTATTTTTAAGCTTTTGTTAAGATTTAAGTGAAAGTTTTCAATCCCACTTCTGACATCATTATGTTACAAGCAGGTTTTTCCTACTAGCCACCTGAGGAGGGTCTTGTTAGATGTTTCTTTTCCAACTTGGTATGTCAACTGGTGTTGTAATATGTAGATCCTTTTAAGAAAACCATTTCAGCAGAGCATTGGTGGTGCACGCATTTAATTCTAGCACTCAGGAGGCAGCAGCAGGCATATTTCTGAGTTCAAGGCCTGCCTGGTCTACAGAGCGAGTTCCAGGACAGAAACCCTGATGGGAGATGTTATTCTGTATATATGTTTCTCATACTGGTTAATAAAGCTCTGTGGCCAATAGGAAAAAAGATAGGCAGGGCTAGGAGGAGGAAAGAGGAAGTAGTAGGGAGGAGTCGAGATGTAGACCTGAAAGAAAGAAGATGCCGGCTGTGGCTCCTGGATAAGATAACCACGTGGAAATACTTAGATAAGTAGAAATGGGTTAATAATTAAGACAGAGCTGGCCCATAAACAATAATGGTAATTGGCCAACAAGATTGTATCAAATACAGAGTCTCTGCGTGTTATTTGGGGCTCATGTGGCGGTGGGACCATGGCAGTAGGACCCGCTGCAGCTGGCGGGAAGAACCTGCAGTAACAAAACCCTGTCTCAAAAAAACAAAAAACAAAAACAAAAAGAAAAGAAAAGAAAACTATTTCATTGAGATTTCATAGGTGCAGCTTCTCTGTGATATATAGAATTAATTTATATTTCTACATTATATTATATTATATTATGTTAATTTATAGCAGACTTATGTTCCTCTCTGGTTCTTAGTCTTACTATCTTTGTGCCCCCTATCCTGCAGAGTAGCACTTAGGTTGTATATATATCATTTGGGTTTGAGAGCCATAGACAGTTTGTTCCTGAACTTTTGCTAATCATAGATTTCTGTAGTAGTTGCCATCTGCTGCAAAATTCTTATTTGAAAGATGGTAAGAACTATACTTATCTCTATATATAAATAGATATGCAATTACCATTGCCTCTGCTTGGCTCCCAAAATTTGAAGGTAAAACCCTATTACTGAAGATACCACACACTTTGAACAAAGGACTTGGGGAAGACTCTTCCCAAAAGAATACCCTCATGGTATTCAAGAAGCTACTAGGGAAGAAAAACAATCAATAGGCCCACACAGCTTTAAAGACAATAAATTGCAAGCATAGAAAGCCCAGCAAGGCATCTGTAAGGATGTAAGGTGGCACTTACATCTTGGAGCTAACCAACAGTTTCCTAATTGAATTTAATTCCCACTCAATAGGAAGAAATCCATGTCCCGTATTGCAAACCGAGCCAGGTACCTGTGGCTAGTGCACTCTTGGATCCTAGAGGGGAACCTACTGTATCTGCTACTTTCCTAAACATGTGTAATCTCTAATAATATTCAGAATAACATTTTGAAAAAGCAGCAAATAAATGAAAGATGGAGAAAACTAGCAGCCTTGCATAGTATAAGCAGAAACATAAGCGCAGTGCTGGAGAGATTCAAAGGGTCCTCTTGGGAAGGACCATGCTTATAAAGTTCCCTGCTATATGTTAGAATTTTTATGTGAAGTAATTAAAGGTAAAGTTTACACTGATACATGCAGTATTCACAAACATTCATTCGAGCAGTAACAAAGGAAGGGGTGTGAAGTTTGGATGCCAGTTATTGTTCTTCACACAGTCCCGCTGCCACACACACACACACACACACACACACACACACACACACACACACACACACACACACAAAATCCTGCAGAGTGAGCCCTTTAATGAGCTCCTAAGAGGTGAGTCCTTGCTATACATGTGAAAGCTGCCTCCCTGACTCTCATCTGCCACCTGTGATCTGTCTGCCCCAAGTTCCATGCTTGCCATGCAACTTACATTAGTGGCTTGGCTTCTGCAAGTCCCAGAGCTGCCTATGCAATACTTCAATGTCTGGTTATAGTCATGTTTCCCAGCCATTCCTAGACCCTTTCCAGCCATCTAATCCTTCTTTACACAGGCTCAATTTGATGCTGCTGTAACAAGATACTCATGACAGTGTTCTTTAATCTTGACATTTTTTGATGCCATTAATCTCTCAAGATCTTAATTTAAATGTTAGTCTCATTAAATTAAACATTAATCTACCTGGAATTTGCTTAATTGTCTGACAATAATGTTAGCATGCTTAGGTTATTTCCGTAGTTTATCATATCACAGATAGATGCAATTTCAGTGTGTTAAATATTTGTTATTCAAAACAAGTCTTAATGAGGCTCAGGGAGTGAAAATGCCATTTTGCCACAATGAAGTATAGATGGTTTAAGTTTGGAGAAAATGTTGAAAAATTTCAGTGGCTCAGTTTTTGTCTTTTTAGCAAAATGGTCACTGGGTTAATGATTATCATTTCCCTCATTTCCCAGTTAAGCTGTTTATATACAAGCAACAAACTCAGACAGAAATGAACTTCATTACCCAGAATCTTATAAAGAAACAAGTATTGTTTGGGGTTTTTGCTGTGCTTTGTTTTATTCTATTTCTTGAAGGAACTGAGACAAAGCAGACAAGCCAGGGGTCATTGTGGTCAAAGATTGATATTTACCAGTTCTTGGAATGACACTCTTAAGATACAGCTCTGATAAAATACCTTCTTCTGTTTCTGTTAGTAGTCACCTAATAATTATTAGACTCTTTTTTTAAAAGCCCATCTCAACACCTACGACAGTTTTTAACCAAGTATTTGTTTTAAAAATTGTTTTCTTGGGGTAACATCATCAATAGAGATTTGTATGGTGGTTAGAAGATGGTTCATAGGAAAAAGCTCTTGATGTGTAATGTTCAGATCCTCAAAGCCTACTTCAAATCAAGACATGTAGCAAAGATGTTTTTAATTCCTGCTGCTATGGAGAGATGGAAGACGAGAGACTCTCTGGAAACTCATGAACCAGCCTATCAAGCAGAAAAGCACTAATAAAACTTAACTTAAAAATATCTCAATAAAGGGCTCGTCCTTCCTGATGAGCAGAAAGGGGATGGGATGGGGATTGGGAGAGGTGGGGAGGATGAGGGAACTGTGATTGACATGTAAAACAAGTTTGCTTCAAATTAAAAAAAAATAACGTTTTAAAAATCTCTCAGGCAAAGTACATGGGCAAAGGCTGTTCCTCAAGATTGTCCTGTCACTATGGCAAGTGACACACATGAATGTACATGTGCATTCACACACATACATGTGTACCTGAGTACATACAATTTAAATTTTCCATTGCTCAAGAACAATTAAGCCTTCTATAATACTACCTCTCAATAAAAGGATATGGCACCATCAGAGACACATGCTGTTGTCTTTGACTTCCTCTCCACTGTGCTACTCTCCATTCTTTATCATTTTTGGCATCAGAGCAGGATTCTTTCAGCCAGAATAGGCTCTTTCTGGTTTAATACCAATGTGGGAAATATAACTATAACTGTCTTGAAATATAGGCACTATGAAAAATTATGTACTGCAATAGACATTTTACAGTTTAATTGATTTGTGTCCAATATTGTAATAAAGTTTGCACTTGCCCAATAGCACTTACATAATATAATGGCTGACATGGTTCTAGGAACAACCAAAGTTAATCAGAAGCAACTTGTTCTCCTTTCATCTAACCTATTTGTCTCAAAGTCTCTTCAGATTTACCAGGCATCATTAAATTTGACTATTGAAATAAAAGAGCTTAAGATTACTCATAAACAGGTCACAGAAAAATATGAGCGTAGTGGTTGTACTTTATGCTTCCTAATTGATCAATTACAGGAACCAAGGTTAATTTAAGGTACTCATTGTCTGACCTCATTACATCTAAAAGTCTATGTGTCAAGAACATAATCAGACTCAGAGTGGTTCCTTACATAAAAGCATAAGTCTACATGAGACTTAGAGATTTTCTTTTCTCCGATGGAAATTTTAAGTGGGAAGAGAAATAGGCAAATGAATAAAACATGGTAATAGAATGTAATAAAGCAGAAATTGAGATACAACCACTAAAAAATATCACAGATAGCATACAAATTTCACTGTCCATTAGAATGACTCACCAGGAAAGATTTTGTTATTTTTAATCCCTAAAGTAATTATGTGATAAGTCTTGCTTAGTTCAGATTTTATTAAAAATTTTTAAGAATATATGAAAATGGATTAAAGTTTCAGCTTCCGAGTTTTTACAGTCATTTGTAATATGTAACAACTCAGCGATTTTAATGATCATTGTCGAGTAATTTTACTCTATAAATTGATATACAGATAAATTCAATTGTGTGTCAGGTATTGGTATAGGACACTATAAAGTGGAATTCATGAAATAAATGCTTTGCCTTCCATTTTTGCCATTCATTCATAAAATATGTGCTTATGTGCAAACATCATGACTTCAGCCAGTGTTCTTCAACCTTGTGGGGTATAGGGGTAATGGAAGGAAAATTGGGGAATTTTGCTAGAGTACATTTTACTTCCTTTAAAAAACTAAATACAAAATGCATTTTCAAATGTCACTGATTCCTTAAAAGCAATTTTTTATCATTTTATCAATAAATGTATTTTGTCTGTGAAAGAAACAATATAAAGGAAAAGGTAATGCATACCCCTCTCCCACTTACTTCCCTCCTTACTGTGGTATAAAGCTAGCAGAAGCATCTGAAGATGAAAGAGCTTTCTTTGGGCTCATAATTCAAGAAGTAGAATCTGCAATGCGAAGGAAGGTATGAAGGCTGAGGAAGATAGGACCTGGGTAGTAGAATCTTGCAACATGGTTTGTTTACACTGTGAAATATAGGAAACAGAGATACTGGGCAGACCAGAATGGATATCATTTTCATGTCATTCCCCAATGGTTTACTCCTGCCAGCTAGGCCACATTTTAAAGTTTTCACGTGTCCCTAAAATAGTGCCATTAGTAAAAGACAAAGTGTGTCTTCAACCATGAATCTTCAAGGGTTCACCCCTGAAGAAAGAGGAGAGAGAGAGAGAGAGAGAGAGAGAGAGAGAGAGAGAGAGAGAGAATCTCTATGATGAAAGACTTATTTTGATATACCATTTGTTTAAAAAATACTTATATAAAACAAATAATTGAAAGATATATTAGAAATTATGGAAAGTATATATATATATATATATATATAATGATGTTTTCTAAGTTAACTTTATTTTAATCAGAAATTTCATTGGAAAACAAGTTGTCCTGTAAAACAAATTTAGATATGTTTTTCTCTGTAAGCAATTTAGGGAGAAATACTCTGATAGATGCAGGATTTTTCTCTAGGCAATAAGTAATTTAAAAAATGCTAAGCAATCTGCTTTTGGCTAAGAGTGTTTCTTTCACATAAAATGCCAGGCTCAAAAAAGAGTCCTAACAATTACCAACATTGTAATACTTTCATCCAGATCTTTGTTCTTCAGCTATTTCAGGGAAATTAGTTATTAAAAGTGAATTTTTATTGTACCCAGATTTTGTTGTCTAGATATAGACAAAAAAAAAATGAAAAAGTTCTTTAGTTGTTTCTTTTTTCTTTTGTTTTTTATTTCTTAATCAAAGAAAAATCTCTACACTATGTCCTAGAAGAGTATAATAAATATTGGGATGAATAATCTAGTGAAAACAATAGAATACTTGTAATGTTGTAATGATAGTTTCTCATTCAGTTTAAGTATTTGTCTAAATGTACACTATAAATTAAGTATAATACCCCATACCTATCTTAGAATAATCTTAGAATTGTTAGAATTACCTATCTTAGGTAATCTTAGAATTGTTTGTATCACAAAATGTTTTATACATAATTTGGAAGATTTTTAACTGTATCCTACCTAATTTAACATAACCATATTACGATATTCAACTAAATCATTCCTTTTAGGGGAGCCTCAGAGAAATGTAGGCAAGTTTATACATTAGAGTAACAAAAATTTGAAACAAAATTTGATGTATTGTTGGTATTTTAATGTTGATAATTTTCAAATTTTGTCTCTCATGGTTTTGGGGTTGCCATGGAAGTCATAATGACAAAGCAAATATCAAGGATTCCATAAACAAGTTCAGGGCATACTAGTTTCTCTCTCCGACTTAGTGAACAAGATTCTACCACATTACATCAGAGTCTATGAAAGATTATGTCTAATACAATGATTACAATGTATTTTGCTATCACTGGCTTATATTTAAGAAGATCTATAGCATGAAAATAATGAGATTGAATTACTGGTTTCAGAATATCCACCCAAACCCCCTCCTGTAGTGAAAAAATGACATTTGTAGTGTGAAAAGGTCAAACTATAGAAAGAGAAATGGAGCCCCCTGGGATTCTAAATTTGATTCAAGAATGGAAGAAAACATGTGGTGTATAAATAAAAGTCTCCGTGTCAAATCACTCAACTTTGTTTATATAATATATGAAAAATAAACCTCAGTATTCAGTTTACAGAGAATACTGCATATCGAAACAAGCATCCATATTCAGAGAAAAGCCCTACCCATGACTAAAGACACCATGTACAACTCCAAATACATTTCCCAGATTTCTAGTGCAGTCAATATCACATTTGTTCACACATGATTTTCTTTGATCTGCCCAAGTCTTTTCCAAGATTAAATGGCAGTGAATGAATGGCAGAGCATTATTATATGCACAGTTTTGAGCATGAATGGGTTAACTTTCCTGTTGTTCATGCTAAATTAAAGTGAGAAAATAGAGGTGTGATTAAAGAAAAACATGTTGTTGGATGAAATGTGGAAGCAGATGGCGAATTGATGAGGCAGATACAGTAAAACAGAGTGATTGGTTACCAGAAAGTACATTTAGCTCTTTCCAATTAAAACAAGACTTACCTAACTACCTCGCTTAACTCATCCCTGGTATAAGTGAAAAATTTCCACTGTCAAATGTATTTTGAAGTTCACTAGGTATGGAAGGGAAGTGGGAGTATGCCAGTTGATTTAGGACTTTTAAGCAACATCGTGAAAATGAGATGTGAAATAGAGTGATAACATTTTAAAAGCAAGAAACATAAATGTTTAATCAAAAGAAAACCTTCAGAAGCTGAAAATACAGGATGAATTGAAATGACTGAATTTTTAAAGAACTAATAATAGCAAGAGTTCACATTCCATTCACAAACACTGTCTTTACACTTGGTAAACAAATGCAAGATGTTTCCTCTGCATTTTCTATGCTGTCTGCTGCCCTGCACTCCCTTCCCCTGCTGTTTGCTGCCCTGAAGTCCTTTCCCATGCTGTCTACTGCCCTCTACCTCTGTCCTTCCCTCCACTTGCCCTGTCATTGCTGTTCTGATGATCACACTTTATTAAGTAATATTTATGATGCATTCTTGTTGTCTGGGATATAGTAAGTCGACAATTTTAATCTGCATATTTGTAACATCATAGTTTCTTTGACCTGAGAGTCCAGGCATGGCTAAGTTGGGTCCTCTGTTCAGTATCTTAGACAATGACAATTGCAGTTTTCTCGTTTAAGGAAAACTCTACTTTTAGCACATTCAAATACTGACAGAATTATATTCTTTGTAGGCAGCCCACTTCTTTTCTCTGATTCTCAGATGAGGGTTACCATCATGCCTTCAAGGACAGCAAGGACAGTGTTTTTAGTGAGGAGGTGACAGGTATGATCAAGGTGAACAGATATGATTCTATTTCTACTTTGCTAAGATGTTCTCTCCTATGAAATGGCATATTTAAGAGAGTGGCATCGCAGTATCTTCCATATTTTTGTGGCTAGAAGCAGTACACATTTAGGCAAGGGGAATTTTTGGTACTGTGGGCAATGCAGTTCCATGAGTGGACACCTAAGATCTAGACTTCAGTCAAATTCTCTTATTGAATCTGTGAGACTCTTTAGATCTAAACTCTCTTCTTTGCAAATTCTAGGCCACATCTTCTTAGATGTGAAAACATACTCTGAAGAACTTTACTTCCCATCCCTCAAATACAAGGGCAGTGAATATTGCATGGCAGCATTAAAAAGGAAAACATTAGGACATATTTCATTCCAAACATCTCCTCTGCCTGGAGCAATCTCCCGTGCACAGTGCTCTTAGCCAAGCATACTCTAGGGCAGGAAGAGCAAAAATACGGACAATGGGACAATACATGAACACACAGACACGACACTACAGGAGTCCTCTTTAACTAAAGGAACTGTCTATCTTTTTTCATCAGTACGAGAACAGATGGGGTGAGGGTGGAGTGCAGCTTCTGAAATTCTTTGTTTAGCGTTTGTTAAAATTAAACACAAGCTTAGTTTCTTGTGTTTAACCAAAGGAGAGATGTAACTTCAAATTTAAGAATTTTATTTGATTATCTGGAGCTACATGGAAATTAAAGGAAGAAACACAAAATTTACTCTATAATTACCAACTTTATAAGCAAAAAACTTAATAGGCCCCCAAATATACATACATACATACATACATACATACATACATACATACATACATACATACATAATCTGTCAATGGCTAGCTTTGTGTTCTAACAGAGAAGGTCCTGGATGGTGGTCAAGGTTTGAGAAATATGATCCTTATTCACCATTATGCTTCCACTCCTACTCATTACATCTGTATATTGGGTTTTCTATTGGTCTAATCTGTTGCTAGGAGACACTGTTTCTATTGCTTTAGGAGCAAGCAAGTTTGTAACTAAATAAAAATATGACTTAAAAACATGTTAGCACTCATTTTCTGCAAAATATTGTAATATCTTTTTTCATTTCTCTCTCTGTCATATAAAGAAGCATAATGAGCCATTGCAGAAATAAGTCAGGAATAGTTACTATTGACCTCACCTTACAGGGGAAAAAACAGCTTAAAGACAGTATAAAATTGTCTTAAGATACCAGATAATACATGACTGATCACCACTAGACCCCTGCAAGCATTGCAAAAAAAAAAAAGAAAAAAAAAAAAAAAGAACTTCCACTCTTCCACTAAAGTCCAGGCTAAGGCAGAAAATCTGGATGGAGGGGAAGATCTGGAGAAAATATTAAAGGTTTATCTTCCTTGGCTATGGAATCTATCTTTTAACTGATCATTTCTTTAACTTGCAAATGAAAATATACCTGCAATTTGACAAATATGGGACAGACAGACAATTTTACATCTCTCTTTAGAAGTGGCCTGCATCTGATAGATAGAAGTTTTCTTCTCTGTGTCAGTAGACTTTTGTAATGATGCATTATTTTATTGCACAGTTCGATAAGTACATAAACCATTTGAAATATCAGCACCTAAATGTATTGCCTTTGACTGCCTTGATGCTGTTGAATTAATTTCCTCTTCATATACTCAGGATGTCTCTTGTGAATTACAGTGTGGATATGAAATGGTAGTGTCTGAATAAGAATGTTCATTTCCAACTGAAAAGAAAATGCAGTTTTGAAACAAATGTATCCAGTGAGGGAAGAGGCCATAGCAACTAGTGGCCCACACTGGCTCCATTTCTGATTGATAGTTGACACTGATTGACATAAAAATAAATGATATTTGGGATTAATCTTACCAAATAGTACTTTACCTCAACTACATGTAAATTTTTTTCAGAACACCCAAAACACAGAAAAGAAAAGGTTTCAGATCCTAACTCAGGCAAAGACATAACCATTTCCCTTCAGAAAAAGAAAGTGAGACTTGGCCAGAAGTGATCAATCTTTGCGTATTGGGCATGTGTATAGACAGTGAGGCAAAGTTGCAGTTTCCACCTAATAATGAAGACGCATGAAGCAACACTTAATATAGCTTTAAGCCAAAGCTATAAAGAGGATCTGCCCTTTTTAGCAATTGATCTTTTATGTATTTTTAGCAGGAGCATTTTCTCTAGCACATATAAAAAGCAATGTAGAAGCCTCCACCCACGTATTTCTCCAGAAATGTTGGTGAAAACCAGGCTACCTAGTTTGACAAATAGTAAACAGTAAAAACTAGTGTCACCTGAAATTAATTATAGAATTCTATGTGGAAGGCTGACTAAACCAAAGCATGAAAATTTGTGTCACTCTACCTGAATGAAGGCTACTATTCAAAAGACCACAAAGTGTTGCTGAAGTGTGTTCTGGACTCACAAATTATGTATGATAATGGGCGTTTATGTTGTTTGTGAATAAAACAGGCCGACACTGAGCTATTTTCAAGCTATAAAAATTTATACCTAGAGACCACAGAGTCTCAGAGCTGAACATATGAATGAAAAATAAAAAACAGTGCTGCAAGGTAGGTGGGGACAAGACCAGCATTCCATTTTATAAACATACTAACTCCAGAGAGTTTAAAAGATTTGCTCCAAGTAGAACATACAGTGAAAACCTAATTCTCTTTACTTTGGATATTGTGCGTTGGTGGCAAAACAAATCTCAAATCCAAAGACAGTAAGTTTGGTATGTTGTTACTGTCTAGCTGCTAGGAAAGTTTCCTCTCAAATGAGTTCAAGCCTTCCTATCTGATGGACATCCTCCAGCACACTCCAAGGGCTAAGAGATCCTTGTCTTTTCCAACACATAGAACCATTTCAAGGAACATGGCATTTGCAAGAACACTTCTGCCCTCACTTGCTCTCTTTCCTTCATTAACACCTTAATAACCAGACTTGACTTGACTCTGGCAGTTTTTGCTTTACCATGTGCTTGGCTCCTCTGTTCAAAGGGTTTTAAGGGGGCTTTAATCTATGCTTGCAAAAATTTCCCATCACTTTGTCACAATGAGATATTACTAACTCCAGGGCCTCAGACATAGTATATACTCACTAAATACTGCATTGATGTTTGAATTAATTTGAGAATAAAAATTGATTTAGAAGTATCTACTATTAGCTTGTGCACAGGTGTTTTTTTTTTTTTTTTTTTTTTTTTTTTTAATGTCGCTCATATCTCTTTTGCTCTTTTGGCGGGTACCACCCAGCTCCAAAATAATCACACACAGAGACTTTTCTTACTTATAAAAACCTGGCCTTAGCTTGGATTGTTTCTAGCCAGCTTTTCTTAACTTAAATTACCCCATATATCTTTTGCCACTGTGCTTTTATCTTTTTCTATTCTGTTTACCTTTCTTTACTGCATACTCTATGGTTTCATGTATAGCTGGGTGACTAGGTGGATGGCGCCTGAAGACTTCCTCCTTTTCTTGTTCCTTGATCCTTCCAATTATTCTCTCTGTCTGTCAACCCCGCCTATCCTTTTTCCTGCCTTAATATTGGTGTTTCAGCTCTTCATTAGACCAATCAGGTGTTGTAGACAGGCAAAGTAACACAGCTTCACAAAGTTAAACAAATTCAACATAAAATAATGTAACACATCTTTGCATTATTAAGACAAATGTTTCACAGAATAAACAAATGCAAGGCAATCACAGATATTATCAAATGGACAGCAATCTCAATAATCTATGCCTTTTGTTTTATAATTAGGATTCAAAGAGATAATGAAACTACAGCATAATAGGTTCAAATTTCAAATCCATATTTTCTGGTTTTAGTGTTATATCATAAATCATCTGATATAAGAAAGTTTATGATGTAAACTACACCTTCATTATTTGGAATTTTGTTGTTATGAAACAATGAAAGAAATTCCAGATTCGGGAAACAGTGAAGGACTGAAGCTATTGGTCTAGTTTAGCCATCAAATCATATTTGTTTTCCTTTTAGAATAAATGTAGGGAAAGATAAGGCATGAAGTGCATGCTTACGTATAATCCAACACACTGAGCATCTTCACATTTTCATTCATTCATTCATTCATTCATTCTTTCTTTCATTCATTGTAAGCATTCATCATTCTCCAGGTTTTATTTTCATGTTCTGCATCAAAACTCTGTATTTGTAACATGAAATCTCATGTTTCAGTATGAACCTTAGTTGACTCCATTAAAATGAATTTTTCCAGCATCAATATTACATGGCACAGATCCCATCTTAAATCTTAATGTAAGAACTCCATCCTATTTATATTATCAAAAAATGAATAGTTTAAAATAAGTGAGTTAGCATAGTGAATTTTAAAATAAGTTTGCCTAGCAGCTACTTCTAGATAAAAATCTCTAAAACAATGAGCAGAAGAATTCAGCCAAGTATAAAATTTAGTTCAATTTAATAAATTGTATTTTTTAAATTAGTGATTTTAGACCCTTATTTTTCATTTAAATATAGAGGACCAACCTCTTCCCCCAGATTTCCCATTGTTCTAATACATACCCACAATTAAATTAAACCTTGTCATTTATGAGCAAACATTGTTTTCCAGCTGATAATGAAGAAATGGATGAGGATCTTAGTAAACATTTTGTCCACACAGAATATATTATATAGCCATGAATATTTTTCCCTGTGGATATTCTATAGAAGGCCTCAATAAATCTGAGGAATTATATCAGAAGAGAAAAAAATACAGTGGTGTCATAAGTGATTTCGATTCTTTGATTTTTTTTATCTCTGGAGGAATTCTCATGCAGGGAGACAATAACAGAGCTAGCATGAAATGAAATCTGCAGACGGCAAACAAAGCTCTGTGTTATTACAGAATTTTTCTTTACTTAGGATGGAAGGGAATTTAAAAAAAAATTAAGAATTGGGAAATGTTTAAAGCAAAGAAATACCAAAGTTGTAGAAACATTTAGTAACCATTCAATGTGTGACCACCAACCTTACCAAGTTAGTACTATAGTGCCCTAGCCAGGTGATTAATCCTGTTTCTCCTCACCTTCAGCAAAACATCACATTTGTCCCAGGCAGAAGACCTCTTAATATAAACTAATTCCTTTTTGTATCATTAGCATTGAAATGCAAATAACTGGATACCTAGCCCTGGACCCTAAGGTCTTCATTAATCTGCGAAGTATTCATTTCCACTGATATCCATGACTTCTATGTACTATGAATTCCAGCTCGACTCCTACAGATTGGGCCAACATCAAGCATTATGCAGACTCACTCCACACTCCTCCAGTCCTAAGCTTTGGGGTTATACTCTTCCAAGATTTTGGAGATTTAAAGCCTGAATCCAAAATTCTTAGCCATCATTGTTTGACATTTCTGTTGCGTTAAGGCTTTTAATCGCTGGATCATGACTTATTCCTCTGGCCAACTCCTACCTAGTTCCCTAACGGATTTCTGAAATAATATTCTCCGTCTTCTCAAAAGAGCTGAGCCATTGAGGAGGCCCGGTTGTATACCTATGTTTCTGTTCTAGGATACAGAACATCTGCTTGGCCCTTTCCCTGCTGTTTCCTGCTGGAGCTGAGAAGCAGATCTGCCCCTCGCCCCACCTTCCCTCATGTCCTTTCTGCGCACTCCACTTCCTGCCAGCAAACCTTGCTAGATTTCTTTGATTTCTACAGATTTTCAAAAGTAAATTTTGTTACAGTTGAGTCTGAAATTTTACCAGCCATTCAGAACATCTGGTTTTCCGAGATTCTCTTCCTCAAGTACACTGCCCTAGCCTGTACTCCTCATTCCTCTGTCTGCAATGTCTCTTGTCTAGTCTGTGCAGGTAATGCAAAATTCAGTTTTGAATATTCTCACCCAGCAGGATCAGGAGACACCCAGGGGATAATCCCGGTGACTCTCGGGATTCTGACTCTCACCATACTGGAAAAATGACTGCAGTCTACCACATTCCACTCCCCCTTTGCCTGCCTTGGATCCTTATCTACCTGTGTTAACCCCACTCTTTCCGGGGACTGCAGTATGTGTTTCTTATCTTGATTTAAACTCTGATTAAACGGAATCCTTGGTGGAAAAAAAAGGAAAAGGAAATGTGCATTCACCTCCACATTGGCTCTGGATTTTCAGTTCCCATTTTGTTCTTTGAATCTGGACACCTTCATCTCAGCCTGCACTGCTGACAAAGCATTGGTGTCATCCTCACTAACTTCAAGCAGTTGCTGTGAAAGCTTAGACTGCACAATGCTGCCAAAGTCATTGTGCTATAAAGTCTAAACATGGAGTTCTTAATACTCCACCTTAAACTTTTTCTTTCAGCAATTCTTTGTCTTGGGTCAAACATAAACTTAGTATTTTCGTTACTCATGAAAAAAAAAATTGGCACTCTGTATTTTAAAACCCAACCTAGGTTTTTGTTTTTGCCTCAGTTTCTTTTGCTTTATCTGTCTGCTTGTCAAATTAGCACTTTCTCAGATGCCTAACATATGAAGACCTGCTAATAAATTTGGAGGACCCCAAGTGAGTAGAACAAAGAGAACTAGCAGAAGTCAAACATTCCTAGACAAATTAATGCGAATTCTCACTCATGGTACTCACATGACAATAGATGAGACAGACTCTAGAATCTAAGAGCCACCTAGTATATACAGCTTCTTTTAGACAGTTACAGAAAGGTTTTCTCCTCACAGCATGCCGTACTGGTTACTTTTAATGTTGTTGTGATAAAATACCCAAAGCATAATGGAGGCAACATTTATTTTACTTCTGTCTTCATTACTTTTCTAAGGCTATGAAGAGACATCATAACCATGACAACTCATAAAATAACACTAATTGAGGGCTTGCTTTCAGTTTCAGAGAGTGATTCCATGACCATTACAGCAACAGGCGGGCAAGCAGACAGGCATAGCACCAGATCAGTAGCTAAGTGCTCACATCTAATCTAATCTACAAGTTGGAGCTTTGGAGGTGGGGGGGGAAGAGAGAGAGAGAGAGAGAGAGAGAGAGAGAGAGAGAGAGAGAGAGGGAAGGAGGGAAGGAGGGGGAGAGAGGCCATTAACTAGATATGACATCACCTTTTGAAACCTCAAAGTGTTGACACACCTCCTCCAATAAGGTCATACCTCCTAATTCTTCTTAAGTGTTCCTCCAAGGACCAAGCATTCAAATATATAAACTTATGGTGGCTGTTGTTGCTCTAACTACCAAACCGTGTCTGTGATTACATTTTGTATTTGTCTTTTGTCCAGAAAATATTTGCTTTTCACAAGCAGGCATGTGATGTATATGTGTGTGTGTTCTTGCTTATTTGCATGTTTATATATGCATTTAAACATCATAGGTCAAAGTGTGGAATCATTTCCTCATACTACTCATCTCAATTTTTTGGGGGGGGCGAGCTTTTTTCCCTGAATTTGGAGATTGTAGAATGGTGTAGACTAGAGGATGTGCAAGCTCCTAGGGTCCACCAATCTCTGTCCCTCCAGAGCTGTGAGAGTCTTGAGCCTGCCTCCATTCTCAGCTTTTCCATGGTTCTTAGGAATATGAATTCAAATCCCTTGCTTGAGTAGCAAGCAATTTACCCCATGAACTATCTCCACAGATTTTATATATGTATAAATTTTACTTTATTTCATTCAGGCCATCCTGCCTTGAACTCACAATACAGCAAAGAATTACCTTGAATTCCAGTTCCTTCCATTTCTTCCTGTATAGCACTGGAATTACAATATGCACCACCACATCTTGTTTATTGGGTTTCTTTCTGCAATGGCTTACAGAACTCAAAATGTTCTAGAGACTGTCTTTACCTATGTTATTTTCTTTTCACAAAATGTACCATTTATCAGTTACATAAATTTTATTTTACTGTAGTAATATCTTTTTAAAGTTTTGTTTTGACATGATTTCTTACCTCATGTGACAAATGACTTGCTTCCATAGAAACCCTTCAAGAATACTTAAAAGTTTTTCTTTATGTTAAAAAATTAAGTTTCTAGGAATGTATTTTGGCATGTGGTAAAAAGAAAGACTCCAATATTTATTTTCTGTTGAAATAGCCAATTTCTGCTTTACTGCCATCTGTTTCTCACAAAAAAGTATAAGAAACACAATTTTTTCTTTACTTATTTACAATTTCCAGTGTTTCTGTCCTCGTTGCCATACTGCTAATTATGATGTCTTACTTTCTTTAAGTTCTGATATTAGGTAGCTGTAGCTCATCCCACACCCCTTCCATACCAGCATTGTTTGAGTTTGGGTCACTCATCTATTTGGGCTTTCTTAATTCAGAAAATTATTATAAAATCCTAATAGAACTGTTAAAAACTATAGAACAACTGGGTCAATTAGATATACCTTTAAATAATGAGTCTTCCCATTATGAACTATGTTCTATCATTGCATTTATCTATGTTAAAGTTCTTTTTAATAAGAATTTTGCATCTATATACATAGCTACTTTATACAAGATTTATTGTTACAGTGAACAGGTTCTAAAATTGTTTTTCTAATTGACTAAAACTTGTATACAAAAATGTTAATGTTTTGTGTATCTTGTAAAAACTCTGCTGAGCTATGCTATTCTCTAAGACAAAAAAATGACCTTAGCGTGTTCCATTTGTCCAAATTTAATATGATTTCAGAATTTCACACCACCTTTGGTATTTACTATTAGTATAGAAAAAGATGTTTATTTTTTAAAGAAAATCAGTTTATTTTAAAACTTCAAAGGCAATTCTTTTAAGAAGATAAGGAAACAATGAGTAGATAATTTCTGACAAATTATCCAAAAGGATAAAGAAAAGACTATTCTTAGAGTTTCTATTACTATGAAGAGACTCCATAACCATAGCAACTCCTATAAGGAAAATCATTCATTTGAAGGTTGCTTACAATTTTAGAGATTTAGTCCATTATCATCATGGTAGTACATGACAGCTTGTAAGTGGACATGTGCAGATGAAGAAACTGAGGGTTCTACATCTTTATCTACAGACAGCAGAAGGAGGCTATGTGTCACACCAATCATAACTTCAGCAAACAAGACATCAAAACCCACCACCACAGTGACACCCTTCCTCCAATAAGGCCACACCTCTTAATAATGCCACTCCCTATAGGCCAAGCATTTAAACACGTGAGTCTATGGGGGCCCTACCCATTCAAACCACCACAGACTAGTAATTAAAAATGAGACAAAAATACATGAAAAGTAAAAATTTTAATATAGATACATATGCCAATGAATTTAAATTATAACAGAAAAGCCATATTTGTTATATATGAGGAACCCCAAAGCCATAAAAAATAATCAGATGTGTTTAGGGGGAAAGAATGAAGGGAGGAACAAATTAAAAAAAGAAAAAACTGAGTAAAATAAACATATCATTGTTGAGAAATTAAATCTGAATTTCAGATTCCAAGTATAATTACCTTTCTTTACACAAATGTTCCCATAAAGAGAAAACGATTTTAATTCCTGACTAGTTTCTATTTGTGAAATTGTGTTTGTGAAACAATGGCTTTCATGAACTACAACTGGAAAAAATATATTATAAAAAAGAGAAGATGAAGGATTACACACATAAATAGTTATGCAAATATTTTATAAGACATTTAAAATGAAATCAAAGTATACATATATTCTTTGCTAGTAAATAATTATCTATTTCATTGATATGCTACAGTTTAAATTTAGAAATACATCTGCTACTATTGTCTAGTTTACTTTTCCATTTCTGTGAAAATATACAATGAGCCAGGGGACCTACAAAATTAAGCATTTAATTGCATGCCTGTTTAGAGTCTCAGAGGATGAGTCCATGGTCAACATGATGGGAGTATTCCAGCAAAAAAGTAGTGAGCTCCTCCCTCCTCAAATACTTCCTTTCTGCCTTTCATTAGAGAAGGACAAGTTTCTAAGAGATGACAACCAAACATGACAAAATAAAATGTAATAAGATGAAGCAAAAAGAAATAATAAATAAACAAGACAGGACCCTAACAGGAGGGCAAAAGTTTTGCAGGAGCAGGCACAAGAGTCAGAGACCCACTTGTCCTCATACTCAGGATTCACATCTAAAAGTACAGTACACATGCAATGCTAAAGACTTGATGAAGTTTGTGTAGGCCCTGTGCTTGCTGTTTCAGTCCCTGAGTTCATTTGTGCCTTTCTTAGTTGATTCAGGTGGCCTTACTCTCATAATGTCCTCCATCTTCTCTGCCTCATAGAATTTTCCTCTTCCTCTTCATGTGATCCTCTAAGCTCTGAGTGAAAGGATTTGATAGAGACCTCCCATTTAGACTCCTTCTCCACATAATATCTAGCTGTAAGTCTCTGAATTTGTTCCCATCTGATGCTGGAGGAAAGCTCTGTTACAATGATTGAACAGGGCACTGATAGCAGAATATCAGTAGTATCAAAGTATCAAACAAATTGCATTTGTTTGTTGATACCTTATTTTTTTTTTTTTTTTTTTTTGCGAATGGTGTTTCGTTTTACAGTGGTCTCTGGGCTATTTAGCCTCTGTGCTATTTAGCCTCTGGTTCTTGGTTATCCAAGAAATGGCAATTGTCACAGTCCTTCTCATGGAGTGGGTCTTATCTAAAACCAGACATTGGTTGGCTATGCCCACAAGTACTGTGCCACCATTGCTCTAGAATATTTTTCAGGCAAACAGACTGATATTATAGGTCAAAGGTTTTTGTAGCTGAGTTATTGTTCACATTTTTCTTCAAGTAGCTTTCAGAGCACGTTTCTGCATCAATGATACTAAAAACACAGGTTAGAAAGTTCCATATAGGCACCAGCTTGACTTTTTATATTCTATGAATTATGTGGGTGTTGTCCTCTCAACAATGGAGCCCTATTGTCAGTTTGTGGAGAACAATTCTACCTTGACAACAGACTTAGCTTTTGGGGGATTTCATGGAACATCCTTGACCTACAACTCAATTTACAACCCATTACCACCAGTGAAAACCTTGCTTTTTTTTTTTTTTTTTTGTTTGCTTGTTCATTTCTTTATTTTTTAACCCATTCTTCTGTCAAAGTATACCCAGGCTGCTTCTAGTTTTTGGCTATTATGAATAAAGCCACAGTGAACATGGTTGAGAAAATGTCCTGTAGTAGGATAAATTATTAATGCTATTCTTAATAATATTTTCAGAAAGCTTTTCAGGAGCATGCAGCAAATTTTTGACTACACAATGTACACCTGTGCTTTTAGAAATTGATCAATAACAAATTATTTCAATTCTACCTTAAAAGAAATCTCATTGTTTTCTAAATTATATGTAAGGTATTACTGATAGTATTTTTTTGTTTTCTTGCTCAGTTTGGCATAAAGAGATTTTTTAATGCATTCAAAAATCTTATTGTTTATTTCAATGCTCTTTGATGAAAGACTTGTATTAAATAGTCAATTACCAACTAGTAATGACCCTATCAATTATAAACTGATTCAATTAAAGACCATCTTGAATTTTATTCATGGAATAAATAAGCCAAGGTTCTTGCTTAATCAGAAACAGTCTTGAAAGGTGAATAAAGAAGGTATGTTAATTATACTCTCTCCTAAGGCAACCTGGTTTTTGAAAAACTCAGCAGAAAGTCACTTTCAATAATACCCTAAAAGAAACATGAGAAAAGTGTGATTCTTCTTCCTGTATTTGAAGCTTTATACTTTTCCTCAACCTGCTTGATTTTTTAGAATATAGGAGTTAGGGATATTGGGTACAAGCTAGCATGTTACTTTAGCTATTAAGAATTAAAACTTAGTAACTGTTTTCAAAAGCAAAATTATAATGAAGAATTCCAATGAACTACTTATGAAGAAATGACAAAAAAAAAAGTAATTCTCCCTCAGTGGATCATTACTTAAGCATGTCAACAGCAGAACATTAGGTCTAGCCTTCCTTATTTTTTTGAGTCTGGGTATATTTAATACGATTTATATTAGTTTTCTAGTATTTTTAAATTGTTCACTAAGGAATACTTTTTAATAGGAGCAAAGACTGATGGGATTTCCCTAATCATTTAAAAGCTTCCTTTAGAGAAGATAGAGAATAATCAGGTTTAAGTATTTCTGTGTTGAGCTTCTGGAAAATTCACTTATATTGGTTTAACTTGTTCAATTTGTTGATCACTATTTTTACAACCTTTGATACCCTCCCAAGTCCTTGAAGTATTCACATGGATTTTCCAATCTCTGGGAAGCAACTCTTGTAACCATAGCATGAGATTCTGACATCTCAATCAGAAACAGAGGCCAGAATTAAAGGCACTCTTGACTGAGGGCCCCAAGGCCACTTTACTGAAACCAGAAACTCAAAAGTGGCAACAGTACAGCCATTGACAAAGTACATGCATCATCCAGTACCCCAAACCATGGAGGAACAGTAGAGGATACAGTGTATGTACTACTTATTTTATTGTAACTTGTGAAACCATTCATACACTGGGCTGAATAATGAATGAAATATACTGGCCCTGAGACTATACATCCTAGGGAGAAAAATGATAATGATATGATAATATGTAAATAGTGTAACAGGGAACTACAATTATTCAAGCAAAATCTCCATAGTGTATCCTATCTCTATTTGAAGAAAAGCAGAAGGAACAGAAGAGAAATCTCCTTCAACCAGATTCAGCTGAACCACGTAAATATCTGGCAGGCATTTGGAAAGATGCCAGGAGCAGTTGTTGATATATGAAGGTCTTAAAGAAAATCAAGGCGACCTTCTTATCATTGATGGTTAACAGGAAAGTTCTGATTTCTTTTTCAGCCTATGTATTGTCTGTATATAGTAGGGCTACTGATTTTTTTCTTTTGAGTTAATCTTACATCTTGCCACTTTGCTGAAGGTATTTATCAGCTGTAGGAGTTCCCTGGTAGAATGTTTCTTGTCACTTATGTAAATTACCTATCATCTGAGCCATGGAAGGTCTCACCCTCCCTGGGGAGTGGACAAGGGGGGATGTTTGGAAGGGGGCATGAAAGGATTGGAGGGAGAAGAAACTGAAATTAATTTGTAAAATATGTTTGTTTCTAATTTAAATAAAAATTGATTTTTTTAAAAAAGGGATGTTAGTTGGTCTTTGACAATAATACAAGGATTCTTCTACTTTCTTGAGTCTCAAAAAAAGAGGATAAATATGATTAGACTGATACGATTTTTTGGTGTTCAGTACAACAAAGAGAGAAAAGTGTCCTGAAGATAAGAAGAAAAACAAGATAAGATGATCCATCTTTTTAAATATTTAACTGGTTGCAGTACTCTATGTAAAGAGCAGACAGGTAAGTGAATGCTAAAATGATGAGGGAGACATTGCAACAATGTTTAACAAGAAAATGTAAACATTTAAATGCTCTAAATACATTGCTAGAAATAAAAATATTAACATTGAGGACAAACAGGGAAATTCTCTGAGAATACACTGTGGAATTTAAAAAACTAAATGGTGATTGGGAAAATGCTACAAATAAGAAAATTTAAAGTAAAGATTTGTATTTGAATGATTAGTATTTAGGCTTAAGAAGCCAAAGGAAGAAAAATAAATACTTTAAATTCTGGAGCTATATGAGATCCCCCAAAATTAAAAGTAAATAAAGTCACATGTGAGATAAGAAAACATTTAAGACTCATTGTCTCTCAGGAAACAGAATTTAGCATGTGAAAATCCATACCCAATAAGCATAAATGAAATCCTTACCAGGAGGTATACTGGTAAAAAACAATGGTTGATAACAATACTTTCAAGAAATAAAGCAACTATTTTTTAATGATCAGCCAAAAGTTGATGTAGATTTTTTTAATAAAGGTATCACTACACAATTTGAGAAAATTGTTATTATACAAATATAGTATGCTCCCACACCACACCACACACACATATGGATATAAATAAACTTGTAATCCCACACATGTATGTATTTGTATATATACACACATACACATAACACATATATGTGAATATGTACCCAGGATATCTTAATATTAAAACTGAATAAATAAAATATAGTAGAAATTATAGCACATATAAATAAATTTTAGCAGATGTGATTAGACAGGTCTTTTAAGCCACAATCACAAATTTTGATTAAGGAAAGCTTAAAATTTTATAATGTCAAATATATACAGTTATCTATAGGACACAGTTATCTATAGGAAATTCAAATGTTAGACAGTCAACCTCAAAGATGAACAAGAATATCTTTAATTGGATATTAAAAAGAATAATGTGTATATTGTTAGTGAGACTGAACAGGTAGGAAAATGACAATTAAATGTACTCATTACCTCTTCAGGACACAAAATTTACAACTGCCCTTTCTATTGGGGTGTCATCAACATAAATTTTTCTACAAGAGAGATTTTATGAGTAATAGAGGGAAATACTTATACAGTAGATAACAGCCTATAATTGAGGAGCAAATTGGAACAATGCATCTTATAATTCAAGTAGCGGGTTCTTTGTGTCTAAAAAGAAACAGAACAACAATGAAACATAAATGAAGCTTAGCTTATATTCTGGCTGTGGATAAAAGAACTAGAAACAAATGACTATCAACAAGAATTCATAAAATATTTTTCATAGAGCAATAGCAAACATAATATAGCCACCACAACTTGTTTTTGTGGTTACTATTGTTTTTGTATGCAAAACACCCAAGATAAAAATAATACAAAATTCAAAGCTTTTAGACACTGTGAGCTAAGCTTATGAAAACATTTGATATAAAGATAGTATAAAAATAAAATATTAAAAAAGTAAACAATGTTAACTTTAGATAGTACAATTATATCTCATTCTAAGTACAATTCCTCATGTCTGTTTACATTGATACCCTTATTTTCACCAACTATATTATTTTGTGTTAAATATAATTCCATTTTACTATCCTTTCTTAAAAATTTACCTTTGGAAATAGATGATAAGACACTGGGATTTTGTTGATTTTAATGGAAACATTGAAGAGCAAAGTACATGTATTTTTATTCATCAGAGGATGTCATGGAGTTCCATATGGAACAATGCATGTCTTAAATTACTATAAGTTAGAAAATTACTAGTGAGGTGTTAAGAAGGAAAGCAATTGGTTGCAAGCTTCTTAATAAAAGCAGCACCTGAAATACATTAGCTATCAATCAATCTGACAGAACCCTCAGTCATTCAGAAGTGGGAACATCAGCTAAGGAATTCCTTCCATCAGATGGGTCTAAAGTTTTCTATGTAGTGAATTTGTGTCACTGAAAAATGTTTTTGGAGAACTCCACCCACTCTGGGCAGTATCATCCTTAGACAGCTTTGCTTTGACCATTTAAGAAAGGTAGCCAAAAGTAAACCAGGACATCAAGCAGCAGTCCTGCATAGTCTCCACTTCCGTCCCTGCCTCCAGACTCCTGCTCTGAGTTCCTGCCCTGGCTTCCCTTGGTGATAGACTGTGATGTACTGCTCAAATGAATTCTTTCCTAACGAGATTACAACAGACTTCAATTCTTTTCTCTACCTTATTTGATCTGCTAACTAATGCCTCTCATACTACTCATCTTATACATTTATATTATAGTGCTGTTGGTTAGATGTGGATTCATTTTATTTTTATAATGCCTTGTGCTGTAGTGGTTGAATTAACCTTCCTGATAAGAGATTGAAAGAGAAAGATCACATAGGCAGTTAAGAAACATCCACCTCTAGCTGTGTGAACTCACTAATTCTAAAAATCGAGTTTTAAACACTGAAAAATTATTAGCTAGTTGCTTTTGCCGATAATCTTTATGCTACTACAGTCTTTCATTAGCTTGACTTAAAATAGTATGTCATATAGAAGAAGAAGAAAACTGGATTAAGGCAGACGGTAGTTTCTGGCAGGACACACGATGACTTTCTTTCTTTCTTAGCCATAGATTTGTCCCTATTCACAGGCCCTACTAAGGAATCAGCTGCATTTCATACCAATGAGACTTTTACTGGAAACTTGTTATATGTAAGATTCAAGTCATATAGATTCAGACGTGAGGTGCAGTGCACTTTGACAAATACTGAACCATGAACAAGCCCGGTGCCCTAAACAGTCTATCCTATTTGAGCAAAACCTTAGGATATGGGAATTACTGGAGTAGTGAGTGTTTTATCCAGAAAGTTTGCAGTTCCACTTTAACTCAGATTTACATGAGAATCCGGTTATTGGCCAGAACTCCTCAAGTGTCTTACTTAGGATAGTTTTGTGTGTGCCCAGTTTCAACAAGTTCATTTTACATGTGAGTCAAAATTATTTTTACACTAAAAGAAGCCTTCTTAGAGCTGGTTGATGTTCTAAATTTATTGCAGGGGATTTTAGGATAAATTCCAGGTTGAAACAGATTGCTGCCTATGCTGCCTGTTTAAGTACAGACGCTGGCTGATCTGAAACAGAAAAAAAAAATTCTATATTAAAAAAAAAGCTAAAGGAGGGAAGTGAGTTAGAGTGGGTGGAAAACATATCTGGTGGAATGAGTGAAGGCATACAGTGTAACAGAAAACATCGGCACCCTGGAGGAACCCCAGATGACTGTAGGAATCACCACAGAAGCTGATCCGCAAAGCTGATCCTCAAATCTGAGCAGAGGATTCACAGGCATTTCGGGCTAAGAGTCAACCCGGAGGGGCTCACATCTCTGAGCCATTAAATTCCTGTGTGTTTGCAGCCTGTGATGGTACACAGTGGGCTCAGTTCAGATGAGTAGTTTATTTATTTTTCAGTTTTGAATGTCAACAGCATGAAGAACATTATGATGGACAGCAGGCTTTGACCAAGGGTCTCTGAGCAATTAGATTTGTATATGTATCAGTAAAAGCTACCTGGAATTTTAAACTGAAATCAGCCAAGCAACAGAGGAATTTATGTTGAAGCACAGTATTCTCCTAAAGTAAAGGCATCGTTGTTTTTGATGCTTTATGAGTAGTTATTTCTTAGAAATTATTCACTATTCCCAGAAAAAAATGATATAATCATTGACTCATTGATAGTATGATTTGCTGATGGAAGAATTCATGTATGTAGCAGATGAACCCCTGAAACAAAATGAAATAGCACAGAATCTCAGGTTCTTTATTCATTGTTTATCTTTGGAATGGGTGCTGTGTTGTGTTACTTGTCTACATATCTATTTCCTCATGAGTAAGAGACAATATAGTATGTGGTCAATTAAAGCACCAACTATGGGAGACTCATGAATACCCAAGAACAAAATGAGGCAGCATCTGTTCCCAGGACATTACCATTACCTTCCAACATTCTTGCTGGACTTATAGGATATTTTAGATGACATAACTCACTGATAATGTTTCCTTCTAAAATATTTTCACATTCTTCTATCTTAATCATTTAAATGTATCTTACTATTTAAAGTGGATATTACTCCAAATGAAAAAAAAAAGTCAATATAAATTTAAACACACACACATTTATATACATTTTTGTGTGTGTAATCCCAAAGTTTAACACTTAGGGAAATTTTCGTATATTTTATGAGTATTGGGTCACTAAATATGCTTTCCTTCTATTTATGCACTATAGCTGTTATGATTCTTGGCCTGTATCTGACCCATGACAATCTATTTGGGGTTACCTTGCATTCTCACAGGAGAGAAGAGCTGAAATAGGAACAAAAGAAAACAGTTTGAAAGTACTAGGGTCACTCATGAGATCATGGTGGTTGAAGATGATAAGGTCAAGGATGTAACACAGCACTTAGTCATAGGAAATGGCTGCATGAGGGTGCATTGTCCAGGCAAGAAGGAAGCTGTAGATCAAGAAACACAAATAAAAGCAAAGGTGACTTCAAAAGTTGCCTGCCAAGAAAATAGTTTCTAAATTTAGTTTTCACTAGAGTTGTAAGATGTAAATAGATTCAATAATGAGTTTAAAAATAAGTAAGAAAATAAATTCTGAAACTGTTTTATGTTATGTTATTTGATAAAAAGCATTCCTAACTCCTGGGTTTCACTTCTTTTTGATAATTTTAATATAAAACAGCTTAATTTTTATCCACTCATTTATAGTTTACACTCATAGGATTCATTTATAGGTTTCAATTCACTGTTTTGCAGGAAAAAGTTAGACTTTTATATTGTTAATCCTTCATTATTTTTCTTTCATCCATTTGCATATATATATATATATATACATATATATTTCAGTTGTAAACACTTGATTTTATCCTCAAATTATTTAATTATAATTTTTTGAAATGGGATTTTTCAATGCACAATAATTAATATCAATCACTTAATATATTCATTAATTTAACAAAATTCATAGAAAACTTGTGGCTATCTTATTAAATATTTCATTGTCAAATGTCATATACTGTTTGTATTGCTCTTTGTAGAACAATAATTGGTCTTTAATTGACAACATACTATATTACTTTGTTTTTCCATGATTAGGTTTGACCAGTAAATTTGTACATTAAATTATGAGCACAAATATTCAAACTCAGTGTCAGAAGGTTGCAAGAGAGATGCACCAGTTTAATATAAGAAGAACTGCTGAATTAAACTGACATCACATTATTTTAAAATGGTCAGACATCTTAGACTATATACTGTTACAAGCAGGTTTTTCCCTCAGGCTGCCTGACCCACTCTTTGTTCCTCCCCACCGGCCTCCCAGTCCTGCCGTCATGGTCCCGCTGCCACGTGAGCCCCAAATAACACTCAGAGACTCTATATGATACAATCCTGGTGGCCAATGACTATCATTGTTAATGGGCTAGCTCTGTCTTAATTATTAACCCATATCTATTTATCTAAGTATTTCCACATGGTCATCATATTGGGGAGCCGAGACCGGCCTTCCTTCCTCCCTGGTCTACACTCTGACTCCTCCCAACTACTTCCTCCTTCCTCCTAGTTTCTTAGTCCCACCTATCTTGCTTTTCCATTGGCCCAACAGTGCTTTATTGTTTAACCAGTATGAGAAACATATTTACAGAATAACATCTCCCATCAATATACCTCAAGAGAAAATAAAATATAAACCAGTAATAAATGCATTTATCTCTTTCAAAGCAAAAGTAACCAGAGGATTTTTCACTTCACATGTATGGCTTTTAACCTCTTAAGTTCAAGAGATTTGCAAATGTGTAATGGATTAATTCATTCCATTTAACAAATGTAATCTTCTCTTTTTAGGTTGATCTTCTTGTCCCTACCAAAGTGACAGGCATCATAACACAAGGGGCTAAGGATTTTGGTCATGTGCAGTTTGTCGGTTCATACAAGCTAGCCTACAGCAATGATGGGGAACACTGGACTGTGTACCAGGATGAAAAACAGAGAAAAGATAAGGTAAGTCATTTGCATGCTCTGTAGAGTGAAGTTTCAGTCTCTGGTTTTGTCTTAATGGAAAAAGTTTCATGCAATATATTCTGGTCATGGTATCCATTTCTGCCAACTCCCCCCAGATGCTGCCCATCTTCTCACGGCCCTACCTCCATTCCCCTTTCTCTCCCTCTTTAGGAAACAAAATAGGTAAACAGGCAAAAGACACATAATAAAAAGAAAGAAGAGAGAAGGACAAAGAGCACGCGAGCACGCATGCACGCACGCACACACACACACACACACACACACACACTCACATCCATTAAAACACAAAAGTGGAAATTGTAATACATGAGCAATAGGTCAGTATGAAAAAGAATTTCCAGTCAATTTTAAATTCATTTCAAAGATAATGGCAATGTATATGAATTCCAAAGAAAAGAGATTATAGTATGTGATAGTGAAACCTATTTACTAATAAATACCCTTATTAATAAAAATCTATCATATTATATACTAAGACCGGTATCTAAAATTTACTTTATATATTACAAACTTAGAAGAGGCTTGACATTTTATCATAACTAAAATGTATACTACTAAGACAAACATTACTATTATTTTATAAATAAATTAGTAGTATTATAAACATTCACTTGAGAAAAATATTTCAGTGGTAATCATAAAATATTTATATTTCTTTTGTTATGTGACAAATAGGGACTGTAGAGATAGGCAAATTTTGAGGACTATTTAGTTCAACCAAATAAAATAAATTTTTCTTGCTAAGTTTGGGTCAATATACTATAATTTGGGAATTTAAATTTTCTTTTAAATAAATTCTCAGTTTTCATGGGTATATATACCATATAGCTCTTTAAGTGTAAAATACCTATTTATTAACTTCTTGCCCTTTTGAACTCTGCATTTATCAATTTCTGTGGAAGTCTGGAAAATAAAAGGCATAGAGGTTGGCACCAGATTCTGTTCACACATTAAAATACAGCCTCAAGTAGCCCAAAGGCATTGAATTGAGTGATTACTTAGCGACCTTTATACAGAGATTGAGAGTTCAGAAGATATCAATAGAAATACTTAGTGCAAGGCTTGGGGTAAAGTTTAAGAAACACACATTTCAAATGTTTCTGAATTATTAACTTGTTATGTTAGATAATGCCTGTGTAACCTTGCTATTAGTATCTTATATCAATATGTACCAACAAAAAGCTAGCAAATATTTTTCTCACTCAAGTGGTCAAAGCACAGAATTTATAAATCTGCACAGAAACCCATAGGCTTGTAAAGCTATTTTAGTGAGACACTAATTGGAATTCATTTCAAACAAACTCATTTAGTGGAAACAGTTTTAGGTTCTGATTTAAACAGCTCAATCTGTTGGTGTTTTCATATCTGTGAATATTCCACTAATCGTTTCAGAATGCATACATGTTTTCTGAGATTTTAAAATCTCAGAAACTGGCATATTCTTATGACGTCACAATAAGTCTTTCGCATGCTCTATAGAGCAAAGAATCAGGTTACGTTTCTTTTAATGAAAAAAAGAATCTATGAAATATATTCTGATAATAATTGTCTTTTCCCCAAACACTTCTCAGATCCTCTCCATTTATCCAACTCATATTATAGTTGAGAAAAATTACTATTCATTCAACAATGTAAACTAGTAGTATATTTTATAATCAGTGACAACTCAGGTCAAATACATATTGAACATTTCATTTAAAATGTCTTTGGGTTTATTTTGTGACCTATAAGCAAAATTTTGCAACAAGTGGTCCTATATAATGATTTCACCTCCTCTTAGGGTTTATAGACACTGTTGCGTAGAGTGGTACACTGCATAAAATGGAAATTTTTTAAACTTCATACTTTGAACTTCACGCAGTCTTAGAATTAGTTTTAAGATAGAAGTCTTTTATACTATTTCCAAAATGCACTCAAAATCAATAATAAGTAAGTCTTTACAGTCAGTGGGACATGGCAATGCATGCATGCAATCTGAGCTCTCAGGAAGCTGAAGCAAGAGAGATGGCGCAAGTTCAAGGCCAGTCTGGGTTTCTGTATGATGCTGCTTCTAAAACCCCAAATCTAAAACAAAAGAACAAGCAAGCATTCGTTTGTTAAAATACTTATGTCTATTTACATTTAAAATGTAAATTAGTGCTTATATTTGAAAGTATTAATTATTTTACTGATAGACTAGGCATTTGCTAATGAACACACTTGATCTTATTATCTCTGTCTGAAACATATGCAAATACATTCTGTGTAGTTGCTAGATAATATTATTCAAGTTTGCAGTATCCTCCTGGTGTTTCATCTGCTGTACTATCTGTTTCTGAGAGTACTATGACTATCTCTCATTATTATTATGGATTTGCCTATTTCTCTTTTCGTGACATGTTAGTAGTCTTCATATATTTACACAAACAAGGTTTTATTGTCAGTTGGAAATTAAGTGACTCTTACATCTTACAATATTTCCCTCTAAAATCTAGTTCACCAGGCATTGATAGAGATACTCCAGCATTTGAAAACATCTCCATGTAATTTATGCACTTTTTACTTATATACATTGCATTTGAGATGAAATTTTATTGTGTAAAGTTAGATTTTTTAGTACAACCTAACTCTATTTTGAAAAAATAAGGTTTTAAAGCCACTTACATTCAATATGAGTATTGATATAAATGGCTTTAAATTAATCATTTAAGTGATTGTCTCCTATTTATCGTGTCTTCATTTTTTATCTTCATTTGGATGAATTCAAATTTTTAGTGATAATAATTTATTTAATTTGTAGACTACACTATTTTAGCTAATGTACTGGGATTTTTGATATACATTTTAACTATTAAAACCTAATTTCAAATGAATGTAAAGCCCCAGACTCTTAACACTATAAGCAAAATAAAACAGATTTTAGATATGAAATCATACACTAGAATACCATTATTGCTATTGTTATTACTATAGTATTAATTTTAGTTTCTTAGGGTGTTAGTGCTATGAAGAAACACCATGACCTTAAAGAAAAACATTTAATTGGGGCTGACTTACAGTTTAGCAGTTTAGCAGTTTAGGGTCTTAGCTCCCTGTTGAATAAACTGATAGTAAAGGCTCACATAGTTTTGCGATAATTCACCATAGCTTTAAGAGCCCCAGGTGTTGTTGCTGAATTCAAGAGGAGATAGAGTTGCTTACTAAAGAGAGTGGTTTGAGTGATTCTCTATTTGGGTTGAGAGATTAGGTCACATAATCATTTTTCTACTACTCATGACCTTTCTCATAATACATCTGATCTTAATCTATGCTTGTTTAATTGTACATAAACAAGTAACGAATCAGGAAGTCTTTCTACACCAGTTCCTAGGCTTGCCTGCCTCAATAAGATTATGTCAGAAAAACAAACATCAAAATAGTAGCAATTTTGTTTAACCACAAGTGGTGTAAGTGAAATTCTAAAACTCTGGAAATGCTTTTTTTTTTGTTTTTCTGTGGTGCTAAGAAACTCACCCTTAGAATGCTTATGAAAAGCTATACCTGTACACATAGCAGTGTCTGAATACACATACAAATGTACTCACCTGCCTGTGCATACACAAGTACCACAGTTAGACAGAAAGCAAAAAGATGCTCTGTTTTCATCATGAAGATGTCAGTTTCTAGCCACCCTCTCATAGCATCCAGAATTCTGTTTGCCAACAGTATTCAGTATTTAGTCTTGTCTAACAGCCTGTGGTTACACTTTAGTACAGTCAACACATTCTCAGACCCTCTTTCCAGTGCACAATATTTCCTAACACTGTACTGGCTTTTAGGTTTCTCCACTACCTGGATTCAGCTGTTTTTTTATTTGAAAGTCAAATGTTCCCCTGCTCTTATGAAGGTAACATTTGTTTCAAACTGCTGGAGTGCTGTTTTACTGTGTTCAGCAGGAAAACTACAAAACTTGACAGGCACTTTCAGTATTTAATTTTTGAGTATAAACCCTAAAGCAAAACAACAATAAATTTCAGGAAGAGTTCATAGATGGAAAAATTAAAAAGTTAAGAGTAAGTTTTCTTATTTGGTAGATTAGTGGTATCATAGTGTTTGGGTGAAAATTTACACTTCAGGAACATTGAGGATTAAAAAAAAAAAGCTGGTCATATTTTATTTCTTCATCCATAAAGTCACTAAGTGTTTTAAAACCATAAAAGCACAAGATAAAAAAGAATAAAAATTTTCTCAGAAATATCCAAAAAAGAAAACTTTTAAAAATATGTTTCTAGTAAGATGCTATGGGTCCGTAAGGAAGAAGGACACAATATTACTCAAGAATGGGGTAAGATATTTCTGCTAACTGATATCAGTGGACTTTCTCACCTAGTGGTTCGCATACAAAGCCATCTATCTGATCCTCACTCTCATGAGAATTTCTGTTGAGACATAGCCCATCTGCTGGTTCTTGCCTATAAATCTAGTTCTAAGACAGGTGGGAAGACCACCATGAGTCTGCAAGCCGCTTAGCTACTGTGAGATTTCAAGGTAGGCAGGGGGTGCAGAATGAAACTGGGTATTGAAAGGGAGAGAATAGCTGAGGGGAGATATTAGAACAGGAAAAAGAAAGTAAGAAAGAGAAAAACACAGACCTCTGTCCCCACTTCAGAGTATCTAAGGGTAATATTTAAGCCTGAATGTTTATAGATACCCTAGTTAATATAAGAAAACACATGTGGGTAGGATCATTCCAATCAACTCTTTAACCAAAATTAAAAATTTGAATGAAGAGTAGTTTGGGTTCTTGCTATCAGAAGGGGATACAGTGCAATCCTTAAGACTCTGACTGGCCTCTGACTAGTTGGTGAATGTCAATATGAATTAGTGCTCCAAAAAGTTTTTTGATTTTAATAAACTCACAAATTCTGTTACGAAAAGTTTGACTTAAACATTTAATGTTAAAAATAATTATAGACTTAAGTCATAGAAAAAAAATTAGGAATATAGACTAAGAGGGAAAGCTTCTTGCAAGAGTAACATGGAATAGGCTTTTTCTTTGGGGCTACCAACTGGCTCCCAAATCACGACACAAAAGTTTCTTATTAGTTATGAATTCTCAGCCTTAGCTTTGGCTCATTCCTTGCTATCACTTATAACTTAAGCCTGTTTCTCTTCATCTAGGTTTTGCCTTGGTGCTTTTCACATATTCTTCTGTTTATTTTACTTGCAGTGCCTCTTGTGTCTGGTTGGATGCTAGATGCCTGGTTTCTGGATCTGGGCATGTCTCTCCCTCAATCTCTCCTCCTTCTCTCTCAACTCTAGATTTCTAATCTTACTTAATCTGTGTGCTCACTAGCCTTACTTATGCCTTTTCTGCCTAGGTATTGGCCACTCAGCTCTTTATTGGACCAATCAGGTACCTTAGGCAGGCAAGGTGAAACAAATTCAACATATTTTTCTGCAACAAACAAATGTAATACACCTTTTCAATGTTAACAAAGGCAGCAGAAAACAACTGTGACAGGCTTTCACATAAAGTAATATTCCCCAGCAGAAACAAATGTAACACATCTCTGTATAGTTAAGACAATATTCCACAACAGTGACTTTTGTATTCGTTCAATCATTTGCTAGAAGACTGCATCTGAACATGTAATAGTGGAGAAAATATCATCATTTATAATGAGGAAAGATGCAAAGTTTGAAAGGCTAAAGTGTAGCCAATTAAGTTCATTGTCTGACAGATCAAGCTCAGGGGACTTATCTGTACAGATGGTCAGTACTGAAGTTGATGACTTCCTGGTTGTCATAAAGATTCACTGACCTTCTCAACTTTGTTCCCTTTCCTAATGTCTGTGTAGAAATAGCAGAAGCTGGGCCAAGAAGATGGTTTAGCATGTAAAAGCTTTTGCCACCAAACCCAGAGACTTGATTTTAAATCTTTGGATCCACATTGTGGAAAGCAGGAATTGACTAATGCCAAGTTGACCTTCAAATTTGTGCAGTGGCATATACACATAAACACCCACAAATAAATAAATAAAAATATAATGAAGATAGCAATGTTAACTTACTTAAATCTCACTACAAATTCTCCATAGTCTGTTCTGAAGGATATATACAAATCAACAGTGTTGCAAATGATACAGAACATCCCACTGTACCTCTGAAGGCATCACTATCTAGTAACTGAAATTAAATGTGAAAGTTTAAAGCCCTTCAAACCCAGTACTTAGTAAGGCAGCAGTCACTGGAATAAGCATTGGTAAAGCTGTCTCTTCAAAATGTGGTAGGAGTCAGAATTTCTTATATTAAAGAGTCCTTTTCAGGGTGAGAGAGATGCCTCAGTATGAAAAGTACTTGTGGACAAACATGAGGAGTTCAGATCCTAAGAACATATGTAAAATACCAGTTGTGGTAACATGTGCCTGGAATCATTGTCCTCGAGAGATGGGAATGGGAGAGTTCTTGGGGCTTGCCTGGCTAATTAGTTTAGTCAAATTGGTGAACTCCTATTTAGGTGAGAGACCCTCTCCATAAATAATAACAGTAATAATAATGTGGAAAGAAACAGAGAAAAACACTCAGCATTAACCTCTGGCCTCTACATATACACATTCACACACAAGTACACACATACCTATATTACACATTCACACACACACACACACACACACACACACACACACTCACACACACACACACACACATACACACACTGCAAATAAAGAGAATGAAATCTCCTGTGATAATCATGGAGGACGATGTCTTGGGCAGGATACTAGGGAGTGAATTGTTCTATCAGGGAAGCAACCATACTGCTGAAAACTTGTCCACTGAAACTATTAGGCTCATTCCCTCATTCCCCAAAACCATTTTCAAATCAGGTTAAATGAAATGGAAAAGAAGTTTCTTTTTGAAATAAACTTTCAAAAAGGAGATGATTGTATCTTAGATTTCAAAGATAACATGTAAATTATGCCACTACATTTTAAAAACCCAGGTGCAGTCACCTTACTTTACTCACTTGAATGTGTGCTGAATGACTTAATTGAAGCTAAAGTTAAGGAGACAGTGATATAGTTTAAGTTCTGTCTAAAAGTAAGAACATTGTTATTTAAATACACACCATCTGGTGTCAATTGTTCGGAAACATAACCTACTTTATTCTTTGCTGTAATTCAACATTATGGACTATCTTAGCATGGCTTTCCATAGCTGTGATAAAATATCATGACCTAAAAGGAGCTTGAGGAGAAAAGGGATTTATTTTGCTGATATTTGCATATCAGAGTCCATATGATGGAGGCAGGGCAGGATGAACTCAAAGCGAGAACCTCGAGGCAGGTGCTGATGCAGGGGTCATGAAGGGGTGCTACTTGCTGTTTTGCTCCTTTTGCCTTATTCAGCCTGCTCTATTATAAAACCCAGGACCCCTAGTGAGGGATGGCACCATCCACAGTGGTGACCCACCACCATCAATCATCTATCAAGAAAATGAACCTTGGACTTTCCCACAGGGCTTTCAAGTGAGGGAATTTTCTCAATAGAAGTTCCCTATTTTAAAATGATCCTAGCTGTGCCAAGTTGACATAAAACTGAGCCAGCATAGGGATCTTACTGATGCAGGTGTTAGATTAAATAATATAACAAATTTCCATAAATGTGAGAGTCAATGTGAGAATAGTGAGATTAATATAATTACATTTCCTGCTCCTCTTTCCTCTCTGAACACTCCTATATACTCCTATCCACTCTCTTTCGAATTCATTGCCTCTTTTTGTCACTAATTTTATATATATATATATATATATAATTAGTCTATATAATATATATATATAATTAGTCTATATAATGTCACTTGTATGCAAACATGCATATAACTATATATATATATATATATATATATATATATATATATATATTAGTCTATATAATGTCACTTGTATGCATATATTCAAGGCTGAGAGTATGGCACTGTACTACTTAGTGGCATGTTCTTCCCTGGGGACAAACACCTCTCCCACTCCCATATTTCCTCAGTTGTATATAGTTCTTCATGTAGGATTGAAGCTTCATGGGTTTTTCCCAGTCTAGCTTGTATGTCCATTTTTGTCACCCTTGTTCTGTTCAAGTTTGGGTACTCATCAAGTTTGGTGAAACTTCGTGAGTGTAGATTTTGATGTTAAACAATCTCACAGCAAACTCCCTAATACTAAGGCTTCTGTAATCTTTCTGCTCTTTCTTACATAATGTTCTCTGAGCCTTAGATGGGGGAGTATTTTGTAGATGATTCTACTGGAATTGGGATTCATACCTCTGCACTTTCATTGATTGTGGTTTGCTATAATATTTTCCTACCTAGCTATGATGCCTATGAACCACATCAGTAAACAAAATGACAAAATGGCCACAAGAATGCAGTAGTAGCAAACATACCTTGGTGGTAATCAACAGCTCTCTAATTGGGCTTGAGATTTGCTTAGGAAGAGGGAAACCATACTTAGTACTGGACAGCTAGCTAAACAGTCATTGATGGTGAAGCCATCTTTATTGGAAGGGAATCTACAACTTCTAATTACTAAGCCAATATAATCCTTTCCAACAATCTGTAAGTATGGGCTCTTCTACCCAAAGATAAGCATTACTGGGTTATGTTGAAGATTTTCTTGAGAATGTTTGTGTTTTGATGGAGTTTAAAGATCAATGATGAGCTGGTATATTTTTTGCTTTGTTTCAGGTTATATAAGACAGTTAATAATTCTGCCTAGGAATGAATAGGAACAGCTAATTGTTAACACCATAGTTTCATGCTACTAGCAATAATGATGGCATAGGACTGAAGAATTTAAATAAATGCAGTTCCTTTATTCACTGGGTTCATCAAAACTGACTAAATGCTGATAAAAGGCAGTGATAATACTTCAAGATTAAGGCACTAGAAGGTTTAGCATCTGGAAAGATATACCTTCTAGTTAATCAATGGTAACATTTCCCCCAAACAAGAAACCCACATGTTGTTTATGGCTTTTTAAAATAAAAACATGAATTCCTCAGTTCTCTCATTTCCATTCCTATCTCCTCATAGCATCATCTTCTGGGTTAGGATATCAGCACAGGAATGGGAGAAGGGTAGTCTACTGAACTGTAAATACTAAAACTCGAATTCAAGAAAATCTAGAAACACCTTGTGAAGTCTAATCTTTGAATCCAGGCAAGGAAGTGGGGGATAGAAGAAACAGAAAAGCCATACATATTCAACAACGCAAAAGACTCCAGGCAGACATACTGGAATTAGGCACATAGATCTACAGATAGGTACATACCAGCAGACTGGTGCAGGCAAAGGCTCTGGCATCTCACCTCAAGCCCATTCTTGGACAGTTAGACAAAAAAAAAAAGGCATTCTACCAGAAATATTGTTATTGCTGACTTTGGTGGTTGCCAAACATTTGTTGTTACCATATTGTGCTGACTCCTGTGTCCACCCCTGTGTCTATTTTCAGCTGTGTTATAGTTGAATTGTACTCAATATCCCTATATTGCTTTAACATAGATCTTACAGATCTCTGTTTCATACGTATATTTATAGGTTTTAAATACACCGTCCTACAATAGTATAGTACTTGTTATTTACTGAAGCCTATAACTAAGAGGGACACAGGTAGGGAACAGAAAAGATTATCTAACTGAGTTAAAAGGGGTTTCTAGATATAAATTTCCTTAATGGACTCTGAAAGTGATAAGCTATTTGACCAAATTTAACTTTGCAACCAACACGTTTTTACATTGTTAACATGTGCAAAGACAATATGGGTACTCACTGCTCAAAAGCAATTCTGAAAAGAAAGTCCAGAGTCAATTACAACATAGAAAACAGGATGCAAGCCCAAATACAAACATGCAGATTAAACAGAGCCAGAGATGTATGCTCTTGAATCTAGGATGGAGAGAGCTTGAGGAGCAGGAAAGAACACAGAGAGCAGAACATGGGGCAGACAAGATAAAGTTAAGTAAGACAGTGAACAGTGCCTCCAATAATCACAGCTGGAGAAGGGAATAGCCAACTGGACGATGGAAAACGACTAGCAAGAGTGACAGGCTGGCCACAGGGTCAAACAAGAGGACATTTTATTGTTTGGAACTCATGAATTTACAGAGAGCCATTCAATTTATTTGTAGACATCCTGGAAAGCTAGTTATAAATCAAAAATGGATTTCAAGTTTCCTAGGAGAATCCTTTGTATTCTATTCTAAGCTCTCTAAAAATTATGAACAGTGATATAAAACAGACAACCATTTTTCCCAATGAAAAGTTTAATTTTCTTGTCAGCATTTAGGTTCTTTCATATTCTTGGTACAAAAGAAGAACCAATGAAAGCATTCTTGAAAATAACAACACATAAGCAAAACAGTAAATAAAGATGCTAAAGAATCACCATCTTAGAAACAAACACCAGACACAAAATCCATAAATTGGAGTTTGGTTGGGATCGCTTGGGCCTGGCATGATGATTCCGCTCATGTTTAGTGACAGTAACACCCTAGGAGATTCTAATGATAACTTAAAGGAAATTTACAGAGGAAAACAAAACAATGCAGATGAAAACATGTTTTCCCTTTTGGACGCTAATTATTTTATGCCCCCTACAAACCAGAACTTTTCTTTCAGAGTATTTGATAAACTACCTTAAGATCTGAAACCATGTGTTTTTGTCTTGCTAACAGATGTTTTCATAAGAATTAAAAATGTGTATGAAAAACCCCAAGAGCATAAACAAAAAAAATGCTTATGAATAACAATAATGAAAAGTTTGATTTTTGCACATACTATCTTATTAATTTCCCAAATTCTTAAATGTCAAAAATCATTCACTTATTTTCTATACTTTTGTAATTATTTCTTTCATTGAAAACACACTTTTGTTTTTTATAAAAGATAATCTGATCAGGCTTTCCCTTCTCCCAGTTTCTCCTAGATCCTGGCCACTGCAACACCCACCCCAATCCATGCCTTCCTTTTCTAGCTTTCTTTAGAAAACAAATAGGTAAATTTTTTAAAAAATCAATTATTTTTTAATACTTTACTCATGATAAATCACTAAGAATATCCATATTTAAAACTTTGAGTATCTTCTCCTCAGGTTCTTCTTATGTATATTCCTTAACAGAAGATCTTACTCATTATTTGGCTCAAATCATGCTTGTGCTACTACTGTGAAGAATAGTCATCCATATTATGTGCCTACCTTTGACTTAAAATATTTTACATACTAAAGTACTTAGTATTTTAGTGATTGGCCCCCAATGGAATAGTCAGAATTTGCAACTTTAACAGATAATTTAAACTAATGAATATTATTATTAATTGCCAGATGGTAGAAAACCTATAGGAAACACTAACTGAAAGAAAACTATTAGTCTTTTTATTAAGAAACACACCAATACCGATGTGATGTGAACTGGTAAGCACAGAAAATGAATAACTGGCCAATCTGACTTTGAAAGAGCCCACACCCTTGCTTCTGGAATAAGAGCTGCTGACCAAAATATGGACAAAGACACTGTGATCTTTATTTCATAAAAAAACAACCATCCAAAACATTAACTCGGTAGTATAATTTGAGGCTAAAAAATGTTCAAGGATACTAGTTCTATTGCTACATATGCCGCTTTTATTATCCACCAACACACCGTCAGCAGCAATATGTTCAGCAATTATACTCTTCAACACTTTCAAAATGGCTTAATTGATGTGCTATTCTTCTGGCTTTTTATAGTCTCAGTCTTAAAAAGAATAAAAGCAACTTTGTGATATGTCCATGTTAATGGCAAACTGTAAAAGGATCCCTAAAAATTTTATACCCTTCAAAATTACCCATTTAGGGTATTTTCATATGTGTCCTTTACTTTTTAAAGTTGCAAATAGACAATTCGTCTACGATGTATACATTTGTAATGTATCAATTGTATAGCATGCTCTTGGAACATATATAGCTTGACTTACCCTCTGAGGCTCTTTTAAAGTGGCAGTACATTCCTCATTGTCATCAGAGTTTTGCTATCATAAATTTTCTTGATTTTGATAGTAGAATACTGTAAAAAAAACATTCAATACCAAAGTGTAAAATTTTACATGAAGCATCATGGCTTATGTTCTGATTACCGATTCTAACTGTGGAGAAATTCACTTATTTATATAAATGTTTTGGTAAGTTAATTTTACTGTATTATTTTTTTATTCATTTGCAAGGGTTTCTTTTAAGTAATAAAGTTTATAAATTAATAATAATTTAAAAAAAAACATTTCCGTTACTGGGAACACACGCTTGATTTTTAAGAATCATTAAGAAAAGTCAAATCTGGGGTCATCTCTACATGGAAACTCAGCATCCCTGAAGAGCTTAGAAGGTGAAAGACAAGATCTCACTTCTACCTTCCAATAAATCTGGAAAAAAAAAGTAACTTGATCAACAAGTGAGATACTTAGTAGATTATATCAGTTTAAAAAGTCATTACTTTCACATAAAATAACTGTACTTTTGTTTGTTCATTTTCATATTACTTTATTAATACCTCTAAGTAATAGCAAAGTTGGCATTTTTTTCCTGATACCATGTATATTTTAATAATCAACTTGCCCTTAGTTCCCCAAGAAAAAGATGCAAGATTCCCTTCAGACCAAAGCAATAAATGCTCACTTAGGGAAAAACTTGCTCTGTTAGGTTTGCCGAATTTAGTCAATAAAATGACAGCATACTCACATACACTGGAATCAGATAAACATGTATTTTTAAATATAACTATATTATAAATACTTGCTTTTGCCAGCTTGCACCATTACAGGTTCCCTAGGTTCATTTCACTTGCACCTTGTGATTTCATAAGAAAGCATAGGATAAGTAAGAGAGAATGCCTTCTGCTTGCTCCTGGGCAATAATGCACAGATACATCCACATGCCGGCACGGCACTTTACTGCAATGCTCAGATCCCACTTGGCCACCAGGAACTGGAAGATGGCCTCTTACTCTGTAATATTTCATCTTTTAAGAACCAGTCCTGCATGGAAAGAGCATGGCTGAATGCTTCAATCACTTCAATGTTCAAACACGGCATTGTATTTTGTTAGCTCTGACCAAGATAGGGTGAAACTCTTCAAAGAGAATTGAAGGGAGAAAATGGCTACCAATGTCAGGTGAGAATTACTGAAAACAACATCAATTTCTCCACGGTCGTATCATTTGTATTTTATCTGATATGGAGGGCTGGAAGCAGTCCACAAATTGTTCTGATGAAATGGAAAATAGCTGGTGTGATTTAAGAGAGCATGAGAGATGAGCTTTGGGCTTCAGTGGAGAACCAAGTGACTCAGTCCCTTCAAAGGAGAAAAGGAATTTCTATGTTTCTGGTGTAAAAGTGAAAAATAAAGATGTTCTTTTTCTCGGACTGGTCCTGCCACATTGTTTGGAGGTATCTTTGAAAAGCAGATGATTTTCCAAAACTATTCCTTTTTCTGTGGGAATATTGTGTACGACAGTGATATCTGAGTGCCAGAAGCCAGAGAGTTTAAATATATAGCCACGGTTTAGAATAGAATATTTTATGTTTCATAAATCTTTATAGGCTATCGTTGCATGTCATATATTTCCACAAACATTCTTGTTACTTAAGGCAGCTTTCGTTATGAAAGATGTTAAGTATGCTGATGTGCCCAACCTGCTGACTTTTACAGTGAGCATTCTAAATGCCAGGAGCTTTAGAAGATGGACAATATCAGGAAAGAGTGTGTCTCACTCTGCTGTTACTCTGGGTTTTTTTTTTTTCTGGGGTCATCAACCTAAAACATGGAGTATGATGTTTTGCCTTTTTTTCTATTTTTGGCAGTATATTGTAATTATGAAATTTCTTCCCTCCTCTTCGTTTCTCCAAGCCCGCCTATATACATTCTTGCTCTTTTTCACATTTATGTCCTCCTTCTTAATTCCTTTTCATGCATGTATATGTATATGCCTGCTCAATCTATGTAATGTTAGAGTTTAACCATGTCACGGATATCAGCATAATCCCAATCTACATTCTAAACATTTGTTATTGTGCCCATTGAGACGTTTAGTCGTCAGTCTTCTTCAGGGAAACCACTCTTTGTGGCAGACAGCGACATTACAAAACAACTACATTTCTAAGTGAAGATAATTGGCATCTTTTAAAAACATACTTGTAATCCCAGCATTCTCTAGACTCACAAGTCAGAAGCAAAGCGATTGTGAGTTCAAGACCAACCTGGGTGCATAGTGTCATATGTGGGGATGCAGTGAGAGGTAGAGAGAGAATACATGTTCTCTGGCTGTTTAAGCAGGTAGCTCCTGTCCTTTTTGCCTTTGTTTGGTTGAGCAAATGTTAGAAATTCCTAAATCAACCTGTTATTCACAAGGAATGAAGAATAGGATTTTACTAAAGACAGTTTATGCCTTATTATTACACAATTAAGAATGAGGTATTCCTATGACAATCACAAAAATTCAAATTCTCAAAAACACTGTCAAAACGATGCAATTTCCTTTTTTTCATGAATAATCATAAACTCAATGAGAGAAGGAATTCTGACAGTCACCATGGAGCCCTGTTTTCTAGTCAAGAATTAACTGTCAGCCAAGCAGTTGAGGTATCAATTATATGAGAACAAAAGGGAAACTCAAATGGGACTTTGAGTTCTCAAATAGGACTTTGAGAAACAATGAAAGAACAAAACATGCGGTTGCATAAATGGGACAATACACAAGTAAATTTTTGATCAACTGTTACTGGAATAAATATTTGTTCACACAAAAAAATATAATCTCACATGAATAGCAAAATAGTGATAATAACACTGCATGGGTCCTAAGTAGGCATCAAACATGTGACTTAGGTTTTTGGGGGTTTGGGTTTTTGGTTTCGTTTTGTTTGTATTTTTTTGCTTGTTTTTTTTTTTTTAACTTACCGTGTAATTGGAGTTTTACATTTACTTAGAGCATGCTACAAAGACACATCTGTCCAGTAAAATGTTGAAATGCCTGAAGTAAAAAAAGAAAAACAAAACTCTTCCTTTTTACATAAGTACAATAAAATGCAAATATTAGAGCCACAAGGAATAGCGTGAAAAATAACAGTCAGAGTACAAATAACTTCCGGGAAAATCTACTTGCTGATTTGTGATTTAAAAATCATTTCTGCACTGCAAAAAAAATTCTCCCAAGGACATTCTTTTCACTTTCTTCTAAGTCAAATTTTTCTACAGTTGGGTCTTTGAAACTAAATCTCTAGACAGGCACTTTGAAAGCCTCATATAATTTCATTGAGAGCTTTAGACACAAACAAATCTCTGAAACAAGCAGGGATCTCTGTTTGAAAAGGAGCTTATGGAACAAAACATCACTCTGAAAGGAACTCAGATAAAAGTGGGTATCCAGGGTGAATTACGATACAGGACGTGACGTTTATATGTGTCACCATGTTCTATGGCTCTTAGAGAACTGTGATCTTGAATTAACCCTGAAGCAGTGAACAAAGTAATATTCTAAAAAACATTATTAGCTATTGCAAAAATATTTTTAAAAATATAGGTATATCAAGATAGTGAATTCTTTTTAACCAAAGTATTGAATAAAAAAGTGATTTTAGCTATCGGGCACACATATCCATGATATGTATGGATATATATCATGCATGACATGTATCCATGATAATAAATGTCATATATAAAAATTAAAATTGTGAATATGAAATAGATTCTGATAAAAGAGTATTAACATAGTTTAAGAGTAAAAATAAATAAGTGCCATTAGATTGCAACACCAGAATTTATTCAGAGAATAATGACAAGTTAGTTTTGAATATAAAAATCTATTGTAGGGCTCCCAAAGTTCATTTGTATACTATGGATAAATAATGAACCACTACCAGAGGCCCCATAAATGTTGAGCCACTACCAGAGGCCCCATAGGCAGCCCAGTCCTCCTAACTAACACCCACTTTTAGGGGTTCTGGGTCAGTCCTATGCTAGTTTCCCAGATATCAGACTGAGGTCCATGAGCTCCCCTTGTTCAGGTCAGCTTTTTTTTTTTTTTGTGGGTTTCTTGAGCTTGGTCTAGACCACTTTGCTCATCACTGTTCCCTCTCTGCAACTGGATTCCGGAAGTTCAGCTCAGTGTTTAGCTGTGGGTGTCTGATTCTGCTTCCATTAACTACTGGATGAAGGCTCTAATGGCATATAAGGAGGTCATCAATCTCATTATTGTGGAAGGGCATTTAAAGTAGCTTCTCCACTCATGCCTAGATTGTTAGTTGGGGTCATCCTTGTAGATCTTTGGATATTGCTAGTGCCAGATTCCTCTTTATACCTATAATTGTTCCCTCTGTTATGGTACCTCTTTTCTTGCTCTCCACTATTCTTTGCCTGACTCATTTTTTCTGCTCCCTCATGCCTTCGTCTCCCCTTCTCTTCCTTCTAAATCCCTCTCCACTACCCCCATGCTCCCAATTTGCTCTGGAGATCTTGTCCCTATCCTCTTCTGTGGGGTACCATGTAGGTCTCTTTTAGGGTCATCTTATTTTTCTAGCTTTTCTGGCAGTGTGGATTGTAGGCTGGTGATCTTTTGCTCTATGTCTAAAATCTATGAGTGAGTGCATTCTAGTTCCATCCATTTGCCTGCAAACTTCAAGATTCCATTGTTTTTGTTTTCACTAAGTAAAGAGCTACTCTCTCAGCCTAGACACATGGAGGAGGGCCTAGGCCCAGCTCCCAATGATATAACAGACTTTGAAGAACCCTCATGGAAGGCCTCACCCTCCCTTGGGAGCAGAAAGGGGATGGGATTGAGGTTGAGAGGGGGACAGTAGAGGAGGGGAGGGTGAGGGAACTTGGATTGACATGTACAACAAGCTTGTTGCAAATTTAAATTTAAAAGAAAATATTATTAAATAAAAAGTAAATAACTCAAAAATAAATGAAAAATATCTATTGCAGTCAAACTTGAACATTGGGAAAGTCTTAGATATAATACTTTCTTGAACTGGAGTCCCTTATTGAAATTATCAATGTTAAAGATGTTAAAAATCTTTCTTGGAAACCTGTGACCTATCCATAGCACATAACACAAATAATAGGATTCTCCACATGTGCCATAAGACACTGATTGTCTGAAAGACCCACTAAGGTCTGAATAATCCCTATAAATACACACAGAATATATTTTAGAATGGTGTGTTCACAATTAACTCACGTTCGTGAAAGGACATGAATAGCAATCCAACAAATAAAGCAACACGCAGCATAGTCCAAGACAGCTCATTCAGTGGCAAGGCTGACCCAACTCCCACCTTAAGTAACAAAGCTAGCATATACGATTTAATGTGTCCCACACCCCATGGAAGCACAAAACCATTTCATGAGACAGGACTTACCTAAGGTTTACAGTTGACCTCACAGGAGCTAAAGAAGTAAAGACCAGAATTCTCTTGGGGTAGATAAATCTTTTAAGGTACACTTTACTGTATGAAGTTGAACTGGTGTATCCTTGAAGCAGCCTGTATCTATAACCACTAGGAAAGCAGTATCTCCCCTATTCCTAAATTATACTGAGGAGACACATACTAAAAGAAAATTTAGTTGACTGTTTCAAATGGTACATATTCAAATGGCAAAAAAAAAAATATATTTGAATATACCACACTTGCAAAAATAGTGAGATGACTTTTGGGGAGAGAGAAAAATTAACTGATTACTAAATATGTTAGAGCTAGTGGTTAATACAGAAATACAATATATTCTTCTTGATCTCTTTCCTATGACTACTTGTACTTTTTTTTTGAAACTGAGACATACGAACTCATGGCCCAGGCTTTAAAGAAATCTACTTACATTTTTGTTGAATCTGCTTTGCTTCCTACACAGAAATAGTTACTGCCTAATAGGATGTATCAGGTGGCCATCATTTCACCTGCACCTCTAGGGGACAGCAGTTCCAACCAGGCTGAGCTAAGATGGAAGGTATCCCATGTGGGAAAATATATGCTTGCTACAACACTGTTAGGATATAACACAGTGCAGGCTGTTCCCTGATTCTGACCTCCTTCTTACACAGACTAGTTATCTGAACCTCTTACAATGGGTTCTCATTATGCCATGTTTTACAAAGAAACATTTCCTAGGATATTGGAACTTACCTAGACTTTGGATTCTTATTTCCTTATTATACTGAAAAAAATGCACTTGTATTTAGACTAATTTTGTTACAGAGTTTCATTGGCTTACTGGAATTGATTGCAAAGGAAACTTTCAAAAATGATGCACTAACCACTCAATCATGAAATGGCTTTAGGATGCTGGAAAATATGCTTAGAAAATTGAATTTCCTGAGTAATAGTTGGAATCTATTCTAAAAGAAACAGACTTTGGTTGCAAGTTTTTCACTCCAACCAATGCCAGAAGTTTCATACTTACAAAGCTTATTTTTAAAATACGCATTTGTGCAATTAATAAATTATTTATCTTTATATTAAGTTTATAATTAAATTTTGGAATATGATAGACAACTAGAAACTAAATTAAATTATAGATTTTCCTAGACTATTGTCAATAAGGTTTAAAATGACAGAAATCTCCATTATAAACATTTTTAAATAAAAATTAATCTCTTTTAACCTCATTTGTACAGTCTAATTCTATAAATTTTTGTGACTTTAAACTGTTTAAAAATTCTATGGTTTAATTCAGTTTGAAACTCTAAACTTTTAAAAATAGGAAAATATCCAAGCAATTAACCATATAAGCATAGAACATTAAGCATATAATTTGTCAGATTGTAATGATTTTTGAGCTTACTGTAACAAGCAAGTGACATAAAGATCACATCCAAAAACCAGATTTTATGCTCATGTAAACATACTTACTTTACAAAACAGATTTAAGTTCTAATGTCCAATCAGTTTCCATCATTTTTAAATAGATAAAGCCTTGTTCCAGATCCCAGTACAAGTCTCTTCAATGCCAAGGAATGAATAAAATAAAAATTAATGTAAATTTTGTTTAATATCCTTTTTTAAAATAATACAATGGAAAATTACCAGATAAAGTAAAAAATCTGAAAAAAGTTAGGTTTCTCTAATAATAAATAATATGATTAAAATATCATATCCACAGCAAAGTTGTGCCTGATTCTTTCTTCTGCTTATAATATGGTATGCTTACTAGTTAATTGTCACATTTTCCTCTCCCTCTCTGCAACTGGATTCTAGGAGTTCAGCTCAGTGTTTAGCTATGGGTGTCTGCTTCTGCTTCCAGTAACTACTGGGTGAAGGCTCTGGGATGGCATATAAGGTAGTCATCAATCTCATTATCTTGGAAGGGCATTAAAGGTAGCCTCTCCATTATTGCTTAGATTGTTAGTTAAGTTCATTCTTGTAGATTGTAGATTCCTGGGCATTTCCCTGGTGCCAGAGATCTCCGTAAATCTATAATGACTTCTATATTATGGTATCTCTTTTCTTTTTCTCCTCTATTCTTCCCCAGACTCATCTTCCTGCTCTGTCATGTTCTCCTCTTCTCCCCTTATTTTTCTCCTAATTTACTCAACCCTTACTCCATGCTCCCAATTTGCCAGGAAGACCTTGTCCATTTCCCCTTCTCCAGGGGACTATGTATGTCTCTCCTTATTGTTTCCTAGCTTTTCTGGCCATGTGAATTGCAGGCTGGTAAACCTTTGCTGTGTGTCTAAAATCCATATATGACTGAGCACATACCATGTTCCTCTTTTTGTGGCTGGGTTACCTCACTCAGGATGGTTTCTTTTATTTCCATTTATTTGCCTGTGAATTTTAGGATCCCATTGTGTTTTCCTGCTGAGTAGTACTCCATTGTGTAAATATACCACATTTTCTTCATCCATTCTTCAGTTGAGGTGCATCTAAGTTCTTTCCAGGTTCTGGCTATTACAAATAATGCTGATATGAACAAAGCTGAACAGATGTCCTTTTTGTATGAATGTGCATCTTTTGGGAATATGCCTAAGAGTGAAATTACTGGATCTTGAAGTACACTAATTCCCATTTTCCTGAGCAACCACCATATTGATTTCCAAAGTGTCTAAACGAGTTTGCACTCCCACCAGCAGTGGAGGAGTGTACCCTTTCCTCCATATCCTCTCCATCATAAATGTTTTGGTGTTTTTGATTTTAGCCATTCAGACAGGAGTAAGATGGTATCTCAGAATTGTTTTGATTTGCTTTTCCCTGATGGCTAAGGATGTTGAGTACTTTCTTATGTGTCTTTCAGCAATTTTAGATTCCACTATTGAGAATTCTCTATTTAATTTTGTACCCCATTTTTTAATTGGATTATTTTTTGATTATTTAATTGGATTATTTATTTGATGTTTTGAAACTAACTTCTTGAGTTCTTTGTATATTTTAGATATCTTCCCTCTGTCAGATGTGGGGTTGATGAATATCTTTCCCATTCTCTGGGCTGCCATTTTGTCTTTTTGACTGTGTCTGAACTCCTGGGATCCAGTTACAGAAAGGGAGGAATGATGAGCAATGGTGTCAATACCAGGCTGGAGAAACCCACAGAATCAGCTGACCTGAACAAACGGGAGCTCATGCACCCCAGTCAGATATCTGGGAAGCCAGCATAGGACTGACCCAGACTCCTTGATAAGGGTGTTAGTTGGGAAGACTGGGCAGTATATGGGGCCTCTAGTAATGGATCAGTATTTATCCATAATATATGAATGGTCTTTGGGAGCCCATCCCACACAGAGGGATACTTTCTCAGCCTAGACACACTTAGCCATGAAAGACGTAGAAGACTCCATGGAAGGCTTCACCCTCCCTAGGGAACAGAAAGGGGATGGGCTGGGGTTTGGTTGGGGTGATAGGGGAGGATGGGAGGGCGAGAGAACTGGGATTTTCATGTAAAATAACCTTGCTTTAAATTTAAATTAAAAAAAAGAATTTGAGAGAGCCTTTATAAGAGGAAACACAGGAGGAGCTGGGATGGAAAGGGTGTGATTGAAATGATTGAAGGGCTTTCTCACAACAAAGTAAAAATTCTAAATTAAAACAGTAGAGACTTTCTACTATCTTTCAAAATATCTACATGCATATATTCCCTATTATATTGTAATGTGGCAGAGTTAGGTTGTAGTCTCATGGGAAATAAGCATAAGGTGTAGGTAGGGTCAGTTATAGAGCTTAGTAACCACAGGTCCTTACTACAGAGCAAGGTGAGCTGAATTCCATGCCTAGGAAGAGCATGATGGAAGGAGAGAACCAACCTTCACAAGCTATGCTCTGACCTCCCAATGAGCATACATGATCCTCCCCTGCCTCCCAAATCACACACACACACACACACACACACACACACACACACACACACACACACACACCTGGAGTTCTTCAATTCAGATCCATTTGCTTTATTGGTAATATTATATTAAAACAAAGTTCCAGGGAACCTAGCTAGAAAAAGTAGTTCATATCTAACTTTTCTACTACAATCCATTGCATGAAAAAATTGGTGACTTTCAACTTTCTTTTCTTCATAAATTCTGCCTTTTTCCATTCACACAAAATACAGAAAAAGCTATCACCTAACAAAATGGACTTTTAAAATAATTTAACTCTTGAGTAGATTTATTTTATTTTTAATTAAAATATTGCTACATCATGTCTTCACTCCCATTTCTCTTTCTACACCCTCTCATGTACCCCCAAACCTCCTAAAACTCATAGACTCTTATACTTTATGTATTAATGTTTATACACACACATACACACAAATGAATAAGTACAACTCATTGAATGTATTTAGTGTTGCTTATATATGGTTTAAGGCTGACCACTTGGTATTTGGTAACAACTTGAGGACTATACTCTGGGAAAGACTAATTGTCTCTCCCCAGGCATATGTGAAATGCCTCTAGCACTTTGTTTAGGGTTGGTGCCTTGTGAGTTTTGCACTTTCTTTGTTGGCATGTTAATTGGCTTTATCATTGTTCAGGTCTTGTTTCAGCAACAATAATGTTGAGATTTCATGAGTGCCACTTCCCTAGAAATTTTAATTGTCTTTGTCCTCTGTGTCAAGTACATCAGCAAAATGTACACATGTACAATAAAAAACAATGGTGTGCTCATGCTTAAACAATGATGAAGATATGTAATGCAGAAAATGTAGACTTACAACAAGCATTCCAGATTTGGATTTTATCTCTTCCTGTTCCAAAATAAGCAATAAAGTCCAGAGAGGTAAAGTGATAGCCACTGTGGCCTGACTAAAATATTGATTCTAGTCTTTAAGAGCTTGAGGAAGTAATGTAACAGGACTCAGCACTATTTACTATTTGAAGGACATAAAATGTTTCCAAAATACTAGTACAATAGAGAAATGTTTAAAAGGTTTGATCTGTTAAGTTTAGAATAGATACAAGTATAATTTTGTGAGTCATATGACCTTTTATAAGAAATAATACACACACACATACACACACACACACACACACACACACACACACACACACACACACACACACAACAAGATCCATAGAATATTCCATGCTTGGAGTTCCAGTTTAGGACCTATAAAAGCTGAGGTATAATGTCAGCCATAGTAGTAATTACCAGTGGGACTGGTAATAATAGAACATGGGAGTTCTGGCAGCATTGCTATTTGCAGGACCAGTCAAGTTTACATAAAAAGATCCAGCCTCAAAACAACAACAAAACTACTGAAGTAAACCCAGACTTTCTGACTGTATCACGAAGGATATTTTCAATTTCCTCCACAATGCATGATGGCTTCTTCCAATTGATATATGCAGTGGTCTAATAGATAATTGGTCTATAGAAACCAATGGCAATCTTATCTTAAAAACATAAAAACTATTGCTTGGGGGAGCATATTGTTGTCACATTTTATATGACATTATTTCCTATGCTGAGGATTGAATCCCCATCAGAATCTTATTTGAATTTTAAGTAGCATCACAGAAGAGTTTACTGTAGAAAACAAAATTCTGGAACTCATCCACGCTTAGAGCATTGTCCTTTTTCTCCCCCTTGCTTCTCTTAGTTTGCAATTATGGAAGCCTGTTTAAAGTGGCTTGAAAAACTTTTAGTTGAGTTCCCATATATTAGCAAGTGCTTGAGAGATCCTCTAAGTGTTATCATGGGTGAAGATAACCACAGACTCGTCATATGCCAATTAGCCTCCTGCCTAAACTGACACTTGTGCATACTTTTTCCAATGTTTGCAAATAACACTGCATCTCTCTCATCTACATTGTCTTTCCTGTATATGAAAAGTCAGTGTTTCCCAACAACTTTTTCAGGTCCTAATTAAACTGGGTGTCTGAAACACATTTCTAGAAATCTTACAAATTGTATTAACTCAATCAGGAATGTTGTATTTGCCTTGCTGTCCCAGATAATACCAGTATTTTATATGAAATTGCATTCTTAGTAAAGTCTACTGTGCTAGAGACCAGGAAACAGCACATGTGCTACATGCTTGCCCAAGAACAAGCTGTCCCCTGACAATAAGCAAGTTTCTGCTTTGTATGTTCCGTGTTGTCATTACTGCGATCCCTTTAAAAATAACCTGTGTTTCCAATACTGACTGACAAAGGTTTAGATGATTATAATATAAATCTGGGCAATTTTCTGCAGTAATAAATTTTATAAATTATCCTGTATTATCAAACTTCACTTACTGTTAAAACGAATGTCCACACATCTGTGAGTTTTACACATTGCATCAGAAATTTAATATCTGCAATCAGTTTCACAATTGATATATTCCATCTTATAAATAACTAAACATAGTTAATAATTTATAATTTGGGGGCTTTAGAACTCCTTATAGAAACCTGTACTAAGGAGTAGAAGCGTAAACAGAAAATTGTCTTTTTCTGTATTTCCTTTCCATGAAGCAACGTAACAATATTTTAAACAATTATAGATTTTGTACATCAATGAATTTAAACTCAGTTATTTCAAACAAAGACATTAACTCCTTTAGCAGACCGATAGGCTGGATGTTTTATCCCATATTTAACTGTAAAATTTTGACAGAATCCAGTTGTATATGTTAGTAAATGTAAGCCAATGAAAGCATATACTCTTTGCTACTGTTGTTTCAAGTGACAACTTACTACAAGATTTTTTTTTATGTGCTATATTCTGAACAAGTGAGATTTTGCTAAGAGAGCTGGCCACTATTCAATAACACATCTGAATCCATAGAGTTCCTCCATGGTCAGTACAGGCCAGCTCCTTCCTGAAAAATTTTTAAAAATCTATTAAGTGATTACAAATTAGATATGCAAGAGTGGTAGGTTCTAGACATAGCATTGTTCTGTATTATGTTCAGCAACTATTTATCCAAAAATAATTTATGAAGATATTTTCTCTCTCAAATTACACAGTTATTGCCCCACCAGATGGGTACAGCACTTTATATTTGCCATCCAGGGCAAAAGATCTTCTATGAGAACCAGAAAAATGACAATTAAATATTCTTTGTTGTTTCTTTTTGAAATCTATCATTTGAGAGGGGGCGTAGAAAGCCCTGAGTGAGTTACGCTCTGAGTGGACGTATATTTTGACATGGGCATGGCCATGACAAGAATTGCCAAGACCTAATGCAATGGGAAAATTGGCTAAGCTAATATCAGACAGGTTCAAGAGGCTGCACTCTCTCCTTGTAAGTAAGAGTGTGAGATTATGAGTATTAATGGAAGATTTGTCAGTGCAGGCCAAGACCACAGCTTCATGCTGTAGAATCTTTAGAGCCTGAATTGAATCACCTACAGACACCTCTTACAGAGGCTAGCTAACTCATCCTCCCTGTGTTGTACATAAAAACCATGCTAAAGTAGTTGAAGTGCTAAACTGGTACCTGGCAGAGAACCTTACTCAATCTCAGCTTCACCATATGTATATCTGTGTTAACTTCATCAGAATGTGTGGGTTGCAGTATTTTCTATTATTATTGTGTTTGAGTTTTTAGATGCTTGTGGAGCCCTGAAGAAGAACTTAGAGTTACAGATGGTTATTAGCCGTCATGTAGGTTCTGGGACTCAAAGTTAGATCCTGGAGAATCCCCCAGTGTTTGTAACTGATGATCCATCTCTCCAGCCTCTGCTGTTTCTATTAATCGTCACCATATTGCCTAATGTTTTACAGGAGAATACAAACACACATGTGTATCTATAAATACCCATGCATTTGTATGTACCTGTACTTATGCATCCCACACAATAACTAATAAGGAAATGTTATTCTTGAAAATAAAATTGTTCCAGACAGTGGTGACACATGCCTTTAACCACAGTACTTGGGAGGCAGAGGCAGGCAGATCTCTGTGAGTTTCAGGCTAGCCTGGTCTACATCTTGAGTTCCAGGACAACCAGAGCTACACAGAGAAACCCTGTCTCAAAATATCCAAATAAATACATAAATAAATTGCCATTTTTAAGTTTCTATTATATACTACAAATAAGAAAGTGAACAAATGCACAGAGAGAAAGGACTGTATAATCATGTTCTTTGCTCTTCCTTATTAGGTTTTTCAAGGCAATTTTGACAATGACACTCACAGGAAGAATGTCATCGACCCTCCCATTTATGCACGACACATAAGGATCCTTCCTTGGTCTTGGTATGGAAGAATCACTCTGCGGTCAGAGCTGCTGGGCTGCACAGAGGAGGAATGAAGGGACTCCACGCCCCACAATTCTTTTCTTTATTTCCCTGCAAGTATCTCCATGCAATGAACTGTGCAAACTCTGATGGAAATGGAATGGGTTTTCATTTTCTCATGAAAAAGTGTTGAAATGTATAGTGGGCTACTATCTTTTAAGGAGTTCTAAGCCTGCCTTTTCAATAACTTAATTTTGTTTTTATTACACAACTCTCTTAAATAACATCACACTATCTGTGAATTATTGTCCTTGCTTTCTGAATTATATACATTGGTTGAAGTATAGTAGGCAAACCAAGTTTCTCTTTTACAGCAAAAGTAAAGAACCTCACTTTCATCAGATGAAAGAGTTAAGATAGATATTATGGTTACTATTCAACTAACACTTATACGTTTTAGCAATAAGGTCTTTTCTGTAATGAATTGGATTATCTTAAATGTTTTCCTGTGCCTAACACTGTTAGTGTTTATTACAGAGATTTGGAGACCAATACATGATACACAGTTTCAATCGATATGACAAGTCTATTTTTATTTTCTTTACTACCATTAAAAACTAAATTCTTTATGTTCAAGTTTATATTATTTATATGTGACATAGACTATTATTTTTTCTCATTGAATTTTCACCCTTTATTTATCTGAAAGTATTATGCTTATTTACATTCATGAAACATCTACAAATATACATTGTTCTATGTTTAATATTAATACATTGAACCTGAATTTTTATTCTTGAAGAAAATTCTATCTCATTTCCAAAGGCTTTCTTCTTTGAGAATCTCTTATCATTTCATGAAAAAGAACTGCAAAAATATCGCAGCTGTGGAATGTAAATCTTCGTTTCTTTGAAATAATAGAATCGGTCTCTGTGTATTTAAAATATTAGCAAATGTATGTGAGCATAGTGCTGCACAGCTTGGCCAAGTGTACTGAACATTGCAATTCCACATTTCCTGTGAAATGAAAACTTCAATGCTATTTGAAGCCAGGTGTGGTTTCTTAAGAAAGCACATTGCCTAATTATTTGTGAGAAGCAATGTATTTACTAATGACAAAGTCATAAACTATTTTGAAGATGAAAATTGATTTCTATTTCTTTTGCTTCAAATGTCCTAGAAAAATAAGCAATTATCATAATAATTTGTTACTGATAATGGCAGAATCATTGACATATATCTCAAATTAAATCTCATGCTGCCTTCATAAATGTCCTCCAGACCTAATTTATAAGCTTTACAAGTATTTATTTTATAAGGCCTAGACACAAAATTATTGGAGTTCTAAATTGAAGGTCCAGGAATAGAAAGGGTAGTATGTATATGAACTGCTAAAGCCCTGAAAACGCCGCTATATTTTATTTTATTTTTATTTTAATATGTGTGCTGAATAAGGAAAGCCACTATTATTATGTCCTGTCTGTCCATGTGTTTACAGCATTTCTAAATGATGTAATTATGGAGTGGTCATCAGTCATTGTGAAGAACAGAAAGAGAAAGTCAACCCAATTGCCATTTTAAATGACAGCAAATTCATTGCTCTACGATGGGCATCTAGCCAAGTGTTTGCCCCATGCCATATTCTCATTGCTCTAGGTCTGTTAAAAACTTGATTTTCAGTATATAATATGCTGCATAATTTCAAACACTTTCCCAAAACAAAAGTGCTTGATACTATTGTCCTAGATAATATTTTAAAGTTATAAAACAGAAGGTTTAAAATAGTATTTTAAATTAAAAGAGCAATTACATAGAATTACTTTGGTCCTAAAAGTACAGCACTTACTGACAAGCCCATGACCTTTTTTCCGTAAGGGATAATGGTTTTTCTTTGCATATTCTTCAATATTAAATTCTAAAAATTATAAATATTTTGTGTTGAAATACTTTTTCAAAACTTGTCTTGCTCCATGTGATATTTTGAAATTTGTTCTATTGATACCTGCTTAAAATTTATTTTCTAAAGGAGTTGGTACTAGTAGTATTTGTTACTGTTTAGAAAGTCAATGGAAGATTTCCCTTGCTTGTGCACAGTCTCCAGTAGATATGCATTTGTCAACAAAGGATGCTTACACAGAAAATAGTGACAAGTACTGTGAAGAAGCTTTCATGTCAGTTGTATTCAAGGTGTTATTTAATTTACAAGTATATTTTTATCACTACAGATGAATTACCTACTCTTTGCTATGCTATATAATTCTTATGAGCTAATTTTATAATTTAGTAAATTATGAATTAACTTTTAACATATTCATTTCATGTATATACCATTGTAATCATCTATGATAGACACTGATTCCTACTTTAGAGTTGACTTTCTCTTTGTGAATGAATGTCTTCATAAAGATAGGTATAAATTTTGAAGACCAGGTATTCATGACTGTATCTTTGCTAGTAAACAAATTTTGAAATATAACATGGAATGCTGGCATATAGTGTGTCTGTTAGAACAGAAATAACTAAGATACACATACTTTTGCAAACTTTCAAGCTGTGTAATATTTCAATGTTGTTTTTTTCTTTGTAGATATACCTAAATCATGTAGGATGTTGTAAAGTCAGTGTGACCCTGTCTAGTTGTCAAACTTAAAATAAACTTTTGAAAACCTATGACTTTTGAAGTGTTTGCAATTTAATATGTTTCTAAGAATACACAAACCTGTGGATGAACACTAACTTTGACCACATGCTGAGTTTAATTTTTATTTATACATATCATCGAAATAGGCAAATCAAAAGATAGAGACTATAATTGTTTTCAAATATAAGATGGCAAAAACATTTTATCAGAGATTATTAAATATGTAAATTTCTCTATAATTTTAAGCATATAATTGTAAACTATTAACAATCCAGTCATTTTCTCCTCATGTGTACTTAAGTAGTACAGTACAAGACTAGCAAATCTATTGTTGTTCATATGATATTTCTACTGCTACTATTATTCTTTCAGTTAATGATGTTCAGTAGTATATTAAAGGAAGCCTGCCTGTTGGTAGTAAGCAATAACATGACACTAATAATGTACATTTACCTCTAACTCCAGTTATTGCTTAATAGATGTCTGAACACATGGCTTTGTTATACTCTCTTTCTGTATTTCTAAAATCCACCAATAAAATAAGCATGTGCAATTCCTACACTTTAATAATTTATAAGATTAAAAAATAGAGTCAAATTTAAGATAGTAAAAGTTGTTTGCTTCCAATATCTGTGGGTCTCTGGTAGAGAAAATTTCATGATTCTGTGTTCTTACATGCTCCTATTTAATTAATTTTAATATGAATGGTTTAGTGGGCTTCCATTTTTTGACTATTTTTGCATATACGAACATACATAAATATACTTTTATTGAGTAAAAACAATTATGAAAACATTCTCAATAAGCTTAATAGTGAATTATGAAATAAACTACATGGGATTATGATTTTGATTATGATAGCAGATTACTGAGAGGAATGTCTCCAGCCAGGAGACTTTCAGAGTGCAGCTGCTTCAAGACGGGTAAGTGAAAGAAACACTTTGAATTCTAGGGAAAAAAGCCTCCTGAGGAGGAAACTGTTCAGGGAATCTGAGGAATAATAACATGAATCTGTACAACCTGAAAAACAGTATCTACAATTTCAGCTTTGAGTTTGTTTTGAATGTATAACTCTCAATAAAGATTTTTTTTTAAATTCAAGTAAAAAAGTAAAAATGTTATCGTACAGAATTCAATGCTTTTCTCTTTTACCAATATTAGTTTTGACAAGATTAATGATCGAAGCAACTTATTGCTTATTTGTGAAAAAACTGCTCTGAGATGCAAAAGGGCCATTTGACTGAAAGGAAAGAGAAAGATTAAAGCACTTTGCCAGTGGAAAATGTCTCAACTACTCTAAAACAAAATGCACTGCCACATTTGTCTCTACAGAGTCCAGAATGCCTAGAGTAAGTAGCAATTTCTCTATTGATTTGAAGGAGAAAATAAGATGTTTTTGATTCTCTCTTAGTAACCACCTATAATTCATACTGGGCATTTCAGCACTGCTGCCAAGGAAAGTGTTTTCCACAGTAAGCAAGTCGCACTTACTCAAAGAGCTATTTCTATTAGTTGAATTTGGTAGTAGGAAAAAGGGAATGCTTCTGGAAAAGGCACCTCATTTATTTTTTTCAGAACATGCAGAAGTTGACTGAATCATTTAATAATACTATTTTTATGGAACAATAGTCTAGTCACATCCACAAATAGTCTGGGTATCTCACCATTAAGCATGGCATATGGTGATTGCCTCTGATACAATTTACTTTAATGTTCTTAAAGGTGTGAGTCATATTCTTCCATAGTTATATAAAACTCCATCACACCCTTCATCTGCCTACACGTCAGTATGTTAGTAGCAATGATGGATTTCAAGGTAAGCTTAACCCACTGCTATCTGCATGGGAGCAGCATCAGGGAGACCAGTGGTACTTTCAAACAATGTGTTCCCTATGGCTAGAGAGGAAATGCATTGTGCCCATCACATAAGCACAGTGGCTGAGAATCTACAGGAAGATGAGTGGAGTAGATTGTGTGCATCTGATAAAAATATTTAAGTGAAAGTTACACTGACAGATTTACCCCAGATTTATGCATCTCATAATTGTCCATTCTTTTTTTATTTAGGAAGGGTTAAAAGGACAAACCAAATAAAATTTAAAAGCATTTCTTTTCAGCAAGAAAGGTTTATAGACAAGTGGATCTGACCAACTAAATTGCCACTGTGCTTTTAGAAGCCAAAGAGTTTTCTGCCAAGTCCCGAGGAGAGTAGTTATGAAACTAAATAAAACAATTAAAGGTAGCAAACCAGCAATAAATATGCTTTGCGCTTTGGAGGATTTTAAACTTAGATATGTTAAATAAAATTTTTGACATTAACATTAGAAACATCCCCCAAAGAACCCCATTAAATAGCATGAATATGCTGCTCTGAGGTTTTGAATATGGGAACTGGGACTCCAAGTACAGTATATTGATAACAGTCAAATAATAATTCAAAGTGTTAATACAAACAAATGAGTGAGCTGAATATATATATATATATATATATATATATATATATATATATATAATTTTCCAGGGCACAAAAGAAATGGAGTGATAGGAAAAGTGAGGACTATTTATAAGAATTGTTATCAATTATAGTCTTGACTGTGTATGTGTTCTTGACACAATAGATCACAATATTTTTCTAACTCTGAGACACAACCATAGACATTCAAAACTATTTCTACATTATCACTGAACTGCATTGTACACAGTGGGTGTCTGCTGGCATCAGGGTTTTGAATGCTTAGGATCCAGCAGGAGTTTCCAGCTGAATTAGATGGATCCTGTCAACAAGAAGTTTCTAGTGGCTTGAGCTGGAGAAAGATTTGGTGCTAGAAGCCTGAGAGGATTTTTAACAGGAAAATAAACAATAATACACAGAGAGTATTATGAATTTCTTTATCTGGAGGGCAAAAGAACTCTGTTGGGATATGGACTTTGTCCTTGATATATTTCCTGCTGGATTTGGTTGGGAAGAAAACATCTGAGTATCACATGTGACTTGAAGGTAGGTTTCTATGACATGGGTCAAGGCTAATAGTAGTAGACCTCTCACTTGAGTTGAAATATAATACAGAGAGTGGTTTGCTGCTTGCCTTAATAGGGTTTAAAGAATTCCTAAACAGACTTTATACAGTTACCTGTAGTTTAAAAATTCATAATAATAGACCCTCTCACACCCTCATTCTGTTTCCATGTGTTTTAGAAACTCAATCTATTAAATGTGTGTGCTGCTTCTCAAATTTAATATCACATGCCTACACCTCTGAATTATTGCATTATGCTATAATTCAGGTCCTGTGAGAGTGAAGTTTATTTAGACTTTGTCTGGGTTTACCAAGAAAGGCTAATATACATTGTAAATAAGATGATTTTTTATCAGTTGGATTATTCTTCAGGAAAACATTAAGAGTATTCAAATGATGTTTTATTGGTGGTGGTGTTAATTATTAATTCAGAAAAGCAGGAGAACTCATCTTGTGCCAGCCAGTACATGATAATTTGAAAGTATAGGGACAGAGTATCTGATTATAGGCTCCAGTTTATAGAATAGAGCTAGAAAGAGCAAATAAAGGAAATAATTTTGCTAAATCTATGACAGTAACAAAATGCCCACACAAAGAAAAAGTGTAGGAAGCTTGCTTCACTGGATGTAACAGAGTAGAGAGAAGGCACACTGAAGGAGATAACAGTTGGGGAAATCACACTTCATTATATGTGACATGTATTCCATATACAACTCAGGCAAAGTCTAAGAACAATGGATTACTATCTCCTCTTTATAAGAGAAGAAATGGAATTTAAAGAGACTAGATTTAGACTAAATTGTAAGACTTTGATTTCTACCTAGATCTTAAGGCCACCATGTGACAGGTCAATATGCCTGTTCCTGTTTTAACTCAACGTGCATTGAAAAAGTGCTTCAGTGCATACTAGAATGGATATAATAGCCAGGACATATCTCCAGCTAAGCAGTTATGAATTATTTATTTTATGATATCTCTTATGTTACTACTTAATTTAATATATCTTCAATACCTAATAAAGTAAAAAACTGATGGCTGATTATACTTTAATTCAAAAATGCCTGACCAATAGGCAAACTATTGAGATATTCTGATACCATATTTTTAAATAGTAAGCAACAAGCCCAATACATCACAGCAAAAATTAAATGCATGATCTCTATGCAGAAAGAATGAAATACTGAGTTCACCAGTAAGAAATGTTAACACCAACAATCTAAAGCTCAATATAGTTATACTTATGGTGTTTTAATTTCTGGGAGCCAAAAGCATCTAATACAAATTATATTTTACATTTTTAATTTGATCTTTCCCTGAGTATTAACATGCTGTGATTCTTTCTTGCAATGAGGGTCATAATGGTGAACTACAGTCCAAGCCATGCAACCATGAGGGTAAATAAGTCATGCTCCCTAGTGTTCAGTAATTTCCGGTGTTCTCTGAAAACAGTCAACAAATTACATGAGGTAGTCACATTTTATTGCGAAATGGAATATGGAGAAGGTACTGCCTCATTGTAAGCTGATATAATGCTATGAGCATTTTGGGGTAGACCAGGCTAAATTCTGATGTTGAGTGGATTAAGTATGTTAATCACAATTTTTAGCATGATGTTTTCATTTACAATAGGCTTTTTTGTCACACATCCCCATCCTTGATTGAGGAACATATATTTTTGACTGTGTTCAAGTATAACACTGAAAACTGTCACACATGCCTTTAATTCTAGCACTCAGAAGGCAGAGGCATGAACATATCTGTGAATTCATGACAAGCATATTCTTCATAGTGAGTTTCGGGGCAGCCAGAGCTATGTGGAGAAACTCATCAAAAACAAGATAGAAAGAAGGAAGGAAGGAAGGAAGGAAGGAAGAAAGGAAGAAAGAAAGAAATAAAAAGAAAAAGAAAAAAGAAAGAAAGAAGAAATCACTAAAAATAATATTTTGTGGACTGATAGGAATAAAAAATTCAAATCTACTCTATCACCACTTCTTGCTCCCCCAATTTATATTAATATAATATTGAGTAGAAGAACAAGTGCATATCAAATAATATGTTAAAAATAAATATGGTGTTCAGTTCTCAAGAGAAGACTGTTTCTCCCACTCTCAGCTTTCCTTGGTGGCCTCCAGTTCTCTGTTTAAAGTTGAGAACTTGTGGGCTTTCCTCCATCTATTTTTGCCATGTCTATTGCTATCATTGTTCGGCTCGTGTTTAGGCAGTCATGTTGGTGAGACATTATGGATGTAGCTTCTAACATTAGTGGGAGACAGAATCTCAAAGAAAACTCTCTGATCCTCTGGTTCTTGTAACCTTCTTGCCCCTCATCCACAATGCTCCCTGAACCTTAGGTGTTTTTTAAATGCATCCATGGGGACTGAACCCTACAACTCTGTATTTTGATTGGTTGTGATTTCTGTAATAATCTCTATCTGTTGCATCCTGAAGTATCCTTGATAAGGTATGAGGACTATCATCTATGAGTGTAAGGATAAATGTTTAGGATGTAGTTAAAGAGTATGGTAGTTTAATAAATTGGTGGTTGTAAGTTCTCCAAGATCCATGGATTTACTATACCCAAGGATTTGGCTAGAATTCCAATACCAGGCATGGTTTTCCTCTTGTTTAACAGGTCTTAATTCCAATGAAAGAGTTTTGGTTACCACCATGGTGTTTGCATCATTAAGGTCATTGTGACATTCTGATTTTCCAATACAAATGGTCACCCCTAAAAACACACATGCAAGTAACATTATACATTCTTAATTGGTTATATTTATAAATATGTATGTATATAATGTATGCATGTGGCAACAATAATAAAATAGGACAAGCATTTGAATGACAGCAGGGAAGGATGTATAGGAAAGTTTGAAAGAAGGAGATAAAAAGATGTATTTATGTTAATCTAAACAAATAAGAACAAAACCATAGATAATGGCTTAGAGAGTTAATTAATTCAGTAAGGTGTTTGTCAAAGTATGAGAACCTGAGTTCCATATTCCCAAAACCCAAGGAAAGAGTCTTGTGACCTTTGAGGAAGGTTTTTTTAAAAAGCAGATCCATAAAGTTTACTAGTTATGTAGCATAGTCGACTGTTGTGGAGTATTAGCTGCAGATGTGTTGTAGTTCTTTATGCTGTGGATCTCAATGATGGATGGAAGGGATTGACTACTTCAAGTTGCTGTCTGACCTTCACAGGCACACTGTGGTACATATACATACATATATAATATAAATAAGTAAATTTAATAAAAACTTAAATGGATTAACAAAAAATATCTTTTTAATGCCACTTATGAAATATGATTATTTTCTCTCCAAAGAAGTTTGATTGGGTATTTTAATCAACAATTTTCTAAAATTCAAATTAAAATATATATACCATTGAGTTATAGTTTAGGGTGTATATTGCACATTATGATAAATTAATATATTGAAATGAAGTGTCATGTTTAGATAACCTGATAGGAGCTTCCAGAAGTGGACTGATATAATAAAGAGGTAAACACTAAAATAGTAGATGATGCATCACCTATGCTACATACTAGTCTGAATAGTATGCTACATACTATTCTACCCTTTAATCATATCAGAGGAAAGCAATAGTTTTCTTATTCAGATCATATTTCTCCAGAATATCCCTTGGCATTTTAAAATTTATAGAACACTGTCTAAATAAAAATGAAATTGGCCTCTATCATAATTTGAGCCCTGAAATAATAACTGTGACTGAACTGAAATTTACCTTAGTGTCAGGAACATTTATTTAGAAGCGATACAGTCCAATGAAGTGATTTCAGTGTTATGAGGTAACTTTTAATAAAAAGCAATGATCCATTTGGGAACTCTATTCTTAACCTTACTATCTATTTTGTTGCAAAAGAGTTATTTAAAGGTTCAAACATCATGACATTATTCAAACACCGAAGGTACATAAACTTTAAATCATTCATTCTGTTTGATGTTGTGTATTTTATATAAATGTTTTACCTAGCTCTCTAGTCTGTCCTGAAAGAGTACATTAAGCATCCAAACATCCTACAAGATCCTCCAACATCCTATGGCAATGGAATACTTCTCCCACTTTGTAAGTAGGCATTGTTGTTATGGTACACCCAAGGTGGCCAGTTGTGGAAAGATTAGTATTATAACTATCATCAGGTAATCAATTCAGGTTCGTTTCATTGTTTCCCTCCAAAACTAAAATCTTAAGGCTGTAGAGAAAACAGCCTTCCTGTGACCAAATCATGTCTAATCTCCTTATTTTTTTCCTCTAGAAAATTATATATGCATGCATGTAATTTTATATGCATATATGTATATGCATATACATATATACATTGCATCTATGTAGATATGTATAGACATTCATGCACACCTATATTCACATAAACCATGTATTAAGACTAACCAAAAACTATAAGTCTCTGCATTTGCTGTGTTCTTAATTTAACAATCATGGTTTGAAAGGAAGACTAACATGTCTTATCCCTCCTAGTGTCCTTCTTATGCTATCAAAGTGCAAGCAAAAATAAACAGCATTTAAACAAAGAGATAGATGAAGGCTGAGAAAAGAGATGCAGAGTGGAGAAGATAAGGGACAAATGAAAAAGAACAGGTGAGGAAATGGGAGGTAAGGAAGAAAAGGAGAGAAAAAAGATGAAGAAAGGAAAAGGGAATGCAAGGGGAGCTCCATACAGCAATGGGTCTGGAAAAACCTACTGTACATAGAATCCCTTAAGCCTAGGTGGTTCCAGGAGGCCATAACTTCCAAGGCATAATGTTACTAGGAATGTTCATTGTCGCTACATCTTTTTATCATCCCCAGCACTAGAGTTGTGCCAACTGTAAGTAGTTAGTTTGAGTCATCATTAAAAAGTCTGCCAGTCGCTCAGCCAAGTGAAAGATTGTCACTTTGCCTAATGGAACAGATTGCTAGAAACTGAAAGACTGTAGTGCCCTGACACTCCAGTAGAGTAGATTCTCTCCCAGCTGAGGAAGAAAGGTATTAGACTTCACACTTTGTTCATGGCTCTTCATTCATTCTTATTCTCTCAAGGAAAGGTGGTTTATTATGGAATAATTGTGATCTGGATATTTTGGAACTAGAAAAATTACATTTGAAAGTCTAATTTCCTTGTTTTTGGGATAGAAAATACAGATGGTAGTTGTGTATGCAAAACTGCACTTGGTACTCCTTCCAAGTCCTCTTGGAGGATTGCTTGAGATTATAATATGGCAGCACAGTAGCCAAGTAGTCGGGCCCACTCTGAACACCTTTCTGGCTTTAAAGAAAAGGTTCATTTATTTTCCTTCTTCTTTTATGGCATTCTTCAATTCTGCCATCACACTGAAATCTTTTCTGTCTTAAACTTCAGTATTGTGAGTGCTTTTAGAATCTGCTGTCAGTAAACCTGTACTGGAGCCAATCAAAGTATCTTCCATTTATTTTTAAAGTGTGTTATAGATCAGCTGACCACTCCCTGGCATTGACCTCACCTGTGCAGTTACTGTCCCATGCCAATGTTTCTCTGTTTCATGTTTCCAGCTGGATTCTTGACATCTGTCACTGGAGATAACTAGAATGCTTGTCTCCCCTTCTAGTCACAGAGTGTGGGACCACTCCTTTATGCTGCTTTTGATTTAGTTTTCTTGGTTAGTTTGGGTTTTTGGTCTTTTTGTTTGTTCATATTATTTGTGTTTGTTTTGTTTTGTTTGAGACAGGGTCTCTATGTGTAGTCCAGGTTGGCATTGAACCCACAAACATTGTGTTTTTTCTTCCTGAATTCTGGGATTGAAAGTTTGTACCACCTTGTTATGTTTACCTTGTCTCCATTGAACCTTTGACCATATCTTTATTTCTATGACAGTGGTTCCTTTTCTACCCAGAGAATTACAGGATGAGGAAGTATGTCTTATTGTCTTTACATTTATTGAGCACCTGAGTTTCCAAGGGCCCTCCCCACTCCCCTACCCCCTGCCACTCCACCCCCACCACAGTCCACTATCACACCCTTGCTTTCTTTGTTCACCTCCTTTCCTGATACCACAGGGATACTTATTCAAGGAGCTCCCTCTGTTGGCCTGACTCATGAAGACTAATCTGCACCGGAAAATTTGCATCAAGTTCAAACTGATGAGAGGGAATAGTGGTTGGGATGTGTAAAAATAAATACATAAAAAAAAATGACTTCTCAATGAGGTTAGCAAGAAACAAGTTTTAATTTTGAAACATGGAGCAATAATCATCTTCCTTTAGAGTACTTATTATTCTACTTAAGTCTAGTTTGTCTGACTAATGGTATGCAAGGCCAATTCTTTTTAAAAACGTGGAGATCAGAAAAAGAGAGTGTAAGATGGTGATTTGGTTATGTGGTTATACAAAGTGCTCTACGGCAGACTCGAATCACATTTTTCAAATTTTAATTCATTTAATTTAATATTATTTTTATATTGCAGACTGAGTGAAGTATTTATCTTGGTAATGCAAACCTTAGAAAATAATGCCCATAAGATCTTTACTGGGAATATACCATTGGGGCAGTGTGGGATAGAAGCAGTGTCTTCTCACATAAGGCAGGGTAACGGTTTAAGCATATAAGTGATGGCAACAGCACAAATGAGCCAGTAAGACTTTCCCATAGCACTATACATCCAGGTGGTTTAGTCATGGAGCATCAGGACTGACATTTAATGGTAGCACCACCACATTACCGACACTAACGCCCATATTCAGAGCAACGACAGCTTCAGCTTGAGGCAACAAACTGCTCTGCTATGTTCATTCTCTTTTGCAGTAATCTCTTTTCTAAGCATGCCGTTCGAGGAGTCATCTAGCTACAGCTAGTAAAAGATAGAGATGGTGTGTTTGTGTCCTTTACCCTTGTTTCGTTTATGTAGTATGCTTGTTATATCCCCTCAAAAATCAGAAAAGAATGTCATTTTGTTCAGAGAAAGGCTTGTAGTTGCATTGCTAAAAATGCCTGTTGGGATCTTTCGGTTTGTAATGTATTTTGACCTAGCGAGCTTTTTATCTCTGCCTCGGTAACCTTCACCTTATCAGTCAGCAGGAGCCAGCCGCCTTCCTTCAGGTGCCATTCTGACAGGCACAACAGACAGCCCTCTGCTGCCTATCAACAGATTTATCCAGACTTCCTTGGGGGGAGGACGCTTTCTGGGGCTATTTACTCTTAGTGGTAGAGGAAAAGCCCTTGCCTCAAAGATTGAGCCACTATTTCCTGCAGTCAGAAACAGGCTGGAAGAGCACACTGAAGCATGGCAACCAGATCCCTTCATACCCCCATTAATGACATGCGTGGGGTTCTTCCGAAGTTGCACAATGCAGTAGAGCAATATCTAAACACGAATATGGTTGAAAGGAGATTCAAAATTAAGGACTAGATTTAAAATATTACCTTCTAACTTTGCATGGATTGGTTTAGAAGAGTCTGCTCTAGCTGTGCAGAAACAGGCTATTCATAAAGTGCAGAATGTGTGTTCATTGTGGCCACATACTTTTCTTAAAACCTTTAAAATTATACCATGGAGAATTTGGGCATGAATCCATTTCAAATCCTAGTGCTGTCTCAAGGGTGGCCAACATAAAGATATGTGCCAAAATGCCATGTGGGTTAATTTCATGACCCTTTTCCCTACCTGATATTTTATTTATTTGTGTTTTCTACAAAAATCTCACAATATGATAATCCTATCCACACCTTCAGAAAAAAAAAAACTGTTTTTCATAAACCAAATGAAAGTCATTATTTAGACGTGAGTTTCTACCCTCCCAATTCACATCTCATCATTCCACATAATATGATATTGGATCCTTGTTATTCTCTTTTAATAAGGTCACCAATCTCTACGATATAAGGTTTGAAACAGTCCATTGTCTCAGGCTATAGAAGAGGTCAAGGGAAAGAAAATTAATTGACAAATAAGTATTATGTGAAATGAGAATGGATAGCCCTAATATTTATTGTACTTATGATGTGTCAACACTAAAGAAAGAGTTCATATATTAATCTACTTTAATTCTTTTAGGAGGCTTATGAAGTCGATGGTAATATTATTTCCATGCTATACCCGAGGGAGTTAATGCAAATAAGTTTAAGTACCCTGTCACAATGGAACACACTCAGGCCATGAACATGCATAACTTGAGCTCAGATTTCATGTTCTAAAGCATTATATTATGTGACAACCTTCAATATATTCATTAAACTATTTGCCTTCTATACTGAGTTATTTATTCAGAAATTGAAAGAAAACAAAAATAGAAATTATAGCATCTTTTCTAGAAAAAAGTTTTAGTTTTGAAATCAGTTTATAGCTTTAGCTACACACCGTGGGTTTCCTCCCAATTGTCTCTTCATATAACTAGAATTTATAAGCCCCATTCCATTGTGTCTTTCTCAAGGAGGTTGACTCAGAAGAATGCTTGTAAATGGAAATAAGATTCTTTGAAAATGGTGATCACTAAGGATTTTAACATGTTCTTGTTCAAGATAAAGCAGGAAACACTTGATAAAGCATATTAAACAAAAGTGCGATTAGCCACCAAATAGGGCTATGTACTCCATGATTTCAGGAAGCAAGGTCACAGGAGCTCTTAAAATGAGATAAACTCTAGGACATGTCCACTTCCAGTAAAACAAGCAATGCCTGTTTGCAATGATTACACTGCTCCAGTCCCTCCTATACCTCATGGGGCTAGACTGCACATTTCCTTTTTTTTCAAAGTTCTAGGAATATGCAATACTGAAGGTAACCTCTCAAGGACTATTTTTATCAGCTTCAATCCTCTAAGCAAAGGCATTTTCTCATACTGTTTGTCCTTGGTCTCCCCTTCTCTTGTTCCCTACCCCATTGGCAGAGGCTTACAGCTAGAAAAAGAACACAAAGCACCTCCAAACCCTCACCTTTGATGACAGAACTTCCACCTCATTCTGTGTCTCTCCTGAATAAAGACAGTCCCTAGAGCATCGTCTTCATACAGATTACTAACCGTTCATTTTGCTTGTTACCCACAGCTAAGGGTAGGGGGCTGCTGTGTAGTCTACTTCCGGGCAATGATGTGAAGTGAAATAAGCCCTACTGAGGGAAAAAAGTAGAGCTTATGCTGCAAGGAGATACAGATAAGAGGCTCCCATAGTTGCACACAGAGGATTCTGAGTGCATTAGAGAAGTGAAGTAGGCCAGGAAAAATCTCACAAGAAGTAGTGAATCCCAGAGTGAGATAGTAACATTGGAGTTACCTGTGAAAGAATTAGTAGAAAAATTTTGAGAAAGGGTCCAAGGAGAAAGGGGCCAGCGAAGATTAAAAAAAAAAAAAAGTGTTTATTCTAAGAAAAGGTGCAGTATATTTGAAATCAGCAATTGAAAGTATCAGGTAAAGTGGAGGAATTTGAGGGTTGTAATAAGATACTGGTAATCTAGTGACAGAAAATTGAGCTGAAAATAGGGACTGGCTCTGCATTTAGAAGGACTTTAAATGCCATCCTCAAAGGCAGGGTTTTAGGTGTGAGGATGCAGTGAAGAATTTTACACTGAAGGTCAAATTAACAATGCTTAAACAAAGTCATAGTTTAGTCCCATCTCATACAACAACTGAAAAAGCTAAGCAATCCTGTAGTTATGGGGCTGAGCATGTTGTTAGAGCCCCAGGCGTTTTCTTTCTGGTTACTCTACTTGCTTATTAGCCTCAAATTATGGATACAGCATCCACCATTTATACTCCAGAATGCATAAAAGAAAGGATAAAGATGAAACAGAACCTGTGACCCATTAGTCATTTGCATATTTGCATATCTCTTTAGCAATATCCATTCCTACCATTACATTTAGAATCAACAGAAGCAGAGAGATGTATTATTCAGCTACAGTATGCTATATCAAAGAAGGGAAGAATAGATATTAAGAAACAGATGGTATTAATCTTTCAAAATATAGCAATTAGTTTAATGGAATGTTGAAAGTATCCCTTAAAAAATGAAGAGTGAAGAAGATCAATTAGGAAATTATTAAGCAGACTGGATGTGGGTCAGGAAGCCAAATTTAGGCAGGGATTTTAGAAATAGTGAACTAGGAAGACTTTGCTGTAAGCCATACATCAGAAAATCCCAGAAGCTGGCGTATCCACTATTGAGGCAGCGATCGCCCAAAGCATGGCTTTCTGCCGACGTTATTAAATTGCTCCACTGAGCAGCAGAAGCCTAAGAGCCACTTCAGGCAATCCTCTTTTGTGATCCAACATTAACTCATGCTCTCTTCTGGTCACTGTGAACCCAGTTGCTGTCCCTTTTGCTCAGCATCACAGTGCCCCCAAGAGCCCAAGGCAGTACACAGGGCTCAGGCTTGCTTGATGAGTGTGTGGAAAAGACATCGTCATTAGCAATGGGCTCTTCATGCTCTGTTGCCCCTGAGGCACTTCACGCTACGGAATAACTCAAGCCAAACTGTTACCAACATTTTTATTTTCCAGACTGACTGATATAATACATTGTGAGTTACGCACTCATAAAGCCGTTAGTTCATGTTCTTTGGTGTACAGAGGGAAAAGCATAGCCTTTGCCCAGCTGTCTGCTGATTCCCAAGATCAAATTAAGCACATACATTCATGTTTCACTACTAATGGTATTTGGCCACAAATCAAGAATTCTTTCACCCACTATGTAGGCTTGAAAAGGAGACTAGAGAACACAGCAATATTAAGGATGTTTAATATGTTCACATGCCTTTATAAAAATAGAGTTGTGTATTATTTTAATCAACATACTTGAACTAATAATTAACTGATTGATTATGTAAGTAGAATACTGATCTCTTCCAAACATCCACTAAGTATGTTGAGAAAGTATCACTCAGTATTTATGACCAGACTAGGGCTTAATGCCAGGTTTCATTTTGGATAAACTATTCCTATTGTCACTTTTTTATTGAACAAATGGGCTAATTTGTCTCACAGGGCTTTGCTATTTATGATCCCCTGGGAAAGCTACCTGTGATTTTAGTAACCCTTCTCATTTCCTGTTCTCCTCTGGAAACAGTGTATGGTCATTAGAGGTCTGCACTAAATGGTATCTTTGATGTAGGTAAACTAAGTAACCAGATGAATTGGAAAGATCACATGTAAACTTCCAGTTTTAAAAAACCCTCTGTTATACCATATTCCACAGTTCTGAGAAATAATTCATTTTTGAGACCTGGTCACCATCAATATGCATGATTCTTTAAACATTTCAGACTTTAATGTCCCATTATCTAACCATGACTTCCTATTTGGAAGCATCTTCACTTTCTTGCTTTCATATAAAGGCTCTTTGATCTTATCAAGAAATTGCTTCTCTAGGCAAAACAGATTAACATTATCCTAAAACCTACCTTAGCAGCACTCAAGAACCCTCCAGCGATTGATCATTGAAGGCCTAGCACACAAAAGATAAGAATAAAATTCATTATACAATTGAGTATGTGACCTTCATTTTAGCTTGTGTTTTCAGAACAATGATCCTGAATGTTTCAGTCTTAAACCAGTCCTGTGGCATCTATCTGGACTGGTATTCCCACAGAAGAAAGACACTGACCTGTGCATACTGCTGTCATGACAACTGCATCTCCATTTTATTACAGACTCTTCAGCCAGTGTTGCTCAGTAATTTTGATTCATTCCCTATTCCATCTTCATCCCCCATGATGTTCCACAACAGAGATCTTTCTTTAAGCTCCTAATAATTAAGTCCTTTAGCAAGTGAAAAATCCTATATCCAGACACAGTGAATTGAGGTGAATATAGTTCCCTGTCACCCGGATATTTCATTGGAGGACCTTAAAGATCCTCCCATCCCTCACTGTCAAGAAGCAGTATTTTCTTGGACAAAACCAACTCCTCTACCACTGTTCAAACTCAGCAGAAGCCCTGGACACACTATTCACAATTCTTCTGGCCCACACTCTTCAAGTTCCTCACTCATTACTCTTAAACATCTTGGTACTACAAAAACAATGCATGGGGTTCACAGCAAAGTCTGTATTTATTCACTTTTGACACCTAAAAATAGTGATTTAAGATTCATTGTATTTGTACCTTGATCATCCATTACAATAAGTAAGAATGTAATTATATGATTTTAATTATATATTTTGTATGAGGATAATGTGAAATGAATTGTTTATTGCCTATTTTGGACACATTAGCAAATGCACATACTTTTGATTTTAAATTACTATTGTAGGGTAAAAATGGTACCTCATACCCAGTAATATGTAAGAGTAGCCACTGACCCCTTATTTGATAGATGAGCAATCTGATTAAGGACAAAGTAATAGAATTTATTTTTAAACATTAAAATTATTTACAATTATTCCTTGCCATTGTTTAAATCTGAAATGTTTTCTACGAGCTCATGATTTGAATACTTGTTCTGTAACTTGGGACACAATTTTGAAAGTTACATTGGCATTATGAGGTCTGACTTGGCTGTCTCAATATCTCACTGGGAAACTGTGAAAGTTATACCATTTCTAAGTTCCTAGTCCTTCACCTTGTGAATAAATCACCATTGTATACTCTAGCCATTATGGACCAAGTCATTCGGCTTTACCTTCCCTATAATTATGGACTGTGTGTGATATTCTGAAGCCACAGACTGAAGTAAACCCTTCCTCCTCTATTTGTTTGTCAGGTACTTGGAATCAGAAAGTAACCAGTCTCTCCTATGTCTCAAAAAATGTTAAATCATTTGAACTAGTCCCATCCTTTGCCACCCCTCTAATGTTATCGATGGTCAAATCAACGTCAAATACACCTTATACATTTTAAATAGATTTCATTGATTCTGTCATAAGTTGTACCCCCTTTTTCATGTATCAAATGAGTCTTCTTTTCCACAGGCTTCTCACTCATTAACTCAAAAGATACCTATTTATTGATAATAAATTACAGTAGTTAATTGTGATTGTCAACTTACTTGAGTTGAGGCACATTCAGATGTCCAGGTGTGTCATTAATGGTATTTCAGGGATAATCAAAACAATGATTGCAGAAGAGAAACTTTCCCATTATGTGGGCATCATTTCCAATAGACTGATGGGGCAGATAGTGAAAGTGGGTAGGGGAAGAAAAGATATGCAGTATTCTTAACATGCAAGTCTTTCTGAGTGAATGTGTCTTTCTTATTGAATCACTGTAATCATCAGACAGAAGTCTTCATCTTCTCAGTGTAAGTGCACACAGTGATATGCCAATGAATTTCCAAAAACAACGCAGGATAGAATCATTGTCCCCTGTATTCTTAGACTCCCAACTTTTTGGACCGAGCAGCTCCTGGGCTCTCTGGCTCCCCAACATGCATATAGCCTTTGTTAGACCACATGAAACCCCATTATATTACTTATACAAATTATTACCAATTGTAAAATTGTTTCCAAAATATTTAGGCAATCTTATTGAAAAAATAAATAAAAAGAACAGATCCAAAAACATGTGTTGAGAGGGCACAGGGGTGAGTAAAAGGATTAGGTGAAAGGCTTAGTTAAATTGGTTAACATAATTTGGGGGACAACAAGCCATTTATTTTCATCTGCAGATATTTGTTTATAGATAAAAAAAAGAAGAGACTTGAAGTTGTATTTTAAAGTGAAGCTTTTTGATGGAATTCTTTCTCCGGGTGAATACATTTTTTTCTGTTATAGCTTTAAAATAATTAGACAATTCTTATACACATTGTCAATGTTTATGACCACACTAATTAAAGTGTTAATGCCATCTAAAATGTCTCCACAGAAGCATCTGGAGTAATAATATTCAAGCAAATATCTGAGAACCATGAACTAGCCAAGTTGACACATAAAATTAACTGTCACAAATCTTCCATTTGTCAGCTTTGCATTGAGCACATTTCTTTAAGCCATACTCAATGTGCACAGAGAAAATGTATAACATATTCTTGATGGGAGATGTTATTCTGTATATATGTTTCTCATACTGGTTAATAAAGCCCTGTGGCCAATAGGAAACAAGATAGGCGGGGCTAGGAGACGAGGAGGAGGAGAGAAGAAGTTGGTTGGAGTCGAGATGTAGCCCAGGGAAGAAGCAGGACGCCTGCCGAGGCTTCCCGATAAGATGACCATGTGGAAATACTTAGATAAGTAGAAATGGGTTAATAATTAAGGCAGAGCTAGCCCATAAACAATAATGGTAATTGGCCAACAGGATTATATCAAATACAGAGTCTCAGAGTGTTATTTGGGGCACACGTGGCAGCGGGACAATAGAGGCAGAACCACCAGCAGCCGGCGGGGAAACCTGCTGTAACATATTCTCTCAAAGGTGACACAAATTTCTAACATAATGGTTACCCCACTCTGTAACTTCCTATAAGTCACACATGATTTAAATACTATCTGAAAAGTGAAGAATATTTTTATGTATATGTACTTATCATAATAAAAAATCTGCCATGGACACACATCCCTTCATAGTATTTTAAGGAAAATAGCTGATAATATGAATCATCATATCTATAATTGATCCTAGAGTCATAGATAATATCTAAAACTAATACTACCATTCTACATTTTCTTTGTCATTTGCTGCTTATGATTACTTGTCTGTTAAAGTGACTTGAAATTTATTTCTGGAATAAAATGTACAAATGACAGTATTAGTTAAATCATAAGAGGAAAATATTATAAACAAAATAAAACATCATGCATTTTGAAATAGCAATTTGACTTCAAACTCAGTAACTAAGGAGCTTAACAGTCCTTTGTTTTTAGCCTCTGTAGAAAACTTGCATCCTGAGGAGTACCTCAAACTCCCCTTAAGAGTTTTAATGCAACCATGTTCAAAATGTAAAGTAAAATAAAAATGATAAACACTTAGTTTCACATACTATGATAAAGGAATGAACTCAATGTAAAAATGTTGTTTAAAATATCAAAGCATCAGGTCATTTGCACTAAATAATCTAATTTTTTCATAAAAAGAAAACCATTATGTAGCTACCATGGAATGGTCTATTGACATACTAGTTTTACTCTGAGTAAATTTAATTCTAAAGGTCACATTCTCTACATATTTCTTGCAAACAAACAGAGACATTTATGAACCTAAGCATTACCAGTGGACCCTCTGATGTGAGTAAAAATAATCTGCAAACTGAGGTTTGACCAAAGGGCGTGTGCCATATATGCCTATAAATACAGAGTGGGGAGTAAGAAATCTGAAATGAAATAAATATCTTGTGACTGGAAAAATAACTTGTGTGAAGACTTACACAGAGACACTTTAAGATGGTCTTGAATACCACTGTATTCTGCCTGCAGTGTTGGCCACAAATATTTTCCTTTTAGCCTCAAAGATGTGTGAGTGTTTATATGTATGTGAAGTGTCCAGACATAGAACACTAATTAGAAGAAGAGCACAAGAAACCATCTAATAAACCTGGCATGCCCCTTTCCCTCTCATTGGTGCAGTTAAAACTAAAATCAACAACGTTTAAAAGACACTTCATTCTGCTTATGTTGTGATAGGCAATGACACACAGCAGAGGGAACACTGACGCAGACCAGGCAGCCATCACTGCTGGAACATAATTGAAATTGGGTCACCTAAACTGTGAACCCAATATTTTATTCTCACATGAACACTTGTGCATTATAAAAAGTGCAGTACGAGACAGCCCCAAAGCAACAGCTGTTCTTCAGGCATTAGTTAAATGAGAAAATGTTACATTTCATAGGAAATCTGCTTTCGATTTTCATATAACATTTCCAAAAACGTGGCCTTCAGGCTGTTTTTTCTCACTCAACAGGGTGAAATAGTGTGTTCCAACCCTCCCAGAAAACAAGCTCTACCACAACTCTCCTGAACAGGCCCAGTTTTCTAGCCTCTACTTCTGCTCTACCATGTATCAGCTTTTCCTTGAGATGGAGCAAGATTTTTATGCACAGGTAGGCAACTTACTAAGTTAAAGGCAGATCTCATGTTCTTTCTGGGAGTTAGATGCAGAACTGAAAGGCAAGGTGGTGTTAAATTAAATACCCTATAGGCTTTCAAAAGAATCAGGATGCAAATTACACTTGTGTGACACTGGGAAGGGTTTCTCCTGCAGTTTTAATATCTTTTGCAGCCTAGACTTACTACGATGTCTTCGCTCATGGCTGTCTAGCAAGAGGCAATTTGTCTGAAAATTGTTTAAAATAAATAATTAATTAAATAAATAAATAAATAAATGAATGCTTCTCATTGAAATGAACAAGGTTTTTATTTTGTGTTTCATATCATATTTCATTTGTTCAAAGAAAAGATAGAAACAATTTTCCTGTATGTTGATTTTTCTCTTGGCTGACAGTTAATTCATCTTCATCAAGTTTCTCATATTTAATAATTTAACAACTATATTTTATCAAATGTATATAAAATGCATACACTCTTCACTAGGGATGATCACTACCAAAACTTCCTATGTACATTTGTGTGTGTGTGTGTGTGTGTGTGTGTGTGTGTGTGTATTACTCTAATTTTCATATACCTGTATATGTTATTTATGGTACTTTAATATAAATTATAATGACAAGAAAATGCTATTATCTTTCTAGAAAGTTTTAACTTATTTTTAGAATTTATTTTCTCCAATCCATCTAATATTTTTTAATATAAAATTTTTATGTTCACATGAAACAATACTGTCCATAATTTGTCTTAACATAAGAATTTAGATGAAAGTTCTTTCCTTATTTACTAACTGAAGCAAGATCATGATGTTTACTGTGGAAAACTGATTCTGGAATATTTCTCAGCAGAGCACTTGAGTAGATTAATAACAAAGGGGCATTCACTGTTTGGTAACCTGGATCATGAGAATAGAAGTAGTCTGCTCAGTCATAAATAGAAGTACTTGTTCATGCGCTTCCTTATTTGCCACTGCAATACCTCCTGCTAGACATAGATGGCCCCAGTCTTTGAAATATAATGCAATGATATTTCTCTCAATTACATGATATCAGCAAAAGCTAAGTCACAACTCTGTATGTCAAAGATTTTGTCATTTGTTTGTTCTCCACCACAAAAGAAACCACAATCTACATTAAGAAGCCAACACATGAATATAATAATCTCACTGCACAATTAGTGTTAGTTTCTTCATTCATGCAACTCTCATGTATTAAGGCACTATTGATTTAGTAATGTCTATATGGAAACAATCGAACTACTAAACAATATGCAACCTAAGTATGTTCTTTCCCAGTCATGCCAGTAGTTTCCTTCCACATCTCACATACGCACAACCACTGATACAATTATTAATTATGATAATAACACTCCAATTTGATGTGCTTGATGGCTTGTAAAAGGCTGGTTAAAATCTGGTGGGTTTTCAAGTTGTAACCTTAAAACTCCCTCATTACTTTTGATTTTTCAATGTAATTCATTTACTTAATTAGAGGAAACAACCTAACACTATAATGAACTGATTAAGGTTTCCCACAGAGTAAGCAAGCTCAGTTTGATTCTAAGGTTAAAGTTCTCATTCTCTCTCTCTTACAGTCTCTCTCACTATCTCTCAACTTTCTTGACACATTAAGGAAATGGTTTTGAATTTACTACAAAACCTATGTTTGCCAGCTGGATTCTTATACTTCTGGGGCTTAAGTAAGAAGGAGACAAGAAACATCAATGAGATATTCCATGAATTATGATATTTTTATTTTAAATTATTGCTATGGACACTTTGTATGAAATTGAAACCACTTAATATTAGTGTTAGACAAATGATCTTTTGGGTTAGTGAACTTGTAAAATGGTATAATATGTCTATTTACCTAAGTTGTCCATTCTTTATTTTCTTTGGTTAATGTCTACTATCTAATTACATCTACTACAATCCCCATTGTGCAATGATTTACATAAAAAGAGATTATGTTAGACTTATAATATTGATCCTCTTGGCTAAGGTCAGCAAAGTCTTCCACATACAATCAGGAAATATTTAGCAAGCAATAATTACATGCTAAACAGTGTGGGTTTTATAAAGAAACTAAATTTTAGTGACGTCCTTAAGAAATCAGCAGCTGGCTGTAGAAATGACTACATAATTTTTTAGGCCCTGTGTTGTGTAATATTTCAGAGACAAGTGTTTTGAAACCTATTAAGAACCTCAGGACCAACAGAGATGAAATGTATGATCCTGGGCACAGGATCCTATGCCACAATTTGGCTTTCTTGTCATTGTCCAGAACTGCCACAGAAAGAGGAGTGCTTGTGAGACGATATCAGATCACTGGATAGCTCTGGAAGGAAGACTTTAAAAACATCTTCTAACTATAAAACACAAATTAAAAATTAAAATAAACGCCAAAGCAGAAAAGGATTTTTTAAAAAGTGTAACTGACTTCTCCTAAGAATTATGAAGAGCAACTATGCAAAAGCAGTTCCCCAGTGTTCTGATAACTTTAGCAGAGAAAGCAGACACATGTTGTGATAATTTGAAAAAAAAAAATGCCCTCCAAAGAGGGTAGTACTATTTGGAGCTATGGCTTTGTTAGAGTGGATATGGCCTTGTTGGAGGAAATGTGTCTCTGTGGGGGTAGGTTTGGAGGTCTCATATATGCTCAAGTCACTCCCCGTGTCTTGGTTCACTTCTGATTGCCTCTGGATTATGATTAGAACTCTCCAGGACTGTGTTTGCCTCCATGTCTCCATACTCTCAGTTGTCATGTTCCCCACCATGATGATAATGGACCAAACCACAGAAGATGTGAGCTGTCACCACAATTGTATGGTGTCTATACACAGCAATAGAAACCCAAACTAAGACAAAAACTAATGATACAGACTGTAGTATTGCTGTGATAAGCCTGACCATGTGTTTGAAGGAATATGGACTTTGAGACTATGGATTAGAACAGCAGTAGAAAGCTTTAAGCACTGCTTAGCGAGCCAAACCAGCAGGAATATGGAAGACAATGTTGTGGAGATAAGACTCAAGATATTTCAGAGGAGAAGAATTGTAAGACATTCCCTAGATATCTTTCTTGTGTTATTTTTATGAAGAAAGTAGCTGATATTTGCCCTTGTCAAAAGAGTATGCATGAGGTTAAAGTTCAGAGTTTGGAGTAATTCTCTTAGCAGAGAAAGTCTCAAAACAGACTAGTATAGACTTTGTGTTCATCTATTAAAGGCTTACAATGGAAAGGAGCAAGCTGTGGAGAAAAGGAACACAAGAAAGTAGAATGGAGCTAAGTCCCGTGTTCAAGGAGATGTGGAGATTAAGAAAAGGGACAAAGGGAGTGGTAACCTCATGGCAAGATCCCACCCAGAAAAATTTTCAACTGGTGAAAAACAAAGACAAGCTTCTAACCAGATGTGGTGGTACACACCCTTCATCCCAGCTCTCAGGAGGTAGAGGCCTGGTCTACAGCAAAAGTTCTAAAACAGCCTAGCCCAGGCAGTGAAGAATCCATGGACAACAGAAAGCTGGTGAAGGTTTAATTGAACAAGGGGCTCTGTTCCAGACCCAGCAAGCAGCAGAATTTGGCATCTTTGAAAATGTGTTTCTGACTTTAGAGTTTAGGATAAAATAAAGGGGCTATGGGAGTTTCCTCTGAGGCTAAAGAAAACCACTGAGGCCTGATATGTGTCATAGGGATCCCTGAATGGAGCTCTATTATCTTGGAGACCCAAGATGTTAGAGATACTAGAGTCTTGAAATACCTGCTAAGGGAGTGGAAACAGATGAAGGGAGAGAATAGTGTTGCAGTCCACGAACATGAAAGGAATTGGCAATCTGAAGAGCACTTTGACATCAGACATAGGGGATGCAGAACTTGAAGTTTGTCCAGCTGGATTTTCATCTTGCTTCGGTGCAGTATTTCCTCACTATGCTTTCTCCTCTACATTTTGGAGAGGTAATGTATTACCTGTGCCACTATATATGTGAAATATCTGATCTGCTTTTTATTTTGATTTTACAGGGTATCACAACTAAGAGATTGCAAAAATCTAAGAAGAGAAATTGAGATTTAGACTTTTAAATAAGTTTGACTGCTACAGATTATGGGGGTTTGAAGTTGAACTGAATGCTTTTCTGCATTATAATTAAGACCAAAGTCTTTGGGAAACAGAGAGTGGCATGTGGTGGCCTGAAAGAAAATGGCCTCCAAAGGGAGTGGCACTATCAGGAGGTGTGACTTTATTAGAATCAGTATAGCTTTATTGGAAGAAGTATGCCATTGTGGAGTGGGGGCTTTGGGGTTTCATATACTCAAGCCATACACAGTGTGTCAGTTCACTTCCTGTCATCTTTGGATCAAGATTTAGAACTCTCCAGCACCATATGTGCCTGCATGCCACCATACTCAACAGCTGCCATTACCCTGTCCTAATGATAATGGACTAAACTTTGAAACTATAAGGGGCCACCACAATTTAATGTAGTCCTATAAAAAAAAGTTGCTGCTGTGGCAATGGTGTTTCTTCACAGCATTAGAACCCTTAACTAAGACACATGACAAAACACAGAAGTGAGCACAAAACACTTTCTGCCATGATTTTTTTTGTCTTCCAGATTTTACTAAGAAATTACATTTGGTTATTTCACATTGAATTGACATGTAGCTTGGTTCTTTTAATTAACAAGTAATTTTGATTCTTAAATAGAAACATTTTCTGAAACACATAAGATATATGAATTAATCCTAAAGTTACCAAGGTAAAAAATTAGAAACATTAATCTATAACTAATTAAATATGAAGCAAAAGCTCATTTATGAGCCAAAATAAAAGTTGGAAATATATAAATGTTTCATGAAAATAAACACATTATACCTATAAATCTAGGTTCAGTGAGGCCATCTCATACAGAATTTTAGTTCAAATTTAGTAGGTCATTTCTTTAGATATGTTTGATATGAAGAATTAGACATCATTTGCTCTTTTCTAATATGTTCCTTATCACTTAAAATAAGTCAAGAAAAAATAGCCTTACGTTCTATCTTACAGATTTTCTGCATATATATCCTTAAGTTATTTATTTTCTGAGACTCTCTTGGAAACCAAGTGTTTAAAATTTGGAAAGTACCCAACCCTGGTGTCAGAAGTGTAATTGAGAACTTTCACTTAAAACTTAACAAAAGCTTTAAAAATACTTTTTTGAAACAAAAGAACAGAGACAAGCAAGACTTCTTGGTAGCAGAATTTTTCTAGGTTGGACTCAGTTTTGTGAGAGACAAAGATTTGCGTGGCTCCTTTAAGAGAGGTTTCCAAAATTAGCATAAGCGGCAAAAAAAAAAAAAAAAACTGCACAGCTTTTAAAGAGCTCTGCTAACAATTCATTGGTGTGTATGAGGGCTGCAATGATGGTATACATTGTGTTTTAAAATATACATAGGCTTGGGAGAGAAAGAGAAAAGAAATAAAATGGTTTTAGAAAGACAGAATATGGCTGGGTATGGTGGCACATGCCTTTAATCCCAGCACTCGGGAGACAGAGGCAAGCAGATCTCTGTGATTTCAAAGTAAATGCAGTGAATTCCATGACAGATAAAAGTTACACAGAGAAATCCTGTCTGAAAATATGTAAAAATAGAAATAGAAGAAGTAGAGTAATAAAAAAGCCACGTAAAGATGGAAAGCACAGAGAATCTTTGGATACTGTAAGCTGTTCTGTTATATTTAAATTGTTTGAGGAAATAACTGAGGAAATAGCAACAACTAATAAAAGAAATGCTGCTGGATTAATTCAATTTATATATTTTAAAAATGCTTTGACTCTCAACTTTAAATTTAAGGACAAGTTACTGGGGAAAAGGATTTCTATTTTTGTTTCCACAGAAAATGAAAAGCTGTGGATTCCTTCCAGCCTAATATGGTTTGATCAAGCAAGACCCCCTGAAGCATTATCCCTGGGACCAACCAGCCTTGCAGACTACAGCCAAGATTTCTGCATGTTCTTAGGATCCCCATGACAGCGCCCCTACCAGCAGGAAGTAGTTTGGAAAGAACTACACCCAAATTCCCAAATATTATTTATAAATGTTTGTTTTCATTTAAATGAGGTTGGTTATAAATGGTTAATGACCCCAAGCAATCTTTTTAAAGCTAAAAAGGGAATTATAATATAGATATGAATACTTTGCTTTAGAATGGATTTTCATGTATTGATACAAATTTAAGGTCAATTTTGTGATATGTATATGTATATGTATATGTGATATGATATGTATATGTGTATGTATATTTCTCCTCTTGTTTAGGTATTGTGTTTATATAGCTCATTGAAAAATGTAATGTATAATTTAATGCAGATTATAGATAATTACCTATAATAGTCAAAACTTAGATGAGTTAGGTTTTCTACATATATAGAGATGTATTTGAGATGGATAGGCATTCTTCAAACCTTTCAAAGACCTACAGAATATGGCATTTAAAATGGTTTGGGGATTTTGTTGACAATGAGGCACAACTGCTCCTGGTAACACCACCTGCATCAGAAAAACATCAAAGAAACCCATTATGGAGTTTTGCTTCTAATATGGCAAGACTGGCCATTTGGACAAGGTACTGCTCTTCTGGACTGTTTGACTTTATGCTATAGAAACTAGCCATGCAGGACCCACAAATAGGTGACTGCTGATGCAAGATGGGCAATGCTACAGGGTTACTGCTTTATGGAATAGTCTGTCAGACATACAGCAACAGAGAAAAATAACTGACAAACTGCCAATACGGATGGACAGTTTAAAGCTTCCTGCTTTGTTGAGGAGTCTGGAAATACACTATGGCCTATGGGCTGAAGATGGAACATAACAGAAGAACTTCATATGACTGACCAGGCAATAAGTTGCCGCTGTCATTTCTAGAGTTCATATATTATCCTTCTATGGTCTTTGAGGGAGTTGAAGACAGATAGTTATGGTTATAGTTTTCCTTAGTTAGGATTAAAGATAAGTTACATATAGGACTTTAGACTCAGAAATATAGGATAGATGATATTTTCTTTAAGTCTTACAAAATGTTAATAGACTAAATATTGTTAAATATGATTCTTATTTGATAACTGTTGTATGGTATATTTTGCTATGTTAAGGTTAAACCCCTTCTTTTTTATTTTAGACAGAAGAGAAGATGATGGCAGATGTTATTCTGTAAATATGTTTCTCATACAAGTTAATAAATAAAGCACTGTTGGGCCAATAGGAAAGCAAGATAGGTGGGGCTAGGAGACTAGGAGGAGGAAAGAGGAAGTAATATGGAGGAGTCAACAAGTAGAGCCTGGAGAGACCAGATGTGGCCTGCAGCGCTCGGATAAGATGACCACGTGGAAATACTTAGATAAGTAGAAATGGGTTAATCATTAAGACAGAGCTAGCCAATAAACAATAATAGTAACTGGCTAACAGATTTATATCAAATACAGAGTCTCAGCTTGTTATTGGGGCTTGCGTTTTTCCCTGCTGGTCCCACTCTTTGTTCCTCCCCAGCGGCCAGCAGGAAAAACCTGCATGTAACACACCCCTTCAATGAAGCTTTTGACTTTCCAAACACCATAGGTAGTAGTGTTTAGTAGTAGTTGTGTTGGGGCCACAACTCAGTGGATGTGGTAGTTTTAATATAATTGGCCCACATAACACCATAAACTTATAGGGAGTGGCACTATTAGGATGTATGGCTTAGTTGAAGTAGGTGTGGCCTTGTTGGAGAAAGTGTGTTACTATTGGGGTATGCTTTGAGGTTTTCTATGCTGAAGATGCCACTCAGTGTGACATTTCACTCACTGTTGCCTTCTGATCAAGATATAACCAGCACCATGTGTTGCCATGTTCCCTGCCATGATGATAATGGACTGAAACTCTGAACTGTGAGCCACCACCACCTTAGATAAATGTTTTCCTTCATAAGAGTTAATATGGTCATGATGTCTCTTCCCAGCAATAGAAACCCTAGCTGAGACCGTGGGTAATGCCTTGCTGCTCAAGGATGAGGAGAGGAGTTCAGATCCTCAGCATCCTCATACATGCCAGGTAGATACTCAACTGTAATTTCCCTGAGGAGAAGACTAGAGGATTCCTGGAACAATCTGGCTAACCAGATTGGCCAAATTTTCTAGTGGTGTCTCCATGTTTAAAAAAAGTAAAGATGAGCTGGGCAGTTGATGGGAGATACTATTCTGTAAATATGTGTCTGATACTGGTTAATGAATAAAGCACTGTGGCCAAAGGGAAAGCAAGATAGGCTGGGCTAGGAGACAAGGAGGAATGAGGAAGTAGTTAGGAGGGTCAACATGGAGAAGCTGGAGAGGAAGGACACCAGGACTGCTCTGGCAGGTAAGATGAGCCATGTGGAAATACTTAGAATAGTAGAAATGTGTTAATTATTAAGAAAGAGCTAGCCGATAAGGAATTAGGAACTGGCCAACAGATTTATATCAAATACAGAGTCTCAGCATGTTATTGGGTTCTGGCATGGCAACGGGACCTGACCAGCAACAGGAAAATGCGTGCTCGTAACAAAATGGTATCAGGAGTGGGATGCAAGCCTTTAATCTCACAACTTCAGGGGTGGAGGAGGCAGAGGCAGACTGATCTCTGTGAGTTCAAGGCCAGCTTTTTCTACAGAGTGAGTTCCAGGACAGCCAGGGTTGTTACACAGAGAAACGCTGTCTCAAAAAAAAGTAAAGATGAATTTATGAAGAATCCTGATGTCAGCATTCAGCCACCGCAATATAAAACACACACACACACACACACACACACACACACACACACACACACACCACTGATTTGATGGTTTCCATAGTATATGAACTTTTTCTAAGAGACATAAGAGAAGTCTTTGTTACATATTAGCAATGAGTTTGTACAACTAATAAATATAAATTTGTCAAACTTTAAATCACTAATTGGAGAAAGAGTTGGACCAAGTTGAGTAAATTCACCTCTTGAGAACCCAGAAAATGTCTCGGTTTAAGCAGTAGGACCAACCATATATTAAAGACATTAATGTCAATGCTTCCAGAGTGAACATATTATGAGATTTCTCCAAACATAGAAACAAAATAATATACAGAGCCTGTGGGTCAGAAATATATATTGCAAAGATTATTCTTGTCACTGTTATCATGGGATTCCTCCTCTGGAGTTGCCTCTGCAGGATGGTGTAGAAAATTGATCACCAAATTCTTGAACTCTAACTAGTCCAGGATTTCCCCCAAGCTTTCAAAGAGAAAAATCAACTAAAGTACATACATGTAACAATAGGATCAAACATACTGGCTCTCAGAAATGCTCAATTAGATGACAGGAACGGACTGGAAGATCTAGTAAGTTCTCACTGGAAACTCCTAGCCAGGTTATCTAGCCTGGTATGAATTCTTTCTTACAGCATGCTTTGCTTAGAACCAGCCATTTTGCCCCTCAAAATTTCAAAAAGTTTTCTCACGGATATATTCAATAGCATAGCATTAGGAACAGACCTGGCTCAAATGTTTCCTCTTGGGCCACTGTGATGACTCAGTTGGTTAGGCAAGTATGTCACCCTGAATTGATTCCCTGGATCCAATGGTGGAAGCAGAGAATTGAATCTAGCAAGTTTCCCTATGAGTTCCATGTGAATATAATAGCATACACATTCTCCCACACATGTACATGCACATACATGCACAGACATACACACATTCGCACAAATAATAACTTAAAAGTTAAAAGAAAAAAACCTTCTATGCACCCTCTATTCATATGGCTAAAACATTCACTGAGTCTGCCTCAGTTTAGAGAATTTACCTGCCAAATGGAGATAATGTTTGCCACTCTATGAAGCTGTTTGGCTGAGCAAACAGGATGTCATGTATAATGTTCTTTGAAAATGGTGGCACAAAACAAACACATAGTATATGCCAGGTATTACAATCTAGGCAGCAATTTTAAAACTTGGTTTCATTTACTAACCCCTTGGGAATTTTATAAGTCTCAAGTCCCAGCCTACATGCTTGCCAGTCAATTACTCTGTGGTGATGGGAAAACAGGCAGCAATATATTAAACCTCCTCAGATTATTCAAAGTGTTAAGGATTAACTAGCCTACAAATTTGTCAGGATGCCCAATCCAGCAGCTGGTGGATCATGATTGATTACACTGAATTTTCTGATGAAGCAGAACAACTACAATAATCACAAACATTACCAATAAGTGCATTTTAAGGCCCTGTGTGAGATAATAAAGGTCCATTTTCTAGAATTTTACCACACAGAAAACTGTATTTCCATAGGTAGCTTCTGTGCTTAATCTGCTTATGTATTTTTAATGCTTGTTTATAGTTCCAAACTGTCACATATGTGTTGTCTCTCCCAAGTTGCTGGTAGAGTTTTATCTCAGGAGAAATTATTGAACACAGTTTTGTTTCCATGCAGGCAGCTAAGAGGAAAGAAGCATCTGAATAATTAGAATGGAAGTGGGGAAGATGGAACTCCCTAAGGAAAGCACTCTTGTCAGAGTCAATGGAAGCAGATGCTCCCACGAATCAGGGCTCTGGGGATCAGGATGGAGGCCTTTTTCTTTCTAACAGTGAATTCTGGAAAAAGAATCCTTTCATTTGGATTCACTAACGAGCATGTCTGTATCAAAACTATTATTCTGTCCCTAAGTCCCAACAAGCTTCAGACAGGGTTTGTGATTAATCATATCTATCATAATTATGTGTAAGTGGAAATTCAGATGTTTTATTTCCATCCCTTTTACTGTGGGCTTGCTCCTACTCTTTCCCATGTGACTGAATAGAGGATTGAAGGTTTCTTATTTCAAATCTCTATATACCATTAGTCCGTGAATCAAAAAGCAACCTGTCATTATATTTAAATTCCAGTATAGTAATTAGAGTGACCTACAATTCCCCATAAACTGTTTCATCTTAAAAAACACTATCGTACTATCTGCCTGTCAATCCTCACATACAAGACACTGAAGGGATACATTAACTTGGTGACCTCTTCCAAATGGTATTGATTCAAAGAGATATCAGTTGACAACCTGCCCTCAGAGGAAAAAGGGCTTGCTGTCACTCGCATAGTATATAAATATTGTGTGGATCAGGAGCACTGTAATTTCCAGGGTTCTTTAACAACACAACTTTTTACAAGGCTGCGAGCATATTCAAGAATTGTTATTATGGAATCATTATCTTCATTGTGCTTTGTTGCATAAATTTGTTTTCATGTGTAATCAATAGAATGTTCCCTCTCTCTCCAGAAAGAATTAGCATTCAAGAGCATAAGAGAACCATTCATATTAATTAACTTTTAATTTGGAGTGCTTCTTGCAAGGATAAAATAAAGCATAGCAACAGAAGAATTGGAAAATTTAGAAATAATTCAAACCATAAGATATAAAAAACAAGTGAAAAGGGAATCAAAGCAGGAGAAAGAAAATGAGAGTTAGTGTCTGATTCTGTCCACAATCACAAGAAAGGTTTGATCACGATTGTTTAGAACCAGTAAACCAGAAAGTGAAGTTGAAGTATGTTATCCAAAGTCACAAAGGCAAGGTATTTGAAATTTCAAATGTTGGTATCAGCACCCACATGGTTTAATGACTTGCATGTATTTATGTTCCTGGAGATACATACATTAAAAATATACCATATATGTTAAGTATCCATAATAAAATTGAGCTGAGATGGAATTCCATGTTGTTGTATATTATGTAAGAGAAACCATTTTGTGTATTATATATTAGCACTTGTGAAGATTGGCATTTGTTGTCACCTTAATGGGATCTAGAGTTGTAAATGAGACAAGCCTCTGGGCACACCCTGGAAGGATTATCGACTAGATTTCTGTCTGAACTAGTCTAAGCTGTGTTTAAATTATAATAACTGAAGTGGGAGGAGCCATCATGGAACCTCCCTCTGATAAACCCAGGTATAAAAAGATTCTAGGGTAGAGCTGCTGCTCTTTTCCTTCTTGCCTTCCATTTTGCTGGTGAGTCTATTCATTCTGGTCCTGAGTTTATTCACACTGTGGCTGCAATCCTTCAGTAAAACCAGAATTCACCTCTCGTAAGCTTCCAGCATCAATTAAGAGCAAGGTTGGTATTGTACAACCATTCAGCCTCATGGACTCAAGCTCTATGCTTCTCCAATTTGAAAACAGCCACTATTGGACAACCAAAACTGTCTCATATAAACCATCCTAGCAAATCCTCACTTAATATATACCCATTAATTGTTTCTTCTCATGTAGAGAACACTAGAACAGTAATATTTAGATATATACAATTATTTATTTCACGCAAATACATTCATGTCTATGTGTATTTTTACATAAAAATTTGTATGCTCACATTCACCTGCCATTTAAACAAGCATGATTTTGAAGAAATCTCAAATGCTTCTGTTGGTGACCCAATCTAAAGGTTACCTTGTGGTGGGTAGAAGCTGCACACATTTTGCACCTTTGCTTCCTCTAGTTTATTGGATGGCCACATTTTTTGTTCTTATTTACATTATTTCTAAAGTGAAAACACATTTTGAATTAATTATGTTTTCCATTTAGTAATATATTTAGGTTTTTGAGAAACTGAATAATTAACAAATGAGAAAATATAATAATATAGTAGCAGAAAGGAGTGATTATTCATGGGTCAACATAACCTTTCTTTTACTATTTGTTTTCTCTTTTGTACTCAATTATTTTAGAGCATTGCTATCCTTAAAATAGTAACTCAAAGGTCAGAATACAGGTATAATGACCTACAGGATAAAATGTCATGTATCCTGTAATTATAACATCGCAAAGATATTTATTTAATGATGTCAAGAATAACCTTTTACTTAAGTAGAATTTTTAAGATAACTTTTGTATTTCATGAAAAAAATGTCTGTGATAAGTAAATAAAATAAAAGTCATGGAACACAAATGACAGTCTTTTTAAAGGACAAACTTTAACATTAGGGTAATAAGACTGTGCAACTAAGTAACCAGACAGGTACAATGGCAAAATACTTCAGTGGTTATCTTGAAATGGTATCTTTGGGTTCCAGTAGGTCAGACTGCCTGTTCTTTGAGATAATGTACCACTTTCCATTGCCAACTTCATACACTTTGAACTGCCTTTAGGATAATAAAGCCAAACTTCATGGGATATTGGGAAATATTTATTATACAAAGATATTAAACTCCCTAGGGTTTTGTTTTGTTTATCTGTCTATTCTTTCCTCCTTTTTAAATTTCTACTTTACTGTCAAAATTATTAGATCTGCACCACTCTTTCTAATGACTCATTTTAACATTAGCTTTGGGATAATTTAAAAGTATTGCTACTATATTCATGATTTAATATCTTAACTAATGATCAACTAAAACACTGGAAGTTATAACACATAAATGCTGTTATTAAGATGTAGATTTTTTTAATATTCTAAAAGAAGTTTGAATTCTTTGATTTATCCAACTTGTAATTTACTGCATTGGCTATGGTACTGAAAAATGGAAAGTTTATTCTCAGAAGTTCTATGTAAAGGTGGAGTGAATGACTCAAGAAATAAAAACAAGCATTATATAGTAACAAAACACAAAGATTTTTTTAAATATTACTATGAGAACAATTTATAATCTTACTGTTCTGAAGGTGAACGTCCAAATGGTTGTTACTGAGCCAAAATTAGTTATGTTCTTTCTTCAAATTTTATGGGAGAGACAAATCTCTTGCTTTTTGACATGTTTTATGACTATTCACGTTAAATGACTTATGTATGGTTCCTGTCCATCTCCAAAACTATTGATCACATCACTCTACTATCATTATTAAATCATTATTATCATTATTAAAATTTACTCATTCTCTGATCTAATTCCTGCATTTTCTCTTTAATGATTTTGCTATTCCTCTCTACCTAAGTATTCAAAATAAACATTATAATTTAAAGTTAGTGCATTAGTAACATAAAGTCTATGTACAGTCTTCATTTTTCTTTTCCTTATAGATTATCATTTGTTTCAGAAACTACAAAGAAGACACCTTGGGGGAAGGGTCATCAGTATACATACTACTTCTTTAGCTAATAATCAAGGCTTTCTATGATGCAGTTCTATATTGCCTTCCCAACTTTATTTTTTATCCTTATATGTAATATAATGTAATTATATGTAATATGCTACATAATGGTACATAATGTATTACTTTGAAATTTGGTTGCTTAAAATAGTACTTATTATCACACAATTTCTATAATGCTGTGGAATAATCCTTTTGTACACTGTGAATATGTATTACTCATATTGGTTAAATAAAAAACCAAGTGGACTATTGCTAGGCAGAAGATCCACATTAAAAAAAACACTAGGAAGATGAAAGGGTCACCAGCCAGATGCAAAGGAAGCAGGAGATGAATATGCCAGGCATAAACAAAAAACCAACAACAACAAAATAAGAATTATGGGTTAATTTAACCTAAGCTATCAACCAAGCATTTGTAATTAATAATAAGTCCCTGTGTGGTTATTTAGGATATGGCAATCCCAAAAGAAAACCTCTGTCAACAGGTCATTAGTATACCTTTTGCTCATTCAGCTGATATTCAAGGCTTTCTATGATGCAGTTCTAAATTGCATCCCCAACTTTGTTTTTTTAATCCTGGTTATTATACATATTGGCTACATAATAGCATATAATAAATTATTTTGAAATTGAGTTGCTTAAAATAGTACTTATTACCACACAGTTTCTATGAATCAGTGATACAGAAGTAGTCTAAATTATTCCTCTAGCTTAGAATTTGACATGGGAAAATAAAGGTGGAAACTATAACTTTTTTGAAAGTGCCAGTACATGAGACTCAGCTTTCCCGGTCATTCATCTAGCTGCTGGTTGCTGGCAAGGGATCCTCCCTTCCTGACTGTTTGTTCATGGAATTTACTCTGAGTTATTGACCATGGTGTCTTCTCCATGAGCCAGTTTACAACTTAGCTGATGATTCCAACAGCACAGAGTGAGAGAAACTGAAGGACAAGTTCATGCAAGAATGTCGTCTTTTGTAACCTTCTCTCAACAATTCATTTGCATTATAGCCAAAAAGTGTGATCCAGTAGATAGGTATGGTAATGTCCAATTATAAACCCAACAAACACTTAGGAGGCAGAGGCAGGAGGACTGTGGTTTAAGCTTTGTCTCAAATTCAGTTCCTTGGCAACCTAGGTCTTGAGATCCAATCTCAAAAACAAAAAGACAAAATAACTAAAGATGCAAATGACAGTATAATCATCCAAATTACATGGGGGTACAATCAGCAATTGGTAGGTATGTGATGTCAATTTAGAAGCCATTGGTGCTTTAATTTCAGATGCTACCAGTATCCACCATGACCTAAAAGTATCAGGTGTCATGTGGATTCTGCATGAAAGACGAACTAACAAGCATGTTCAATCAAGGAGAGGGTCTGAAAAATGAGACGCTCCACTTTCAGATTCAAAGAAATTCTATATTCTGTGTGTGTTTGTGTGTGTAAAATCAAACAATAACAACAACAAGATCATCAAAGAAGCCAAACCACCCTATAACAATCAAAGTTACATGAAAAGCATAGACTCCAAGAGGTAAGTATGTGGGAACAACTTAGAAGCCATTAGTACTTTTATCTTAGATGCCTCAGATATATGTATTCATTTTTCCAAGAGATTCTATATATTTCATCAAATTCTCAAAAGGTCTGTGGTATACACAACATGCAAATCACTAATCTACATATAAGCTACCTTTAAGTTTGGTCTACCCTCATTCTAAATGCCTCAAAACATTTTCAAAAATCTACTGTCACTGACCACGTAGTAATTAACTACAATTTTTAATGGATTCTGAATGTAATCTTTGAAATCACTAATGGTTCCTTCTTGGATAGCAAAGTACCACGAAACTAGATGTAAAGATTTCTGAAGTGTTTATAATAGAATTAAAGGTCAAGTATACATCACAGCACAGCCAAGGATTTGCTCTTGTAAATCAATGAGGCATAGTGGGAACCTGGCTCTGAAAATCTCTTTGTTTGTTTAGAAGGATTCTATTTCATGAACTCTCTTCTTCAAGTGTTCATTTCTTATTATTCTATCGTGCCAAGATATAATCTCAAAGTATGCACTGTGTTTGCTAATGTAAAGGGCTACTTTAAAATGTCACTGTGAAAGGTTGGCTGAAACTGCATTTCTTTCTCTAATGATAACTTTTGGTGTCCTCTGTTCTATGAGAACATAATCCCAGGGCACCTGTTCTCACACATATCTTCATCTTTAGGTCTTTTTAGACAGTTGAGGTCAGAGGCTGCAGAGCTTTGCTTTCCTTTGAATTCTCAATGCATTTTCATGATGGTCTTTAGAACAATGAAAAGTTATGCTGAATGGATACATGCCCATAGAACATTGTGTCAAAGCCTAGCAGAGAGATCTGAAAGAGGAAAGAAGGAACATCTAAGAAACAAGGCTTGTTCTCGATCTTAGAGATCCATAATGAGTGTTTACAAATTTGTTAGTTTCCGGAGTATTATTTAGGAATACTCTGTAGGAATGGAGTTTTGCCGTTTCTGTTACCTAGAAAAGCCTGTAACATGCCAAACTTCAATGAGATTACAATATTCATGAGTAACCTTTACAAACTTCCTGAGTTAAGTTAGCTTTCTAAAACCTACTTTGGGGCTCATTTAATCACCAGTGAAACAACTGCCTAAAAGGAAGTGCTGTTAAGAGGTAGAATAGGAAACTGGCAGCACTCAGCAGGGTTTCTGTGACTGACCTGACTGGGACAATGAGGGGATGAAGAGATGACAGACACATACAGACTGACTGAGGCAGTGAGGGAATGAGGACACAGCAAATATATACAGACACAGTACCAGTGACATCTGTACAGGGATAGTCTTCAGGCCCTAAATATCTAAGCGGGAGGAGCTACCGGGTATGATTCATGAAGACACTGTCAAAGTCTATATTTAGAAGACATTGTTACCCATGGGCCTGAAGCATGGAGGTACTTGGCATGGTCATGTCCATGTCAATAGCATGCATTAATTCTGGAGGTCATTCACTCAGGGCTTCCTTGACTCTCCACAGTAACTAGCTGAAATTCCATAGATTCTTTTGTGTGGGACTCCTGTTTTATTCTATCCTTATTAACCAGTGGATAACAGTCTTCGGCTCTTCCCAGATTTATGCAAGGCCACTGTTTTTTTGCATTTAGAATGATGATGTTCAGTCCTGAATCATTCGTTTTGGAGGTAAACATTCTAGTCTTGTAACTGAAAGGCTCTTTCTCCTTTGGGTTATAAAAATATATGTGCCACACACACAAACTGATACTGTTCTATACAAATCATGTTTAAAAATAGTCCCTGACAGGAATAGATTTTCTAAATGATTGATGCTCTGCCACTGTCACAATGAAGCTTGTTGGGAATTGTAATGCTTTACCAGCCAGAGCCCATTTCACCGACCGATAAGGGAAAAGGCATGGAATGATTACCACTGTGTCTAAATGGATATGAAAGTGAATTGTCTTCAACATACAGAGAAAGCTATAAAAAAAAAAAAAAACAATACAAGTAAATGAGGTGCTTTGATGGCCCCATGTATTTAGTAATGAGACAGCATTTCAGGACCGTTGGCGATGTTCAAATATTTTCTGTCCTGCATCAGTCTCTGCCAGGGGACAGAGCTATAAACATTTAATTATAAAGCTACATGGAGCAGAAAGAGAGCCTCTGGAATCTGCATACTGTTACAGAGATGTGGCATAGCCACTTGAAAAATAAAGAATGTTAGAGAATATTAGATGTGTCTCATTGTTGTTTTCAGAAAACAAAATTTGAGGCATTTGAAAAAACAGTGATGTTTTCTATATCTCTGAGCAAAACATCAGAAAAATGATAAGAATTCCAAAGAGGAAGAATATTAGTTTAGGGACTGGAGAGTTTGCTCAGCTGTTCTTACAGAGGACACAGGTTTGATTTCAAGCATGCACAGAGCGGCTCTCAATCATCTCTAACTCCAGCCCCAAGAGATATGAAACCCACTTCTGTCCTCATTGGGTGTTATACTCATGTACTGTACATGCATACATTTAAGGAGGCGAAACACTCATATACATGAAATAAGTAAATACTCCCCAAATCTGGAAAAAGAACATTAGTTTAGTAAACCTGTCCTATGTGTTAAAATACATCCACAATTGAGGAGAGGGATTAGAGCAAGTCTTCAACAACACCTATAAATCTTAAAAGACAATTGTCTTTCTTATGTGACATTTGTTGGTTAGCTGCATGAAATACAGACAATGTTAGTCACTGACTATCACATTAAAATGCTAACTTTTCACACTACTGTGACAAGAACAGTGCCCAATTAATATTGAATATTTATCAACAACATTTAGTAAGTATTCTGATTTATAAAAAGAAAGGCCTATGCATAACAAAGAGGAAAATCTATTAGAAGAAAATAGAGACCTATATTGGACTGTTTATCTGCTTGGGCTCTTCCAGAGCCCTTGGGTGATGTTGGAAGAAAGGATTCCTAGCTGTGTGTTCACATAGGCCAAAGTAGCTTTTGTTCTTGTATACAGAAAACGTTTTTCAAAAATTGCTTAACTGTCCCATTCCAGAAACACCCTGAAGGAAGATTATCATTGGAAAAGGCATGAGGATTTGAGGTATCAATTTACATGTGCTAATTAATTAGGGGCATAGTTTGTTGGAATATTTCATAATTAAGTCAACCAACTATGTATGGTTGAGTCATTGGTTCCCATCTTGGTATAACAATAAAGTTTGTTTAACCTAGTTATGATATTTAATATAGCTTAATGCCATGTCTTGAGACAGAAGGCCAACCAATATGTGGTCTTCTAAGGCCTACCACAGAAAGCAGGCTTGAAATGGATTGAAACAGATGAAATTCTTTCAAATTTACATTGAAAAATGCTTTAATAGGAATTTTCTAAGATGACAGAAATCTGGAAAATATATGTGATATTACCAAAATCTATGACATTTAAACATATTTAAGTTATAAACAATGAAGCAATATTTCAATTAACATACTTCACAAGAGGACAAACTCCATAATATCTGAAGAAAGTGATTTTTAAAAATTATTGCCAAAATAAACAGAAGTCATAGAGTAGGGACCACAAGTAGAGGAAAAACAACAGTTTTTCAGAAGTGAACCCAATCTTGAACATCATGGGGCTAGTAGTTTCTAATAGGTTTTTATGTAATTATAATTAATTGTTTCTTTTAAACCTGTATTCCTTTGGAAACTAATTTTGTATTTTTGACATTGGATTCATTATTGATAAAGACACTAGAAATATGCAGCCATCTCAGGCACTGTAACCTGAGGATAGCTGTAAATAAAGTGCCAGGTTCTTGCATTGTTGGAGGTTAGTTACTGTTGAGATAATGAGGGCTTTTCTGCATTATTTAACAGATTTGACTAGAAAATATTATTATCATAGAGAGTTGTGGGTAGAGTCTCAAAGTACACAAATTCTTTTGAGAAAATGAATTGATTTAATAATTTAAAACTTCATTAAATTGCTGCTAAGATTAAGACCATCATGTTGAATAGTGTACCTCTTAAAATGAATGTTTTCCATTTAAAGTACAAATGTACACTCACCACTATCCATTTTCTTACAGCTTCTAATGTTTGTGAGATTATTTGGACCAGCAGGTCATTCTTCAATGATAGTGTCCTTGGAGAGGGAATCGGGAGATCAGAAGAAAAAAAAAATAGATACATTTGGGATCAGGAGGTCTTGTAAAAAGCTATGTCTTATGCCAAGCAAGTTTATTAAAAATTATATCACCTTATGTACTATTTATAGGGAAGAAGTGAGAAGTCTGCAGAAACTATCATACAATGAGGCAAAGGCAGTGGGAAGCTAATCAAGCAAAGATTCACAAGGGGATTACAGGCTATTTCAAGAACATTGCAGATTGAGCACACAGCTGCCTTGGGACTGATACCACAGCCCTAAAATGATAGAAGACTTGGATTCTCCAAACAAGAACCTTCTCCCATCAACTCCCAAGGCCATGGCTCTCTAGGACTTAATTGGCTCTGCCAAGCGCATTACTAATTTTAGAGAAGGAGCTATGAACCTTCACCATAGATTTTGGGAAGTCTTAGATGAGCCCAGACTTCAACATGAGAAGATACAGTATGTGGTGGCTGGCACAAATCTCATTTTAGAATGGCAGCATAGGAGCTGCTACATAGTGGGTACCCATTGTTATAGATTAATTCAGTGATTGCATGTAGCCTTCCAAAAATTCTTAAGTTTTAAAAAATAATTATTCTCACATTACATAGGAGGAAAAATAAATGCAGTGTGTTTGCCCAGATTCATTCAAATGACAAGCAAGAAAGTCTCAATTTGTAATGTCTATAGGTTTCTTCCGCAGGGAAAACACACAGTATCAAAATATACAAGTGACTGCTTTGCAAAGGCCTTTTAAAAAGAGACCTTATTTATCCTGGGAGACAAAAACTAATTCTGAAAAAAAATTTAATTTATGTATATCTGTTATAAATGCCATAAGAGCTAATAGTAACTAACACTGTATCCTAAATGTTAGATAATGAGTTTAATATTGCATGCATTATGGCAGCATATTCATTGAATTAAATTTTAAACTTGAGAACTATAAGTTTGAATATAAAAATGTTTTTATCACCTTAATTTTTCTCTTCAATTGGAAAAGCATTTATCCAATTGCCACAGAGTTCACACCTACACAAATTAAATCCAGCATCTAGTATCGTCGGTCTCGGTGTGAAGATTACTGTTGTCCTTTACTAGACTCAAATGACCATTTACTTTCTACCAAAGAGCAGACATTAATAGAATTGACTCGATCAGCCAACTGTGTTGAGTCATTTTAAGGAATAAGGCATCTGTGAATGTGAAAAAACAGGATATTCTTTTTGACCTTTGATAATACTTGACATCTTTTAAATCATGTACCAAAAATCTAAAAAGTTTTGAAATAACAATGCACATTGATTTCCTGGTTTGTATAAAAAGAGAAATAAACACAAGTTTGTTCTCTAATACAGACCACCTGTTATTTCTTTGAAAATACTCAATCCAAATACTTGGAGGAAGTCTACAATTCTGGGAATTGGGGCTGACACGTTTATCCCTATTAGTGTCATCCGTCCTTAATTCTTTGAACTTAAAGAAAATTAGGATCAAACGTGCATTGCAAAGCTCAGTCACTTGCTCAGTTAAGAGTTAGATTTCCAGAGTGAGTCCTAGGAAAAAGATGAAAATTCAAGGATGAAAACAGATGTACCTCTGCTCAACATCTCTGCCCAGATGCTGCTACTAAGGTAAAAGAAAGCAGTTGCTAATTCAGCAGGGATTCTGAACTGAGATTTTGATGTGGTTCTATAAGACACTGCTAATAAAACAGATTCCCTTGCCTGTGCTTGTACTAGTATCAATTCCTACCCACTTGAGAATTTCCTCAAATGTAGTGGCTGGCAGTGACACCAAGCTCTGCAAAAGGAGCTCAACATATGATGTCATGTGCCTGGGAAGAACAAGTTTAGACTTAGTTCTAATGATGGAGAGACAAGGGGGGAAGGTGTCAGATATTCAGTAAAGCATTTCATGTTAGACACAGGGAAAATGAAAGAGACCCAGAGAAAAAGTTTATTTCTCACAGGCAAATAAGATATTTTGTCTTATCCAGAGACATAAAAGTCTACCAGGAGTTTACATGAGCAAGATAATAAAATAATCCAGAGTGAAGTTTCATTTTCCGAAAGTGACTGTCCATTAAGAACAAGGCACCTAGGCAGTGTTGGCACATTCCTTTAATGGCAGCACTTGGGAGACAGAGGCAGGTGAATTTATGTGAGCTCATGGCCATCATGATTTACAAAACTGAGTTCTAGGACAGCCAGGATTGTTACACAGAGAAACCTTGTCTCGAAACTCCCCCCCAAAAAAGTGACATGGCAAAGAGTAGATGAAAGGGGATTAGATAATCATAATCAAATAGAGTTTCACTTGCAGGTTCCCAGTTTTATGTAGTCCTCTCTGTTCTCCCATTTTCCAACTTTCCTTCTGTTATCCCTGCTTAAGTTTCAGCTATTTATAACCTGAAGATTTTAATAACTTGATCTGAATCTCTTTTCCCAAAGATACCACAAACTAGAATTTAAATTACTAAATGACATGAACTTACAAAACATAAGCAAGAGATATCCCATGCCTGTATTGCTCAACAAATATTGCATCTTGAAGAATTTCTGTCTGCAGTGGCCTGAAGGCTAAGGGATGGATTTTTCAGAGTCATTTGTGTGAAGTATGCCACAAATGGGCCTATTTACATATTTCCTCCCATGAGACTGTTGGTCTAAACTAGTGCTTCTCAACCTGTTGGTTGCAACCCTTTGAGAGCCGAATGACCTTTTCACAGGAGTCACATATCAGATAGCCCACTTATCAGATATTTACATTACAATTTATAACAGTTGAAAAATTAGTTATTAATTAGTAACAAAAATAATTTTATGATTTGAGATTACCACAATATGATGGACTGTACTAAGGGGTCATAGAATTAGGATGGTTAAAACCATTGATTCAAGCTAAACTACATAAAGATAAGGAACAGAGTATGATATATACTTTAAGGGTACAGATAGAGTCATGAATTGTAAAGGCTGAAATTGACAGAAATGACAATAGTTTTCAGGTGCTACCAATTCATAGAAGAGTCATCTGCAATCAAGTTTACCTGGGGAGTTTGGGAAACATTCCCAAAACTTCCATTTCATTATCTTCCAATTACTAAAAGAGTCATAAATAAAAGCAATAGAGATGACTATGTAGTTATGTGAGCTTACTGCTCTTGCAGAAACCCAATTTTGCTTCCCAGTATCCAAGCTATTGCTGACAATCACTTTTAACTTCCATTCCAAGTTATCAAATGCTGTCTGCTGGCCTTCATGAACTCCTAAATGTGTATGCTATACATCAACTCATGAAGGGTCAACAATACAACAAATAAACCATAAATCTTTTTAAAGGAGTTATGAATAACCTTTCGAATTTAAACCATCTACTCTGGAATTCATAAAAATATTTAGAAAAACATAATAGGCACCTACTACAATTTTCAATAAAACATAGAAGGAAGGAGAAAAGTCAATACTGTGAAGAAAATAGTTAATTTAAATGTGCTCTCTTTTTTTTTTAGCCACTATAATCATGATTATAAGAAATTACAAGCAAATACATCTATATAAAACATCTATATAAAACATCTTAATTCTCAAACTAACTGCAGTAAGTTCATTTTTTAAAATTATTCCAATGCTGATTCCCCAGCATTGAAACTGGAGTCCATGTGCTCCCGCTTGTTCCGGTCGCTGTTTCTGTGGGTTTCTCCAGCCTGTTTTTGACCCTTTTTCTCATTATTCCCTCTCTACAACTGGATACTAGGAGTTCAGCTCAGTGCTTAGCTGTGGGTGCCTGCTTCTGCTTCCATCAGCCACTGGAGGTGAGGGGGGGAATGGGAGGATGGGAGGAAGAGGAAACTGGGATTGATATGTAAAATAAGATTGTTTCTAAATAAATTTTTTAAAAAGGAGGAAAAAAGAAAACATCTGTTATTTAAACTATGGGGTCACACTGAATAATCCTAAAAATGTCCTGTTCTAAATTATATTTTATGTAGTAGTGACATAAATATTAACAGGGTTTTATCCTAGGACCTTGTTTGTGATAAGTGCTGCCAAGACTGTTTATTTATTCAGCCTCTTAAAATGACTCTTGTACTCTAAATTATTTGTTCTGTGTCTTTAGGGGTCTAGGGGCCATAAAAGAATTTTCCTCAAAATAGTTATGTTATTGAAGTTTTCACAGAGTAAAACTGTATCAGTAACAAAACTTTGTATAAAATAAAAGTAATTAGAAAATCTGGCCTAGAATCATATCAAATATAGAAAGTTATGACAAATAAGGGGCTTTAAGAAATTCACAAGTTACTGTACGCTGTGCAATAAACCTTTTGTACATTATGAAATGTATTACTCTCATTGTTAATAAAAAATCTGATTGGCCAATAGCGAGGCAGGATCTGGGGGCAAAGAGAATTGTGGGGAAAAAGAGAGCAGAGTCAAAGCAGTTGCCAGCCATACACAAAAGAAGCAACATGGAAAATTCATAGATGAGGTAAACAAGACTTGGTGCAGCATACAAATGAACAGAAATTGGTTAATTTGACTTGTAAGAACTAGTTAGTGGTGAGCCCAAGCAATATACCAAACATTTATAATGAATATTAAATCTATGTTTTGTTCTTGGGGAGTCAACAAACAGGACAGAGCCTGCTGGCAGTCCTAACAAAATACTCTGCCTACAATTATATACTTATTCAATTCTTGTTGGCAAGGGTGTCCTGTCCTTCTCAACAAGTGTCCATTCTAACTTAAACCTGTGATTCTGATATATGCTACCTCAGTATGATGGTTTATCTTCTCAATATGGAGAAAAACCTGTCTTTTCAGGTAACCCTTTGTGTTATATGAATGTGCATTAATAAAGTCAGTTTGTTCTCTGTTCTCAGGAGGAAGAAGTTAGAAAATAAAGAGTCTCTAGAGTTTACCTTACAGACAGCTCTTCCACACCATTCATGCCAATGTATATTCTAGAATCAATAGTCTCATAGTTTAAATATGTTTATTAAAGTGATGAAGAAATGGTTACTAGGAAAAAACTCACTCTGTCAATGTTGTGAGTACTGACATACAGTGATAACAGGGCAGTTGACAAATATCTGTTGATTAATTTTAGGGGAAAAAACTTAGAAAGTCATGACAGAATATGACAATCAGAATTCATTCCATATGTGTGTACCCAATGTTCCCCACTTTTTACAGTTGATGGACAACTGATGCAGTTTTGTAAAGTAAGAAGTGACTACAAAGCTTCAAGAACCTTAACTGCAGTATCTCCAAAATACACCACACATCCATTTTCCTTCATGATCTCACAACTATAGAGGATTCTTGTTCTTTGAACATTACTCACCGAGTGCTTCCAATACTGGAATTTTGAATCATACTAAACTAAATTTCATATCCCCCCAAATCATTATATATAACCATTTAATTACATTATTCATTTCTACATCTTTCCCTTTATCTCTAACACTACCACCACCATCCTAGACATCAATTTACCTTGTTGATTCCCTTTAGCATAGCCACTGTGACCACCATAATATTACCTACTCTGAGTCCTTTTGTTACTTTCTGTGTGTACACAGATCAAACTTGCTGTTTTAACAGTTTCTTCTACTTCTTCCCACGTATATATCCATGTACTTCCCAAGAGTCTGGAAAAATCTTTCTTCCTTTTCTGCAAAGGGGCACAGCACATTCTTTGGGACAAACCTCACTGCTTCTCCTCCACAGAGACTTCCGTAGGCACTGTCATGGAAGACACATTATAAATGTGGATGGCATCTTCCAGTGTCAGCACAGATATTAGGAAGTCTAAGAGTAAACTGCTGTTATCTTTATGGCTTTGGGATTGACCTGACTCGTATAACAGAGAATGAAGAAATAACAGACACAGAAAAGCTGGAATTGGGTGGGTTGTGTGCTATGATGATGTTCCAGGTATTATTGGCATACACCTTTAATCCGGGCACTCGGGAGGCAGAGGCAGGCGGATCTCTGTGAATTCGAGGGCAGCCTGATCTGCAGAACCTAGTTCCAGAGGTTCCAAAACAATTCAGAGAAACCCTGTCTCAAAAATCCAAACCAAAACAAGAGGAAAGAGAGAGAGAGAGAGAGAGAGAGAGAGAGAGAGAGAGAGAGAGAGAGAGAGAGAGAGAGGAGATAGCCTAAGTATATTGAATGATCACCAAAAAAAATTATTGCATTGTTGTCAAGTGTTCAATAACAGATGATCATGACCAATATATAATTCATTAGTTTTCATATTCTTTGTCACTATGTCACTAAAATTGTGTGGTGTGGGCATGTGGGGGGGGTTGAATACCTCAAAACATTTTAAGGTTATTGAAAAGTCCTAAGTCATTTTCTTTGGAGAACTTAAATTCTGTATTATATTTTCTTTTCCTTAATGTATACGTGCCAGTGTTTTGATCTCTTCTTTCTTCATTGCTTACCTTGGAACTCCTTGATAATAATGAGGCACCTGAAAAAAAAAATATATATATATATATATATATATATATATATTAGGTTTCACAGAAACCTTCCAAGATCTGATATTTTCCTTTGTTCCTTATAGAAGCTTTGTAGATATAAACTAACATGTATTTCACATGGAAAATTTCATCAAAATTTTTAATAAAAAACTACTTAATACAATTTCATTCTTCACCAATATGTTCACATTTAACCTGAAATCTGAGGACTAACAACAATCTAAGATTTTCATCTGGGGTCTCTCATGAGTCTTACACTTTCCCTAGAAAAGAGGTTGTCTGCACAATTTTAGTTTTAAAACTCTTCCTCAGAAAATCAAATTACTACAAATGTTCTATAATTTAAAAACTATATGGGCAGATATTCTATTTTATTTATTCTATTCATCTTCACATATCTAATATCTAACACAACTAGCATTGAATAATATTGATGTTGTAGCTTTGTATGCTGGCATTATTGAGTTAGAATATATATATGTATATATATATATATGTATGTATGTGTGTGTATGCATGTATGTATAAACTAAATATTTAACATGGATGCATGCATAAGATAAATATAAAGTTAATATATATGCATATATGAAAGTGAACTCGATATTCTCATAATTCTCAATCCAATCATTCATCCAGCGAAATGTGGCAAACAGAATTAATTCTAAACCTGAAAATACATTGGTAACTAAATAAACAAATTCTTATTCTCATTGAGCTTGCATCCCACTGAGGAAACAAAAAGAAATTAATAATTAAATATCATAATATCAGAGGGTATTATATGCCTGAATGAACACACAGTAGAAAAGACATATAAACAAAGATGAGAGTGATGCTGGTTTAGGAAGAGTATGCAAAGTTTGCCTCTAATAAAGACTTTTTTTATTAATAATATAATTCAAAAATTTTACATGTCAATCCCAGTTTCCTCTTCCTCCCTCTGTCCCTCCCTTCCTCTTACCCTCTTTCTCCTGTGACATGCACCCTGGCCACCTTCCACTCCCTTCTCCCCCCACCCCCATTCCACTTGTAGGGCTATGCTATCCAGGTTGGGTCATGTAGAAAGACATTATTGTTTTGAAGAGAAAACTGAACCTAAAGAAAGATCTAGAGACTTACAAGACTGACTAACAATTCGAGCAACCGTGGAAAGGCTATCATAAATGCCCCTCCCTGATAGTGAGATCAATTAACCACCATCATGGAGCCCTCATCAAGTGCCTGTTGGAAACAGAAACAAACACCCATACTAAACACTCAGTCGAAATAGAATCCAGATGCAGGGAAAGAGGACAACACCAGGTTGTATAAACACGCAAAGAAAGCTGACCTGAACAAGGAGGAGCTGAGAGGCCCCCCAGACTGGGAATCTAGCATGGGACTAACTCAGACCCCCAGACTGAACAGTCTGGGGGACCTCAGACTGTAGAAACAGGATGTATTCCTGGTGCACAAAATGACCTTGTGGACACACACCCCATGGAGGGATACCCCCTTAACCTAGAGACAGGAGAGAAGTCCTAGTCCTTACTCAAATGACTTGACAAGGGCTGGACAGATGGCTCAGCCGTTAAAGGCTAGGCTCACAACCAAAAACATAACAAAGGCTTTTTTAAAGATAGTCTTTCTGTGGGTTCCTAAACAAACAAGGCAGGGAACTTTGCAGGCCGGTCGTGTTGTTTCACTTCTATAAAAGCGAGGACCACAGTTCAGTTAGACAATATCTAAATTGTCCCAAATATCGCACTATTGGTTCTTCTGTAATTACTGATAAATGTTGTCAAAAGCAGATTAGATTATAGAATGAATAAAATTCACTCTAAGAGACATTCAAAGTGAAAGAAGCAGTGAAGACGGTCTCACAAAGGTAATGATCCTTGCAGCCAAATGCTGATTGCAGCCCCATTCTACTGGGGATGAAGCCTGGGATGTCACTCAGGCAGTAGAACCAGGGCAGCTAGGATTTCCAAAGCCACACTGCCTTGGGACATTCACTATAGATGAAAATATATGTTCTGGCCTTATTACTATTCATAACAACTCCCAAAAGACACTTACAAAACTAAGCATCATTCACTAAGCTCAATATCCATGAGATTAAAATACAGTTCTTCACTCATGTGTCACTAATTACCACTAAACTAACTCAAATGTATGTATAAACCATTGTCCCATAGAGGTTACCTCAGGCTGTGTTAAGAGACATTGTTATAAAAATTTTTAAATAAACCAAATTCCAAACGACCAATAATTTTTCACTCATTAAAATGTCATGCAAAATTCTGTGTGTGTTAAAGAAAAACTAAGTCTTTTAAAATTTCCATCAAATCATTGTCAAATATTTGTAATTATTTATTCATAAGAACAAACACATTAGATAAAATAAATAATATAGATTTAATGGCCTACAGGAATTAATTTCTCTCCACAGTTTTGTGACCTAGATATCATCAATTACATCTAAGTAACAAGAGATAAAATTAAATTTAAATTCTGAGTATAATTAAATAAAAGGCACCAAGTAGTAGATTTGCTTCACACTTAATGCAATGAAGAAGAAATAACTAAGGAACTATTGATTTGTTCATGGAGATGAATTTTTTTTTTAGTCTCTATCTTTTAAATTGAAAGAGTTGCTTAAAAGCATTAACAATTAATTATAACTCATCCAATTAAAATAATTGAAAGGATGATGAAACATAAAACTTCCTGTAATTATGTCTCATTTCGATGAAAATATCAACTGCATAGTTAAATAGAAACGCGATGGACGATATGACAACAAAAATTATCTATTTTCTGTACATTAATGGAATTATTAGACTGAGTTATATGAATATCTTGTACTATATGATACAAAGTAACATATTTTGTCTATAATTAAATAGAAATCTGTCCATAATTTATGTGATTATGTATAACATATTCATATACATAAGAAATACTAATGCATATATACACTAAATATATATATATACAATATATATATATATACACTCACATAAATATACACATATGGTGAAACACACACACATATCTCTAAATAAATTAGTTATGCTTTCTATGCATTTGCATGTATAGCCTTTGTTGTGTATTAGGTATTGGTAAAATGCTGTCATAATAAAGACTTAATAGTCTGGTAGATGCAGAGAAGGCTCAGGGGTTAGGAATTAGTTCCCCTGCTCTTCCATAGGACCAGACTTTGATTCCCTGCACCTAGGTCAGGCAGCTCACAAAAGCCTGAAATTTTACACTCCTAAATTCACACAAATACAAATCCACAGAAGCACAAATTTAAAACTAAACTTTTTGAGAAAAGGTTTAATCACATTTTGGTGATTTATTCCAATCATCCCTTTCTCCTCAGTGACCCCCAATTCAAGATATAACAATTTAATACAAGCCAGAATCAACAATATTTAACTACACTAAATCACACTTCAAGACCTGGACTTTAAACTAAAGATGGAATGCTTTCCTGAATATCAAGTGCACCAAATTTACTAAACTCATATTTCTGCATCTGTGGTCTGTGCTCTGGGTATTTATAAAGAAAATACAATGACCCCTACCAGGAAACAAGAAAGGGCTGTGCTCACCTTCATTGAAAGTTACTATAAATAATGCAGATTACACAGAAAAACAATTTGTATGAGCCATCTGGGTTCTGGAATTTTCCTCCTGGGAAATGTTACTGAGGATTTTAGAAACATGTGGAGGAGAGGCAAACAATAATCTGTATAGTGACATAAAATTATATTCATGTTCTATATTGTCAGATTTTTATGGGGGAAAGTGAATATGGAGCCAACCAAAAGAAAAGGCAAGACGGTGTGATGAAAATAAAATGGGCAACAATTCACTCGAATAAAAGTAAATCAGTCACATACTTATCAGCATGGAGTAGCAAACAAATGGCCCATTTATATGACTGATTCTCTTTGCCATGCCAGTATCTCACTACTGAGGACATACATCTGTTGAACATGTATATAATTCTAGATTTCACAGAGAAAGTTCAAGCTAAAAATCAAAATTTGGGCATGAAAAAATATATATACGTTAAAGATATACAGGAATAACCTTATCTAAATCTAGAATATCAAATACCAAGACAAATGAAAATTCAGTAATTCTCAGTAATTTTCATATTTGTTTTGAGTTCTGTTGCTAGGATGACCTTTTTGAACAACAAAGCAATGATGAAATTTACTAATAACTACTAATAATTGAACTCTTATCAAGTAATTTTCTATTTTGTTTTAAATATTGTGAATGTTATATACAAGCCAATTCAAAAATTACAATTTTTCATTGAAGAGTCATAATTTTAATATTCTAATACTCTTTTACAATTTGATCACTATGTGGTCTTGATTATTGCATAACTTCTCCTAACTATAGTTTTCACCAATAACTATAATAATTTTGAACTCTCTTATAAATGTTTCCCATAAGAATTAATCAGAAACTTATAATACTTAATAGATTGCAGAGAATGTGGTGAGGACAAAAGTATGAGCACAATTATTACTGTCAACTTGTCCAACCATTTTTAAAGTTTTAATTTTTAACCACATTTCACAAATTTATCTAAAGTTAGACATGAAACAAAATTATGTCTGGCAAAAATAAAATAATAGAAACAAGGTTTATAAGACACATGTGTCTTAGTTAGGTTTTCTATTTCTGTGAAGAGACACCATGACCATGCCAATTCTTATAAAGAAAGAACATTTAGTTGGGATAGCTTACATTTTCAGAGCTTTAATCCATTGTGATCATGGTACAACATAGTAGTGTACTGGCTGACACGGTGCTGGAGAAGTACTTGAGAGTACTACATTTTGACTCAAAAGAAGTAATCTGTCTCTCTGGGCATGGCTTGAACATATATGAGACCTCAAAGCCTGCCTCCATGATGACACACTTCCTCCAACAAGGCTACACATACTCCAACAAGGCCAAACCTCCTGATAGTATCACTCCCTTTCAGGAAATATTCTTTCAAACCACCAAATTCTACTCCCTGGCCCTCAAAAGCTTATAGCTATGTGATAATGCAAAAATGCATTCATCCCAACTTTAAATTTCCCATAGTCTTTAACAGTCTCAAACGTATTTTAAAATATAAAATTCAAAGTCTCTTCTCAGATTCATGCAATCTCTTAACTGTAATGCCATGTAAAATTAAAATCAAAAAAGGTCACATATTTGCAGCATATAATGGCACAGGGTATACATTACTATTCTAAAATTCAGGAAAGGCAGCATAGTGAGAAAATACTGGACCAAAGCAAGACTAAAAACCAGCTGGGTAAACTCCATGTTCTGCATCTCCATGTCTGATGATGTCAAAGTGATCTTCAGATCCCCAACTCCTTTCGAATTTGTTGACTGAAAAACACTCCTCCCTCTTGGGCTGGTTCCACTCCCTGTTAGCAACTCTCCTTCATAGGTACCACACAACTCTGTCATTTGTAACATCTTGGAGTCTGCAAGGAAATCTAGGCTTCTCTTTCACAGCTTCAACAATAGCTTCTCTGGGCCTCCATTCAGGGACACCCCTGATACAGGCCTAGCCTCTGTGGCTTTCCTTACTTGTGGAGGCAGATTCCATAATCCTTGACTCTAAACCAGGAAACTAGTGACTGAAGCTGCCACATTCTACTGCTTACTAGGGCTGGAATATGGCCACCTTGTTCATCTACATCTTCACTGATTCTATTTTCAATAGTTTGTTTCACTGCCTTAGCTTGGCTGGCCTGAAACTGGATCTGTAGACAAGGCTGGCTTTGAACTCAGAGATCCTTCAATTACATCTTCACCAACTTTCTATTTTCCATGTTTACCTTTACTGCCTAAGCTTGACTGTTGTAGAACTTGTTCGATAGACCAGGCTGGCCTCAAACTATGAGCTCTACAAGCTTCTGCCTCTGGAGTGCCGGGGTTAAAGGTGTGCACTACCATGCACTACTCTTTTTCTTTACTTGCTTTTCACAAGTTGGAATCTTAGCTGGGTGGGATCTTGCTGTGAAAACACTATTCACTTACTCCATTTCTTAATCTGTTTATCTCCTTGAATGTAGGACTTAACTCCATTCCAAATTCTGGTGTTGCTTTTTTCTGAAATGTTTTTCCTTGCTTAGCTGGCTTCTTTTCTTTATATATCTTCATTAGAGTTAATACTAGTGACCACACAATAGAGTCTATACTAGGCTGTTTTGAAATTTCCTTTGCCACGGAAATTAACAAAACTCTTCACTTTAGCCTCAGGCAAACTCTTCAGAAAAAGAAAAGGCAGATACATTCTTCACCAAAGTATCACAAGAACTATTTCTAGGCAACATACTAAATTCTTCTCCTTTAAACCCTCTTGAGCCATCCTCTCCACAATTCCAATCATTTTAGCACCACGCTCCTACTTGTATGGCCCTTTAAACAATGCTTAAAGCATTCTACTGCTTTTCTAACCCAAAGTACCAAATTCCAAATTCCTCCAAACATAAACATGGTACAGCCTGACACGGCAATACCCAAGTCCCTGGTACTACCCTCTGCCTTAGAGTTTCTATGGATGTGAAAAGAAACCATGACCATGGCAACTCTTATAAAGAAAACATTTAATAAGGGCAACTTCCATTTTCAGAGGTTCAGTCTATTATCATCATGGTACAACATCGTGGTGTGCAGGCTGATACAGTGCTGGTGAGAAATAGGTGATAATAGTATATCGTGGCTTGAAGGTAACAGCAAATAATCAGTCCCATTGGGCATGGCTTGAGCACATATGATCAAAGCCTACCTCCACAGTAACACACTTCCTCCAACAAGGCCACACCCAATAGTGTGTCTTCCTTTGGAGATCATTTCCTTTCAAACCACTACAACATATACTTCAAAATTATTTTTTGCTTGTCACAAGACTGCCAATGGAATTTGATTATTAACTTTAAAGATTTTAATTCATTTTTACTTTATGACCTACAAATAGAGTACTGAAATGATAAATAAAACTCCATATAGAGGATAGTTTTTTTCAGAAAATGCAAATTAGTATCATAAGTAAATGAACACTAAAGACTAAATGTACTATCCAAAGTAAGTGCACCTAATGACAGATTACTTATTGCTGTGGGAAAAATAAATGACTGAAATCATTCACTAATTTATGTGCTCTACATAAACATCTTTTTGAAAATTTCTATCCAGCTTTACATACCAGTAAACATGTCCTCACAAATTTAATGGTAGTTTTCATTTAAAGTAAATTTTCCAAGAAAAGCTTATAAAATATTCCTTAACATTCAAACTATATATTTTACTGTGATAAAAAACTTTTATGATGATTTTGAGATATAAATACAAATTCTTTCTGATTTAAATTCAGTTCAATGATTTTTCCCAGTGGTTTAATCTATTGTACTACACTGGGCTGAGACGGAACATGAGGCTTTCTGGTAAATATGATTTTCCCCTTTGAATGGCTTCAGGAAACATGACTGAAGATCAGGAGCTGCATGTGTTTTGATTTTAAGAAAACATTTATTTAGTCAAGTAGGACAATTTTCTCAAGAGCAAATTAATGTAAATCAACCATTGCAAGAACTCTGACCTTTGAAATTACACTTGCGTAGTCAGATTTCCGTAACAAACTGAATGTTTACAATATCTTTTATTTAAATCAATATCCTTTATGCATGAGTAGAGAAAGGGAAAGATAAAGGCCAACAGCATATAAAGAGAAACCAAATGATTTAACTCAGCAGAGTGAAATAATGAGTCAAACTCATCCCAGCACCAAGACACTCTGATATTTAGATAGGAACTTACAGACCTACATTAGCTCTTGGAGGTCATTAAGATACCATTTTGTGCATTTCCATAGTCAACTTAGTCTATGAAGCATCCAAGTTGTTACTGGGGAATGACTGCAGCAGTGAGGAGAATAAATTGCATGATTAATTTATGGTTTAATCTTAGTGTTAGTTAATGTGCTCACTTAATTTTGGGGGAGGGAACAGTTATCAGATGCCTGTTGGATTGAAATGAACTGATGCATCAACAGCACAGAACAACAGAAAGAAAAAATTGTTTATCTTTCAAGTATATTAGCACACGTTGAAAGGTCCACAAATTGTACCAGCTTATGCCACCATTCCTTGGGAATCACCCACAAAGGTCTTGATATATTAAAATTCTTCATTTTTAACTTCAAACCAAATAACTCAGCAAGCACCATCTGTACTTCAAAGATCAGCCTTTGTAAACATGTTAAAGTAACTTTCGTATGAACATTTATAGTTTGAATCAATTCCGTTGTGTTTTCAGGTGCTCTTTGGGCACCTACTTTGTTGGATGCTACAAAAGATTTAGTCCTAGAAAATTACTGGTTAACATTAATAAATGCTCAGGTGAGAAAAAAGATGAACTCATCTTTCCAGAGAGGAAAATAGGTGCTGTCAGAAAATGTTCGTAACAAGTGCATTGTAGGTAATAGAACTTTTTCATCAAGCAAATGAATCATAATAACCAACAGTCTATGGACTTCATGCATGTCAAATATGTTATATGCATTTTGACTACTGTTTTATAATGTTTTCTCAGCGTTACAAGGTATGTTCCATTATTATCTTCAGAAAAAGAAAAGGAAACACAGAGAAATTGAGTAACTTATATATAAAATATATAAATATAATATATATTATATATATATATATATATAATAAAATAAAGAAACAGAATGGAACACAATTTAGAGGTGTCATAAAGCCCAGGCCATTGTTCTGTTTGTCCCCATAGCCCTTTCAGCAAACACCTCCTAGAGTTCTGTAAAGATACATCACAAGGGACTTCCAATTTTTTTTCATATGATAGTTGTCTTAGAGTTTTTATTTCTATGAAGAAACACCATGACCATGGCAACTCTTAGAAAGGAAATCATTTCATGGGGGCCTGGCTTACAGTTTAAAGGCTTACTCCATTATCATCATGGTTGAATATGGTGCTGGACAAGGAGCTGAGCATTCTACATCTTGATCCAAAGACAACTGGAAGTGAACTGAGACACTAAACATGGCTTGAGTATTTATGAAACCTTAAAGCCTACCTCACAGTGGTGCACTTCCTCCAACAGAGCCATACCTCCCTATGAGCTTATGGGGGCCAATTGCATTCAAAGTACAATAGTGTCCAAAAGAGATCATATTTGATCAATCAAAGTAGATAAATGTACAAAGCCACTTGTTGCCAGAGGTTCCATTCTGAGACTGTCATTTGTCTACTCAGAGGAAGTGAGGAACTCAATTTATCAGCAAATACTATACCATTTCTAGTAGAGTATATGAGCCTAAGCAAAACAATTGACAATCTCTAATGCAGTTTGCTTTGGAGAATATAAAGATATTTTTTCAAGACAAAGACAGGGTCTAAAATATGCTATTAAATTTACTAGCAATTAGAAATGAAAAAGCTAATATATAAATAAAAATGGACAAAGAATACAGATTATGAGCTTATATGAGAATAAGATCAATTAGGTCATGCATCAGATATTACATTATCTTATTCAAGCAGCCTAAATTCCTGAACACTTAATTAGAGATATCTATTCAAGGCACAACAAGCTTATTTTCATTAATCCTTTACTGAACCCTGAAGAATGTTTCTATGAAACCAGACACAAGTTTTGTTAAGTGCCCTGCTGATAGGAGTGATCAATGCAATCTTGTATAAATAATTTACAATGTTGCAGGTGGATCACAGATGGCAACGAGAGATCATCTGTGCATGCCTGCTATAAATTCTTAATTTACCCAGTCAACAATATCAAATGATGCACTTGCGGGTACCATTGTAATTTGCTACTCTTGCATACCTTTGAGTTGTTTTTTTCTGCCTTTCTTACTGAGCTGCTTTTAATGTAAACGTTAAGAAATAAGAAAATACTATAATGCTAAAACTAATTTTTGCAAGTAATCTTTCTTCAGAGTCCACAATAATCTACATGCTTCCTTGGAGTGGACTATGTACAAAGATGCTTAATAACAATTCAAATTCCTATGAAATGAGAAAAATTTCTTGTTTATAAGAGCAAATTTCAATTGCTCAGAAATCATTGAAAAAAAAATAGCTGTGTTTCTAATTTTCTATCATTTCAGAAATTTCAACTCCACGAGGGAATATACCATTTAATGTTATTATAATTTTACTTCGATATATGCAATTATATATCCATCCTGCTTTCAAAGTTTAATTTTAATCTGTTTTAGAGCTGTAAGCTGCATTGCAGAATTAGAATTCTTGGATTCTTTTCTTTGTACATTTGATTTAGTTGAGCATCTGTAAAATAGAATTCTAAGGTACTAAAATGGAAAGGAGATCAACACCTATCTGGTCTTCAGTAAGCACAGCATGGAGAGACACACAATTAGGGAAGACAAACCTTTGGTAGTGACAAAGATGAAGCAGATATTTAGATATGGATGCCATAGTAATTTAGACTGTTTATTTGCATTTTTTAAGAAAAAAAGAAAACAAATTAACAACAAATTTCACAAAAGTAATAGCTTGTGAACTCTATACCTGACACAAGAATTAGTGATTTGGTGTTCAATAGAAATGATAGGTAGGTTACCCAAACTCATTAATACTTTTGTTCACTGGTCAGATACACAATCAACTATCCTGCAAAGCCCCTACACAATGAAGAATCCACTCTTTAACTCAAGGACCACCCACCTGCACATTTTCCAAAGATCAGCAGAAGGACGCTTCTAAGCCTTCATTTCTTAGGGTTAATATTGCTGTGATGGAATAGCATGACAAATACAAGTGGGTGAGGAAATGATTTCTTTTGCTTATGCTTCCATATTATGGTATATTATCAAAGGAAATCAGTATAGAAACTCAAAACAGAAGGGATTGAGACAGGACTTGTTATAAGAGCCATGGAAGGAGCTTATTAGCTTATTTCACATGGCTTTCTTAGCACACTTTCTTATAGAACCCAGGACTATCAGCCCAGTGTGGCACCACCCACAATGGGCTGGGCCCTTTCATATCAATCACTAATTGAGAAAATGTTCTACCAGCTTGACTACAGCCTGATCTTATAAAGGCATTTACTCAACTGAGCCTCACTCCCATTTGATGACTCAAGTCTATGTCAAGTATACATAAAACTAGCCAGCACACTACAGAAGGTTTATTTCTACGCTCAGGAGGTTCTCCTACTTCTAGCTGAAACTGAACAAAATATAAATCAGCTGGTCCATAAATTGACAAGTTAGGGTAATAACAAACAAGGATGCAAATAGTCAACTAACAAAGGTAAACAGAAAACCAGAAGAAACACTGTTAAGACCTAACTTCAAAGGCCAATCTCCAATGACAAAAGCACAAACAACATAGAATAAACAAAACACTATGTCTCCTGCAGAAATTAGCACCTCATTGCCTTGTTATCTTAAACAAGCCAATTGGCCAACAAGCATAGGACAATTATATCAAAACAACAATTACAAATATGTTCAAGGAACTCAGATTCCTAAATGAGTATCACAAAAAAAGGTAACCAGCTGATCAAAAAGATGCAAATAATTCAAGATATGAAACTGAAATATATAAGAATCTCTGAAGAAAATAAAAAATTAAAGATAACTTTAAAAAAAAAAACTCAGATAGTCATAGATCTCATAGATCTCACTAAACAGGCTGAATCTAGTAGAAGAGAGAAAATTGGGTTTCCAAAAACCTGAAGAGAAAATGTATAACACAGTCAAAAAATAGTTAAATCTAAAGAATAACTAGGAATTGAACATGTAGGTAATGTGGGACACTATAAAATAAAAAGATAAACAAATCTTAAGAATGGTGGTAAAAAAGGAGAAGAAACTCTAAAGCACAGAAAATACTTTTGACATAAAATTATAGAAGAAACCTCCCCTAATATAAGGAAAGACGTTGCAATTAAAGCAAGAAGTATTCATAACACCAAACAAGTAAGACCAAAAAAGAAACTCCCATGTCATATAATAATCAAAACACTAAATTTACAAACAAGAAAAAGGATATTGAAACTGGAAAGTAACAAAGAGAAAGTTACATATAAAGGCAGGTCCATCAGAATATAAATTTTATTATTTTACAAAATCTAAATATGTTTATAACTTTATTACTTATTTTTCCCTTTTATTGAAATAGAGATTTTTTTCACACATTACGTGTCATGATCATGGTTTTCTCTTGTTCTACTCCTTCCAAATTATTCCCCACCTCACCTTTCATCTGGACCCACTAACTTTCTATTTCTCATTAGCAAAATACAAACTTCTAAGGGATCATAATATGTTATAATATAATATAATAGCATAATATGATAAATCAAAAACTGATACACCAGAATTGGACATATAAAACAGAAGGAAAGAGACCAAGAGAAGGCACAAAAAAAGCAGAGACCAATTCATTTGAACTTTCAGGATTCCCATAGAAGCACTAAACTAATGTCATATTATATAAGTTGAGGACCTGGTGCAGATATATGGAGGCCCTGGGAATACTGCCTCAGTCTCTGTGAGTTCATGTGTACTTTGGTCATGTTAATAGGAAGAAATGAAAAGAGAGAGAAAAAGGAAAAAAAATAGGGAGGGAAGAAGGAAGGGAGGGGGGGAGGAGGGAGGAGGGGTGATGGGGAATACCCTTCTGTATATATGTTTCTCTTGTTATTGATGAATAAGACTACCAAATCAGGAGAATTCTGGGGAGAAGAGGCAGGGCAAATCTGCCAGACATACTCCATGCTGCCAAAGGAGTAACATGCTGAATTACAGGTAAGCCATAGCCTTATAGCAATACATAGTTTAATAGAATTGGTAATAATTAAGAGAGAGCTAGCCATTGGCCATTGACCTAAGCCACTGGTCAAACAGATAATATTTACTATAAGTCTCTATGTGTTTATTTGGGGCTAAACAGCTGTGAGACCAGGCAAAACAGGAACTCCAAGATGGAGGGAGGAAAGAAGGAAAGAAGGAAAGAAAGAAAAGAAGAAAGAAAGAGGAAGGAAAGAAGAAAGGAAGGAAGGAAGGATGGAAGGGAATATAAGACAAGGAACTTTCAAAGACATTATTTAGTTCATCTTCTGATGACTTCTACTGCTGAGCATGTGGCCTACCCTTAAAAGGAGTTTGTTTGCCCAGTGAGACACCCTTGGAGAAAAGCTGATTTCCATTTGCAAGTGATTATCAATTGATGATAGGGATTGAGTTAGGGTGGACCCACTTCTCCTTTTAGCTCAAGACCCCCTCTGATACAGACACATGAAGACCCTACACAATCTGCTTCAATCTCAGTTCATATCTGTGTTGGTCCTTTTGTGTATGTATCTATGTGTCTTGTTCTTTTTCTTTGACCCTTGTCTTTCTGTTTGCTTTGTCCTATTCAGATTGTGTGTGTGTGTGAGTGTGTGTGTGTTTCTTGTTTTTTTTTTTATTACACCTTGAAGCCTAATTTTTTTCTAAAGAGAGCCAGAAAAAAGATTTATTTGTGTGGGAGAGATGAGAAAAAAAATTGAGGAAGTATAGGAAAGGGAAACCATAATTCTTTCTATATTGTATTAAAAAAAATTTTAGTGAAAAATAAAAATATAAATTCATGAACAGCCTCAAATTATCAAATGGTTTCCTCTTATTTGATTCAGCTCTTCAAAATCATAAATATTATTTTCAAGTAAATCAAATATTAATCTTAGATGATTATATTATCTCAGTAACAATTCTTTCTATTAATTCAGTTTCAAGCACCATATTGCATTTTATAAATCACTCCAATGTTTTTCAGAAACTATATATTCCTGCTGTACTGGCAGCTAATATTTGAGGCTTGCTGGTACTCCCTCAGAGGCCAGAGATTTTATATCACTGAGTAGAATCAGTTTCACTAAATAAAAATTATACTGGGTAAATCTAAGAGTCACAAAAGCTCTGAAATATACACAAGTGAAATAAAGAGTTTTAAGATCCTAGATATACCACAATTCCCTAAACTGATTCTAAACTCTCAGTCTCAGAATAATAACTCTTACTCTGCTCTACTACTGCTAGCAGCTACTGTGGGTGTTCTCTTAGGGATCATAAAAGCTGTATTTCCTGATTTATTTAAAGGTGTTTTCCATATCTGTGAATGTAAGCTTATATAAACTTTAGAAAATTCTGAATCAATAATTTAGCATAATAGTTCACTTATTTGTACTCTTACATAGATGCTTTTAAAAGAAATAGATATAAAACTGCATAAATTCCTTAAGGCTATAAAGTATACTACATAATTATAGAATTACTCAAGAGCTTCCTTCCAACATCTGCAAGTCTTTAAAAGTAACATTCATATATATAAGTGTACTACTGGAAATGCACTTGTATTTAAGTGCACACAAATCATTGGTTTATTAACACTACTTCTGGAAATGTCTAAAAGGTCAGTTGAGAATTTGGGAAGTTAAATCAATAAGATGCAGAATTATAAATATTATAATAATATGAAAAATATGATTTCTCATTACAAATAGTGGATGTCTGAATAAAGATATGTAAACTGGGGGAACACTTGTTTGGAAATTTCAAAGGCTGTCATCAACAATCAAATATTAGCTAAGTACAGTGACTGAAATTTAGAATCTAAGTAATCAGAAACTAAAGTAAGAAAATCATGAGTTCAAGGAAAGCCACCAGACTACTAATAAATTAATTCTTTGCTAAGGTTTTTTCAAGATATAATTCATATTGGCCTGGAATGAAAGTGACTGACTCAGTTTGTGTAGGATAAAATTTGGGAGAAATTTTAAATATACCACACAGATACCATCACATGGAGTTGGATATGCAGAGAGAGAATGGATGTTAGGGTAGATCAATTGGCCACATCAACAGCAATTCAAATAACTTTTCTGAAAAAAAATGAAATTGTGCTCCAACTCCAAAAGGCATACATAGAAATCAAAGCATAGCAAGAAGTTTAAATGGTTGCTAATAATAAACTGAAGTTATGAGAAAGCAAAGGAAACAAATGGTAGATAAATATTTATTGGATTTGGTATCTACTGATTCTTGCTTTACTTTGAATATTAAACACTAAGTTTTAATGTTCCAATATTCCTGAATGTCAAGTCTGACCACTACTTATAAGACTGTACTTCTTATCTCAATGAGATAATAAGGATAGGGCAAAGTAAACATAGTAAGGAAACATAATAATGTCATCAAATAATGCATTGGAAAATAATCCTAAATATATATAGCATGTGATAATTAACACAATTATGATGAGGAATATCTTTCTGCATGTTTCTTTATTGGTTGCTGAATAAAACAGATTGGCCAGTAGTCAGGCAGAAAGTATAGGCAGGGATACCAGACAAGAAAAATTCTGGGGAGAGAGAGGCAGAAAGAAGCCACCAAGAAGTGTCATGTAGCTACTGGGAAGATAGAATGCAGCAGGCATTCTCTGGTAAGATAAGGCCATGTATAAATACCTAGATTAATAGTAATGTGTTAATAATTAAGAGAGAGTTAACAAGAAGCCTGAGGCATCAGCCAAACAATTTATAATTAATATAAGTTTCTCTGTGTTTATTTGAAGCTAATTGGGGAAGGGACCAGGCAGAACAGAAACTTCCTCCTATTAAAAATCAAAGACTACCAGGATAAGCTAAACAAATAAGAGATCCAAACATATGTAATTTAGATATAGATGAAATTTAGTTCTCCTACAAAATCATAGAAACTAGACACACACACACACACACACACATACACACACACAAAAGATTATAACAGATATTCAGTTTTTCTCATTTTATAATATGAGCATTGTGGGGTCTCTATAATTGTTGCTACACTCATGGTCTTAACAATTTTGAAATTTTGAACTCATTCTCCCTTGCATATGATGTCCATTTTCTCCAAGTTCACTCCCATCATTTTCATGAATTTCTTCATCTCCACAATCCTCAATAGACAATGTTCTTAACTTCAGTCACCACTGAAGATTAGATATAATAAAGGTGCTATGTTTCCCTATGCTGTGTTCTTTTACTATTCTCAAATTTTCCTGACAATGTCTAGACCTCTCAGATATTTAAGTAGACTTTATCAAATTCAGCATGCAGATAATGTAGTAACTCTCTTCCTATTAAGCTGAACAGTTTAGATAGTTTTTTAGTCAAAAAAAAGTTTCTTCCCTATATTTGGGTCTCCAAAACCTTATTACACACCCATTCAAACAAGTCTTCTGCTCTGGTTCTCAGTTTTTAGCAGTCTAGCTGTACAAACTCTTAATTTCATTTTTCTACTTCGAAGGTCTATATAAATGCAAAGGAGCCTGAGCTACTCTTTTCTTAGACATATGAAAGATGTTTCCATCAGTGCTAAAACCCAGATCTAATTGGTCAAGAACAATTTCAATCTATTTGGATTTTAAATTATACTGTCTTCCTATACTGTGCTTTTCTATTGTATAAACAAACAGGAAAATGCAAACTTGCAGCTCTCTTTGCTTCACACAATAAAATGTCAAGCTAAACAGAGGTAAACAAAGAGAAACAAAGAAATTTTCTCAAAAAAGCATGTTTACTCACAATCTCTCTAGCTTTTAAATTAAAGAAAATTGATAATTCTTCAAAATAAAATCATATGCTTAGAAGCACTATTGAAATACTTAAAAATAAAACTTTATCTTAAAGTTAAAATATGTAGCCTCTCAGCAGCACTACAAAAATTTAAATGAATTCAATGTTATAATGTAATAAATATATTAACATAATTTCCATTATCATGAACTATTATGTATAATTTTTCTATATCCATGTAAGAAAACATGTTTTTATAAAATAAAGAAAATATTCTATCTAAAAACTATTCTCTTATATTTTTGGTTGTAAGCCTAGCCTGTAACGGCTGAGCCATCTCTCCAGACCTAAACACTATTCTGAATTAGTGGAATTTAATGTGTTACATACTGAACTATGTATGTTCAAACACAGGAACTTATCATATATTGTCTCAATAAGTTCAGATTTTAAATTTTGCTGTTTTCTTCTGTTTTAAAAATGTTCATAAAAGAAGCATTTAAAGCCATGATATGGTGGCACACGCTTAGACAAAGGGCTGAATATCTGTGAGACCAGCTCCATCTACAAAGTGAATTGCAGGACAGCAAAGGCTACAACAGAGATACTCTGTCTCAGGGAGTTGGAAGAGGCATCTAAAATAAAAAATACGGTAAAAAGATTTCAAGTATACTAGTGAGAAAATGTCTTCCTTACTATCAGGAAGAAAATGGTTGGTGCTGGACATGGTGGCACATGCCTTTAAGCCCAGCACTCTGTGAGTTCCAGTCTATATAGCAAGATCTAGGACCAAAGACTACATAGACCCTGTCTCAAAAAATAAAAGATAGAAAGAAAGAGTAAGAAAGAAAGAGCTTCCCCTCACTCTTTGTACTGCTGGGGGTCCTCTACTCAGGGAGAGCATTGGGCCAGAGTGTGGGTCCAACTATCCCTCCACCTCCATGGAACTTCCTGGGTCTGCTCTGAGCACACTGGTCCCACATATCCACTCTCCACGCTATCCACACAGGACCACATTGAGGCCCTACTCACCTGATCTTTGGGCCTCATCGCCGGCCCTCTGCTAGAGGTGAGTCTAGGACCAGTTCAGGCTGAACCCACCCACCCCACCACCACCCCCCCCACACACACACATATCCTTCCCTGGGGACTCCCTGCATAAGCACCACATCTTGTTCCCCCTATAACCTATAGTGTAGTCCTGGTACTCTGGTCCATACACAACCCAGAGCCTGACTTCCCCTCATCCTTTGTCTTGCTGGACCCCCTTCTCCACATGAGCATTGGGCCAGAGTGTGGGTCCAACAACCCCTCTACCTTTGTGGAACTTCCTGGGTCTGCTCTGAACACACTGAACCCTCCTATCCTCGCTTGACTGCCTTGAGGCCACAGTCACCTGATCTTTGGACCCCATCACCTGCCTCTGCCAGAGAAGAGACCTCCAAGAGAGCTTGAATCATCCAGAGTTACAGACATCGAACTCCTGATCCACCTACACCCACTAGGAGAGCACAGTAGAGAGAGAGAGAGAGAGAGAGAGAGACTCCACCTGCACCCACTGGAAGAAGCAATGGGAAGATGACAATACAAGAAAACACCTAACAATAGAAAGACCAGTATTACACCACCAGAATCTAGGGACTCTACACCAACTAGACCTGAACACACCAAAGCAGATGAAGCAAAAAAGAACTACTTAAAAAATAACACCATAAAAATGATATAGGCCCTCAAAGATGATATGAGAAAATTTCTTAAAGAAATGGAAGAAAATAACAAACAAAAAATGGAAGAAATGAAGAAAAAGACCAAACAAAAATGGAAGAAATGAACAAATCTCTTAAAGAATGGAAGGAAAGCCAAGAAAAAACAATCATACAGATGAAGGAAATGATTCAAACATTTCAAGACTGGAAAACTGAAATAGAGAAAATAAAGAAAACACAAACTGAGGGATGCTGGAATGATCAGGATCTACAGATGCAGGCATAATCAACAGAATACAAGAGATCAAAGAGAGAATCTGAGACACTGAAGATAAACTAGAGGAAATATATTCATCAACCAAAGAAAATCTTATATCCAACAAATCCTTAACACAAAACATCCAGGAAATGTGGGACACCATGAAAAGGCCAAACCTAAGAATAATAGGCATAGAAGAAAGCGACAAAGCCTAGCTCAAAGGTGCAGAAAACATATTCAACAAAATCATTGAAGAAAACTTTCCAATCTAAAGAAGGACATGCCTATAAAAGTTCAAGAAGCATACCAAAGACCAAATAGACTGGACCAAAAAAAAAAAAATCCCCTTGCCACATAAAATCAAAACACCTAAGATATAAACACCACAGAATAAAGAAGGAATATTAAGAACAGAGAAGGAAAAAGTCCAGGTAACATATAAAGGCAGACCTATCAAAATTACACCTGACTTCTCCATGGAAACTCTCAAGGCCAGAAGGTCCTGGATAGATGTACTACAAATACTAAGAGTCCATGGATGCCAGCCAACGATCTCAATCACTATAGACAGAAAAAAACAAGATATTCAATGACAAAGCCATATTTTCAAAATACATATCCACAAATCCAGCCCTACAGAAAGTTCTGGAAGGAAAACTCCAACCCAAGGAAGTTAACTATGCTCACAAAGACAAAGATATAGACAATAGATAATACCACTTCACCAGAACCTGAAAGAAAAACCCAGGCAAATATATGCACAATACCACCTCCAATAACAAATCTATAACAAACAAGAATTAACAATCAATGATCCTTACTTTCCTTCAACATTATTGGTCTTAACTTGCTTATAAAAAGACACAGGCTAACAGAATGGATACAAAGACAGAATCCATCCTTCTGCTGCATGCAAAAGACATATCTAAGCTTCAAAGACAGACATTACCTCAAAGTAAAGGGTTGCGAAAAAATCTTTCAATCAAATGTACCCAAGAAGCAAGCAGGTGTAGCTATCCTAATATCTAAAAAGTTAGATTTCAAACCAAAATCTGTCAAAAGAGATGAAAAACATCATTTCATATTCATCATGGGATGAAAATTCAAAGGAAATGGACAAATATCTGAATAGCTATCACTTATTAAAATTAAATCAAGAACAGATAAGAAACTTAAATAGACCTATAATCCCTAATTAAACAGAAGCAGTCATTAAAAGCCTCCCAACCAAAATAAGCCCAGGGCCAGATGGCTTCAGTGCAGAAATCTACCAGAAATTCAAAGAAGACCTACTATCAATACTCCTCAAATTGTTTCACACAATAGAAGCAGAAGATTCATTACCAAACTCTTTTTATGAAGCTACAGTTACCTTGGTTCCCAAACCACACAAAAACACAACTAAGAAAATGGAGGACAGTAAAGGGAATAAAAAAAATAATTTACCAGATTCCTTCTTTGCTTAGGATAATTTTTATAAATATGTACAAAGATACTTCATCTAAGAGGGCAAAGATTATTAAAATTCTAAGAAAACTGATGAAAATTAAGAGCCTTGTTATAAGAACCAAGAAGTGAAATAATGCTTGTACATACTGCACGCAACACAGTCAGCCCCCTGCCAAAGTGACACAAATTAAAACAACAATAAGATACTGATCTACCAAATTGTCCTGATTTTTCTTTGTATATCTGTTATTACTTTGTTTAGAGATAAAGTCCAATCTTGGCATACATGCTAGGAAGTGTCTATTGTCCAACATTGATCATGAAATTCTTAGTAGTTAAAATTTCCTTTACGGGAGGTGGGGGTGGGTTCAAGATAGGGTTTCTCTGTAGTTTTGGAGCCTGTCCTGGAACTAGCTCTGTAGACCAGGTTGACCTTGAACTCACAGAGACCCTCCTAGTTCTGTCTCCAAGTGCTGGGATTATAAGTCTGTACCACCACCAGCAGGCATAAATGTAATTTTCTAAAATGAAATATTCCATGATTTTTTAAAGCCTTATCTGGTATGCCGAAAATCCTAGTTCTGAGGAAACTGAGCTGACAGGATTATAAGTATATTTTGCAAAGTTTTCTAGAAAGAAACTGAGTGTGAGAAAAGGGAGGGCAAAGACACAGAGAGTATACTAAAATATAGCTTATTATATCAGCATCTGTGATAGGGTACGGGCAGTGCAACAAAGGACTTCTTCATGCTGCAAAGAAAGAAGACTCAGTAGCTATTCAGTTCATGAAGCTGTATGTGTGCGCATTCCCCTTCTGGCCTGAAATTCTGGCAGTTCCCTGGAGAGCCTTAGTACTAAAGCCATGAAGGGAGCTGAAGTAGCTAGTAGTCTGGGGTCAGGGAGGACAGAACAGCAGGAGAGGCGATGGCAGAATGAAGCTGCAAAGGCAGCAAGCAAACTGTAATTTTCTTTAGACTTCTTCATATTTTGATATCCCTTGGAATTCACTGTGCACTTTGAGGGTGGGTCTTTTCTGTTAATCTGTGGAAACACCCTCACAGACAAGCCAAGAGAGGTCTCCGGACTGACAATCAAGACTGACAACCATTAAAAATTTGAGGCCAGCCTGGGCTATAATACTGCAGATCTGTTTGAAACAAATGAATGAATGAAAAAATAGGAAGAAATAAAAAATGGAGGAAATTAAGGAGGGAGGGATGGAGGGAGGGAGAAAAAATAGAAAAGGAAAACAAAACATGTTCTATATTGCTCCATATAGTTCTACTCAGTAATTTCACTCTAAAGTGCTAGTAATTCAATGAGCTTCCTTGTTTTCATTTTTTACAAAAATAAATCATTGTATATAATCCCAAGCTAGTAATTAAGTGAATAAATAATTGGTAGTGTAGGAATGCACAACATACAAAAAGATATTAAGGATATTAGGTAACAAAAGACAAATTATATGTGCTGTATAATCAGAGTTCTCTCATAAAATCAGTTTACTATAACTGTATGCTAAGAGCATGTCCTCTGCAATGACATGGCTACACTACTGACTTGTTCAGTGTGGCAAGTTCACAATGTTAAAATAAAGGCAGACAGCTTTGCTATTGCTCCTATTTTGTCACAGACGAGACCCTGCTAGTCTGAACTCTGAGCACATTCCCTCTCTACCTCCTCCCAGGTGTAGTTCAAAACCCTATTCTTGTAACTAATGTGAAGGGGGCAACCCTTATCTAAAATAAACAAATAGGCTTCAGAGGTAGCTCAGTGGTTAAGAATACTAGCTGCTTTTCTAGAGGACCAGTGTTCATGTCCCAACACCCACATGACAGCTAACAAATCTCTGTAATTCTGTGTCCTCTTCTTACCTCTATGGGCATTGCATGCATATGGTTCACTTACATACATGCAGGCAAAATACCAATACATGTAAATAAATCATTTTTAAGCTAAAAAACAAACACAAAAATCATAATATGTATTAGTTCTTAATAATTCATCATTGAAAATGTTGTCTCTTCTTATTCTCTAATTAAACTCCCACATCCGGTATTATACTAAATCATGACACAGAATTCAGAGTATAAACAGTACCATGGCAAATTCATTCTGAGGTATTATTACTTCCACCATATGGAGAACACACATTGCATCAATCTCTGTTATCATTTTACATATACAGCAATGTACTAATTGACTATATTCAATATAGGGAAAGGAAGCAATGTGTTCAATGTGAGGTTAAAAGTCTTTACTTTTTAGTCCTGAATATGTTTTGGCTCATATTTGAAAATGAATTATCTGGAGGTTCACTTCAAACCAAAGCACTCTACAGAGAATCAAAACACCTGGGAACTACTCTTGTTTTACTATTGAATAACTGCGATTTCCATCCCCTCCCTCCCCCTGCGTCTTCTGTTTTCTCTAAAGGAAAGCAAAGAACGAGATCAGAGACATCGTCTTGGGCCGCTCACAGCATACCAAATCAAAGTATCGCACAGCATCTTTTAATAGCAGAGTCATGCTGTGAAGAATCGCCTTGGAGCTCACTCCAAACTGGAAATAGCTCTTCTCTCAGGTTCCTAAGAAACTCGGTTTAAAGCAGAAATCATTGGCATTGGTTAAATTTTAGTCTCCAGTATATTTTATTGAAAGGAAAGCTACACATGATATAAAATAATAATAACCCGAGCAAGCCAACTTTAATGAAGCTTTACTAGAAGAGATGGGCTACTCTTCCACCCATCAGCAGGTATATCTCTCCTGTCATTAAGATTTCTCTTTCAGTTCCACTCTGTTTGCATTTCCTTTCTTGCAAGTTCAGCAAGATGTAGCTGCATATGTCAAAATCCATGGCTCTGGTTCAGACCCTTCTACAATATGTGGGAAAGCGGCTCTTGCTACTCAGAAAGAAGAGAGCCGAGGCCCACAGCCAACTCTAAGAATTGTAGGCTCATTTCCAGGCAATTAGTGATTGTGATTAAGGACAAACTCATCCGAGCAACTTGATTGGAGCTTTTCTCTGTGTATGATCCCCTTTGGTTGATTAATGAGTGAATGCGCCCTCATTTATCCTCTTTGAGGATGCAGCTGTGAACAAGCCCACAGAAATATCCTGCTAGCAGAGCGGTTTTCTCTGCTCAGCTCCCTTCCTGTGTCAGTCCTAAGAGTCCAGTGAGAGGCCTGGTGCTTCACTTCCAAGACCATAGAGAACAAGGATGAAGGACTCCATTTAACTCTTATTTTGCTTACTGTCACCCCAGCGTTGGAAACATTCCAGAAGCACACTTCTGAAAAGGGCAACTGTTTCTCAGTAGCATGCCTGTTTAACAAGATGCAGTTTTCTTTGGCTGCTATTTCAGAACCTCTGCCCAGGCTTCATGCCTGAGGTCACTTGTCTTTGGATGGCTTACAAATGGCCTCCTGACTGAGGTATTCCGGAGAGTATCTCCTGAGTCACTATGTATTAATAACGTTAGGATAAATATACTAAATTAGATATTTCAAAGTAAAGTAAGTGTTTTTAAATGCATACGCCCAAAAAGCGACGTGTTTCCAAGACGAGGTCAAATTTAGTCACAGGTGTGATGGCAGCTAGAGACACCCTTCCTAGGAATGTCTATATTACTAAATGAGTAATTTTATTCCAAGACTTAAACAGCTCTGCTGTAGTCTGTATAAATGGCCCCTATTTAACAGGTCACAAAATAACAACTTAACCAGTAAAGACAGTCTATGGGTATTGCCTGTGATCAGTTGGAAATTTTTTTTCTTACTCATCAATTGCTCGTTTCATGTGTTCCAAGGTTTATTTCCAGCTGGAACTGGCCTGGAAGCCTCCTCCCTGAAGACTGGCTCTCATAGTATTGGAAGGTGTTATGTAAGCTGCCAAGGGAGACAAGCAATCAATACTGTTACCCAACCGTAAAGCCTGCAAACCACAACAGCGACCAGCTCAGCAGAGGAGTATATTTCCTCTAAGTTTTCAAAAATGAGACCACTATGGCCATCTTGAGATTGTAATATGTGACCTGAAAAGTACTTGAACAGAATTGAGAATCCTGAATTAAAGTAAGAAAAATGTAGTGTTAGCGCTCTCATTCTGATGTTTGTGCAAGTAATGTTCTCATGCTAAAGAAGCCTAAAAACACTTCTTACAAATAGGATTTCCATTCACACCTTAGGTCTCAGGCATGTTGTATCACATCACATTCTAAATCTGACTGATTAGTATGTGATCACATTCTAGGAAAGCTAAAGAAAGGATGCTACAGAACAAAACATCCTTTAACCTTTTCAGAAGGAAACCTTCATTGGGCTCCACCTGTTAGTAATGATTTCTCCAGTTCCAGATGGGAGAGAGATCGTGGCCACGTGACCCACATAATAGAGACAAAAGGAACTCCTGGAAGAATGTCAAAGCAGCTACAACATGTAATGTAAACTCAATATACAGCTAAATATGTAAAAATTGAAAGCATAAACAACATATTTCAAATTGTTAAAACCATCGGTATTCTATTATTTATCTATAGCTTCTTAGGAGCCAGTCTCTTTCATTTTCCCACTATGAATCATGAACGCAATGCAGTAAAGACAACAGCAAATATTTGGGGAAATTCAAAGGGAATGACAAGCCTCATAGGAAACATAGCATTGATTTTGTCCACAAAGAATGGTCTACGTACCAGTGTGTCAGCATCACCTAGGAAGGGTTAGGTTAGGAAAGCAAATCACCTCGTCATCACCCTAGACCAATGAATCAGAAACTGGAAACAGAACTCAACAAATAGTATTTTGACAAGTTGTCCAGGTGGCCATATTCCATACTGAATTTAATAACCACTTATAATTTTAAAGTGTCAATTGTTCTTTCAGTGAATAAAGGTGTATTATGCATATCCTAAATGTACTCATTAAATGTGATCTCACTTCTTTTAGGTATAATCATTAAACCCCATAGGAACTCAACTCTGAAGTTATTCTTTCCTAATTTATGGTAATGTTAATACCACTACATGTGACACTGAGGTGTGCAACCAACTCATTGGGAAGAAAAAAAAAAGCTGTCAATAAAATGTTTCATACTTATCAAGTGTATGATATAACCCAGGCATAATTCTCATTTTTTACATTTATAAGATCATTAACTTTTCACAACTGTGATGGTTAATATCAATTGTCACCATGAGGAAATCTAGAATCACTGGTGAAACAAGATTTTGGTCATCTTAGAAATAATAAGAGGAATTGTCTTAATTTGGTTAATTGAGATGGGAAGATCTATTTTCTTTATCCTCGTTCCCTGGCATGGCATTCTGGCCTGTTGGAATGCTGACAGGAAAGGGGCCCTCCTCTTCCAGTGGGTGGTGGTAGGACTAGGGTGCTGGCAGATTCTGGATGGGCTGGACTGTTGTGATGGGTTACCCCATGCACAGTCCCCATTCCTCAGGTGTCTCCAAGCAGGGCAATAGAATTGTCAATTTTATGAAAGCTAGAATCATCTGGAATATGAACTTCTGGACATCCCTCTACAGAGTGATCTTGAATAGGTTACTTGAGGTAGAAAAGCATGACACCATTATCTCAATAGTATTCTGGATTGACAATAAAGGAGAAATGGCTAAAGACAAGTCATTTTGCTTCTTGACAGTGGGTGCAATATGACAAACTGCTTCAAGTCCCTACCACTGTGATTTATGATTCTCTCCCATGGTGCATCAAAAGTTATAGTCCAAAAGCCAAATTAAGCCCTTTTATTTCCTCCCATATAGCCTTACCACTCTTCCCTTCCAACTTCATTTGTTCTTATTACTTAGGTCATTGAGTTACATGGTGTGTGCATTGAAATAGGGCCATTCTCTAGGGCATGGGTATCCTTTCAGTGGGCAAAGAGAAAGTGATTAACTACTCCCATAACATTCATGCCAGGAATGCACCAATACCAGACCTTGCCAGACTTTGCCAGCTCGGTTGCTACTGATGTTCCCAAGAGTCACAGCTTGTAAAACTACCAGATAGTAGTGATGAAGCTTCTAAGTCAGTACCAGATTCATTATTCCATGTCTTAGGGCTCAAATGTGTCATGGCTTTAGCAATAAGGTCTTACGATCAAGTCCTGAAAGTCGAGAAAGAGCATAGTAGTAGCCTGTGAAGAACATGAGGGCTGTTGTAGTTCCTCCTTTGGTAGGAAAGGGTGTATTTGCCTTACATGTCTTCATCACAGTCCATAATTACCAGCAGATAGACAAAAGAAGGAATCTCTAGGTAGAAACTAAAGCACAGGAAGAACAGCATTTAGCTTTCTTGTTATTGGATAAAATATTTGTTTAACTATGTAAAGATGCATAAAGATTGCATTTGTTTATGCTTTATTTGTTTAATTATGTAAAAGTGTGCTGTATCCGTTTAACTATATAAAGATGTACTGCTGTTTCACCTTGCCTGCCTAAGGTACCTGATTGGTCTAATAAAAAGCTGAGCAGCCAATAGCTAAGCAGAAGAGGGATAAGTGGGACAGGCAGGAAGACAGAATAAGTAGGAGGAGGAATTGAGGCTTGAAAGAGAAAATGAGGGAGAAAGAGAGGAAAATGCAGAGAGTAAAGCAGCTAGGCCGCCACCGGCCACCAGCCACCAGCCAGCCAGACATGGAGGAAACAGGAAAGTAGGTACACAGAATGACAAGTAAAAAGCCCCAAAGAAAATGCAGTTGCAGAGAAACAGATAAAATTAAGTTATAAGAGTTAATGGAACAAGTCTAAACTAAGGCCAAGCATTCATAACTAATAAGTCTCTGTATCATGATTTGAGCGCTGGTGCTCCAAGAAGGCCTGCTGCACTTACTGGCTTGCTTTTTTATATCACTCAGGGATACCCATCAGGGGATGGCTCTGGACATAGTGGATCGGGCCCTCCCACATCCAGTAATTAACCAATAAAATATTCCAACAGATTTGCCTACAATAAATTTTGTGGAAATTGTTGGTAATTTAAATTTCCCTCTTCTCAGATGACAAAATAAAAAAATAAAAAATTAACACAAGACCTCTAGGTCACACTGAGCAATGGGGAAACACATACCCACCTATCACTGGAATTTTTATTTTCTAGCCTATGGCAAGTAGAAGGGTCATTACTCATACGTTAAATATATATTATTTAGGAAGCTTCTACGGTGTGTTCCTATATTGTATTCTCAAAGGTCTTTAGTCTTAGTTATCCCTCCCAATACTCCTTCCTCTAGTCTGTCCTCTTGTCTTAGTTACTTTTGTGCTGCTGTGATAAAGACCATTAGGAAACGAAGCGGAACTAAGAAAGAAGGGGTTTGTTTGACCTACATCGTAGTCCATCACTGAGGGAAGTGAGTGCATAAACTCAAACAGGAACCTGGAGTGAGGAACTGAAGCAGAGACAATGCAGTAGTGCAATCTACTGGTGTGTTGTCCTGGCTTGCTCATCCTGCTTCCATTAATCACTGAGAGCCATCTGTTCCCAGAGAACTGGGCCCTTCCATACCAATTGTTAATTGAGAAAATGTTCTCCAGACTTGCCAAACAGGCAATCTGATAGAGGCACTTTCTCAGTTGAAGTTCTGCTTTGCAGATAACTATACCTTGTATTGAGCTGTCAAAAAACTAAAAATAAAAAAATAAAAAAGTCTAGCCCTTATCTACTTGACACATATGTAAATTATTACTAAGTCATAACCTTCCTTTTTGTGTATCCTCAACATTATATATTAAAATCATTATCACAGTATAAAACACAAATAATTTTAAAAGTCCCAGAGTACTTAAAATTTCAACTTTAAAAGACCAAAGTCTTTTTAAAACATTAAAGTCTCTTTAAAAGTTCAAAGTCTCTCAATTGTGAGCTATGGAATAATAAAAATTAAAAAAATTACGTGTTTTCTTTCCTCTAGAGGGAATAACAATCAAATGAAAACAAAACAAAATTCAACTGTAAAATGCTCAGTGCCTGAAATCCGGTCATGGATGGTCTATACCTCCTGATATATTCCTATGATTTAAAAGAGCTCATATAAAAAATTTACAAGTACATAGTCAGGTTCTACCTTCTTTCACACTTCCATATTCAGGGGAGACAAAAACAAATCCTCCAAAGGACTTTGTCAGCTAGCTTAACTTTTCTGGCTCTGACATCCAGGGCACACATAGACTGTCTCATAGGCTCAGGTCTTTCCCCTCAACAACTGCTGCTTTCCTTGGTGGTCATCTGATGATACTGTTGTCTCCAACAAAGTCTGCACTACAACTGAATCTGTGACCTCAGCAATGGCTTTAGCAACTCTTTAATCTTTAACAACACTTCAGGGATTCTATCCGTGGGATGCCAACCCTGTCACTCAATGCCAAACTTAGCCCTTTAATGCCTTCAAAAGAAGGGCCACATGGATGACATTTATACAAATTCAGCTATCAACATGAGATGTAGCCTTGGCAGGCTCTGGACAATAGCTACTATGTGCTGACCTTGAGGGAAAAGTCCCAGAAGGTTTCATCTTAGTGATACCTATCTTTGCTAAATCACAGTTGATTTCTCAGCTTCAGCTAACCTGTATCAATTGTCCCAGTAAAAGCAAAAGTTTCAGTTTACCTGTGCTGGTCTCTTGTTAGCCAGAGCCCCAACTGTCCCACATATTCTTAACTACAAAAAAACACACAAACAGCCCTGGGAGAGTCTTTGTTTCCTTTTTAAAGGTCACAAAAACAGCCTCCAGTGTCTTCATTGTTCATGACATCATTACTGCCCAAGACACGTTACAGAAGCCTATTGAGTCCAAGAATGCAATGCTTCATCAGACCAAATTTCACATGCCACCACAATCCTCCTCTAAAAAGACCATGATCAGGCCTGTCACAGCAATAGCTCACTCCAAGTACTAACTTTTGTATTAGTTAATTTTTTTTGTAATAAATACCATTACTAAAACACAACTTGGAGAGGAAATTATTTGTTTTATGCATATCCATATCACAGGAAATCATTGAGGAAAGTCAACATGGGAATGCATGCAGGGACCTTGAGCCAGAGACTAAGTTGAACTCATGTAGGAGCGCTGCTTCCTGCATTGATCTCTGGGGAGACCCAGTCTGCTTTATTACAGCTCCCAGGACTGTGTGCTAAATATGCTCAGGAGTAGCACTCCCTACAGTGGGCTAGGCTCTCTCACATCAATCCTAAATCAAGAAAATGCCCTACACACTTATCTACAGGCAATCTGAAAGAGACATTTATTTTCCAATTGAGTTTCCTCTTCCCAAAGATTCTAACTTGTGTCAAGTTGTCAAATACCTAACCAAGTCACCTCCCATCCTCAGCCAAATTAACTCTCCTCCCATGCCATCTGTGTTCTAGCTTCTTTTTCTTGAAACACTACCCATTAACTCCTTACTCATTTCCTACTATCTATGGATACTCCAAGTTTTTATATATATATATATTATATATATATAATATATATATATATATATAGAGAGAGAGAGAGAGAGAGAGTGTGAGAGAGAGAGAGAGAGAGAGTCTGCGTGTGTGTGTGTATGTGTGTGTGAAGAAACAAAGATAGCATGCAGATACAAGAGGAGATATGCATACAGCCTTTGTCCTTCTAAGTTACTTTACTCTGAAGGAATATCAGTCAAAGGAGAGTATGCCTTTTCATATCATCACAGATTACTATAACAGCCTTTGAAATTCTCTTTCCAATCCTTTTTCATATTCAAAATGCCAGGATGGCACTGTGGATACTCTGGTCCCTAATGAACATGTTCTACTGCATAAATGACTCTAAGAACATCATATACATGACCTGTCATTGACAGCTGGCCAAGTTCCAGATCAATTAAACAAGATGCATTATTCAGCAAGCTGTATGATATTTGTTTCTCATGGAAGATACTGCAACATCTGTGGTTGTTGGGATAAAAATATCTGTAGATATTCAGGGATCGTATAGCTGACTTCCTTCAGGCAAATGACAAAAGATCCAAATGTCCTGTGGGGCCCTAATTTCTCTGTAAAATGTCAATGACTATATAATGAAATGAATGAACCTTCCACATCAGTAACAGTTTGATTTCCCCATGTCGTATCACTCAAATAAGTACTGCATTCAGATATAGGACCTGAACATCAAGTTCTGAAAGGCAACCAAGAGCCATGGAAATAGCCTTTAATGTTTGAAGAGGTCTCACACATTTGTAGTACTGGACTTTTGGTCTTAATCATGCTGGTGAAGCTGATCCAATTCACTGTTGTCCTGGTCTTGCCAGAAGACATTGGGTTGCTAGAATATCACCACATGATGTGTCCCAAGTCTGCTTCCAAATAAGAGAGAGAGAGCATTAGGGAGAGGGGGGGGAGGGAAGGAGAGAGGAGAAAGAAAGAAAGAAAGAAAGAAAGAAAGAAAGAAAGAAAGAAAGAAAGGAAGGAAAGGAAGGAAGGAAGGAAGGAAGGAAGGAAGGAAGGAAGGAAGGAAGGAAGGAAGGAAGGAAGGAAGGAAGGAAGGAAGGAAGAAAGAAAGAGAAAGAGGGAGGAAGAAAACCTTCATAAGTAAAGAAATGCTTGTGACTGAACACAAAACAAATTTCCCAAGCCAGCCACTTCTGTTTATAGAATTCAGGCTTTGTCCTTTAAGAAGAAAATCATTTAAATTTAGCAGTTTCCCAGTCATATCCCTTATGTCTAGTAACTTTTTTTTTTTTTTTTTTTGTACAATTGGTGCTACACTGCTAAATTAGTTAAAGGGATAGTTCCTTTACTTTTTCAATTATGACACAAAACAATCATAAAGATAAGAAAAAATAGAAAATTACCCTTATTTTCATGAATCCCATAGCAGTCCCTGCGGCTGCACTAATTGGCAGTTTATAATGTAGTTTTCAGAGTAATCATCATTTTTCACCTCTAACAATCTGGTTATTCGCTTCCTTTACTAGCAAGAAGACTCACACTGTAGCTTCACACCTTTGTGTTTCTTATCAGTGCATTTGTGTTATGGCCATTCATATATGGTGTCACCCTAATTCTAAGAAAAAAGTTTTTAGTAAAATATTTAGTACAAATATAATAATATAAGGTAATTGGGTGGGGCACAAAAGACAAATTCTAAAAGAATGAAGCTAATAGAGTGTATTTTAAAAAAATCACCACACAATACAGAATTTAGAAAATTGGACAAATAGGGAGAAAAGAAACCACAGCCTGGGTGGGATTTAATCTGGAAGGTTAGTAGCTTTGGGATAATGGGGACCCCAACTCTTAGAAGTTCTGGCCACATAAACAGCTGACCTGAACAAGGAGGAGATACTGGGCCCCCAGACTGATAGCTGAGAAACCAGCATTGGATGGACTCAAACCCCCCTCCCCCGAACGTGGGTCTCAGTTAGAAGGCCTGGGCAGTCTAAGGGACCTCTGACAGTGGAACCAGGATGTATCCCTGGTGCATAAAAGGACTATGGGAGCACATTCCCTATGGAGGGATACTCCCTTAATCTAGAGGCAGGAAGGAGGGCCTAGTCCCTACTCCAAATAACTTGTAGGATTTAGATGACCCCTCCTGGAAGGCACAACCCTCCATGTGAAGTGGGGTGTGGGGAATGTGATGGGAGGGTGGTAGGGTGGGAAGAAGGGGTATGAGAGGGAATGAGGAAGGGAGAGAGAGGGAGCTGAGAGGGAATGAGGAAGGGAGAGAGAGGGAGCTGGGAACGATTTGTAAAATATGGATAGATAGATAGATAGATAGATAGATAGATAGATAGATAGATAGATAGATAGATAAGTGCTGGCTGAACTCAGCACTGCATTAGAATTATCCGTTCTAAGCCGTTGCAAAGACAACACTGCTTCTTCTAGGGCAAGTTAATCAGGGATGATCTATTCCTCTTGGTGAAATATTCTTATGATTTGAAGCTCATATGAAAATTTCATAAGTACTTAGGCAGGTTCCACAGTCATTCACACTTGCAGATCCCAGAGAGAGAAAGCTCACACTGAAGAGCAAATATTTAACATTTTCTAGTTTCTTGCTGTGAAGTGAGTGCTAGGGAAGAACACTAAATAATAAATACTTCCATGAGGAATTTTTGAAAGTGGCCATGGTATGAGCGTTGAGAATCTTTGGTTCCATAAAACTAATGGTTTCATAGACTAATGCAGAAAATCATTTTTTATGTCATTTGGAAGGATTAAGTCTGATTAAGCTATCCATTAATAAAATTGTCTTTTACATAGCATTTATTTGAGCTATGGTATATATTCAATAGCTCTATAATTAAACTATGAAGAGACTTCAGAAGTAAGAAGGACCACTGAGCAATAGATGGCAGGCACTTTCCTTGGGGCTGTCATATTGCTGGTAAGTGAAAAATCTCTCATTTCCTTCGGAGAGTGTATATTCTAGCAGAGGATGTTAATGATAATTAAAATGCAGAGTAATCAGTCGATAAACAAATATGAAGTAAGAAAATACTATACGAGGAATTGGGGTGATGGATGTGGTGCCTAGTGGGGATGTTCACTGATGATAATGAACAAGAGAGAGGGAGAATCTGCAAAGTCCCCAAAGAAAAGATTATTCTAGGAAAATGAAAAGGTTCAAATACAGATGGCTCAGAAAAAAGCAACCAGGAAGCCCGCATGAAGTGTAGAGAAAGGAAGAGAAAGAATTGGGAAGGCTGACTTATAATCAATCCTGCTGTTGTTATCTTCCCCAACATGACAGACTGGAATCCCTTGAACTGAAAGTAAAGAGAAAGCCTTCTTTGATAGTTTTCCTTGTCAAGTGTTTGGTCACAGTAACCAGAAAGGGGATAAATATAGTTTAATGGTCTTTGGATAGTGACTCACATTCCATGAATTACATATAGAAATAATTACACTACAAAGGAATAAATGCACTCACCAGCAAATCATCATCTAACAGATTCTGTGCTTACTCTACACCAGGTCTCCTGATAATATCACACCTATGAGTCATAAGCCTTCCATAATTTAGGTGAAGAGTGATGAGTTGAAGCAGCTAGTTCAGCAATACATGGCAAGGCACAGCATTATCATCCTTCAAACCCAAGCACTGAAAATCGTATGTACTTAGGCACCTATGTACTTATCTGAGTTAGAAGAATACAGTGGAAGGATTCATTTTCTTTGGCTGGAGTTGAAGAAAGATACACAGAATGGTATCAGTTGAACTGTGATGTGAGGGATGAATAACTTCGACGGGAAAGAATTGGGCCAGGTTGCTTCACATAATGAATAATATAGTAGAGTAAGGTGTATTATATAGCTACAGCTCCGAATCACAAGGTGTACCATGAGACTTGAGGATTATTTTAACAGGTCAGAATCTAAACAAAATCTGTGTTCCTTTTCACAGAGATAAATTTCCTATAAATAATCAAAGGTAGAAAAATATTACGATTTTTCTTATAGATAATGGCCAAGTATTTAATTGTATAATTAATAACAGACCTTTTCCATATAGAAGCTTTCTGGATGTAGGGCCCTGTGGTTTTATTTACCATTGTTTTCTGGCTCCTAACACTGTGTCTACAGTAAATCCCAGGAACTTAACACAATAAATAAACACTCATGACATGAAAATATGTTTGCAGGAACAATATGTGTAGCTCTGTCATAAGTCCATGTCTAGAGTTAAGGGAAAAAGGAAGGTAGGCAAACTCAGGAGCCATGCCCTCTGTCTTCCGAGGAAAGCAGGGACTCACATCTCACGTGTCTATCATTGACACAGCTGTGTTCCCTCAACAGCAATTCACTGGATACCTGTTCCCACCCTTGCCACAGAGTTTCCATTGATTCCAAGAACTTTATCTAAAAGAGAAGAATCAACCCAAATAGGAAATGAACAGGCTGCGAGGTTATCAGAGGCCTGGCAGGGTAGGTAACTGGGACGCCCTTTATCACCATGCCTTGCTTATCTGGAATAGCACCGGTGATGTCACGGAGGATGCCGTCTAGAGATGAAACAAGTTCCTGTTCCCACAGGCTTAACATCTGAAAGAAAATAACAGACTCTGGAAAAGGAAGCTGTGTCTGATTAACCTAGACTCCTAAGAAAGATGCAAGCGAACATGTGGCTCCACCGACACCCCAGCTGTCACAGGAAAGGATCTAGACTTTTGAAAGAAGATCGGCAATGCTTTTCTGTCAGCTTTCTTTATCTTTAATGAACTTTCATGGGATGAAAGAGTCTCAATTTTTGAAGACCACGACAAAGGCAGGTCTTTCTACAGGAAAGTGTGCTCAGTGATGTTTCCCTACAAACCACCATGGGAAAAGCCTTCCCAAGTGTATTTATTATGGTACTATATTCCAGAATAACTTTTCTTCATAGAAATCAACTTCTATGGTCCCTGAGTTACCTCTCATTTATGTTCAATGTGTATTTCTATCAAAAAACATTAATTAACTTTGTGATTAAGAATGAGCAGATGAGATATCTTTATTACAAATTTTTGTTGAATACTTGATTTTTACAAAAATAAAAATGGAAGCACTTGGTCTAAATCAATAGTTCTCAAGGAGTGGTTCACACAGACCATTTCAAAATATCTTCTAGGCCAAACTCTTTCCCATGACATACCAATGCTTATAACTGTTATTCATTTGTCTTTCATTATTCTGACGCACACGCGCTGTTGTAGGAAAGGCAGCCTTTGCTAGAACTGCTTGTGACTTAAGGCATTGGCAACATTAGTCATCGTTTTCTTCTACTACTGTTTAAACACAAGAAGCATGTTTCTATTTTACATAGACAATGAATCAAACAAATGTTAGCAAGTCTGTACCCTTGAGATGATATCCTTGCAGTAGTCTCTATAACTGCATACAAAGCATGCAAAAACAAAACAAATAAACACATACACACAAAAAACAGAGCATTGCTAATGCACCTATTAGCATCATGGCAGTCTCCAGGGAAAGAATTTAGAACTTACGTCACTTTTTATGGGACATAATTTTGATGTTGGTGAATGAACAAAATGAAACACTGAATAGGAGGCCAACATGTTTACATGGATTTATCTATTTGCTAATTCTATATGTAATATGAGTGAGTGTGTGTGAGGGAGGAGGGAGAGAAAGACAGAGAGATAAAACTGTGCTTGTCAGAACTTTATTAAAGGGACAATATGTTTTGAAAGTTCTGTTATAGACTTTTTAAGGGTTTTTTTTTTTTCTGTTTTTACATCCAAACTAAAACTTTCGCTCCCTCCTCTCATCCCAGCACCCAGCACCTCCCCTCTCTCCACTTCAGGTACAGGTAGACATTCCATGGATATCAGTCATCCACGGTTTGTCAAGCAACTCTGAGACCAAGAGACCCCCTCCTCCAGCAAGTTTGGATGAAGCAATCAGGCAGGAGGAAAGGGTGCCAAAAGCAGGCAACAGAGTCAGAGGCATTACCCTGCTCTCTCTTCGAGGGTTCCCACACAAACACAAAGTTACACAACTGTAACATATAAGCAGAGGGCCCAGGTACGTTCCATAAAGATCCATGGTTGCTGGTTCAGTCTTTATGAGCCCATACAAGACCAGATTAATTGGTTCTGTGGGTTTCTTGTGGTGCCTTTGACACCACTAGGTCCTATGATCCTCTGTCTCTCACCCCTTGTAGTTAGAAGTTTCTGTCCTGCCCTGTCCTGCAGCCATTTGGTCCCAAATAAAAACACAAGACCTTATATTAATTTTAAACTGTTTGGCATAATGTTCAGGTTTATTACTAACAAACGCTTACAACTTAACTTACCACATAATTCTTATCTATGCTTACCTACAAGGCTTAGTTCCTTTTCTCAGTATGGAATTCTCATCTTGCTTCCCCTGCTTCTGTCTAGCGACTCACCCTCTGCCCTTCCTCTTTGCAGAGTTCTCCTAGTCTGGTAGCCCCACCTATACTTCCTGCCTGGTTACTGACAAATCTTTATAGTGAACAAGAGCATTACCCCACAACACCCCCTCCTCTGCAGGATTCCCAAAGCTCTAATAATGTTTGGCTGTGTTACCCTGCACCTGCTTCCATCAGTAGCTGGATGAAACCTCTCTGATGACAGTTGGACAAGGCACCAATCTATGAGTACAGCAGAATATCATTAGGAATCATTTAATTGGCATTGTTCCCATTCATGTTTGGTTCTATCCTCAGTCTCTGGTGTGTCAGGCTTCTGGGACCTGGCCCTCAGGGATGACATCCCTCTCAGGGTATGGGTCTCCAGCTGTGCCAGTCATCATCTGGTCACTCCCACAATTTCTTCACCATTGCCCGCACCCCAACACATTTTGCAGACAGGACAGAATGTAGATCAAAGGGTTTGTCGATAGGTTATTGCCCCAGATCTCTACAAGAGGTCTTGTCTGGCTATAGGAGATAGCTGATTAAGGCTCTGTATCCCTCACTGCCAATGGTCTTAACTAGGATCATCCTCATAGATTCCTGGGAGTATCCATTGCTCTAAGTTTCTATCTCATCCCAGAAATACCCCCAGATTCTAGTTGTCTCTCCTGTTACTCTCTCCTTCCAACCTCCCTAAACTGATCACTTCCATAGCCATCCCCATTTCCCCTTCTAAGCCCCTCCCCCATTCACTAGCAATGCCCATTATATTTCCCCTTCATGGTGCTCTTCATGCATTTTTTTTAAGTGGAGTGTTAAGTGGGTGAGAATAAACAAATGAGAAAGTAGAATCACCCAAAGACAAGTATTATTATTCCTTTTAATATGCCCAGCACTATACCATTAAATGAAGTTCTATAAACTGTGCAGTCACAGAGCTGACCTCACACATTAGCCTCTCTGAACTCAGAGTCCTGATGCCTCTTGATTTATCTAATAGCCCTACCATTGTATCTTCAGTGATGCTGTCATTTATAATAAGGTCAGCCAATATCTTTGAGCAAGAAACAATATTTTCCTTTCCCTTTCATGCTCCGTTTATCTCTTAAAAGTGGAATGTAGCTTTACACAATATTTAATTTTCATCTCAAGATGCTCTATATCATCTGCTTTGCACATTGTCAGTCGTGCAGTAGTGAGAAAGATCTGAGGAGAAGTGTCAGAGCCACTTCTGAAAAGCCTCCCATTCACATTTCAGGGGCTTAGGGAAGTACATGGCCAAGTTTGATTTTAAAAATATGCATGCATCAACACGCTGATTGGCATGCTGTAAAACTGGAAAATGAAATGGGATCAAAATTCAGAAGAAGGCACCACAATTAGCATTACTCTGTCTTGTATTACATTCTATTTCAGTTTACATGGCTCACATGAAAGATAAAGTAGAAAATGGTGAATTGAGTTTTTCAGATGGTTTGTGTAGTGTGACGTTATAAAGCCAGTCCATTTCTTTTCTGCTGTTGTTTTGTTGGTTATTGAGACGACATCTGGGTATACATCTCAGGCCAGAGACAAACTGGGTAGCTTCCTAGTTTAGCTAGGGTTACAGCAGCATAAATGCTAGGATTATAGCAGCATGTCCTACTCATGGTTTAGACTACTATGCTGATGCTCACAGTCCTTGGCTCTTTCCTAAAGCCATGCTAAAGACAGAACAAAGTGCTCGTTAACTCATTATTTTTTTTTTTGGTCAGGAACTAGATGTTTACTAATTGGTGTACTCCTAAGTTGGAAATTATCTTTAATAGACTAATGAAGTGATTTCTTAATTCTAGTCATGAATATTAGAAATGAGTCATGTTTAGTTAAATAAAAGCTATTCAATGTGCAAAAATTGGCAAAGATATTTATGAGACAAACTTTACCCTTGCCAATCCCAGTATTTTAATTTAAATGATTTCTAGTTGCCAATATAACTAGAGAAAGAGAATTCTGCCTCCAGACTATGGGGTGTGCTATGAGAGACAAGTTAGACAAATTGATAATTAGAGTTCATGAAAGAGCAGAGAAGCTAAAGGTATTATTATATAGAGTGTTGAGTGCCTGCTTGTAATTAATGTTAGCTACAGTATGCCTGTAAGGCAAAATTTGATGGGGTGGTATTATTATTATTCACTGAACATAGATTGATTATCCATGAATTAGTTGATGAATATACTTTAGATAATGTGTGGTCTTATTTCTTTGTGGTATGTATTTTTCAGAATTTTAGGATTTATGGGATTGTGGTTTATGCTTTATTTTGAGATCCCCCAATCTGTTAATTACATGCTAATTTTATCTCAGATAGAGGCAAATTTTAATATAGTCATTTTCAAAAGAAAATGTGGTCAAAGCTAAGTTGATATTTACTATCTTCTACTGGTACCCATTTTAAAAAAAAGGAAAAAAGAAAAGAAGTCTTGTAATGAACCATGAATTACTGGTAATGATAAACTTAAAGGCAAGTTATCGCATTACTAGCAGCCATATAAATGAGGATTGAAAATGACTTTGAAAAGTCAAACACCTGCTTATTTTAACTGTAATTCAGGACTAGGTAACTCATCCCTCTTCCTATAGCTTAAATCCTTGAGTGGCAATAACATAAGCACTGTGCCTTACCTTCTGCTCTCATTTATGCTACTAAAAGATATGATGAATTTGTAAGCATAAGATTGTTTTATTTTTAGCATTTTCTTAAATCTTTGGGGAAAGTTATGCTATTTTAGTCATTGAATCTAGCTCGTGCTGTTTTTTTACAACTTTATGAGTCCAACTTTCCATATCATGCTATATCAGCAATAACTCCATATTGGTTCTTGAGTTGTAACTTGGGTAATCATAAGTGGTCCAAGAAATTATTTTAAACATACATATACTCCCTTTAAAACGTCACTGGAATAGTGAGATGTCAGCTTTATTGATTTCATTTAAAACATTGCCCAATAATTCAAATAGTATTGAAAGAAAACTAAGCAAACTTTAAGGTAGACTAAGAATTTACATATTTTATGAATCTTAAGATTCAGCAAGAATTGACAGTTTGTTATTAATGTTCTTAACTACTTACTCTAGCTTAAATGACTTGAATGTCAGTTTTACATCTACCTTGTAACATGAATAATTGTATCAATGCCTCCTTATTGTAATGCCTCACAAAGAAAACTATTTAGTATTTGTGTCATACTGCTCGATTTGCAATGAAACATTTACACATGAACAGATCAGGATAGCATATGTCTTAGTCTACTCAGGTTACCATATAAAAATAGAACTGGCTGGATAACTTAAACAACAGAAGTTTATTTTACAGTAGTAAAATATGGAAATTCCAAGATAAATGTGCTTTCAAAATAGATTTTGTTCCTCTACTCTGGGTTTGTAGGCATCTGGCGTCTCATTGTGTGCTTATGTGAACATCATTCTACATAAGTAGACAGAATAACTATCTTCCAAAAGTTTCATCTTCAGGATCATCAAGCTGGGGTTTAGAGCTTCAACTAGTGTGTTCCAGGCAAACACAACTCTTCATTATTTAGGAGAATACAATGCAACCACTATATGTACTTTGATTTAATGTGATTAAAAAATAATTCTGTATATTTCTGACAATGATAGACGTGCAACTGTGTTTACATGAAAACAGTCTCTGATTAATTTTAGGTTTGACTAAGCAAATTAGCATACTATTGAACTGAAAAAGTCAATTTCTAGTGCTTAGCAATCACAGATATTATGAATAAATATGAGATCATTTTACTTCTGGTTATTAGAACAGGTAATAATGTTTGATTATATTGCTCTGAAAATGGATGTCATTGGTGAAAGTGATATAGTATTCAATCTCAGACTGGTAATTTCTGACAAAAGTATCCTTTGACTGTTGCAGCTCTAAAGCTGAAAGTCAAGTTCATAGTTTGCATAAATGTACAGATTCATTTAGGAAAAAAAAAGTCTTCATTGTAATCTTGTTTCTCAATTACCAAATGGGGACATAATGAAATCACATCTGCTAAACAAAAGGGAAGGACCAAATCTGAGAAAGAAATTAACAAGGAAGCATTAGTTTCAAAAGTTCTTTTATAATTAAACTGTGCTGCAAATGGAGTGGATCTTTTCCCAACCATGCTATTCACAGCATCTATAGTCATCAACTAGCAGGCACTTCAGTCAGAGCCAGAAGCAGATCAGCTTCCAGCAACTAAAGATAATGCAGGAGAAGGAATGACACAGTAAAATCATGAGCTGCCAGCATGGCATTCTAACACCAAGTACCAAGAAGTCCGCATTTCAATTTGATAGCTAAAAGCATTGACCATTAACATAACTCTTTTGTGTCTTTTCCTAATAAGTAGAAGGGAAATTTGAAAAGTTTCTTTGATTTAGGGTATTAATATTATTTCCTGCTCAATGATCTCACTGGCAGTGATTCTTCATATATAAACTTATAAAATGTAAACAAATACTCTTACACACTCACATATCAAGACCCCATCACATCCTTGCAGTCTCCCTTTCATTTTCTTGCAAGTCTAACACAGCATATGTTCTATTTCTTTGCAGCTAATGTTATTATCTGTCTAACCCATTGAGAATATAAGACTGACAGGGACAAAATATTTATCTCTCATGTTTTATCTCTACAAAAAATACCTGGAATAAAGTTGAAGTTTATAAAAAGATGAGCAATAAAAGATAAATCAATAAAAATATGAATTAATAAAACAGGTGCCTGTTTATCACTAAGAGAAACAATGTAAAAAATTGTCCAAGTTGTTTGGTGTATTAGAAAGTGAGTCTTCTTTTAGTCTCGTAATTCTAAAAATCTGTATCTCTCACACAGATGGTAATGATAGATAGATGATAGATAGATAAAAGATAGCTAGATAGATAGATGAATGCATTACAGGTAGGTAGATAGTTGAATAGATATAGATTGATGATAAATACTAGATGATAAATAGATAACTGTTGATTAAAATATCTTCACAAGTAATAAATCACATCATATCTTTGTTGTGTGATATTTTGATTGCATTCTGACTCTCTCAAGACTGTAGTTTGTTTTGAATCAGGGGCATTAGTTAGCTGCTAGCTGACCATTGTTAAAGAATAATGAAATAAATGCATCATATCTTCCCATCACAAATTTATATTTACTGGTTGAGTAAGTTCATTTTTCATTTGTAAATATGTATAATTTATGGTTATTATTTAATACTCTTTCTTCACACTATGTGTGAGAATTCAATTTTTTATACATGCTCATAAGAGGTTAGAAAATACATTTCCTAGGTACTTTTCTTTACTAAATTTAATTTTACCAACTTTGTTTGAATCAATTACAAACTGAGAAATAGAAAAAATGGAGAAGATAAAAGAAGAGACCTTAATAACATTATAAAATATATTACTATTTTTCTTTAGTAAAAACTTTAACATTGAACATTTGTGGAAAAATATTGTTTCTTGTCTTAACTTAGCCCCAACTCTACCATGAGCAAAAGGGAGATCATTTCAAAAATGAAAACATAACCAATCAAATTACTTTCATGTTCATAGCCATGTTATTAAATGTCTACTGTTCTTACTGTAAAGAGTAATGTCTTCAACCTCATGGAAGCATCCACCTGCTAAGTCAGTCCTTCCTAGATAACTGTCTCAGCAACAACAAAGGTGCCCTCAGGCATCTCTGTGCCCTACCCAGGCTTTCTTCTTTCCATTTCTAGATTCTCCCTTTTCTTGAAATGCCAGATGTTCAATCACTATCTTCTATTTATAAGGCTCTTCTTAGCCCTGCTTCATTATCCTCTCTGACTCTTCTGTTTTTAGCTCAGGGATAATTTTCTCTGGGAACTTATGTCTCTAAATTCACATTTAAAGAAAGATCAGTTGCTCTAGAAAGCTTTCTGTCTGTTTGTGTTTGTTTTTTTGTTTTTCTTTCCTTCTTGATTAATCGTGAATTCATTGCCTTTTCTTTTTACCAATCTTGTCTTTCTGACTAGACAGTGACAGAAAAGGCTATTTCCTTCCCTCAACTTTCTTTCACAACCTCAAGAACAGCATTTGATATAGGAAGTAAGAGGACACTGATACTTCCAGAATAACTGGCAATGGACCAGTTTCAAGCCATTTGATTTACTTGCTGATGGAAGTCAGCAAGTCTTTTACATTAACCTTTCACTTAATGGAAGCAATATCATAAAAGTTTAATTATAACAGCTTAATTATTATATGTTTATGACCATTCATTTTTAAGTGCACATATAAGTCATTAAAAAATAATAAATATAAAAACAAAGTCAAGCACTGAAAGGTGTCAACAACAGGTTCCTTTGATATCTTCTATGGCCCACAAGTCCTTTGTAGTAGCAAGTGTATTTCCACAGATACCTGTATTATTCATGAAAATAATTTAATGACAGTGTATTGGGGGAAAGAAATAATTAAAAGTGGAAACACTAGTAAATGTGAAAACAAGTCACCAGGATCAGAGTGGAAATAGAAAAGAGTCGTTATTGGTTGTGTGAATTATTTCATGTTTTAGCACACAGAAGTTATGAGGAATAAGTGAGTACTAAGACTAAGAGCCTAAGCTACCCAATGCAAGGGATGTCATCAGATGATGACTGAAGTGTCTCTTCAGATATGAAAATTAAAACAGAAAAGAAAAGAAAACAAAGACTTCACACATTAGTATAGGTCTGTCCCTTAGAATTCTTAAATACTTTCAAGTGTGAAAGATCCTCACTTAATTTCTATCATACTTTTATATGAATCTTAACCTAGAAAAAAGTAAAATCAGCAAAGCATATTCAAACATATCAAGATATACAAAGAAAAGGAGACCGCCTATGGGTTCAGGATTTTATCCTTGATCCTTGATTTGTTAATTTGTTGTGAGTCCTTTACAAAGTATTCTTTCTTTTAAACCGAACTCTTTTACTAATCAAAATTAAATAGGAAGCATGAAAATGATGATTCCTGCGCTACTTAAGGCATAACCGCTGGAGAGGTAGATAAAAAAAGACAGAGAAAGAAACTGCACCAGATTTAAATACAGCTAATGCAGTGTGCAGAGTGAACAGTCTGTGGGCTCAGCTCTCTCCCTAGTCTCTTCCTTACCTACTCAGCGGTGCATGGGGTTCCTTAAAAGTGGTGGGGGACTTCATCTATAGCATTAAGTTCACACAAATCATCCTGTGAGGGGTGACACACAGTATTTAGCCTAACACTTATCAAGATCTCAGAATTTTGAATTGAGAAGCCTAGAGTTGCATGTCCTGACTTTTATCTTCTGGCTCTGTCACCTCACTCTGAAAGATTATTTCCAGCTTTCATCAGTTACTTGTCTGTTAATGTGATTAATGGAAGAAAGAGGTTTGGTTGAGGGGACACTGATGGTTCCAGAGGGATAAATAACCATCGTGGTAGAAAAGGCATGGTAGTAGGCAATAGGAAGCAGGCACAGAGCTGGAACAGGAAGGTGAGAGTCCACATTTTCCAACTCAAGTATGAAGCAAAAGGAGTGAACTAGAAATGTCAGAATTTAAACTTTCAAAATCTACCTCTAGTGACATCTTTTCTCTACCAGGTCTGTTTCTCTCAAACTCTCCAAACAGGAACTAAAAACCAATAGTTCAAACACCAGAGCTTTGTGGTACCTTATTCATTTAAATCACCATGTAGTTAATCTATTTACCTAGGAACTTCATAAGTCTGTTTTTCTTAAAAACTAAAAAATATCCCATTGCACAAATATTCAATGATTTCACTGTCCAATCATTTACATGGGCATCTTTGCTGTTTCTATTTCCTGGGTGAATAGAGAAGCAATGAACATGAATAAGGAACTATCTCTGTAATAGGCTGAAGAATTATTTGGGTATATGTTCAATAGTAGTATAGCTGATGATATGATATATCTACCTCTAGCTTTTGGAGGAACCTTTACACTGATATCTAAAGTGGCTGAATCAGTTTGGACACCAGCCAAGAGTGAATAACTGCTCCCCTTTCCTGGCATACATTTGTTTTTATTGTTGTTGTTGGTGGTAGAATGTTAGAATGTTTTGAATGATTTTCTAATCTTAGCTTTATTTCTCTTTGACTGGGGAAAGATAAAAATTTTAAAATAAATTAATTTGAATTTACTCAAAGGCTGAGGATGTTGAAAGTATCCCTGAAAACATATATACAAGTAACATCATGCAGACTGGGTATATATATATATATATATATATGCACATATATATGTATGTATATATATGTATACATATATATACACACACACAACACACACACACATATACATATATATATATATATGCACTCAATGACAATTTTTTAAATTGTCATGAATTTGAAAGATAGTAAGTAGCATAATGAGAAGGTTTAGGGGGAGGATATGCAAGGTAAACTTTGTAATTGTATTATAATTTCAAAATAAGAACGATGGGTTGTGCCCAGACACTGAATACCCCCAAACCACCAAGAGACCAGATCTGATGCAAAAGCAAAGAGTCTTTTTAATTTACAAGTTAACATGAGTTAACTTGGGTCCTCCATCCATCCAACACATCAGGTGTATAGGAGGGACCCCAAGCAGCAGGGTAGAATAAAAGGTAGTATCTGGGGGTCTGCTAGTTTCACAGCAACGGTTTCAGGATTAGTGCACCCCCAGACTTGGGCAACCTGTCTTGAGGTGATTGGTCAGCTGTAGCTGCAGCTGCAGAAAGGTGGCTATGCCTGGAGGCTATCCCAGGGCAGTTGCCATGCCCTGCATTCCACTATTATCAGTAAAGCACACCAAGAGCCTGGCAGCTAACTTCTGATTGGTTCCTTACTGTATCTGGAGGTTGCTACCTAGTGATTAGGGCAAGGTTGGGGGGCTCAGAACATGTTGCTGTGTCAGGGGTCTACATCTTGCTGCGTGGTTTCTGCAGCCTGTCATGATTGTGAAAGCAGGAGGCTGGGTGAGCATTTGCACCCTTCACATATTTCTCAGCTGTTTATGTGTGACCTCTGAGGACTCTCTGTTAAGTTCCATGTCCCATCGGTAATGATATTGCTTGTTTCATGATGTTTAGATTTTTGGAGTTCTTTGTATATTCTAGATATTAGTCTTCTGTCAGATTTATAGCTGGTAAAGATTTTTTCAGTTCTGTAGGCTGTCTTTTCATTCAAATGATAGTGCCTTTATAGTTTTGTGAGTTTGCATCTATAAGCTGTTGTCCTTAATGCCTAAACCTAGGTACTGTTCATAAAATGCTTTCCTGTGCCACTAGGTTCAATCTTAACAAACTACAGTTTTCAATTATGACTGTTCTGGAAAAACATGCCCACTGGTGCAATAAGAACTTGAATATCATAGGAGTAGTCAACCAACAAAACACAGAGACAGGTTGAGAAAAAAAAAAAAAGTAAAATGAGGTGGTGATTGTGATACTAAAGGGAACCAACAACCCAACACCAAGATAAATGCCTCAGTGAAAACCAAACAAAAGCAGACTGTTCCCATAACACCTAGGCCAAGTTGCTAAAAGCCTGTTACCTGAGGGGAATTTGCTAAATGTCTATTTCTGAGGACTTGCATGGTGTGTCTCAAATTGGCTAGTGGGTACTGACACCTTCCTGTGCAGTGCATAGATGCCTTTGTCTGTTTAACAGTCCACAGATCTGCTAAAGATCAAGAAATCTCAAGCCCTCTTGGCAATGACTCTCCCAGCTTGCATTGTGTCAAGAAATCAATATTAGACCAGGTAAGGAAGGGGAAATGTACAAAGAAAGAAACAATGAACATGCTGAAACCCAGAATCTGCAAACCCCAGCACAATGAAATGCAGTTCCTTATTGTAAGTTCTGTCAAATGTCTCCAGTAAAGGTTTCTTTAATATTTAAGGTATGTAAAGGAAAGAAAGACTCTAATGTGTTTTTTTTTATTTAATTCTCACACCAGCACATGTCATACAAACAGACACACACCTCGTGATTAAGAAAATAAATAGACAAATAGGAATTTAAGATCTCTAAAAATCAGGTTATTTCCACTCCTGTTTCTACATGAAAGTTAATTTAAAAAAAATAACTAAATGAAATTTACCTGGACATATGTGCTGATGACAACATGCTTATTTTCTTCAATAAGATATAGTTAGAAAGTACTATATAAAAAATTTGATTGATTGCAATTTCAATGGGAATTTTTTTCCTATTTGACTATTTCAATCTTGCCTTTACTCATATATATAGAGACACTTGTGCATGCCTTCTGTCACTTTTGTCAAGAACAGTATGTAGATTTACTTTGATTAGAGGTTACAACTTTCTTACGATTGTATATTTTATGTATGAACTTGGGATGCATAAGCTTTGATTTCTATAACCATCCCTCTTTATAAAGCATGTACCTGGGCAGTTTGAATTACCAAGTGAAGCAATTAAGACATCCTTGCGTTTGGAATGTTTTCTGTATTTTTTTAAGTCCAAATGGATCAAAGACCTCATCATAAATTCAGCCACACTGAACCTCTTGGATGTTTTCACTGCAGTTTCTGTTATGCTTTTTGTTCTTCACTTCTGAGTGCTTCATCAGCAACAAAATTGGTGGAAAACACAGATTCTTTATATGCAACTATAAAGATCTAGGGGAACAACTTAGATCTCCTATGGACTAATCTTTGCTTGCCCCAGGGATTTTTGAAAACGGGATTTAAATTTTCATGACCTAAAATACTAGCAACTAAGATTTGCTGACTTGCACACTGTGAGTGTCTCATAACCAGACTGCAGGTGTTGAGGCTCATGGATTTAGCTGCAGAACCATTCGGTGGGCTGTCATGCCAAGCAGAATATATTGGAGAGGTGGGGCTTCCTGGCAGCCTTGCTATTTCCCAACAAGTCTGCAACTGAACCCTCCACCAGGATTTTCTTGTGAAATGTTGGATGTAGTCACACTGAGAGCCACTTCTCAGTAATTCTAGATGCTGGCTGGTCTAGCTCTATTTCCTAGTGAGGCAAAAAAAAAGAAGATGGAGATGATTAAATTTTTTTTTATATTGTCCGTGGAGTCCTGTTTTCTTGAAGTATAAAACTGGGACTCAGCATACCCTTCAAAATGTCACCTAACTCTGTATGGATCGCTATCTCCCAGCCCTAACTGGATTTTGTTAATAGAGGAGGTTGTGTGCCTCTAACAACATTTGCATAACAAGAGTGAGATTTGCTCTCTTGGGACTGACAATTAGAACAGTGCTTCCAAACTTTGTATCACTGCCACAGAGTAGACATTTGGCAACAGCTGGGCTGGCAGGATAATAGAAATCACCAAACAAGGTCATCAGGGTCAATCTAACTCTAATTGGAATAAGAATGATTTGATCTTATTGATCAAAATTATTCTCATTAACTGTCAGTCTGTGTAAACTTGTGATCCCCAAATGTAAAACATTAAAGTAAAACCAAGTATGGGAAATAGCAGATTGTAGCTAAATTTGGAAAAGTCACCGAAATTAGGAAATAATGTAACTTCTCTTGCAGTGTGCTTTCTAGCAATGCAGCAGAAACTGGTTGGTCGGGTGAGCCCTTGCAGATTCTACACACTGCCCAGAAGTGGGCCTGTTCCTCTACTGGAAGGCATGTTCGTATTTATGCCTCCTTAACTCTTGCAATAGAGGAAAAGCTCTGATGCAATGGAGTGGATAAAGAACTGATTGTTTTTTAGGAACAATTTGATTCTTGGACACTATTTTCTCTTGTGGAACAAGAATTAAATTTGTGCCATTAGTTTATTTTCCCCTGACCCAGAGGAAACTATTATAGACTCTGAACTGTGAAATATGTTATGTTGTGTGTACCCACCAATTCTCCACAAAAGGCATATGTAGCCTATTGACAGCTGGTGTTCGTATATAATTCTCTTAACTAGATGCAAAAATGAACAAAGAATTAAAATTCTTATATTCTTTTTTCCTTTTCACCAAACTAATGTTTAAAATTTTATACTAGGCCATTACAGTATTCCTTTACATTTGAGAAAAAAATGAACGGATCGGGTAGCTGAAATGCATTCTAGGTCAAATTCAGTTTTTGACTGAATTGGGTGTCCAATTTGTGCTTATTTTTTTCTTGCTCAAAGTACTGAGTCTCATGCCTCAAGATTGACATTAGAAATTGCACATATCTGGATCAATCTCAGAGATCTAGAGGCCCTCAATTCTGAGAGATTGCTCTCCCTGGGATGGGTAACCTAGTCCCAGAACTATATCTCCATTTATTACTAGCAGGTTGAAAACACAAAGTGGCTATCAAGGAAAAAACTGATTTTAGTCATTCATAGTTAGAAGAACACACTTGTACACCACACAGTATGTGTGTGCTTCTAATAAGATGTGTGTGTATTTGTACATATAACAAATGTGTATACATTTGTAAGGCATGTATAAATTTCTAAAAAAGTATATGGGTAGTAGTGAAGAATCCTAAACAATGCTGACATACACAGACATGAACTATTTCATTAGAAAAACTGACTGCACTTTCCTTTTGATTTTTGCTTTTTGTTTTTTCCCACAAATTAGATAATTTTAGTCTTTTTCACAGGAAGTCTCCACTCAAGAGCCCATCAACTTTTATGGACTTAGAAAATTTGCATTAAAATTTAAATTTAAACCAAGCCATCACTTTAGAAAAGGAGGTATCATTATATATTCTGAAGTGTTAATTTTTCTAAAATTGTGGGTTTTAACAGATTTTTTTCTTTTGATGGATCATAAGTTTTTAAATTATTGAAAAAAATGTCAAAGGGATTTTATGCAAAGTTTTCATCATTGCATCTCTGACTTTTCCAAAATGTGATCTTTAACCTTTCATTCAAAGTCTAAGATGTTCGAAAGCATTAATAGTCAGGGGGGTATTTTCTCAAAGAAATAGCATATAGATATAGAAAGAGGTACTCTATAATAAATGAGAATGTCCTTACTATACACTACAGGCTAACAAATAAAAACCCAATTACAGGAATGAGTTACCTCCTTTGAATGCAGTCCCCATTGATTGTCAAACATTTCTGGCTGTTGCCAAGGCTTTCAGTTACCAACCTGAACTGGATAGTAAGATCTTATTGCTAAAGATATTATATGAGCCATGCCTACCCTGACCAGCAAGGAAGACACGACTCCTGGAAGATCTTCTTCATGCAGTTTTAATCAGGATCCTTGAAACATGTTCTTCTGACCCGCAAGAGAGACCCGGGGAACCCCTGCACAGGCTTAAATACCCTTGAGCTAATCAAATCCAGTGAGCCATGTGGACCCTGCAGATAGGCTACTCTAATGCTGAAGCAGACAGGCTGAACAGACTTAACCAATTAAGGGCTTGTTTATGCCAAAGAGCCCTCACCAACGGGAAGGTGTAAGGCAGAAGCCAGCACCACTTTAAGGCGTGGAAATTCGCGGCTCTCTATAGTTCCCCCTTTTTTGTTTTAATAATGCAACAGGCAAGGGTAGTGGTCTGGTCTCCAGTAAAGCAGTGGAGATTGTAATGACCCTGAATCCTGGTAGTCAGCCAAGTCAGTGCCACACCCGTCCAGTATCTTTTTCCTAGAGGTAGGGCCTTGGACACCAACCCACATGCAACCAGACTTGCCTTTCTTGGAGTTGCTCACTTCCAGAGCTAACTCGGAGTGCAGTGCTAAGCCATACAACCTGAGCGTGAAGGATCAATACTTGTTCATGACTGCGAGCCATGCTTGGGGAGACTGTTCTGCCTCAATGACTGTAAATGCCTGGACAACCATAGCTGCATACCGCTTCTGAGCAAACCTCACTTGAAAAGGCACCACAGGCCCACAAAGGAGATAAGCAACAAGAGTACAGCCATGGCTCCCATTCCCGCCCACTCTTTCAGATGATCCATGGCAACGGGAACCACGATGACAATCCGGCAGCCAGTCCCGCATCCACACATGTTGAATTCACTGCAATGATGGCTACTCCCAGCTGTGCCATCAGGTCATCAAAGTCAGCAGACCAATTTCCTAAAAGATAGCTAGACAACTGTTGTGACAAATTAGCCGCACATGTAAAGTTCTCATACTGAATGCTGGTAACACACAAACCTGGATATTTCTTTTCACATCCCAATTGGGCCAGCTGCCACAAGGTATCTATTTGCTCTTGAACCAGATCAATTCTTTGGTTTACAATCATTAAACCTCCTTTTGGTTGAGCACCAATTGTGGATTGAGTATCCAAGGCGGTAGCCACATTCTTGGACAACTCATTTAGCTTAGAGGCTTCTGCACCGATGTGCTCATAGCCATGGCAGCCGTGACTGAACCCACAACTGTAAAAGAGATAGCTGCAACCATGGCTGCTGTACTGCCAAAATCTCTCCCTGCAGCTTCTACCAAACAGTCCATAAAATCTAAAAATTGTTTTATGGGGCCTTGTAGTATCTTAGTGAGGTTACCATTCACCTCTCCCTTATTGGGTAATGACTTCTATGCTTTTATGGCAATCTGATTTACTTGTTCAAGACTTAAGTCATTTCGTATGGCTTTTCAGACCTCAGGGCAAATGGAACGCCCTGTACCTGGGCCCCGCCCTTCCTCACTCTGATCAGGAGAAGGCGCCAAAAGCATTGTTCCAGAAGGGTCCCTCCCCTCCCCACATGGCCATTTCTCCTCTCCCTTCCCCCTCTGCCCCTTAGGGGATTGTTTCTAAACTCCTTTTACGAGGACTTGCAATTCTTCCTCAGCCCAGCATGCTACCTTGATGTCTCCCCAAACTGAGAACCAAGGTGCAATGGCATCACATTCGCTCAGGAATCTTTCTAGTGTGCTTTTCTTTATTTTAAGTTTCTTTGACAAAAGTAGCTCCTGAAGAGCCAGAAAAATTGGATGAGACTGGGAAGTCCCCATCTTAAAAATTTTACTTTCGGTTTGTTACAACCTCTCTCTCAATGCCTGAGACTTTATTGCTGCTTTTTTCCCTGCAGTCTTTAATTTGGTCCCAACTTACCTGGGACTTCATAGCTCCTTACCGGAGACCTTATTGCCTCTTTACCGAGGGCCTTAAATATGGTCCCAACTTACCTTGGGAACTTGCCAGGGCTGCCCTGACTGCAGGAAGTTCTGATCTGAAAATTCCTGGTATGGGCCACCATCTGTGCCGCGCCTACCCAGACCAGCAAGGAAGACTCGACTCCGAAAAGATTTTCTTCATGCAGTTTTAATCAGGATCCTTGAAACATGTTTCCTCTGACCTGCGAGAGAGACCCGCGGGGCCCCTGCACAGGCTTAAATAACCCCAGTGAGTTACTTGGATCCTGCAGATAGGCTACTCTAATGCAGAAGCAGACAGGCTGAACAGCCTTAACCAATTAAGAGCTTGTTTAAGCCAGAGAGCCCTCACCAATGGGAAGGTGTAAAGCGGAAGCCAGCACCACTTTAAGGCGTGACACTTTGCGGCTCTCTACAATTATAATAAAAGAACTTTTAGGTACTAAGCAGGTACTGGAAATTTCAACCCTACTGCCTAGGTTTCTTAGTGGTAGGAGGTGCTATGTATGTTACTGAAAGAGAAAAGTAATCATCAATCTTACCAAGCTGTGAACAGCATGAACAACTGATGGGGGATGTTCTTCTGTATATATGTTTCTCTTATTGGTTGATGAATAAAACACTGATTGGCCAGTAGCTAGGCAGAAAATATAGGCAGGGTTACCAGAGGAGAAGAATTCTGGGAGAGGAGACAGAGAAAATCTGCAGAGGAACACAGTGTAGAGACTGGGAAGATAGGACACACAAGGCATTCTCTGGTAAAATAAGCCCATGCAGACATAGATGGATTAGTAGTTATGGGTTAATAATTAAGAGTGAGCTTGCCAGTAGGAGGCCCTAGCCATCGGCCAATAGTTCATAAATTAATATAAGTCTTTGTGTGTTTAATTGGGGCAAGGAGCTTACAGGACTAGACTGGAAAGAAACTCCATCTACAAAAAACAATAATGACTGGCTTGTCTTTTACAACAGTGACATGAACAACATGCAAGTAACCAACCACTTTCTGATTTTTATCTAAGCTCTCCTCTACTAGATAACCATTGTTTCATAAATAAGTAGTTCAGTAGTGATTTCTATTTTGTGACAATGAATTCCAAATATGCAGCTTTAATGTTTTTAAATGCATGGTTTTAATATTAATCTATTGCTGAACATGTTTAATATTAATTGAGGCAATTTACCTGTAGAAAATGACCCATTAAACTCTCACTGGAAATTTATTAATGTATAATTTAGTGTCACTAGAAAAGAAGATAGATAATTTTTTATTATTTCTGGCATGTGTTTCAATATACTTAACATATTTAAATAAATTATATTATTTATCTCAGAACATATAAAGAATTTTTACGAACATTCCAAAGTATTTTTAAATATTCAAGTCTTTTTATTTTATTCTTAGAAATGTCTAAATACAGTTCAATAAAAATTTACAAAATTTTAGTTCATAATTCCTCTTCTTTTTAGTTAAAATTTCAATTTTATAAAATTATAAATTTTAAAATATGATTTGCAGCCATTAGATCTTTTGTGTAAATATATGCTTTAAGAATATGAGACAGTTTAATCCTAGTCTGAGAGTTTTGCTCTCAATTTACTGACATTAAAAACAACAGTCTTATAATATGAATGTGTTTGGTATGGTTTTATAATATTAACACTCTTTTGTTTACCTTTGTTTTAAATGAGCCACATAAATTTTGTTTTGTTGTCTGGTATCATTCATTAACTGCTATTATTCATGAAAATATTTGGTGTTTTATTTCACTTCAAAGTGATTTCTGCTCTCAGTGTTCCCTTTATTTCCCAAGTCAGATGAGTATGTGAATGGTTATTTTTATGTTTTTCCTAAACCATATGCATTCTACTTTAAACTGCACTTTAACTTTTAAGATTTAGAAATTATTTGTTGCTAGTGGATGGCTCCACAGATGAAGGTGCTTGTCAAACTTGCTTTCCTAGTCTATCTCAGGGACTCACATGGTAGGAAGAATAGGCTCTTACCAGTTGTACTCTGACTACCTCAAGCCTGCTGTGGCGCACACAGACACACACACACACACACACACACACACACACACACACACACACACACACACAAATAAATAAAAATACATGTAATAATTTCAATTATTCAACTTTTATGATGTGTGGTGTATTTCTACTACATAGTACATATGGAAAAGCATCACTTTATCCAAAAGTAGTTTGAAAATTTAGATTATAAAATGAAGAATTGTACTTTTCAGCTAGATGTTGAGCAGAGTTTAAAAAAAAAAAAAAAACAGAAAATTTGAAACCAGTAAAGAGTTTGCATTTTATTAATCACACCAATTAAGTAAGTTTATTTTCTTCCTCATATCCTTAAATTTAAAGGCTTGAGACCACCCAGATTTGTAGCCTTCTGGTTTCTGCAGAAATCTTGTGAAAATTTTGTTCAAAGACTCAAATTAACCAGAGCAAAATAGAGTTCAGTTAGCACAGGTGGTACATATGCAGAGTGGGTGAGCAGGAACTGGGAGGGATAGGACAGGGCTGAGACACTGCATCTCATATGAGATGAATCAAATCAGAGAACCACACCCCTAGAAAAGCGACAAAAGGAAAGCCTTTACTTTCAGGGATGCAAACTGAGAGATGGCAGATGTATGGGAAAATAATCGAGACAGCTTGCTTCGAGATGACCCACCTGAGCACCAACTGTCCAAATTCTTCACAACAGTTTCGGGTTGCTATGACAAAGTAACTGACCAAAACGACAAGAGGGAAGAGGTTTATTTTAGTCACAGTTGAAGCTACTACCCATCATGGCAGGGTAGCCAAGGCATCAGGAGCATGAAGCAGCTGGCCACATAACTTCAGCAGACAGAGGGAAAGATCAAGTAATTCATGCTATTGCTCAACTCATGCATGCGTACACAGTGCAGCTGTGAACAACTCCACTGGTGAGATGGTGCTGTAGTGCGTACCTTTCCAGTCTCAAGTAACACAATCAAGATGACTCTCTGCAGAGACCCATCTCCCAGGGATCCTAGATTTCTGTCAAGTTGACAATTACCGCTAATAATCACAATGACCATAAAATTCTCCTCAAAAGCAGAGTCATGAGCAGTTCATATTTCTCAAAGGCTTCTACCTTCAGTAAGATAAATTTCCAAAAGACTTCTAGCAACTGACCTCTACTCAAAATAATCTATACACCAAGGAGGTGTATTTTGGACATTTAATTCTGTACAAGCCTCCAAGAAAGGACCTGCTTCCATATTAAATGGGACTACTGAAAAGACTCGCTTCCTCAAAAATCAGAGAATGAGGTAGTGTTTTTGCTCTCAGCATCTATTGGAACTTGCTTCCCTTGCTTCCTAGCCCTCTTCTTCCATCCTTTTCAAAGCAGTACTCATGAAAGAAATTCTTATCACACTGTATTTTTGGCTTGAAGAAACCTGCAAAATCTCACGTGGTTAGATAAACCTGCTGTCTAGATATTATCTTCCCTATAGAGCATAATATAGTTAGTTTACAGGTTCTAATAATCAGGATTTAGACATTTTAGGAGATCACGTTAAAGCTCATAATATTTTTATTTAAGAAAAATAGAACATCTTTATTTGATCATAGATGGATAAGACAGACTGTTCTTAAAAATCATGCCAAAAAATATTACAATATGGTAAAAGACTAATTATGCTAATGTGACAAAAAGAACTAGTTTTGAAAGATTAATTATGAGGGGGAAATCACCCGCAAATAAAGGAAGTAATAGTTAAAGATGGAGGCCCTGTGCCTGGAGCATCACAGGTTGAGGGAGAAGTTAGGACTGTGGAAAAATCTTTTGATGGAGTTCCAAAATGATGATACCGACTGGAGGAAATGTTACACTGTAGAAAGAATGACAGGAAATGGCTTCTGTACTGGCTGATTGCTATTTTACCTGCATCTGAGAGAGTGATTATTAAATAATAAATCATGCATGTTCTCATTCACACCGCCCCATCTATGGGTTGTGGCTTTGCAGTGTGAAAGCATCATATTTTGTTTGGAAATACTGCTTGAGCAAAATCAGATGCTCAGGCTTCTGGTGTTTAACGTGGGGTGAAAGACAATCAAGGTAGTCTCAACAAGTTGGATTTATACCCTGCCCTTGTCAATTGAGACCTTATACTCTACTCCCTTTTATTAGGCCAGTCGTAGAAGGTTGCACCAACTCTAAAGAAAAAGACAGAGAGGCAATGCTTTATCCCCTGACATCTGGAGTGGAGGATGAAAGAGTATGTTGCGTCCCATAAAATTAACCTCTCTGGAAGAAAACAAGCCATGTGTCGGTATTTCTATTTCTTATCCTCAATTTTCTCTTTTATCAGAGATTTAGTCCTAAATTATTCTTATAAACTGAACACTTATTTTGCTTATCAGTTTTTTAAAGACTATATTCTGAAAATGTGTTCAACTTTGATAATAGATTTTAGCTTACTACTGTCTGCTCATGTCAAATTGAGTTGCCTGAACTTTCAGAAAACTGCTTCTCACTTTTCAGCTCTTGTTTGACAGGTGTCATCTCATATCTATGTGTGTGTGTTTGTGTCTGTCTATATATCTACCCATCTAAATGTGTGTGTGTGTGTGTGTGTGTGTATGTGTGTGTGTGTGAAACCTCTGCTAGTCTGAAAACAATTTTTGTAGGGTTACAATAGCTTGTTCTGTAGAAGAGTGTTTTGTCTTTTATAGAATATTTTAGATTCATTTTCTCTATGACTTCTTTTTTTAACTACACTGAAATATTCAGGCTTTGGATTTCTATGCAAATCTTCAGGCTTAAGTTTCCCCTCTAGGTTGACTAATTTCTATTAATCTTCATACTATTTTGAATCCACCGTCTTAAAAGATTGTTTTAAACCTTACTTTGTTTTTATTGATGTGTGTGTATATGGCATGTGCCTGCTGGGGCCAAGGAAGTCACAGACAGCATCACTTCCCTGGGACCTGGGATCTAGGTTCTGTGCCCAATGTGGATGCTGGGGACTGAAAGTTCTCGTAACTACTAAGTTACATTTTAGATTATCCATTTCTTAATTATGGCTTTACTAAAGCTCCCTGGTATGTGTTGCTTATTCTACCCATTTCTTTCTTCTAATTTTTTCTGTTCCTTCCATCACAAAATTTGGCTTTTTTTGTTTGTTTTTTTATTTTTTGAGGTTTAGATAGAAGGTTTTTATAACCTCTGGGTTGGAGTTTGGAGAAAGTGTCAGGATTCTCACATAGCAGAAGGGGTCCCAGGAAGGGGATATTGTGGAGCTGTGTGTGTCTAGTCTAGTGGTCTAGGGAAGGATTTACAGCAGAAATTGGGTTGAGGGAGAGGAGCAGAGGGACTGATCAGTCACTTGGCCCAACCAGTAGCCAGCCACCTCCTCTAAATAATTGCTGAAATACAGCTTTTACGCCCAGGTGTTCATTAGCAATCTAACAAAGGTCAGAAGTGACTTTTCTCTGGAATTTCTGGCCTCCAGGGAGGACATTCTCAGAATGCCTCCTTGTTGCTTTGAGGTTCCTGCCCTACTTGATGAACTTCTATCTCTGGCTCCCATCATCCTGCACAGGAGGACCCCTCTGAAGAAATCACCATAAAAACATTAAAGGACCAGACCACAGACCACTTAATTTTCTTTTCCTAATGGCTACTGAAAACTCTCTTTATTCTTTTAATTCTTACAAAATCCCACATTTACTTCATGAATGTTGGCCTGAATTACATATATTTTACTCTTTCCTTTGTTAATCCCCATGGATCATATTTTTCCTTAATATTTTTTATTATTTTTAAATTTTCACACAACGTAGTGGTTTAACTGGGCATTTTCATATATGCTTTGTTTTTTGTATTTTTTTGTTTTTTTGTTTTTTTTTTTGATTTTTGTTTTTGTTTTTTTTTGGTCTTGTTTTACCTCGTTCCTGGTTTCCTCTCCTTGCAAATTTCGTTAATGTCACTTATATACTATTATTCTCTTCCCCTGTCCCTTGAGACATTTATCTTCCTTTTCTAGTCTTGTTACACACACACACACACACACACACACACACACACACAAACACATGCACACATACAAAACAATAAGGACAAAAATTACAATCTATATCTGGCAGAAAACATAAAACATGCAATAATGCAATCATTCTCTTTGAGTCTTATTTTACATAGGTATCATTTCCAGCTTAAGCCATCATCCAACAAATGTCATGATTAAGTTTTTCTTTACATCAGAATAAAATCCCATTCTGTTGTGTTGCTAAATTTTCTTCATCTATTCATCTATTGGTAAACTCCTAGTTTAGTTTGATTCTTTAACTATTACAAATGCGGCAGAAGTAAATATGCATTTGAAAGTGTCTCCAGAATTTAGAGTCCCCTGGGTACCTTCTGGGGGTGACATAAGTGGGTCACAGGACAGGGAATTCTCTATGGGGTTACTCAGAAAGCTAAGAGTGGGTCTTGCCTGTCATGTTGGCTTTGATTTGATTGCTTCTTCTACTTTCTTTTTTCCACCTGGGCACAGCACTGAATGGACAATAAGGGTATAAAAGTGGCATGTTATTTATGAAGTGACAACAACTAAGTTACTTCTAGATGACTCGGTTTGATATTTCATGGCAAATTAAAATTTGAGTATAAAAATAGCAAAAAAAATGTGATTTGAAAATAAAACTGTCAGAAACATAAAAAGAAAGTGAAATGGCTACCTAACCACCCTATTTCCCCCACCTTGACTTCTCACTGTGATTCCTGGCACACTACATGGTAATATTTTTTATGCCATACCAACAATAACTCCTTTTCATCAATTACCTGATGAAAATTGTAGGAGTCAAACATACACACTGTTTTTTCATATTTTTACTTCATAGTTATTTCTCATTTAGTTTGACAGTTTTCCCATACAGCATTTCAGATATGGATATATTCTCCTCATACTCCTCCTCTTCTTTGTCGGTTAGAGACACAATACAGGGTGTCACCAAGCCTTTTTATATTTCAAAGACTAACATTTTTTCTACAAATTCACTCAGTATAAGTTTTTACTTCATAAACACTGTTTCTAGGGTTGTTGTAGTTGTTCTTTGCAATTACAAATAAACATGTCACCAAACAAAACAAAACATGTCATCAAATAAAATAGAAAACAAACATTTTCAGCAAAGTTGAGTCTGTACATAACATACCTCTCAGACAAATGTATCCACATTTCTATGTTAAGCATCTAAGTACACCTCTTATCTTTATAAATTAGGAATTCATGTATCAAAACAGTACTCAAGCGAGAATAAGAGGCTCCCAATTAACTCCATGCTAACAATAAGAAATTTGTTTGATTAAAAGTTCACTTTGTTAAGGGAAACAATATTAAATTGAACTTACTGCCAAAAATAACAACATAGTGAATTTTTGTACCTATTTTATGACAAAAAATTTACCAGCACCTCTGTTTTGCTTGGCATTGTCAGTGTCAGGGAGGGTCCTTCCTTCTGGCTGAAAGGGGAGTGTTATCTGCAGGATCACAAAGCAAATACAATGACCTCAGGGATGTGGTTGCTGAGGCTGAACTAAGTGAGACATCACCTGGCCAGCATTTTTAAGGCCCTTAGATCAATTCGCAGTGCCACACACAATAAATGAAAACCCTTAGGGCAAAAGCATGTCTAGGGTGTTGACTGAACCAGAAGGTAGCCTGCATGGTACTGTGAGAAAGCAGAATAAAATAAAATTAGAGAAGCTGTTCAGCACTTTGTACATCACTTAAAATGGCTTACCTTTATCCCAAATGAAACAGGAAACATCAGGGGGATTTAAAATGGCAAGTGACCTAAGTTCATTTGCATTTTAATAAGCTTGTCTGATGTTTTTGGGAGTATATTAAAAGAGGTCAAGGTAGCAGAGAGTTTCTTAGGATACAATCTAGGTAAGAAAGAGGGCAGCCATGAATGGTTAAACCTAAATAAACTCTGAACAAAGTAGCCTAAGGATGAGAAAAAAAAATCATACTGTGATCAGTAGGGTAAAGTTCAGCAAAGTAGTAGAGGTGGAGCTTTAAAGAAGAGAGAAAAATGAAAGGTACCAGACTGTAGATAGAATCTTGAAAGTTACATAATAAAGGAGACACAATTACCGATGTCAAATCTAAACACCACTTGTGACTTAAGGAAAAGACAGCTGGGGTTGTATGAGATCCCAAGCATTTATGTATGAGCAGTTGAGGAACGAAGCGAGGAGGGCCATGAAGAATTGACTTCCATGGCATTGAAAGCCATCTTCACTACGATCAGAATGAACTCAGACAGTGTGCTAATTAGCTAATATTTGTGAATGAGTAAGAGCCCTCAGATACTATGAAAAAAAGTATTTCAGTAATATAGTCTGATACCCTCATCGTTATTCAATATTTAAACAGTTGTTTCTTGAGAAACCCTTTATAGGGTCAAGTGTAGAACATTTAAGAAAAATGTTTGTGCTTAGAGCTGTTTAGGGTCATGGTTACAAGAATTCTTGGAGCCAGACATCCAGACATCATGGGCTCAGATATCAGCTATTTATCAGCAGGATGACCTCAAAGGGGAGGGAGGTCAATGTTTTATCTCCACTGTAAATTAGAGGTGATGAAAGTAACCCTCTCACAAGGCTGTTCTAACTTTTATTTTAGATAATAGATGTAAAACAGCAGTGCCTGGCACACTCTAAGTACTAGGTAAGTGTTTTCCATTAATAATGTCACATTTTTCACATGTGTATCATAGGGCATGTCAAAGAAATAGTCACCACATGCATTGTAAGTTAGCTGAGCAAAAGTTTTCCAAGAGCGATCACTCAACGCCTTTACACAGCCATCCTATTTCTAAATGTTTATCCTTTATCTATACTTAGCCTTTTGTAAAATGGCATACATACAAAATATCTTCCTTTATAATTTTTAATAATAAAAGTAAAGAGTTTAGGAAAATTGTAATTCTTAAGTGTATCTTGTACAGTATTTAAAAAGAATGCATTAGCCCCCAAGGTCCTAATGGAAAAATTCCTCAGAATATATTATTGAGTGAACAAAGGAATTCAAGATCATGTACATACTTTTCTGCACTTGTCAACAGACTATGTATTTTTCTGTGTGGCTTGTAAATTGATTACAATACACTTGATACATTCCACAGGAAGACACTAGTAGCCTTGCCAAAAGAAAACCAGGTAAGAGAGATAAGAAAGATTTTATTCATCACCAAAGTGTTAGAACTAGAAAAGCAATTAGCTTCATATCCTCCAACAGAACTCGACTCTGTCATCCACATTCAGTTCATAAATGCTTAAGTGTGTAAAATACTGTTCAATTTTAACAGTGTAAAGTCCAATGTGAAACTGCACAGCTTTGGCTTCAAAAGCCTACTCTAATTGTATAGCACAGAGGTATGTATATTTTTGGTTAAATTTGTGTGTATGTATCTTTGCAAGGTTTAGTAATAATAAAGTTCATAAAAAGGGAAAACTTTACTCTTGAAAGTTTATATGCTGTCATTTTAATATTTTGTGCTATGTCCATGCTCAAAAACTAAAGTTTTGGATTTAAACCTAGATATTGGAACTTCAATTTTATGTTAGGTAAACTCTTTTCAGGAAATACTTCTATTTTTTCTCTCTCTTGGTACTTAACATTTTGTTTATTATTTCACAATTTTATATGTATACAAAATGAGCTTTGGTCACACTCACCCCCATTATTTTCTTATTCCTCCCATCCACCTCTTACCCATTTTTTCCCCATATCCTCATATATTCATGTGCGTGTGTGTGTGTGTGTGTGTGTGTGTGTGTGTGTGTGTGTGTGTGCGTACACTTTTAATTAGGACTCTTGCATGATCACGGGGTGGGGGGTGGTTACTTCTTGAGCAAGCATAATTTATCGGTGACTACACCACTAAGAGTTATGACACCCCCACCGCACTGAATGCCTAACTCCCCTGTAAACATCAGGAGAATGGGATCTCAGCATCATCCTCCAGTGCATTGGTACTCACCAAGAGAGAGATGCTGTGTGCAAGTAGAGAACTACGGTCAGCGGGCTCATTCAGGGTTCTAGTAAGGCTGTGGTACTGACCATCTTTTTTCTGGTGTGGAGATAGGAAATCAACCTTGATACATACGTTTTTATTCAAGATCTTTTGGGAAGAATCAGTATCTATATATTGTACACAAAGGAATAACAATTAACTCTAATAGGTGTCCTTCACTTTACGGCAAGGCCAAAGTTACAAGTCTATCTGTGCTTACTTCAGGACTCTCTGACAGCACTGCAGCTAAAATGCCATCTTTATTTAAACCTAAGTTTAGAATGTGGCAATCGGGCAGCTCAGGACACTGCAGTAAACTACTAGTAAATGGTGCTCTGATCCATAGCTGTCAATGAGAATGCAGGGCATAGTTTTTCTAAAAATTCCTAAAACCATGACAAAAATGGAAATGAAAATATTAAAGGAGACAGAGTTACTGAGATTCTGGGAGGGGACATTGAGAGTTACCTGCAAAAAGCAGAGCTGACCTTTCTTTTTACTCTCTTTCTTACTCTGAATGGCCAGTCTCTGTGCAGGAAGAGCAGGCACGCTACTATGCCACGGGCTATAGCTGGTTTGTGAGCAGAGACTGTTTTTCCAATCCTGAACCAAAATACAAAATCAACTGAAAAAAAAAAAGAACAAAAACGACTTTCTGTTTCGGTTTGTTTGCTCGCAAGTTACAAAACACTGATAGATATTTGAGGAAAATGAAATTAATCGGCTCAGCGGAAAAGAATAGCTGCTTTGTGAAGCAGATGTTTGTGAGAAACCTCTGACCACAGCCCTCCGTGCTGAGCACTGCCTTCCCTCTGAAGCTATGCAAAAGGGAAAGTGCTGGGTTGAGAAGGGCCCTGCCACACATAGGCTACCCACCAAAAGGAGGTGATTTTCATGCTAGGTGGATTCCAAATGTGTACACTGAGTTTCAAGCAAACTGTGGCGTCTGCCTTTATTTCAGAGTAGGGCATTGTGGTGTGGAAGGCCTCCAGTAATGTGGAGGCTGGGAGTTCACTCTAACAGACGTTCAGGCAAGTATAATTAATAGACATGGGCCACACAAACGCAATGGCTGTGGCACAAATATAGACATTTCTCTCCAAGAACCTGTGTATGAAAAGGGTTTCCTTCCTGGTAATGTACTACTGGAAGGCAAAGTCAAAAGACATCTTTAAGAAATAAAATGATAAGCCTATAGAGGAGGGCTAGGGCCGTAGTTTCTTTCCCTCTTTGCTTCTTGGCTCATGAAGTGAGTTGTTTTCTGCATCACCAACTCCCAGGATGATGTGCCACCCTTAGCAGGGGGAAAAGGCAATGGAATCATTTAACCATGAACGGAAACTTCAGACCTACAAACCCAAATACTCTTCTCTCCTTATAAATTAACGTCATTCTTTAATTGGAGTATGAGGTCCCCATTGACTCACGCATTTGAAGACTTGGTCCCATTTGATGTAACTGTTTCTAGAAAGCTGTGGAAACTTTAGTAGACTGTGCTCCAAGAGAAAGTGTGCTATTTGGCTGGGGGTTTTGAGATTTTAGAACCTGACTTGTCTTACTATCTAACTTCAGACTCAGCATGACTACCCCTCCGTATGCTCCTGCTGCCATGCTTCTTCAGCCATGATAGACTGCGCCCTCTGACAGTGAACCTGCACCAGGCTTTTCTTTAGGGCCTCCCACCAGCTCCTAAATCATGACTAGTTTTGATGGCTCAGTGCTCAGCCTAAGCTGTTTTAACTTAGATTAACCTGTTTCTCTTTATGTACCCTTTGCCTTGTGGTTTTCTTTTTACCTGTTCTTACTTTCTCGCTGTCTCTATATCTATTTGGATAAAGGTTGCCTGCCTTCTGGCCCCAGTGCATGTCCCTCATTCTCTCCTCTCCCAAGGCTATGTTTTTCTGACTCTTTACTCTCTCTGCCCTGCTAGCTCAGCCTAGCTATTGGCCATTGAGCTTTTTATTAGGCCAATCGGGTGCCTTAGGCAGCTGAGGTGATACAAGTCGGGATATCTTTACATAATTAAACAAACACAGCAGAAACAAAAGTAACACATATTTACACAGTTAAAATAATATTCCACAGCAATAGTCAAATTAAATTCTCCATCCCCTTAGTGGTGTATATAAGAATTTTGTTACAGCAACAAGAAAAATGTCTAATACAGTTTCCCAAGAATGTTGTTAGGGCAGTACAATGCTAATACATCAGTCCTCAAGTTACATCCTAGAGTCACCTGGCTTCTCAGAGGTAATTATGATTCTTCTCAACAATATGGACTTGGCCTCAAAGCGTTCAGAGTATGGGCACTTATGGCAAGATAAGTCAGATGTAGGTGGAATTTTTCACCCTGACTGCTCTGTCCCATTGACAGCTCCCAAGTAACCACGCAGACTTTTTATAGATTATGATTGTTTATGATTGTTTTAGCTACCTCTTATAACTTAAATTAACCCATTTCTATTCATGTATTACTGCCCTGAGGCTCATTTGCCTCATCTATGTACTTCCCATGCTGCTTCTTTGGAGTATGGCTAGCAACTCCTCAGACTTCACCCTTCTTCCCAGTGTCCTTCTAGTCTGACTTTTCCCTCACCCCTGCTGCCCCAATCTCTTCCTGTCCAGCTATAGGTCAGTCGGCTCTTTATTAACCAATGAGAGTAATATATATTTACAGTGTTAAAAAGATTGTTCCACAGCATCAGATCTGGTGATGATCTGAAAACATATCAGGTAAGGAAGGTCAGGATGAGGTTGAACAAAAATCACAATTTTTCTCAAATAGATTTAGCTTTTGGGGAACCGTTGCAAATGTCACACTTCAGATTCCCTTACATCTCCTCATGTGGCTCTGCCCTATCTAATGAATCTTTTGCCATACTCTGGTTGTCACTCACAACCTCTGTTAGGACCAGAGTTTTATATACCCTAGTGTTTACTTGTTCATGGACTGCAGAACCTTGCCAAATATAAGAGAAAGTGTGACTCTGTCAAAGAATTTATCCTGAGAAGGATGCTCCTCTGCCTGGTGCTGAGGGAGTCATGGGATTTGATCTGTCTTCAAGGAGTTGACAGTCTAGCTAGGAATGTACAATTATGCCACAGAGAAGCAAGGCAAGACATATTAAACACTGTATCATTAGTGTTATCAGTTATCTGAGGCAAGAGAACACAGGTTTGCCTGACATGACTTTCTAACAAAGAAAGGTCATACGTAGACCCAGGAGGACAGGAACAAAGACAGGTGAAGAGAGAAGCAAAGGAACCCTTAAGGTGGCACAAACAGTGGTTTGTTCCTAGAGTGTGATGAACCAGCATGTCTTGAGCTGGCAATCTGTGCCACGCTAATAATTCCAATTGTAAGTTATGAAAATCAAGGCAAAGAACATGTTGATCTAATGAATACACAAATGCAAACTATGATGATTAATTTTTCTTCCTGATTTCCATAGTGTATCTATGACAGTTGCTTCATAACTACATTGTGTTTCCACACATCAAAGTAAGAGGAAGTGTTTAAAAAAAAAACTTTGTAATTTTATCCATTCTCCTAGGTTCTCCTTGTTCTTACTTAAGATAAGCAAACTTTTACAGTACTGACGATGAAAAAATTTGCTTAAATTTCTTCCTTTGTGATATGGCACCATTGGTAGCTGTATTAATTTAGGACAAACGTGCCCCCATTTACCTCCTAATACAGCTACTGAAATTTTAACCTGAAGATAACTAATTATTTTCCTGTATAAAGCTGGTAAGAAGTCCAGATGGTCAAAGCAACAATATCAGCATTGTGTGGGTTTCTGGGGAAATAAACAAACCAAAGGGGAAAAGTAAGGCAGTTTGTGCAATGAGCTTCATGTTGTACTTAGACATTGACATTAAGCAAAGTGCTCTATTGAAAGGATAATAATCAATTTTATATAGAACAACAAAAGACTCAGGATAGCCAAGACAACCCTGTACAATGAAGGAATGTTAGGAGGCATCACCATCCCCAACTTTAAGCTCTACTACAGAGCTATAGTCCTGAAAACAACCTGGTATTAGCACAAAATTAGACCGGTAGACAAATGGAATCGAATTGAAATCCTGACATTAACCCACACAACTAAAACAGCTGATTTTTGACAAAAAAGCTAAAAATATACCTTGGGAGGAGAAAAGCATCGTCAACAAATGGTGCTAGCACAACTGGATGATGGTGTGTAGAAGACTGCAGATAGACCCATGTCTATCACAATGCACAAAACTCAAGTCCTAATGGATCAAAGACCTCAACATAAATCCAGCCACACTGAACCTCTTAGAAGAGAAAGTGAGAGGTACCCTTGAACATATTGGTCAGGAGACCGCTTCCTAAACATAACTCCAGAAGCACAGACACTGAGATCGACAATTAATAAATGGGACTTCCTCAAACTTAGAAGCTTCTGTAAGGCAAAGGACACAATTGACAAGAACAAATGGCAGCCCATAGACTGGGAAAAGATCTTTTCCAACCCCACATCTGACAGAGGGCTGATTTCCAAAATATACAAAGAACTCAAGAAACTAGTCAAAAAAAATACCAAATAACCCTGTTAAAAAATGGGGTATAGAACTGAATAGAAAATTTTCAACAGAGAAAATCAAAATGGCTGAAAGACACTTAAGAAAGTGTTTACATCCTTAGCTATCAGGAAAATGCAAATAAAAACAACTCTGAGGCACCATCTTACTCCGGCCAGAATGGCTAAAATTAGAAACACCAATGATAACTTATGCTGGAGAGAATATGGAGAAAGGGGAACACTCCTCCACTGCTGGTGGGAGTGCAAACTTGTACAGTTATTTTGGAGATCAGTATGGTGGTTCCCTAGGAAAATGAGAATCAGTCTACCACAGGACCCGGCAATCCCACTCTTAGGCATGTACCCAAATGATCCACATCCATGCAACAAAGACATCTGTTCAACTATGTTTGTAGCAGCATTGTTTGTAATAGCAAGAACTTGGAAGCAACCTAGATGCCCCTCAACTGAAGAATGGATGAAGACGATGTGGCACATCTACACAATGGAATACTACTCTGCGGGAGAAAAAATAATGGAAACTTGAAATTTGCAAGCAAATGGATGAAACTTGAAGAAACCATCCTGAATGATGTAACCCAGTCACAAAAAGAGGAACGTGGTATGTACTCATTCATATATGGATTTTAGACATAGAGTAAAGGATCACTAGCCTATAATTTATACCACCAGAGAAACTAGGATACAAGGAGGATTCTAAGAGATTCATATAAGGTCCCTCACAGAAAGAGAAAGGGACAAGATCTCCTGAGCATATTGGGAGTGGGGGCATAGTGAGTGGGGAGGAAGCTAGGAGAAAGAGAAGGGGAGTAGAGGAAAGCACATGGGACTAGGAAGATTGAGCTAGGGGAGGAATAGACAAGAGGAGAGGAAGAGAGAGAGAGAGACACCATAAAAAGAGGGAGCCATTACAGGTTTGAAAAAACTGAACCTAGAGAAATGTCCAGAGACCTACAAGACTGACCCCAACTAACAATTTGAGAAACAGTAGAAAGGCTACCATAAATGCCCTTTCCTGATAACAAGATTGACGACTAACTTATCCACCATCATAAAGTCCTCATCTAGTACCTGTTGGAAACAGAAGCAGACACCCACAGCTAAACACTGAGCTGAACTGAAATCCAGATGCAGAGATGGAAGACAAGATCAGGCTACAGAAACCCACAGAGAAAGCTGACCTGAACAAGGAGGAGCTAATGGACCCCCAGACTGATAGCTGGGAATCCAGTATTGCACTGACTCAGACCCTCCTGAACATGGGTCTCAGTTAGAAGGACTGGGCAGTGTAAGGGACCTCATACAGTGGAACCAGGATGTATCCTTGGTGCACAAAAGGACTTTGGGAGCATATTCCCCATGGAGAGATACTCCCTTAACTTAGAGGCAGGAGAGAAGGTCTAGTCCCTACTCCAAGTTACTTGACAGATTTAGATGACCCCTCCTGAAATGCATCACCCTACATGGACAGTGGTGGTGTGGGAGGGGTGTGTTTTCAGGGGGCATGGGAGGGTGGGAGAGAGGGGATAAGAGAGGGAGAGGGAACTGGGATTGATGTAAAATAAAATTAATAATAATTAAAGAAAAGAAGAGTGGTCTATAGAACTTTGTTTCCATGTTTCCATTGATGAGGAACACAACCTCAATAGATTATAGTTGGTGATGATAATTATTTCCAATAATTGACAGACTTAAAACATTGTGAACACATTTGAAATGCATTGCATTTACTCTGTTAAAAGTATAGTAGTAGATTTTTCTTACAATCTGAACAATTTAATATATCCCCCTTTGTACAAAAACATTTAAATTCCTGTAAAAAATGTTAGGCAGCAATTGAAACAGATATGAGTTTGGAGTAGCCCATGGGGAGTGAAGACCATCTGGCTACAGAGCTCACAGCTCACTGGACATGTGTCCCTTTAACTGTACATTGCTCACGAGTTGTGTGCCTTTTGATGAAGACCACATGAGAAATTAGCAGCCTTCTGCTCAAAATGCTAAGTTTAATCTCCAGTAGCACGTACTTGAAAATCAGATGTAACACACATCTCTTGTGATTTGACAAGTTCGTCTTCACGGAAGTCTAAGATGAGATGCTTCTCAGTCAGCGTCTGTGAACAAATGCACAGGAGGATACATCTTAAGTTAGTGGATGACGGATGAGTTGACAAGATGACACTCTCCATTGCCACCAAACAGACATGTGTCCTCACTTAGCATCCTAAAGAGAGAGAACATACTCACATCAAAGTTCCTCCAAATTCAAAGAAAGTCTACAACAGCAAAGCATTTTCACAGGTCTGAAAGGCTTTCAAAAGCAAGCACGCATGACCCACATTTAGAACCACAGTGATTGGAGTGGGGACTTTCTATCACTTCCTATAGAAGCACCAGGGCTGTAGGTTAAGTAGATAGAAAGAATGAGAGCAAAGGAGTTGGCAGTATAAAATGGAGAAGTGGATGGAGCATGGGCCAGACAAAGTTGGAATAGAGGATAAATTACTTAACCTGACAAGGCTTTATAGTGAACTAAAATGATAAGACCACAGCTCCAGGGGTCTTTCACCAGAAATAACTTTGAGAAAACCTTAAAACTTCCAGCTACTGTGATCTTAGCTATGTTTACATTAATATTGACTCAAGATTCAAGCTAAGAAATAGGCACAATTTCTTACTTTAAAGACCTTCCATCCTCTATGTTTTGGAGTAGAACTATCTCAGTACAGTGTAATAATATATTTTATTTCCTCTTAATTGTTTGCATAATTTTACCTGGCTCAGATCACACTTTTTCTTTTTATGGAAATAGATGCAATATTACTAGGATACTTTTATTCAGAAACAGGCCACGTAAACACGAACCATCTCCTCAAGAGGAATAAAACAAAATGGTTCCATCATTTTACCACAAGTTGGGCAACATGCTGGAAAAGGCTTTTGCCCACTTCTCACTCCTTGTCTAATCAAGTTTTATTCTTGTCATAGTTAGGTGCAATAGAGACAGAAGTGGCTAAATAAAGTGAAAAAATATTTTCAATGGCTTTACTTAGCAATAGGTGCATTATTTCACAAATGAATAGTGCTACCCACATTCATGTAAATTATGAATCAAAATATTATTTGAGGGAAACATGAGTGTCTGATTTTGCATGTAAATGCTTGCATTAGTTGTCAGCTGGGCTAAACCCACAAACAGCTCTACAGTGGGCACATGGATGAGGGTATTCATGGTTCAGTTTTTCAATTGAATGGAATCTGTGATCATGAAGATGTTTTTTGCAATTATTTTCTTCATATTTTAACTTGAATTTACTATGCTTTTTACTGAATATGCACTACCTCTCTGTAACCCATACTTAATTTTTGAACCTTTAGAAATTCCATTTCTTTTCATTCTATCTCTATGTTATATTTATTGATATTTTTATTTGCTAGTAAAGTAAATTTTAAAAATATATGTTAGACTATATAAGACACTGTGAAGCATATTGTTTGATGTTGACATTGCTAATATATGTCTCTATTTTTATGCTACTAGAATTTACCAAATTAATTGATATTAATAAGTGACATTATTCTGCTAGGTGATCATACTTGTGTTATGTGTATATTAAAGTGTGTGCTTGTGTGCATGCGGTTGTCTACATTAATGAAAAAAAGAGAAGGACAAAGAACAAGGCAGGAAAAGGGAGAGGCATCCCATCAAAGGTTAGTTGTAAAGATTGACATTTAAAGCCCAGTTGAGTGTTGCAGCTAGAAGATTCGAAGGTGGGCTACCCTTAAAGAATGTATCTTCCTTCTCAGTCACTTATTTAAGCATGTTTTCAGCTCCTGTTAGGGGCTGAGGATGTGGTGAAGTATCTACACATTAAGCCTGCAAATCACACAGTTCTTGCCCTTAGGGACCATTCTAGGGGTGGAAGAACTTAACGACTACAAATCGATGAATGATCTACGGGGCTATAAATGAGATAAATATTAATAGAATGGTATCCAAAGTGAGTGTAAGGGAGGAGGCACAAATTGCAGAAAAAAAAATATAGTGTTGTTTTTGGTCCAGTTTTTAACAAAATGAATAAGTAATATTCAAGACAGGAATAAAAAGGGATTTTAGGAGCAGAAAACCTCTCACTGATGCTTCATAAAATTATCAGTGGTTTGTCTGGGGTTATTGAATAGGACAAGGGTCTACTGTAGATGTAGACAGGGAAAACATCTACTGAGGCTACAACAAGAAAACAAGAAGTGTCCAAACAAATCTAAATAAAGAAGAACAACCTTTGAATAGTGTGGTTAGACTATTATTAGCTCATGAATAACTTAAATGGTAAAGATGAATCAGTTAACTCATAGAAAGGAAATTCTGTTGAATTCAAAAATTCAAATAAGAACAGAGGTTAGTTGAGCGAAAGCAGCCATGTGCAGGTGGCCTGAAAATGGGGATGACAGCAGAGAAGAGCATGGCTCCTATTTAATAGGGTGGCACCACTGGTTCTAAGCCAGTAGTTTGTTACATTGAATAGTATCCAAAGGTTACCTGATTTCCTAAGCAAGAAATTCACATTTCTGTATGTATTCTCTCAATTTTAAATGTTTCCAACTAATATCAGATATAGGTGTAGGTGTGTGTGTGTGTGTGTGTGTGTGTGTGTGTGTGTGTGTGCATTCAAACCTAGACAATTATTATGGACTATATCTGGCCTGTGGTTTTCTATTCCATATTCTGTGATTTAATCCAATATTGCACACCAGTAAATCTCCTGGGGCAGGATGTTTTGGATCATTTACCTATTATAGTAAGGTATGGTTGATGTTGTATTTTATAAGTAATAAGAAACACCTTTCTCTCAATATGGTGGCCAGAGAGTCTTAGTTCAAGAGTAACAGTGGGTTCAGCATCTGGTGAGTTTTGTTATCCGTGCTTTGAGGATGTCACTATGATTATAACCTCATATCTCAGAGCAGAAACCACATCCTCACAGAGCTAAAGAGCAAAAGATTTGAATCTCCTCTTTTAAGATCTTTCCAAATGGCAATAGTTCCACCCTGATGGCCCAACCATTTTCTGAAGACCACACCTCAAATACTGTTGCATTGGTGTTGTAATTTGAAATGCAGCACTCAAGAGAAAGACACCATGAACAGGGTTCAAGCAGAGATGTTTTGTTTTGTTTGTTTGTTTGTTGTTGTTGTTGTTGTTGTTGTTGTTGTTGTTTTAATTAGGGAAAGAGATCATTGAAGGGGAAAGGGGAGGGGGAAGACCAGCCTCCAGGGACAGGAGCAGCAGAAGACAGGAAAGAGAGGCAGGGCAGGGGGCAGGGGGGGGGGAGGGGGTGTGTGGAGAAGACATAGAGAAGGAGAAAAAGAAAGAGAAAGGAGGATGGGAGATGGGTGGGGCTTTTAAAAGGGAACATAGTGAATGTGCACAGGTGGTGCTCTCAGAGGCTGCTGAGGGTGCATCCTATCAGGATCCCAAGTACAGGTGCCTGAATACTAACAACTGGAAGTAAGTTTCAACATAATTTGGGGGGAATCAAACTATAGTGCAGACTGTTTTATACTCACTCTTTGAGATTTGTAACACAATATAAACTTTTTTTTTTGTTCTTGTTTTTTTTTTGTTTTTGTTTTTTTTAATTCTGTACCTCACTCAACTTATTTGAAATGAAAGGTATTGTAATCCTAGGATGCCAGCAGTGAGGCACAAAAACATTTGGGGAAATCATCACAAGATTAACTGTAATGAGGGCTTCCTCCCACAGGGAGACTGTTTAATGATATCACACCATTTTTAGAATTGTAAATTACATGCTGTTTATAATGGTCATTGAAATGCACTCTTGAAAGTCGAAGAAACAAAAGCATTTCTCGTTAATTTTAGTTGTCAATATTTGTTTCTCTTTCAGATGCCTCTGCTAGAGAGTCTGAACCATCCAAGTGGCTTCATGTTGTCCTCACTTCTGAAAGAGGCAACAGAAATGAGGCTCAATTCCTCAATTATGCTTTTAAGCTCTCGGGACCCAGATCCTGAGAGGACCCTGGTCTTAGCTGAGTTCTCCCAGCAAATGTTTCATTTTATTTTGTATAATTCAAACATTCAAAATTCAGAGAAGACATGTCCAAGTGGTCAATGATTATTGCTATACCACACACACACACACACACACACACACACACACACACACACACACACACACAACCAAATAATAGCCCCAGTGATAAAAGTATTATGAACATGGTATTAGTGCAAAAAGATGCATAGAAGTATGTATATTGCAGAATAGAGCAAAAGGTGCCTCTGAAAAGTAAAAACATGACTGACACTTCCCTTATCTTTCATATTTTTCCTTTGCAACCATTTGTTGTACTTTCAAAAATCCAATAATGTATTATACATAATGTTTACAGTGAGTCCTTTTCCTTTTTGTTTTCAAGACACTACTGGGATTGAACTTATCATGTGAGCACTCCACTACTAAGCTACAGCCTCATCCATCAATATGCTATTATTTATACCCTGGTAAAAAAGAGAATTGATCTGTACAGTGATATTGGTGCACATCATGGAAGCACAAGATGGAAGCACAAGGATGAAGGTAGCAGGAAAATACAAATAACCTGAACTCTTCTCTCCTTGAATGGGAGTATAGATAAAAATATGTGTAATTCTATTTAAATACACTTTAATGCATTGTATTTGCCATTTCCTTTCAGTGAGTCTATACAGAAAATTGCAGACACACACACACACACAGCCATGGCATAACAGTAACCAATAAAAACCATACAGATTTTCAAAATGGTAAACCACCCTTGATGTCAAACTTTGAAAACTAGAACAATATCATGAAAGAACATTGAAAGCTGTACATATGTGACATCATCGTGGTATACATGAAAGATTAGATTTTTAACTTGAGCTATACCAAGTGGAGTACATTATAGTGAAAAAAGTAAATAAATTCAGAGGACCAGAAAATAATGGTCAAGTCAACTTTATGAGATTGCCTTGGTTCACAATGGTATCAATGCTAACGGCAATGCCAACAGAAGAAATATGGAAGAATAAGTAAATATAATTATGTCTCACTCAGCAAAACTGTAAAATTAGGATGTCTAGAAATAGACAAAATGTTGGTCCCTGTAGACAGCATAACTATTTGTTATTAATACTTAGTGTTCCTTTGGGAAGGTGAATAGCTCATTACTACTACAGAGAATCTCAATAAGAAATTTGAAAGATTCAAAATAACACTTAATTTCTTTAGAAACCAAAACCGATGCTCTGGATATTCCCACTAGCTAAATGTGTCCTTAGTGTGCCGAGTGAGGGATAAATAATGCTAAGTATGCTACCACTTCAGTGTTCCTGTTGCAATTAATGTAGCCCTCTAGGGAGAAAAGGGTATCATGAAATCCCTGGTACCTAAAATTGGACATTAAATTGAGCTAGTTCTTCACAACTACCTAAACTACACTTTTTAAAGCATACCAACTGAGACATCAGTGTAATAAAGAAGGCAAATTTGATACTCCAGGGCTTGCTTCTCTAGCTACCTGGGTGAATTAAGGGAATAATTTAAATAACAGGAGAATCTGGCTTATTAAGGAAATACTTGTTAAAATAACAAACACCATGTGTGCATTAGTCAGCAAGTTCTTTACTTTCTCAAGTGTGTGTAGGAAATAGAATATGCTGACCAATCTTCCCTCCTCCTCCTCCTCCTCCAAATTGTATTTGTTACACCAACTCAGACAGCACCACTTTCACATGTAATTAATATGTTCTTCATTTAGTTTTTCAGCTCACCAAGATTTCAAGAGAATTTTATACTAACAGGAATTAGATGCAGGATCATATATAGCAAGACACCAGATAGTATATTCTGCCAAGTACTGTTTATTATTTCCTTTATGTGAGTCCTAGATATAGGTACAGCCACATTCCTCCATGAACCTTAAAGGTCAGAAAAACCATTTCTTTCATTTTGATGATGAGGGGCTACAATCAAGGCTCGATAATCTTTACAAGATCACTTAATGCTCTGAATATTTGTTGCTGAATCCTATAGCAGCCATTAGCTTACCCTGCAAATACCCCATTTGCATCCTGAACATACTGGTGCAGGAACAACAAAACTGGGAGGAGAAATATTTAAGAAGGAAAAATTTCAAAAGTCTACCAAGGAATCAGTGACACCTATTTAAAGGACTAGCCTGAATAAAGAGTGTACAATCTCAGATGCTTTGAGGGCAAGGTATACAGAATTAATGAAAGAGCATCCAAACAATAGACAAGACCGTGGACTGTATTGGAGTGTGGTTAGTCTTTACAAAATTGCCTGAATTCTAAAGAATTTAAAAGAACAAAAAAGAGAAAGATGGGTATAGGGGTTTAGTCCTTCCCTCAGCATTCTGGAGGTGAAACAGGTAATTTCTGTGAGGTGAGCTGGATCCTACACAGTGAGACCCTGTCCAAAAAAGAAAGAGGAGGGAAGGATGGATGGATGGATGGATGGATGGATGGATGGATGGATGGATGGATGGGGAAACAGAAGGAACAGCAGCAAAAGCAGATCCCTGAGTTACAAACCAGTTCTATCCAAGAGTTACACAGTTGTTTTTGATCTATTTTGGAGAGAAGGTGTATGGGTTAGAGATCTCCTATCAAATTAAAAGAATCTCAAAATGTCAGGATAAAAGCACTTACACATCAACAGAATGCATGAGCTTTCTGCTCTGATGTGTTCCTTGTTATCAACACACATGGGGAAAAACATACAAAGACAGAGGGAAAGGAACAAAGGAGATCAAAAGCAAAATAAAGCAGAAAAGATATTCAATATATTGCTGAAATATATCCCAAAACTGTCATGTAATCATCCAAGAACAGAAAATAACTACTATTGTTTCATCTACTGTGAGGTAGGGAAACACACACACACACACACACACACACACACACATAAACACACTCACACACATCACACTATATATATACACACACACATAAACACACTCACACACACCACATTATATATACACACACACTCACATGTGCACACACACATACACATATACCATAAAACACACAAATGTATATCACACATTCACCACACCATACACAGACACCACACAATGCACACATACACACACATACACACTCACACACACACCACACCATACACACACACCACACAATGCACACACATACGCAAACACCACACCATACACAGAGACGTGCACATGAATACCCATGCTCACGTGCACACACACCCACACACGGATTCCAGGTTAGTCAAGTATTAATGCTTGTAGCTACAAACAGGAAAGGAGTTGTCTGTGGCCGAAATCCTTCCATGAAACATGTTTACCATCATGTTTCTTCTGGTTATTTTTGTGGTTACTGTTACCAGGGAGCAGCAGGTTTCAGAAGGCAATGAACACAGCCATGCTTTGGGACCAAATATCAACTCAAGAGACCTGGAGGATTAGTAATCAGACTTTCATTGCTTTTCAATATCACTGTAGGAAGAAACTTTGAGGGAAAGGTAATTATAAGACCTGGATTTAAATGGAATTGTTTAAAATTAATTTTTATTTAAATTAAAAAACAATCTTATTTGACATACCAATGCCAGTTCCCTTCCCTTTCCATCCTCCCATGCCCCCACCATCTTCCCATCCCACCCCCCCATCCACTCCTCCCATGGGGGAATCATCAAACTCTATCACATCATTTGGGGCAGGACTTAGGCCCTCCACAGTGTATCAGGGCTGAGAGAGCATCTCTCCATAAGGAACGGACTCCCAAAGCCTGTTCATGTACTAGGGATAAATACTGATTCCACTGCTGGTGGTCCCATAGACTGCCTAAGCTCCCCAACTGACACCCACATTCAGGAGTCCTGCTGGTCCCTCAGCTGTCAGTCTAGAGTCCATGAGCTCCCACTTTCTCAGGCCAGCTGTTTCTGTGGGCTTCCCAGCATGGTCCTGATCCCCTTGCTCATCACTCCTCCTTCTCTACAACTGGATTCCAGGAGTTCAAGGCCTGGGGACAGCCCCATATCATCCAGGGCTGCATTGGCCTCTATCTGTTCATAAGAACAGATACAGAGTGAAAGTATTTTATACAATTCTAATGTGACTTTGAAAGTGTATTTTGAAAATAAATATAGATGTTAGTGTTCATTGAACTCTAAGCCTAACTGAGTTAATGAAGTAGAAACGAAATTCTACATGCCAGCAACTTGTGTGATTAAAGGGATTTCTCACTAACAGAATGCACAAGATATATAGGATACAAGGTCAGAACAAAGATTATGGAAGTGTGAGCATACCCATTATAATCAGATAGGAAACATCTCTGAAAATGCCTACCCAGTAGGAGAAAGTAGCAACATTAATATTGTCCTGACACTAGCAATAACTCTGAGGAAACACTGAAAGTCTTAAGTTATTAAAGTACACAGAAACAGCCTAGACGAAGTGGGTCCGTATTTACCTATGGAACAGTTCAAATTACAGAGATGTCAATTCTTCTCTTGATTTCTAATTTTATACACACAGTTATTAGAGTTTAGTGAAGAACATATGAAACCTTAATTCTTTAAGTAAGATTAGCTAGCAGGCCTAGATTAATCAGAGCTCAACTGAAATCATACATTTACTTATGCAGCCCTCGTCAAGTCTATTGGCTTCTATTCATTGCTAATGTGGCTGCCTGTTCTCAATTCTTATTCTGCTCCTTGGTATTTGGGGTTCTGATCCCTAGTGTCAAGGCTGACCACCCCAGCACTCTCTTCCTTTTGCACAGGCTATATATTTCCTCCTCAGCTTTGGAAGCACCCTTCATGCCCAAGATTCATGTGGTTGCATAATCTGTCTGGAAGAGCCGAAGTGGACCATATCCACCAGACCACTCATTTCATACTTAGCTCAGCATGCACATACATATTTGAATATATATATACATATATATTCATATTCTAAACCTTTCCAAAGGAACATTTAATGCTTCAATGCTTCAGTTCTGCTAACATATGTCTTTAAATGGGTGTGCCAGTATCCATAATGTTTTTCCTAGCCCCTGGAAATAGGATTTTCAGGCCAAAATAATGACTCACCAAGGTGCCATTTCTAGAAACCTAGTCATTTATACCTAGAAGACTGGTCGATTTCAGGAAGTAATGAATAAGTTACCCAAAGGAAAGTTAAACCATAAAATAAATTGAAGTCTTGCAAGGTTTTGGATGAGTTGAAGCAGTATTTTTTCACAAAAGAAAAATAACCTTGAGTAATTTTTAATGTGTGAAATTCTGATTCTTTTAGAATTAGAAAGCAATGGGACAAACACAGTTTTAAATTCTTTTATATTAAAAGAAACCTGGATAATGACAATAATTCATAAGGTTGTTTTAAAAATGCATCTTACATATAAAGCGGCAAATTTAACTGTCAAACACGTTAATTTAAAAAAAAAAACCTTATGCAGGTCAAAGAATTTGCTCAGTCTGCCTTATTTTTTGGCAATACTTTACTTGATGTGAAAAAACAAAACTGGATATTGAAAATCCTTTCTGTAAAGGAACTATTTTTAAAAGAAACAAAGAACAAATAAGGTCCATGACACAGAGAACTTAGAGTTGAAATGATTATTTCTTCAGGATCAGAAGATGGGCCAGAAAGGATGCCGGTTTCATGACTCAGAGACAAAGGTTGAACAAGTTTTTACTACTCATTGTATGGGGGGTTTATTCATAGGAATTGGTGTTATGGGGGTTATTTGGTTTGTTTTGTGTTTGTTTTGAAGCTGAGTACCACTTTACAACATAGGCAGATTTAGAATGTACTGTGTAGCCAAAGCTGACCACAAACTTATCACAATCCTCCTCCCCCCTCACCTCAGCCTCCTGAGGTCCCTGATAACAAAAATGAGCCACTAGGCCCAGTCAAACAAGAGGGTTCTTTTGTCTTTGTCAGCCCCCTGGTCCAACAGTTATACGCAGAGAAGAGGTGCTCTGGGTTTCTAAGAACAATCTCCCTCATTTCACTCCAGTTTACCAGGACTTTCCATTTTAGTTCTCATTAGTTCAGAAAATTTCCAATGCCTTTGATCTGTGGTAACTGTAACTCAAAGGTTTTAATTTCCAGTATAAAATGCTCTGATTTCTATCAGTGTGTCAACTCTATAAGCACTCAAACACTTAAAAATAGTCTCTTCATCATTATTCTACATTAAAAAATGGTTGTCTACTTCCTAATTATGAATTTATTATTTTCATTTACTTTAATCATGAGCTTTTTAATAATAAAATTGACAGGCATAAGATGTCCTCGAGAAACTAATATTCTGTCTGCTGCCTTTGAGTGTGTGTGTGTAATAAGAAGTTCTTTCTCTTTTGGTGGAGCATTTTGAGGGACCTGCCACCCAGCTCCCAAATAAATTACACACAGAGGCTTATTAGTAGTTATGAGTGCCCAGCCTTAGCTTGGCTTGTTCTTAGCCAGCTTTTCTTAATTTAAATTATCCCACATGGGCTTTTCCTGTTCTCTTACTTATGTAAATCTTAATCTCACTCCTGGATTACTATGTAGCTGGATGGCCCCTGAAATCCTCCTCTCCTTGTTCCCTCCTTCCTCCTCATCCTCATTTTGCCTTCTATTTATACTCTCTGCCTGCCAGCCCTGTCCATCCTTGCTCTTGCCTCACTATTGGCCATTCTGCTCCTTATTAGAACCACCAGGTGTTTTAGACAGGCACAGTAACACAGCTCCATTGAGTTAAACAGATGCAGCATAAATGAAAGTCACACACCTGAAAATAATATTATCCCGTGTGTGTGTGTGTGTGTGTGTGTGTGTGTGTGTGTGTGTGTGTGTGTGGTGTGTGTGTCTGAAAGGTGACTCTGAATACAACAATCCAAATGCACTGAATTCTTACGATAATGTTATAGACTTAATTTCTTCCATTCAGAATTGGTTGGGTTGCAGCAAATGTGTTACTTAATGTGTGCCAATACCAAGGCAGGATGGAGTAGCAAAGATTCAGGTTGAACGTTCTTTCCAGTTGTGACTCTGAAAGTGTCTCCCGGTGAGATTAACATCTGCCTTTTTCTCTGTTGTGAGAGGACCTCATCAAATTCACTGGAGACCTAAGAAGAACATGACAGAATTGTTTCTCTTTTCCTAAATGCACTGACCTGAAGCAGAGTTATCAGTATCCATTAAAAACCGACTAGCCCTTCCACCATTTACTCCTGTGGTTGTATTGCTTTAGCTTAACATGTATTGCCTTAGCATGTGCCTTAGCTTGCTAACTACAGACCTTGGATTTTTCAGTCATTATAACCATGAACCTGTCAGTATACTAAGCATCCAGAGGTAAGATAGTTAGTTGGATATTCTTAGTTAAAAAACAACCCTGTCTCTATGCTCTTTCCACTCAAAGGGAAGGTACCTGCCAGCAAGTTTCTTTTGTAATCTCTAGTGAAGAAAAAACATCCATTTGTCTATCTGGTCACCCAGTAATTATACCCTTCTAAAACTGAGGAACATAATATGAGGGCTAAGAAGAAAAATATTCTTACTTCAGGTAGTTTATGATGCAATAGAGGAGAAAGATGGTAAGAAAACTCGCATCTCTTAGTAAACAGTTCTCCATAGATATCTCATATTTCTGCATATTGAGTGCCTAGATGGCACTAACGGGGGGGGGGGAGGAAACACATGAGAACATAGTACAGGGAAATTGGCACAAAATGTTTTCTGTTTTATGTGGAATCAAAATTTAATTTCACATATATGACATGAAAGCAGTAGAAGAAGAACAGGGAGAGAAGGGGAGAATGTCTACAGGAAAGAAGACAAATAAAAAACATGAGAGGATGAATTTGTACCAAGTACAATGCTAGGTATGTGAAAATGTCATAATGATATCTATTATTTGTTAACTAAAGTTTTAAAAACTATTGAAGGATTGAAGGCCTTTGCTCTGAACATTTCTCAAGAATATTTATGATGAAATGCTTAATAAAGTACAGTCTGTTCTTCCAAAACAAGGTGAGGATTGCTCACAGCATTCTAAGACGCTGCTAGCGAAAGGTCATCACTTCTTGCTATATATTGCTGCTTCTCTATTCATCTTCCTCTGTTAGACTTGAGGGCTGAAAAAGATAGAAAGTCACTGGAAGGTTTGCAGCAAAAGTGTGATATAGTTTGATTTGTGGCTTTAATAGAATCAGTTTCTGAGTTGAAAATTGCTCAAAGGAGACTGGGCCAGAAAGAAAGTGTCGTGAAATTAAAAGATCGGTCAGAGGAGAAGAGCATAGTGAGAAGTGTTTCCCCGAGTGACAGCGAGACAGCAGTGTAATTCTCAATATAGAGGCATTTCTCTTTTTAATATTTAAAATCATAGCTACTGTGCTAATTTTATGAAACACATTCTCTTTTAATCCACTGAACTGTAATTATAGAACCCTAATTAGTGTTGGGAATCCATTAAGCAATAAAAAAAAAATTCCTTCCTAGTTGTTTAGAGATGTACTTGTCCTACATGAGAAATTAAGGATAATTTAATTTTGATTGTGCTTAGTTATAATCAGTTAATTGACAACTTACAATAAGTACGTCAATTTTGGTATTGTCTGATATGTCATGAAGAAAATAAAATTTACACTATTTTTCACTACAACATCAGCACATGGCCTCTCCTACCCAGACAAAGCCTTTATTTATCATTTAATAAGGTAAAATAGTGTAAAGGAGACATTGTCATCTCACCCATTGTTTCCAAGAGTCGTTCCTTTCTGAACTATCTCAGTCTCATATGGATAAAATTTTAAATGTGCTACAAAGAATTTCAGCTGTTTCACTGACATAATTACTCCACCCCCCTTGTGTCATATAATAATGAACCTGGTGTAAATTCAAAACACATTGAAGACAGGAAACCACTTATGTTGAGCACTAAATAAAATTATGAAAGAAGATGACCAATCTATTGCATACTTCATTGTCGTTCATCCCTGTGTGGTGCTATAGAAAGGAATGTTCCTGTCCTGTTACTGTCATTCCAGCCCACTTGCCCTCAGATCATTCATAGTTGAAATACTCAAAGTGAAAAGTGTATTTTCAACAACTAGAAAATATCATAAATTATTAAAAAATTAACCTTCCTAATAACTCCAAGCAATATATGCCTGTCTTAACTCTCCACCCTTCATTTATGCACTCATGCATCAGTGTGTATATACACCCAATTATCCATCATGGCAATGATGTATTTAGTACTATAAAGCAAGGTATAAAAAATTCAGCAATTCTAAGTAGCAATCTCTGAAGAAAAAAGGCCTACATGCTAAGAAAGAGTACATTATGGGGTAAATTTTCTTCTTATGTGCTCAATAATAAAGATTCCTACAATATTATTAAGAAGAAAAGAGGACTTTGGTAGTTACAAAGTGACTATTTAGTGACATGGTTAAGGATAACAACTTTTTGAGGAAAAGGATAACACAGGAAAAAGATTATATTATTTGTTTTGAGAGCACAGTCCCATTCCATGTCTGATCCATGATATATGTGTAAACATATATCCAACCTTATAGTGGTTTATATTTCGTTACATTCTATGTCAATTTTTTAAAAGTAGCTTGATAAATAAAAGAAGCAATTTCTTACTTGTCAAAGAAATAATATTCAACATAAGAAATTATTTAGAAAAACCTCACAGTCTCATTTTCCTTATGGACATGGGAGAGTAAGATTATGGCAAATCCAATCATAGATCCCTCCACCATACAGAGATTCCAGAAATGGAATAAATTTGAAGTTGTGGGTGTAGGTTGTCTTATTAAAGACATTTGCATCAATAAAGAGAAGTCAAACATGTTATACTGGTTCATTAGGATGCCTGATAGACCACTCCAATTGCAGGAATGAGGATGTAAAGTATAATCTCATTTTAAAGACTACTTTGAGAAAAGATGCAGCAGAGTGTCCTATTCACACAAAGACATGAATAGAGAAGCCCTCAAAAGCCACAGAAGCTATGTTTAAAGGTTATTATAGTATTGTTCCAGCTAGAAGCAGGGCATAACCTCTCAACCTTATCAGTATGAAGCTACTTTGAAGGAACATAGAACACAAGAGTGACAGACCCATGGAGAGTTACAGCAAGATTCCAAAGGACTTGTTGAGAGGGCAAGCAATATATAGTTGACTTAGATCATCTGTGGACACTCTATTAGAAGACAATATATAAAGCTTTTCAAGTGAAAACTATGTTGCTGCGAAGATCCAGATATTAGCAGTATCTGAAACATGAAATAAAATATAAGCTGAGAAAAAGCTACGGGCAAGAAAAAGAGAAGTTGCAAATAGCAAAAGAAGAGGAACAATGATGCCCACCATTCTTTGAGCTCACATCCTAGTGGCCTAGAATAATTCCACAAGATTCAATATTTGTTTTCTGAGTTTCAGTCTTGCTTTGCTCTATTGTTCAATTCTATGCCTTCGTTATCCTACTTTATAATAGGAATGTTAAGTCATTGTCTTTGTTTATTAGATGTACTTAATTTTTGAAAAGTATTCATATGGGGACTCACTACTAAGAGTTTTCCTTGAATCCTGGAGCCACATGGAATTTGGATCTTTGAACTATGTTAGAAGTATTAAGATCAGAGGGACTCAAATAGAGTATAATTATTTGCCTTGAGAAATGATCATGATCTTTTAGGGAGTCAAGAGACTTGATATTAAAGCAGTATATTTCAGAGTCAAGTTCACAAGGAGTAGACTGCTGACGCTTAACCTTCATTGTCAGTGTGGTTAGATTTTGAATAACACAGGAGATTGGGTGAGGCACATCTCTGGATCTGGGTGGGCACTTGCAGAGAGAACTAATGGAGGACCACCCTGAAGTTAAGCAGAAACATATACAAACTGTGGGCCTGGCAGAACTTGGCGGAAGGAGAAAAGCAGCTGGGAGTCAACATTTCCTATGCCTCCTCTCTATCTTGCATTTACTTCATTACTGGATTGAACCCTTTGAAGCCATAAGCCAAAATAAATCTTTGTTCTTTTAAGTAGTCTGTTAGGTTTTTGTGCTCATTTGTTAGGTTTGTGGGTTTTGTTTATTATCAAATCCCTGAGATAAGTAACATAATGATGGCAATCAAAAATAAACAATTGAATAAATTGATTAATTTATTAAATGAATTAATTGATAAATAATTGATTTTAAAATGTCCTTGATATTTTTTGTGTGTGTGGAAGATAGGTATATGTAACAATGCAAAGTCAACTAACAGTTCACATTTTACTTTAGTTAGATCTTAATAGTTGATTGCAGGGAACAATACATCGCATGTCCTCAAAGTAAGCTCTCTATGTGTGGTAGAAGTAGGTTCTAGAAAGTAAAGTATCTCACCAACACTGCCTCAAAGAGCTGTTTCTGTGATATCGCCAGTTAGCATTGTTATCTTTGATACACTTGATCTCATAATCACTGAGATAGGTTAGTGACCTCAAATCAGTTGCCAGCCTTAACTCTCCGGCAGTTACCAAAAAGTAGTCCCTGATATTTAATTGAATAACTTTCGTAAGTTTGAATACATGCAGAATAATGATTTTTGGTAGATAAATTTGAAATTGATTGAAAAGAGAAGTCTAAAAGTTGAGCAGGGCTTTAAGAGAGGCAGCTGTCTTCTATATTTGTCTGTCAGTAAGCTCTGGAGTTATTCTGAATTCTCTGAGACACATACTGTGACTTGCAAAACTTCTCCATAACAACACATTATCGAGTATCTTGCACTGAACATCTAAATGCTTACAAGGAAGTAAAGGAAGGAAAACTAAAGATAATTATATCTTAAATATGTCTTATATGCCAAGCATGAAAATTGAAAATTCAAAAGAAGATCAAAAGAAAGGGGTAATCCCCCCAAAAGGTGCTTACAATATGAATGTGACCACTTAGGCATGCATTGGAACCTGGGAAATTCTATTTCTCTCATCCCCCTAGTCATCTCTGAGCATTTTTCTTTTCTTGAAATTCTTACATTTGACTCACAGAGGAAAAAAAAAAACTGATTTAGAGCCCATTGTTTTTAAGAAAGCTGGTAAGAAGCCATGTCAAATATGAGATTTAACTTGGACGTATTCAAGAAAGCCAGTCAATTGGTTTGGTTAAATTTATTCAAATATTTTAAAATCAGTTCCAAAATTATTATGACCTACGAATAAAAAGCACTAGCAGCACTAAGTTTTCAGTATTTGCACATATTCTGAGAGTTGATGCTATGCATTTTATTTTCCTTCAAATAATAATGAAGCAGTTTTATCAAATGAGTGATTTTTTTTGTAATGCCTGTTTCTGAGATTTTATATTTTAACCTCTTTTTTTTACTTGATAAACACCAAAATAAATAAACACACAATTGTAACTCAAGAATTGTATCTTAAATAAAAAGATAGGAATCATAGACAAGTTTTCTCTGTATATTAGACACAAAAAAGTGCAAATTTTTGTCACATTCATTTTTAAAGTGTCTCTCCATAGTGAGTTTGTGGCATAAGGATGGAGAGATGAAGTTTAAGGAAAATCCAACTAGCCCTATGACATAGAAGCAATAATTCACATGAATGGATACTTATACTTCCAGATGGATAGCATTTATGCCTCCTGAAAAAAAAATCAGTTAATTTTGGAACATTTACATCTTATTTTAATGAGTATTCTCCTGGGAAATTCATAGAACACCAGGCTTCAACATGGCTCATACAAGCTTTACTTTTGTGCAATCTGTTCTAACTACTATACCATGTGCCTCAGGGATTTTGCTTACATATTCTAGAATGTTATTTAACCTAAAGATAAATAAAACCCTTTACAAGGGAGTACAGAGCCTGCATTCTGAGGCTCAGCTCCTATTTTGTCCTTGGGTGCAATTCAAGCCACAGAAAGATTGTTCACACCCATTCCCGGGTCTCACTACACTCCAACCACCAGGTATGTGGGCACCCCAAATGGCCCCTTTGTGGAGCAGGAGAGCCCGTGATAGAGGAACAGTATATTCAGTCATTTTGCAAAAATGTTCACCAAGTTTTAGAATTCTACATGAGTGCAAGAACTGGAAAAAATGAAATATTTAAAGAAAGGTCATGCTTTAAAAGTTGTAACTTTTTAAGGTTTATTTTATTGTATGTGCATTGGTGTTTTGCCTGCGTATGTGTCTGTGTGAGGGTGTCAGGTCCCTAGAACTAAGGTTACAGGCAGTCATGAACTGCTGTATAGGTACTGGGACTTGAACCCAGATCCTCTGGAAAAGTAATCAGTGCTCTTAACCACTGAGTTATCTCTCTAGACCCCAAAAGTTGTAACTTTTATTAGGTATAAAATTATATGAAATAATGAAAATATAGGTTTGTCATTTTGACCTTCATTACATTCTCTTGTTCCTATTACACCTCTGGCTCCTTCCTCTCCCCAAGCATTCCTTATATTTTTACCTCTTTTGTTAAATCATATTTGTAAATATGAAAGAAAACAATATATATTACTTATCTTGCTGAGTTAAATTTCACTAAACTTGTGATTCCTAGACCCACAATTTCTCTAAGCCATCAAATCTCTCCTTTTCTTTATGGTGAAATAGTACTCTGTTATGTATATGTAACATGTTTCTTTATCCATTCATACATTAATGGGCTTCTAGGTCAATTCCATAGCATGGCAATAGTGATGCATGCCAAGATAAACAAGGGTGGGCAAGTATCTCTGTGGAATGCTGAACTTGATTTTTTTTTCAGTTGTATAACTATGAAAGGGAAATATAGGTTATATGGTATAGAATTTGTAAGTCCCAGTTTCAACTTATTAAATTTAATAGGTAATTTTTCCAACACATTCCTTTAGAAATATATTATTGTCAATTTGGATAGTGATTTCAGTGGATAAGACTGTTAAGCTCCTCAAAGTATATAAAAATGTTGATGTAGATCTGAACTTTAAAAGTACATTTATAGATTATATTGGGTACTAATTCTACAAGCACAAGATTAAAAACTTTAAAACATTTTGTTGCAACATATGGCTGAAATGGAATGCACTGTAGAAATAAAATTATTGAACACTATTTCTAACTCTAAGTTAGAAATCCTGGCATACATGAGCTGACAAGAATGAAGGACTGTAAAACATAATGTTAACTTGGGGTTTCCTAACCATGTATTCCTGACATTTGGAACGGGATGATTTTTTTTTTGAGGGCTTCCTTGTATATATTTTAGAACTCTCAGTAGAATATCTAGCTACTTTGTTTTCTAAGTATATTTTTATTGAAAAAATGTATACATTATATTCTGATTAAAGTTCCCCTCATCTGGCCAACACAACTCTACCTAACCTGTTTCTTTCTCTCTCTTTAGAAAAAAAATAATAATGGTGGATAAAAAAAAAAGAATAAATCTACCACCTGACACACACACTAATAAAAATACAAAATCAGAAACCATAACATAAAATTTAAAAAAAAAAACATAGCAAGCTAAAAATAATGCCTAAACAAAGTAATAAGTGATGAAAAGTCTATAAAAATATCATTGAGTTCATTTTGTGTTGGTCATCTACTGCTGGGCATGGGGCCTACCCTTAATTTTGGTTAATATACCCAGTAAGACTCCATATGGGAAAACTGTTTTCTCTTTGCTTGTGGATTTCAATTGGAGATAGCTTCTTTGTTAAGGATATTAGCTCCTGTTGACGTTCCCATCTCAGCCCTGGGACCTTCTGCAGCTTGAACCTGTGCAGTATCCCAAGGCAGGAGAACTTTTGAGTTGAGGATATTAAACACAATTAAAAAAAAAAAAACCCATGGCTACAATACATGAACTAGTAATAGTACATGAAGTCATATTTTCCTAGGTAAAGATTTCTTTTTACATAGATCTCAATATTGTCCATTTTTCTGCATCAATATTCTGTGTTTTAAAGTGACATGTTCTAAGCTTCCCAACTAATTTATAGGGGGAAAATGAACTTTGCATACATTTTGAGACTTACCCAAATATTTGACAATAGCAATATCTTAAAATTGGAAAATCCAACTATAATTGTTTTGTATCAGTGTTATTTACTAATTTTTTTCCTACTTGAAACTAAGTAAAAATAACCAACTCCCAATATTACAAGCTAGGTTGTCCCCATACACATCTGAGTTTGATGTACAGCATCACAATTCTCTTGACATTATTGCTGTCCTTTTGTTGCTAGGCTTCTGATCAATACATGTGAGCCCCAGACGTGTTTTCAATCCTTCGCCTCCCTTTGTCCAGTATAAACTAAAGGAATTTAAAGAAAGGAAAACCACACATACTGGAACAAAAGGCTAAAGACCTTGAAATGTTTGTTTCTTTTTCCTGTCCACGAGAGTGAGACAGAGGGTTCTCTCAACCTAGAAGTGGGGTCAGAAGAATACTGTTTGTTTTCTAGGATTAAATGTGAGTTTAAAATGGAAGGGACTCAGCTTTGGGAGGAGGAAAGAGAACAAGCAAATGGTATGGCAAAGAGCATTGAGGGAGGGACATATATTACATCACACAGTAACAAACATGTATGAAGCTCATTACTTCATATGGTAACTTATTTTTTAAAAAAGGGGGTAATGGCCATCATCTGAAAAGAAATACAAAATCATGAACTTTGAAGGTAAACAGATGGAGCTAGAGAAGATCATACTTATTGGTAAGGTAGCCCAGATCCAGAAAGACATACAGCATATGTCTTTCTCATAGAAGGCTCCTATCTCCAAATCTTCAGATGTGAGTACACACCCTGGAGGAATTGTAGAAACCAAGAAAGGAAAAAGGAAGTTTTGCCAGAGTGAGGTTATACAGAAGCAACAAAGGGGGAATAGCAGAGTACAAAGTAATCTGATTGGGAAAAGGGAAAAGGAGGAGGCTCTACTTAGGAAATAGGATAGAAATAAAAACAGAAGATGGAGAGATGAGGATAAAATAACAGTAAGGATGTTTGGGAAAGTCATATACTGTAACTATCTACCTTAAAAATACCTATAATGCACATACATCTGTGTGTGTGTGCACGTGTGTTTGTGTGCTGTGTGTGTGTGTGTGTGTGTGTGTGTGTGTGTGTATGATTTAGATGAATTTTTTTTTCACCTAGGCCAACAATGCTCTCTCAAAAAGCCAAAAGATAAAGAATGTGTAATAAAAAACTCAAAACTATAATTGAAAAGCCCTCTTTTAAGTGGTTGGCCATAATTGTCAACTCCCCAAACATTACGAACTATTATTGTTGCCCTTCGTTAGTCTTACAGATGGAAGGAAAGTCCCTATTGCTGAAGGTACATGTACTTAGAAATAGTCTAGAGGCCTTTGGGTTAGAACTTGCCTGAATGCCTCCTTTCTTTGGGCTGACTTCCATGGGATCAGAAGGTGTCATGAAAGCTTCCAAAGAAGAGAATGATACACAATACTACCCAGCTATGAGAGTTATGAACTACAAAACTGACCAGGCCAGCATGGCATGATAATCCTAAGGGTGCAGTAGCGTAGTTACCAACAACTCTCTAATAGCACTTACAACCTACTCAACAAGAGGGAAACCATGCCTACTACTAGAAAACTTGCCAACTCCCCAGAGGATCTTGGAGAAGAATTTATAGCCACTACTCTATCAAACTAGCATAATCCTTAATTACATTCTAAAAGTATTTGTTCTTATTCCCACACACAAGTGTAGTCATCACGCCTAACCAAGCAAATGTTTCTTTGCATTACGTGGATAAAATACCACTAAAAAGCCAGTTGTCAGCATTTTCTCATCAGTTCTCTTGTAACAAATCTGCTGGGAAGTGCCTCTTGTCATTTTTCTAATAGAGAGAATTCAGTACTGCCCAGGCGCTGCAGAAATCACCAAGCCTAATGCTTCTTTTAGAAAAAAAGAAAAGAAAGAAAATAATGAATTTTCAAAACATCACACCTTCCTATCTGACTAGTAGGAAAAAGAAAGGCCAACTTCCATTCTACACTCAAGAGACAGAAGGTCTGAGGGCAAATGGAATACACACATCACCTGTGCTCATTAACAACAGAATTGCTAGAGACACATGCACACAACAAAAATTGGCTTGTTTCTGCACACAAAGTTCAGAACTCTGCAGCTGTCTGCAGCCACTACAATCTTGGTTGCCGTTTACTTGTCTTCAAGGAATTTTTGTTTTATGAGTTTTAACATGAAAACTTGATAAGTGCTAACAAAAGACTTAGTACATACTTTACTAGAAATAAAAGTAAGAACAATCTAATAACAAACATTGGTGCAAACAGACAGGGGTTGGAATTACTTAAAATCAGGATCAGTTCTTTAGAAAAAAAAACTAAATTTGTAAGAAGAGAATTGTGCCTGGTACACTTCTCAAAATAGAGTAAGAAACAAAAGAGGCTGTTGAGATAAAAAAAAAAAACAAAAAAAAAAAACAACTATATCAAATACAAGTTAGTCTATTGTTTATTTAGGTGTGTTTACTCACTGTTGTTATTTGGACCCACTGGGAGTGCTCTTAAGTTTAGCCTTGAAAAATATAACCTTTTCTTTAAATAGAAATTTTTGCTATAAACATTTTAGTTTCTTTTCTTGCCATTTCTACTTGGCAGAGTAAACACCATTTAATTCTGTATGGGGGGAAAAGATACTGTTTCTAATTCTAATTTGGCAGGCTAGTGTGCATCCAGAGTTAAAAGGGAGCAGAATATTTATAGTGATGAATTGTTGCTGTTGCCTGGACTTAGATTCGATTGGTTTTACGAATATTCTAGTACTATCCCTGCAAGTTGGGAATGGCCAAGTCACTAACATTACAGAAAAGGCAGTTATTAAAGGGAGTGCTTTTCAACACTTTATTTACCCTGCTGTGTTGTTGTAACTTTTCTGGCTTCGATTTCTGTGTACAGACCTTACAGACACAGCTTACATTCAGATTACCATGGACTCTCATACATTCCATCATCGTGTTCAGTAGTCTGTGGTTTCTTTTTTGGAAATGCTAGCTAAAAACAAGTCGAATAAATTTGTACAACTCTTGTCTTGCAGCATTGCAGCAAAATCTTTTCTTTCTTTTTCTTTTTCTTTTTTTAAAATGTCCCATGTTTAACCAAGCATCATTCAAATTTTTACCTCTAAAACATCTTCAGCATTCGCTACATTTGTACCTATACTATCAATACTCACTACTATTTTACTCAAGCCTCAACTTGGATTCCCAGTCTTCAAAATTGCCCACTTTTTTTCCTACTCATAGCTGCCAGTTCTTGATGCATACATCTCCAAAAGTATGCTTTTACTATCTAAGGACCTTATCAACAATCATATCATGCTCGTTTTTCAGGCTGCTAACATGTTATTCCTGCTCTGTTTCTCAAGCAGCTCCAGCTTCACCAACAGCATCATCTGTCATGCCTCCTCACAAGCACTAAGCAACTAGAAAATTATGGTTACCCAAGCAGTTTTGCAGTTTGGTGTTTGCTGCTGTTGTGGTTTGGTTTGGTTTGGTTTGGTTTGGTTTGGTTTGGTTTGGTTTGGTTTGGTTTGGTTTGGTTTGGTTTGGTTTGGTTTGGTTTGGTTTGGTTTTTGAGAGACAGGGTTTCTCTGTGGCTTTGGATGCTGTCCTGGAACTATCTCTTGTAGACGAAGCTGTGGTCTTGAACTCACAGAGATCCACCTGCCTCTGCCTCTGCCTCCTCTGCCTCTGCCTCCTCTGCCTCTGCCTCTGCCTACTGAGTGCTGGGATTAAAGGCATGCACCACCACTGCCTGGCTGTTTTTGAACAATTTTTTTCCCTGCTTGGTATTTACTTGTTTCATATTTCTATGTCTACCAAAGCATTATTAATATTCTGAACCCATCTCAAAATCTAGTTTGCCTTCTCAACAGATAAATCAATTGCCTGAATTGTAAGTGCACACACTGTAGAATTTCCTTTATACCCTCTTATGGTATCAACTCTACATATATATCTTTTTATTATCTGGTGTATTTACTGATGGAAGCACACACCACACTATCAAATCTATGAATATAAAACTGTAATTTGCTCAACTTTATAGGTTTTGTAGGAATGAAATGTCATAAGTTTCTGAATAAAATAATAAAATGTGTGGTCATGGGCTTATAGAAGCATGCAAGTACTCCATCATTCTTTTATTCATTCACCAAAGATTATATATATATAAATTGTGTGTGTATATATTATATATGTATATCACTTGCCTTGTAATGTGTGTAGTATATGTATAAACAGGGAAATTCTACATTTTATTCAATGTTAAGTGTTTCTCTGGGGAAAAAGAATATATATATATGTGTGTGTGTGTGTGTGTGTGTGTGTGTGTGTGTGTGTTGTGTGTGTGTCAAGAATGGGTCAAAATAAGCTGTCTCAACTTTTAGAAAAATATATCTATAACGATGTTTTCCCCAGAAAAGCTGCCAGATGCAATTTTTTATAATGTTAAGATACAGAAGTGAAATTAAATGTCTCTCTGTGTTAATTCAAGCATTATCTCTGCATAAAATGTGTGTATGTAGATACTAGGTTTTACCTTCTAGGAAGTACTTTGATACAAAATAAACACACAGATGACAGCTGACAGCTGACAGCTTTGTGAAAATGGTGTTGGAAAAACTCTGTAAAATTAAATCTGTTAACTTCAAAACACACTAGATAATAGTAAATTTATAATAAAATAACAGTTTACTCAATAATTTTATCAGTATATATATATATGTATATATATATATACATTACTTCATATGAGTTTATTAGGTATCAGAAATTGTATATTTTAACATATGTCTGCATCCAGACTTGAAGAAGGTTTGTTGGAGATTGCTAGAGATAATGAAGACAGGGTTCTGAATTCTAGACATAACTATTGCTAATAAAACTTTATTTACTGCCAGTATAATCTTGTGCAAAGCAGTGAGCTTTTCTTGATTTAATTTAAAAGAATAAAAATCACAAGATTAAAGATAAATTTTTGAGACTTCTGCTTCTAGATAATATGGAGTAACACCGACTTGCAATAATTTCTGCCTGAAGTAATGTCCACATAAATCGAAGTACTTTTATTTTAGGGCTATGGACATTGATTTTGAGGTTCTGGACATTGATTTTCAGATTCTGGACACTGATTTTAGGGTCCTGAACATTGATAGTAGGGCACTGGACATTGGTTTTAAGGCTGTAGATATTGAATTTAAGGCACTGGACATTGATTTTGGAGCACTGGGCATTGGCTTTAGGACACTGGGCATTGATTTTAGGGCGCTGGGCATTAAGTTAAGAAGCTCTTGTCTCCAAATGTGAGAAGTGCATGAAGTGATCTGCACTTTGTTTACTCTGGAGACTTTCCAGATAGGCTGTGGAAAGAAGGACTCATGTGGGGTTTGGATTTTGTAAGATAGAGAGATGGACATGGGAGTCTGTAACACCAAAGAAATAAAGTTTTCAGGACAGCATTAGACAGAATGAAGAGAGAGAAGATCACAGAAACTGAATTTTCAGTGGAATTCAGATCAGTGCCTATAAGTAACTTCCCTATGTCAAAAGATTCTTCAATATAGGACATAGTACCTGTCCCTCTAGCTAGACTATAGCATCAATAATTGGTAAGCCTGAAGTAGAACACTCAGAAATGTCTTCACTCAATGCTGAAAAATGGTTGGATCCAAATAAAATACAACCTTTGTTCTACCAAGTAAATCTTAAAAAGCAAGAAATAAAAATATCTACAGAAAGCTGAATATATTTACAAGCATGAATTGAGCATAACTGGTGACATGAAACTTAATATTTTAGCCTTGTCACCAAGATTAGTAGGCATTCAGAGGCCTAGAAAAAGTCAAGGACTAGAATAACCAATCAATTGAATCTGACTTAAGTACTGGTGATATCATTCAAGAGCAATAAAATGATTGCTAGATCTATACCCCATACATAAAAAATATACTCTTGTAAGATGTACAAAGAACAAATAGAACTATAAGAAAAAGACATTAGATTGAAGACTGACAAGTTCACCATTGCATCCAAAATAACCAGAAGAAAGACGATAAATGGGAAAAAGTAAACAAAAGACTTAAAAAGAAACAAAAACTCCATGAGACTATGCACCCATTGCTCTGTGCATCTCAACTATGACCAGCTGCTTGAACCTTACAATGACATCCTGGCCAAGAGACTTTATCCCCTCAAACTGGGAGCTGAAATAAACCTTCCTTTCTTTTAAAAAGAAGTAGTAACAGTGATTCTCTGAAAATATAAAAAATAGACTAACCCTTAGGCACACTGATAAGAAAAAGTTTAGGAAAACTTCTCAACATGGTATCCTACAGAGATTCTGTCAAAAAAAAAATGCAAGTTAATTTTTACCAACAGATTTGTCCAATGTCACTTGTTAACTTGGGATCAATAAATATTTTTAAGGAACATTAACTAGATAAATGTAAAAAATAATAATAATAAATAATAAAACATCCTGAATAAGTTCATGTCCCAATGAAAATTTTAGGCCCAGGTCATTTGCTTTGCAGAAATCTGTTTTAAGAGTCAGGGCCGGGGCGTCTGCAGCCATGTTGCCTACCCACGGAAAGGCCAAGGGGAAGAAGTTATAGGGTGGGGTTGGAAGGGCCCAGAGAGCAGAGCCATGGAGCCTGGGCAGGGCAGGGCCAAATAGCTTGTCTTCTAACTAGCCTACTGCTCACTGGCTCTAGCTCGGGCTCCCCAGAGCTCCCTTCCTTCCTCCCTCAGGACCCAGGGCACCTGGGTCAGCTAGCTCTCATCTCCATCCCTGGCTTCTAACAGCATGGAATGCGCTGTGGCAGGTGCAGAGGAAGATGGCAAGAGAGCTGCTGGCCTGTGTGGTAGACTGTGGCACGGAATATACAAAACTAGAATATGCTAGAAATACAGAACCACAGTTTGTCATCCCATCATGTATTACAATCAAAGAGTCTGCAAAAGTAGGTGGTCAAGCCCAGGGGAGGGTGATGAAACATGTAGATGACCTAGACTCCTTCACTGGTGATGAAATAATAGAAAACCCCACATATTCAACAAAGTGGGCAATCTGCCATGGTATAGTTGAAGATTGGGACTTGATATAAAGGTTTATGGAGCAAGTGATTTTTAAATATTTAAGGGGAGAGCCTGAAGACCATTACTTTCTTTTGACTAAACCTCCACTGAATACTGCAGAAAACAGGGATATACTGCTGAAATAATGGTTGAGTCCTTCAATGTTCCAGACGTGTGCATTGCTGTGCAGGCTGCTCTTGCCTTAGCTGCATCCTGGACCTCAAGACAAGTAGGAGAGAGGACACTGACTGGTACAGTAATAGTCAGTGGGGACAGAGTCACTCATGTCATTCCTGTGGCTGAAGGGTATGCCATCAGCAGCTGTGTTAAGCAGGAAGAGCTATAGCATAGATGAAGTCATTCAGAACTGCCCCATTGATGGCAGATGTCCTCTGTACAAGAACATTGTCCTATATGGTGGTTCAACCATGTTCAGGGATTAAGAACATTGTTTAGAAAGAGATTTGAAAAGAACCATAGATGTCAGGCTGAAGTTAAGTGAGGAGCTAAGTGGTGAGCCTATCGATGTACAAGTTATTACACATCACATGCAGTCTGGTTTGGAGGGTCAATGCTGGCTTCCATGCCTGAGGTCCACCAAGTATGCCACACCAAAAAGGATTATGAAGAAACTGGACCTAGCATTTGTCATCACAAGCCAGTGTTTGGAGTTATGTCCTAAAGTTGACTTGTTTATTGGATTTAGGGAGATGAAAACAAGATAATCTTTCTGATAACCAGTTTTTGTCTGAATGGGTGGTTCTGAGGTTTTTAACCGAACATGATCATACAAAAATATTTAATGAGTGTGTCAACACGCAGATGTAGAAGAGAGCCAAGACCATTGTTTTTCTTTAGGTTGAATATTTGAATCTTGCATGTGTCAAAAAAGAAGTGGGTTTTAGTTCTTTCTTTGCCCTGATATTTTCTATATTAATGACTTACCCAATGTGCTGGGCTCTGTGGGTATGTAGAGAGCTCTGTGATGGCTTATTGGGCACTGCTGAATGGGCAGAACAGGAGATGGTTTGTATTTCATAATTTTTTATACTTTGAGGGAAAAAAGTCAATGAAAAACTGTAGTATTGGAGGGGGAAAATGTGATCAAGGAAAAGATGAATTCAACAAGCAGCCTCATGGGTCTTGGCCGCATACTCTGGGTTCCTGCTCCATCCTACCTAGCCCACCAATGGTTTGTATCTAGGAAGCTAGTCTCATGGGTTAACCAATGTCTGTCCTGCATTCCGGTTACTCACATTCTGTTTCTTGCTTTAAAAGAAAAGACAGGACTGTTGGACAAGTATTACAATTCTGTAGAGTGATTTCTTATTAAAACAATAATGTGATTACCAAAATTGGCACATTTAAGGCCTCATGACATTCTAATAATGGCAAAAATTTCTTAAAAAAAAAAAAAGAGTTGGACAATAATGTCCATCTCTTCATGTCAGAGAAGACAAACAGAAAAATAAACTTTCATAAGTATAGACAACTGGTTTCCAACAGTTAAATAATTACAAAGATGGAGAACGAATAGTTTTTTTTTCCTCAAGAAATAATAGCTGAAATAATGAAACATCCCTGTGTAAAATTATGAACTTTTATCCTTAATTTATACTATGCAGAAATTATCTTGAGGAACTTAAATACAAATGCAACACCTAAAACAACATAACTTTTGGAAAATATAGAAAAATAATTCACTCAATCATGATTTAGACAATAATTTATTGGACAATAAATGTTGCTCCATTAAAACATCGATTAAGTAGTCTCTAACATAACCCAGAAGTTCTTCTCTCCAGATGATATTGTTAAGAAACTATGAAGACAATCTATGAAAAAGAATAGTTCAGAATGTCTCTTTGTCTGTCTATATATATATATATATATATATATATATGTGTGTGTGTGTGTGTGTGTATACACACATATGTATGTATGTATGTATGTATGTATGTATGTACACACACACACACACACATTAGAAGTTCTAAAAAAATCTGCAAAGGGCTATAAAATAAAACAAACTGATTAAAAAATGAAAATTTGAAGACATATCTTCAATTATTCAGAGCTATAAGGAAATAGATAAATAGTCGAACATTAGTCTAAGAGTAAATGAAAATCTAAGAAAAGGCTGGAAATGTTGCTCGTTGGTTAACTTGCATAGTATGTCAGGCACCAGGCACCAGGTCTGAGCCCAAACACTGCTAAAATATTTCAAAATAAAATATACTCTTCTAAATTATATGTGCAAAGAGATCAAGCCAAGGAAAAGCCTAATAAGACCCACGTAATAGAGTGGCTATAATTAAGTGTTGGCAAGTCTCTAAAACCACTGTCCTGTACTCGCAATGCGGAACATGTGTCATGGTGGAGCATTTTAGAAAACAGCTTCTCAGTTTCATAGAAAGTCTTCGATATTTACCCATGTTAAATAAAAACATATGTCCACACACAGACATGTACATAAAATGTTCAAGACGCTATATTCAGAATAGCTTACAACTGGGAATAACCCAACTGTTCATCTCAAAATAACTGTGCTGGGTGAAACACCAAAACAAAAGAGCTCACACAACGAGACTCCATTTATATAACTCTAAAAACTGCAAACCTATTTGTAGTACAGAACTCAGATCTGTGTTTGTGTTATAAAGAAGTAGAGAAGGCAGCAGTGAGAAGCCATGCTAAAAAGACTCAGGACAGTTTCTGGGTGTGATAGATATATTCTCTATTTGTGTTGTTGAAGAGCTGCTCAGTCTTCAACATATAAAACATTTCAAATTATTTATTTTAAATAGGTGTGGTTTACTGAACATCAACTGTACCTGAATAAACTTGCTGATTTTATCTTAAATATATATATGTATATATATATATGTATATATATATTATTAAAGACACAATACACAGTGCAGCCATTGTTTGCAAAGTAATCTGAGAAATGAGAAAGTTAACAAAAAGAAACGCAAAAAGAAAGTGCATGCTGACACAGGCTGTAGCATTCTGTTTCCGTAGCTAGTGCTACATACTGAGCACAGCAAAGATTTGAAAGGTACTTTCCTGAATGCAAGATCTACTCCATTTACTTCTAAACGTCATAACTTCAATACATATCCCTATGTCTCTTTGATGCAGCACCAAATAAAAAAATCATACTAAATTCTGACATGGTGGTTGGAATAAATTACATTTGTTTGACTAATAAGAATGTGCTGCACTGTTTGTGTATTTCATTGCTTTTTGAATTCTTGGATGTAAAAGCCAGTTCAGACTCTAGAAGCTTGCAGAGATTAGTGGGAAAGGCAGTAAACATGTGGCATGGCATTGTTACTGCTGCATGACAGCAGATGGCTTTGTATGGAGACAGAGGTTATAGGGGTTTCCCTCTCTTACAGTAGAGAGAAAATTTGAACTGTCTCTGAGTTCTAGCTTGTCACTCTTCTAGAAGGGAAGAAAGAATACCTCCCTTTATCCAAAGGCCAAAACAGTGAAACAGGGATAGCAGAAATTGCCCTTTTAAACTGTTCTGTAGACCATTGTACTTCCATATCCTCCATGCCCAGTGTCCCACACCACATTGTAGAGCTTCATGTGTGTGACCTCACTCTCTCTTGGAAACTTGAAGAGCATTTTGCCTATATAGTTTGAAAGTGTAAGAATCATTTTATTCTAAAGTGCCTTGTAGTCTTAGAGATTTGTAGCAATAAACATTTACTTCTTGTTTACCTTAAAAATCTACACTTTGAGTCAACAGTATAGTATCTGAATTTACTACCTCCTGTCTTCCCAGAAGAAAAACATAATTTGCCTTTCCCAGAGCATACATCTAAAGAAACAAGAATATCTACTACTGGGACAATACTATGAATCCTAAAAAAGCTTCTAACCATCATTACATTGGCTAACCAGTAAGTTTCATGGCAAATTGTGGTATAATAGAGAAAGACAGTGAGAGATACCAAGAGCCACACCAGCCTGGAAAAAGGAAACATTTTTTTTCTTTATTTTTTTTATTTAAATTAGAATCAAACTTGTTTTACATATCAATTCCTCTGCCCTGCACCCCCCCATTCCATCCCAAGTGCAAGTGAATATATATAGCTACAAGAAATTGATGCTTGAAAGTTATTTTTTTAACTTGCAGTTCACATAACTAAATGTTAGCATCAACATTCAAACAGCTTGTAATGAAATATAGGCTTTTCACACTCTACCACACCATTCCTTTCCTAAATTAGAGGATTCTGAGACTATAAGACTAATTCCACAATTTGATGGTAAGGCTCTGCTACTGATGATACCATTTACTAATAATGTTATTGAACATGCAGAAATAGAGCTGTTGCCTTAATGGAATATTTTCCTTTATTGACATCCATGGCTCTGGAAGGCACACAGCATGCTATCAATGGAAAAAGGTAATCAACAATATCACATATCTACAAAACCTATTACCTACAACAGTGGCCAACCTGTAATATATAACAGTATTAGCAGAAATATTTTGGAAATAATCAACTACCTTTTGATTGGACTTAAGGCCCATTTTATGAGATGAAATACACATCTGACACAGATAAAGTGGCCAAGGACCTGGGATTAGATATGCCATGGTCCTGGGCAGAGCGGAGTGGGCGGGGCCATCTACTACTATTACTGTGCTAAATGACCATAGCAACTAAATGACACCTAATGACATACTACTACCCATAGATCAGTGTCTCATTCAACCCTCATCAGAGGAGCTTATTCTTACAATATATGGGAATCAACGCAGAGACCTGCAACTAGACAATAAGCAGAGAGTGGAAGACTTTGGAGAAGCCATCCCTAAATGAGATGTCTTTATGAAATGCTTTCCTTCAAGGTTCAGGGATCTATGTGAAAGGGGAAGCAGAAAGTCAAGGTGTAAGAGACACAGGTGGTGGATGCCCCCAAAGAAACCATGTCTTCCAGTCACAGAAGGGCTGATACACATATGATGAACTCACAAAGACTATGCACATGTCAGGTTCAAACCAAATAAAATCCCAACATTGAGTTGGGGAAGTGGACACAAATCAAGAAGCTATTTACAATTGACACTTGCTGGGGGAGGGAGGTATCAGTTTTTTCCTATAGAGTGTCACTAAGTCTATGAATTACACTTCAGAGCAGGCCCCATGCCCAGGAGTATTTGCTTAGGATGAATCAGACTCCATAGTTTTATTTTTATCTTATTTTATTTTATTTGTATGTGTGTGGGGGGGGGCTCAGGTTGTACTTGTGTGTGCCTACATGCACTTTTATGTTTAATTTTGGTATTTTTGTCTTAATTGACATGTGTTTGTTTTTGACCTTTATGTTTGCTTTATGATGTTTTGAGAGACAAAGGACATGATGTTACAGAGGGAGGGAGGGAGGGAAGGAGGGAGGGAGGGAGGGAAAGAGGGAAGGAGGGAGGAAAGGAGGGAAAAATGGAAGGGAGAAAAAGGGTCTAGGAGGGATGCGTATGATCAAAATATAGTATATGTGAAAATTCTAAAATAAAAGCATTTTTAAAACACTAATCAAAGTATAATACATGTCCTGTGGAGGAGGGAAGAACCTAATGCAAGTGGGTATCTATAGATACATGCATATATCTTCTGATGACAGAGATACAAAAACAAAGGCATGAGGATTTAAGCTGGAAAAAAAAAAAGAGTTGGACATTGAAAGCCTAATCTTTCCTCACTTGTGTGTTCTGTCTTCAAATAAAAAGTGTGAACTACGGAGTTGTAGAAGTTGTGTTGAGCAGTCCACACTTGTAATTTGTTAAGTGTACTTCAAATGAAGTACTAAACTTTATCCTATATAAGTGGTTCTCGATCCTCCTAATGTTGAGTCCCTTTAATACAGTTCCTCGTGTTGTGCTGAACCCCAACTCTAAAATTATTTTTACTGCTCCTTCATAAATGTAATTTTGCTAGCTATGACTCACAACATAAGTATCTGATATGCAGAATATCAGATATGAGATCTCAGTGAATGGGTTGTTCAAAACCCCAGAAGTGTCGTGACCCACAGCATGAGAACCACTGCTCTAGATACACACAACTCAGAAGGATCCCAAAGACACCAGGATGAGAACCCATATTACCCAAGTGGCAAGTGCTTACATCACATGGCACCCATTATATGTAGCAAACTGGACAAGTTCCCTACATGAAATTATTTCATATACTGTCACTTTCTGACAAGTCTGTCAATGGTGTCTCTTTGTCAAGCATCCCCTTCTATTCTGCCAAAAGCAGCTCATCTGCCCCTCTGGGTGGACATCCCTAGAGTCATTTACTACCTAGACCTTCTGTGCTAAAGCTGAAGGAAGTATGACATGGAAACAACAGCTTATTTGCCTCAAGCTGTAAAATAATTCAGTTGAAGAGAGAGCATTTCAATAGTCACCTACTACCACTTTCTCTTCAGTCCTTGAATGGTTGTGACAGAATGTCACTTGGCCCAAAGCCTAAGTCCTTTTAAGTACTCCTTCCAAAATTATTGTCAGTAAATAATTAGAAGAGAATGTGGATGACAAAGACAAAGAGAAAATAATTATTTTTTAATTCAAGAGAGGGGTTATTAATTATCTTTGTATTTAAGGAATGTTAAGTCTGTACTAAGTGAGGGGGAAAAAGAAGTAAATTTTCCTAATACTGAATGAGTCAAATAACAGTTGGCAGAGGTCATGAAAGAGAAAAGACACAAATGATAAAATTTTATTTTGACTGTATTCTGTCATTGTCAGTTTGAATGTAGCTCCAGTCACTGGGGAGAATGCAAATGTTAGGCCATGCTGAGAAACTTCTGGGAAATCTATTTGCATGGAAGTTTAATGAGGCTCCAGAGAAACAACTGAGCTTGTATTCATTTCTGGGGTTCAGCATAGACACGTCTGCCTGGAAGACTGGCAGGAAGACAGGTGTGTGCTGGCGAACAGAGAGAGGCAGGGATGGGATAAAAGCAAAGATGTTCCCAAAACAAGAGTAGTGTGGACATTCCCCATGCATGAGAACAGACTAGTTCAGAGACCCAGGCCACTCACTGTTCAGAGGGTTTAGTGCTTTCTTTAGAGTGTAGGATTGTGCTTACCAAAACAGAGTATAGCAGAAGTGGCTGACATTTTATATTCCCAGAGAAGCTTCCTAAAATGGGCAAAGGGAGTCCTCACATAAAAATACACCTCGCTAGACACCCTAGATACTGGAACAGGGAGGAATTCCAAGTTTTTATTAAATATATCAAGAATCTCCTGTTCTTAAATATACCCAGATTCTTATTATGTCTTGTTTAGTTGTATGTCTCTGTCTCTCTGTCTCTGTCTCTGCTCTCTTTCTTTCTCTCTCTCTCTCTCTCTCTCTCTCTCTCTCTCTCTCTCTCTCTCTCTCTCTCTCTCTCTCTCTCTGTCCTTTTCCCTCTCCCTCTTCCTCTCTTCAAAATGCCCTTCCACCACCCCTCCCTCTCCCTCTTGCTCCTCCCAGTCCTTCATTGGTATACCTTAGACATATTTTCAAACCATCTGTTCTCAACATTTGTCCCAGAGCTGAGCTTTCGAGGAACCCAAGCTAAGAAACTCACTGAACTTAGTTACTCACCATGTTCAATAGCTCATCTTTTGACTCAGTTGACAGAGGTGGATAGAAAGGAGAGAGAGTCCATCACTGCTCTGCCAGGCAGTCTCACATTTGGGCATCATGTATATAAGAAGTGGTGAGATGCACAGAAATGTTTAACTGACAAAACAACATGAAATACTCAATTTAGGGGGAAATACTATATGAAGAAATTATGAAGTTTCGCATAATGATACGATGATTTGAAAACCATAGACAGGATTTGAATGTGTAAAAACAAAGAGTTAATATTGAACATATAAAGGGTTGCTACAGACAAATAAAAAAAAGTATAAAGTAACTGGATTTTTTTAGGTAGATGGAAGGACACAATTGATTAATTTGCTGAGGAAAATCTAGAGTATCAGGTAACTTTGCAGGCAAATCTATTCCTCCCTGGCTTTCCATGCTTGCCCTTCTTATTTATGCTTACTGATGGATCCAGGCACAAACTACAAATATTCCTCTAATGGCTTTATCAAGTCCTTCCTGTAAAAAGATGATAGACTCCTGGTATAGCACCCAGATGAGAGATATGAAATGTAAGTACAGCTATATGTCTCTAAGATTGTCATGCATCAGAGAATTTTCTCCAATTTGAAAAGAATGCAATATTGTTTGCATTCCAACACAATTCTATGATTGATGTAGCTTTTTCATAACATAATTCTTTATTGATTCTTTGGGAATTTCATATCTTGTACCCCAATTCTACTCACCCCGCTCCCTCCATACATGCCCCTTACCTGTGAAGTATTCTCCACAAAAAAACCCAAAATTAATTAAAAACTAAACAAACAAACAAACAAAAGAACACCCCTCATTCCGCCATCTTTCCCACCTCTCCAACACTTCTTCATTCAGAGTATTGGGAAGTGAGGTTTTTCAAATAGTATAGCCTTTTATCCAATCAGCTCCATCCACAAATGTTCTTTGTAATGAGTCATTGGTCTGTTTCAAGGCTTGTGATCTCTGTCCTCTGGCACACCATCATCACAGGACCCTCACAAAGACTCATCTCTGTTATCATGCCCTGAGTCATGGGGATCCTGCAGCTCTCATTCCAAACGACCAGTCTCTTCAGACATTCCAGCAGGTCATAAATGGGGTAGATGTTAGCATGAGTCAACCCAAGGCCCAAGATATGGGTCTGGGTGGTAGCTGAGCTGGCCAATCCCAGTCACTGAGACTGCCAACCTCTCAGGTGAAGAGCAGAGCCAACTATAAAGCCAGTTCTCCTGATGCAGTGTCCAGCAAGGGACAGGGCCAGCTATCCCAGAGCCAGTGAAGGTCACGGCCAGCTCATCACAGCTTTTAAATTTCAACAAACAAGTTTCCTATGGTCTGCTGTGGTAATATGATCCATGGATATCAACACAGACCCTGGCTGTACTGGAACCAAGAATCCAGACGTGGACCTTGTCAGCATGCTGAGGCCCAGGCAACACTATGGTCCCATGTGGCATTGCAGGCCACTCAGATTAGCATGGCCCCAGAGGTGACATGGCACTCAGACACCACATGGCCACAGGTTGCAGCCTAGTCCATGGGCATTCATGTGGCTTGGTGGCCAGAGTCATCAACATAGACTCCATCTGTGGTAGGACCTAGACATGGCCCTGGGCTTAGCTGTCACCTTATCCCCAGGTGGCAGCATAGGCCCTTCAGTACAGCATGGCCCCACTGGCAGTGTGGCCCTCAGATACCACCATAGCCCCTGGTGGTGGCCCAGACTCCTCGCATTAGCGTGGGCTTCAATGGTATCAGTATCCGCAGACATCAACACATTCCCTGGCTGCAATAGGTCCACAATAATATAGCTTTTTTAATCTTACAAACTAATCTACTCCATCACTATTTATGTTATTCAGCATCATGCTCCCAAGATCATCAAACATTTTATAGATTTGCATTTTAATTTTGTAAATCTACCTATGGCAACTTTTTGTTTTATCTTGATTCATTTTTCTTCATTTTATTGACATTAATGTCATTACCATCATGGATCCATTTGACCAGGTAGATGAAGAAGTTGTAGCATATTTCCATGGGTGGTGCTGGACAAAAGTAGTTCTCTTTGGTCATTTATTCTCAAGTATAACTGTAGGAAGTGTGGTGATGTCACATCCTGAAGTGAAAAATCATCTTAAAGAAAAATAGGCTCTCTTCCAGTGTTTCTTTGACAGGTGGGAAAGTTTTCAATGCTTTGAGTGGTTCTTTCCTGCATCCCTCCCACCCCAGTTTATAAAGTGGAGAATAAACTCTCCCCAACATCCCTTAGTTGTGATGTGCAGTGAATGAGTGTGTGGTAAAATTGCCACAGTAGATCTGTTTTCTGCACTTTCCTTCTTAAATTTCTAATATCTTTGGGTAAATGTGCTTCCTATGTTGTATTCAATGAATGATTCACCATTCAGGGAAGGTGTATATTTGCTGTGGAAATTCAATATTGTCAATATTTTAAAAATCATCCATACATTAGTATTTTGGCACCATATTTTTGATACCATAATTGACAAGCCACTGTTCTACACTTGAAATTTGCCTAGAATTTCTTACATTCATGCCTTTGTTTTTCTAGCATTCCAATGTTGTCAGGCAGTAACAGATTTGCAGATTTGAATATTGAGCAAAAATAAGCCTTGCTGCTTCCTATTTGAGATTGGCAGAGAGAAATGTCTTTTTTTTTTTTTTTTTAGGCATTGGGTTGCAAAGGGCAAGACATAGCCGTTTGGAGCACCAGAACCCCCATGTTTGCTGAGGGCAGTTCTTGCACTATTGGAATTGTGGGAAGCCATTTAAAAATTCTGAGGTTTTAGACAAGTTGTTCTGTCTCTGTCTCTCTATCAGGTAGGTCTACTTTCTCTACAACACAAGGATGTCCAGGACAGGCATGAAGAGCAAGTAGGTTAGAGTGCAGACTGCTAAAATCATCTCCTGTTCATTATTAGTGCTCATAAAGGGAGAGTAGTACTATCCCGAGGGTATCCACATCCTAAAATTTGTTCCGCATGCCACTCTTTCTCAGGTTTCACTCATCTCCAAAGCCTGCCATTGCCATTTAAGGTTATCTGAAGCTGACTAGAGTTCAGTTGTAAGTAGCAATGTGGCAACATGAGATCACAATGCCATGCTTGCCATTTGTTCTGTTATGTCTTAACCTGGCAGAGTATAACAATATTTTTGCAAAGAAATAATAATTATTATTTACATGGCAAATTATAGTAATAAAGTAAAAGGTACATGTAAATAAACCATCCCAATCTAATTCAAGCCTCCCTTCCCAAAACAAGTTCTACAATCTCCTTTTATATTCAACCTTTCCAAAATACCATATAAACCCTTGAAAATAATGGGAAAAAATGAAGCCAAAAATACCACAAAAGATACAGTTGCACTTTTATCCGCTCTTCTTATTTGATAACACTGTCTGCATATAGTGTATATTTTTCTCGATGTTAGGTTACTGTGTTTACCTTATAGAAATATATTAAACTAGTTGTCTATTGATTTGGCATTTAAAATATTTCCTAGGATATTATTTTATCTATCAAAGAATAATAACAATAGTGATAATAAGTTTTCTTTTCTATTTTTTCATACAATATATTTTGAGTATGATTTTCCCCCTGCCACGACTCCTTCCAGAACCTCTCCATCTCCTTACCTACCAACTTCAAGTTTTCTCCCCACCCTCAAAACAAAACATAGAAGGCAAAGCTATACATCTAAACAAAGAGCCTAAGAGACAGAAGAAGAGGATGTGAGTGCTGGGATTACCTGGTATGAGCCTGTTTTCTAATGAATATGTTTTTAAAAACAAAAGCCTACATCTAGAGAATGAACACTTTCAAATTTGGCAAAAATTATTAAATATGCCTCCTTGGATGTCCTATCAACTTCCTTTCCTGATCATGTTTCAGAGTCTAATTGTGATTTCCTCACTCCCATATTGAATGCATTAAGAAATCTTTCTATTCTCAGCTGATGGTTAGACACAGGATTTTACTACAATTTGAACTTAATTTTGTTTTTCCTTGTGTAATAAGTTTAGGCTTATTTGCTTATTATAGTCACCTCACAATTGTCCTTGTGAGACAATGCATATCACTATGTGTTTCTTGCTTTATGCATATCTGAAACTCTGTGGTTCATAGTAAATGATATAAGGCAGTGTTTCTCAACCTGTGGATTTCAAACCCATTGGGGGTTGAATAACCCTTTCATATTGGTCACCTAAGATTATTAGCAAATCAGATATTATATTACAGTTCATAACTAGCAAAAATACACTTTAAGTAGCAACAAAATAGTTTTTATCATCGGGGTCACACAATAAGAACTGTACTAAGGGGTTGCGTCATTAGAATGGTAGAGAACCATTGCCTTAGGGAATTGGTTTGTTTTCTTTTTCTTGTTCATAATGAAAATATTTTAAATGTCAGAACTGAGGGTGTATTGGTCTTTTTGTTTCTTTTATTTCATGCTTTACAACAAAATAGCATCTCTAAATTATATGACCACAAAGGTCTTCAAGGAACTTTCTTACTCACCTATTGATTTTCTTTTCAGCAAAAAACTATACTAAGAAAATGTAAGGAAGAAAAATTTTTTTTGCTTGCCTACAGCAATTCAAAGGCCAATGCTTAATAGTAAACATAGAAAGCACATCTCCCGAGGCAGGAAAATGAGACAGTGAGACTCAGTTTTAAATTAGAACTGCCTTTTCTGAATATATCAACAATCAGATACCTATACATACACAAATAAAAAGATCTAAGGGTTAGTTCATTAATTGCAAAAGAATTAAATATAATTCATCTTTCTTTCCCAAAGAAAAATGTACATTGAGAAAAATTTTGATATCTAAGACATGATATAAATATTATTTTTCTGCTCATGATTAAGTATAAGTAAATAAGCACATCCTTAGCTAGATAAAGGAAGGAGGGAATTTTGTTAAAACTCTGAATCATAAAATGTCAACAAATACAAGCACAGTCATTCGTATGAATCACTTCAAGAGAGGCAAGTTCTCCTCAAATGAGCTGTGATTTATGAGTCAATATTTCTATTTATAATCTAAACTCATGTAGATTTTCTGAAAGCTCTTACCACACTTCATTGCTGAGTTACTGAGCATCCAATGTCAATAACTTAATCAATGGTTTGTGCTGGGCAATGCTATTGCTACATTCAGTTGCTAGGCAGTGCATTTCCCCATTGTCTTTGTTCCCCTCATCCTGGTAATATTCCTCTCCTTCTTAAACATAACCTACTACTAACAAACTTTTCCAAAATAACCATTTCTAACTTTTTACTGTTCTATAGGAATTAAGAATTCAACACTTTTAGAGTATGTGTCTTATAGCACTCTGCTTAGATATATTTTATTAATTAAAGTAATTAAAACATTATTTCCTCTAATATTTTTGCATATCATAAAATGAAAAGTAATTGTTTTGAATGTTAAACAGTATTTCTTAACTCTAGAAAGAACTGAATGATGGAGTTGTGTTTTTCAAGACTGTTAAGGAGGCAGTTTCTTTACCAAATTTCTAGATTTTAGCCCCTTTGATCCAATATTTTTATCAATCATTATTTGGCAGATAGATCAGCCTGTATTTCAAAGCAGTAACAACAAACACTGGCTTGAAAACACTTGTGAGTGAAGCTGCCAATACTTACAGCTTGCTTGGAAAACATTTCTTCATGCACATTATCTTAGGACAGCCCATAATATCAACAAAACCCTCTGTGATGTGAATCTATTTCTTCCAAAGTGAAATTTCTCTTCCTGGAGTAGAAAAGCGAGGTCATACATTTCATAAAGCAAAGGAAAAGTACAAGGAACAGGAAGTGTAGGAAACTTTAAAAAGGAAGTGTAAGACCCATGAGAGCATTGTCCCTCGTGCTCCCACTCAGGAAAGGCGCCCCCCCCCCCAAATCACTCACGAGAAGCAGTCTTGATGCAAACGCATAAGGTTCTTTATATTTCAGTATACTGGGGCCGTCAGCCATACGCCATGCAGGGTAGAGGGCTGAGGACCTCTAGTACAGAACTGAGACAGCTTTTACAGGGTTGTAGCAAAGCCCGCGCATCGTGAACCAATCACCTCGTAGTATCCTCTGTGGACCAATTAATTTAAAGCATCCAAGCCTGCTCTTAGACCAGGAAGTCTGCTCTCTCACAGGCTTCTAGGTTTGGAGACACGGCTCATTTCCTGTGTCCATTCACTCACAGGCTACGTAAACATTAAAGTAGGTGACCCTCAGCTTGGGACTTAAGACTCCCAGCTTCCTGGGGTCACTTGACAATTAGACTATATTTTTCCATCCTACCAGAAGTTCCTAAAATCCTCCTCCCATAGTAAAGAATTGCTCAGGAGAGGAGACAGGCCTATCAGCCATGCTGTCTGAGCTTTCTTCAGAGACTCACTGTCTTGAGTGATAACCCAGACTGGGATGGGCTTCTCAGGGATTCAGCTGACTTAGAGTCACTGGTGCTCCATGAGTAACTTCAGTACACTCACTGGTTCACAGAGCTATATCTGTGTGTAACCTTTCTTTGGTATGTTGTCAGTGCCCTATCTGGGGAAATAGATGGTGGTTTGAGACTTGTAATAATTTAAAAAAAATAAATAAATAAAGCAGCTTGTCTTCAAGATATTGAACTAGGGTGGTATCTATGGCAACAGGAAAATAAATGAAAGGCAAGAAGCATAAAGTCACTTCTACCAAATGCCAGAAGTTTAGGGAAGAGCTTAGGGAGCAGAGAGTAAAATAGTCCACTTCATGTTCTGGCAGATAGTCCTGGAAGGCTTATTAGACAAAGGAGTATGTACAGTGTGTGATAACCAGTGGATAGGGAGAACATGCCTATCTTATACAAGTGCTTGTGTAGTCTTTGAAGTGTTTGTTCTTTCCCTTTCTGGAAAACATGATTTCTATTGATGAGATAGTAAATGTATATAATTGTGTTTATGCACACATACAAAGGTTTACAGATAAAGTTACTTATTGAAGGCTATTCACTGGGGCATTATTTAATAAAAGAAACAGGATATATATCTGTGTATATGTTCACACACATACACATACTCATGCAGATAATATCACCTGAATCTTAAGGAATGAGGTAGCAATGGAAGCCAGGAAAAAATATATTATAAAAGTTATGAATTATCCATTATATTTAAGCAATATACAACTTTTTAATTTTAACAATGTTATAGCTGTGAAAGCTACAAATGAGGATAATTATGTATTCGCCAACATAGAGTTATAAACTTAAAACATTACAGCTTCTTTGAAAACACTGTTGTAACTACAATGTGTTGTACTGCAATGTCAAATGTTGAACACACCTCAGTTAGAATAAACAACTATTTAAAAAAAAACAGCACACCTCAGGCCTGCAATGTGTTACTACTCCCAGATTTCTAGAAATCATACTTCCAAATCCTTTAAAGATTTTTTTTAACTATTGAACTCTATTGATTTCCTTAAGTTGTGTTCTCCTGACTTTGGAATTTTGGACACTTAATTTTACACTGTGAAGCCAACTCAGCTCATATTCATTTATAGCCCCTGTATCCCATCTACCTCTTCTCCCAAAGTATAATATAATTTTCCTTGACTTGTTCATTTGTCAGTGGTAGTCTCTTGTATTTACATGATATCTTCCCTCTTCTGGTCATTTGTCTCTCCCCATTGACACTATTACCTATTTTTTGTGGGTTCTTTTATAATAACCTATTATTGACCACATTCTTCTCCACCCAATGATTAATCTCACTAAGCTCATTCAACATGATAGTGTAAGACCCTCAGAATGAGGAGTCTCCCTGTTTCAGTCCCCCAAGAACTCAATGTCCAGTCCAGTTGATGCAACACACAAGAGGCTTTAATAAACAGGATATGTTTGCGCAAACGGGCTCCCTAATCACACAGGCTAGAGAAGCAACATTTTCTGGGTACAGGTACTTTTAAAGGAAAAAAAAAAACCCACAAGCTTAGGGTGGGGCTGTGACCCCCTGTCTGTTGAGTACACATGACCAGCCATGGGTTCTCCCCTTGAGGCTGGATGGTCTCACTGTTCTGATCAGCAGGACCTTAGAGCCTCAGGGTGTGCTAATTAATCTTGTCTGGGCAAATCAGAGTTGCAGCTATCACTGACAGAAGGAGCAGTGTGAATTCTTTGTATTCTGCTATCTAAGGGCCTTGAGTGGGAAAGTTGCTGGTGGTTAGGAAATTCCAGGTAACTGATAGTGGTCTGGGTTAGCTTTTCAGGTCAGACTGTCCTTCATTTTAAGTGGGGGTGTTTCCTTAACTTTACTTTTTGCCTTTCAATAGACATTCAACTATATTTTTCAAGAGTAGTTTCCTGATGATCACGCTCATGTACTTCAACAGAAAATGGTTATTGCTTTGAATTTTCCTGAATATTTCCCCTTGTCATGTCTTAAATTGAGTTACTTTCCTGGATCCTAACTGTATTTCATTGTTTATTTCCTGAAAGAGAGAACAAAGGTTCTACAATTTTGAGACTACATTTCAGAAGATGTCCTCAATATACTCAGAAGTGTGAGTGACAGTTTGCTGAACATAAAATTCTAAATTAGAATCCACTTTATCCACTGAAAATTTTTCAAAGTAATTTTCATCTTTTTTTCCCCCGTAATGTTCTGAAATTTTAAAATACTTGAGTCTAACACAGCCTTACTTTATGTCAGTCACATTGTGGGCATTGTTAATGTAGAAACACAGTTTCAGGGCTAAGAATATCAGTAAATAATTCCTCTGAAACCTGGCTCTCATATTGTGTTGCTTGCACTTCCTATGTGTAATGTTATCTTTTCTCTCTTTCATTTAGTTCTTAATAATGGGTTATTTTTCTATGTTTTCTAGAAGAAACATTCAACCTTTCAAATACTTCCCCTAAACACTTTATTCTTTTTCAGTTTTGAATTTCTAAGAATTCTATAAAAATGTTTGTTGCTTTTTCTTTACATTCTCTTTTTCTAACAATGTACATTCTCATATCTGAGTTTTTAACAATAGCCAGCTTTTAGTTGTTTTGTTCTCCTTACTATGTATTAACTCCTCTGCTTTCTCCAGTTTTAAAGCTCAGTATAGAATTGAGTTTATATCTTTCTTGTTAGAGGTTTTCTGACTTTCCTGGTAATTATTGATTCTTCAAATCTATGACTGAGTGTTAAGAAATCAGAAAATCTATATTCGTAGAGGCAGGTGGGAGCTGTAGGTTTGTGTGCTTTTCCTTGTTTGCTTATTTAATCAGTCCAGGGACACTCAATGGCTTCCAGGGGAACTAGTCAGTTTCCCCAGAAAAAGGACAGTCTTTTGTTTGATAAGATGAATGCCCAGCATGAGGCTTCCTGTTTACACACTACATTCTTCCTGTTTACACCAAAAACAAGCCATCAGTGAGCAAAAGCAGCAAAAAACACTCATCTTCCTTGCAGTTCAGATCTCATCTGCACCTTTATTTCCAACCCATACAGTATCCATCTAGTGCTCACAATTCTTCAGCTGTTCCGGGGCCTCTGGGTGAAAATCATGTTTTATTTTACTGGCTGTCTTGATTGTATTGACATTCTAGGATTTGCTAAGATATTTACCACTCTTCTTCTGGAACTCTGTAGATCAGTCTGCCTCTGCCACCCAAGTGCTAGAATTTAAGGCATATGTTAAGTTACCATTCTTCTGTCTCTACTTTGGATTCGAAAATTTTCTCATTTCACCAATAATCTCTTTCCATTGAGTCTCATTTACCTGTATTTATAACCCAGGCATCTTATCTATCATTCTCTCACAGTCATCTGATAAAGGAAAAGCTAACTCATGAATATTAAGTACAATAAAGACGAAAGCATAGATGTTATGTACAATATGATTGACTTTCCAAATTACACTCTATAATATATTATTGTTTTAAAACTTTACAATTATTAATGAGGCTTTTTTTGCCTACTTAATTGCAATTTCAAAGCACTAAATTTTCAAAAAAAACTGAAAAAATGCAGCATTTTAATTAATAAAAGGAAGTATAGTTAGATAGGAGGGAATACAGACACACTTTAAAATAATTTTGACAAGATACTGAATTCAACTTTTGACCTGGAGCTTGGGTTAAGTTGTCAGCACTAAAATATGTATATGTACAAGTGAAATTATATACATTGTGCAGATGATATTTATGTATTTAGGAATATATATGATAGAGAGAATATAGATAGATAGATAGATAGATAGATAGATAGATAGATGATAAATATATATGTACAATAGTTAAAGAAAAAGAGGTCATGAATTTGAATGAGCAAGTATGTGGGAATTTAAAGGAAAGAAATAGAAGAGGGGAAATGATGTAGTAATAATCTCAAAAAAGTTTTAAAGATTTATAAATAAAAAATATGTATTGTTCTTATGGTAACAATTATAAATAAAACATATCTTCATAGTCATGAATATCACAAATGCAAAATAAAAAGATTAAAAGAAGAGTGATGTTAAGAAAGTATTGAAAAATATAACAAATATGTAACCTTAAAAATAATGTTCTAATAAATGTTGTACCCTTGACCTACCTTTTGGAATCAGTTCTGGGGTTATTTTCTGCTTCGAAGAGAGAGAGAGAGAGAGAGAGAGAGAGAGAGAGAGAGAGAGAGAGAGAGAGAAATCAAAAACATCTGGAATACCCAAACATCTAGTAGTAACAAGTTCTTAGTGTATCCACTAAATCAAGGATGTATAATTTTTAGATACATGCACACCAAACTCCAGCAAATATTCAAAGACTAGAATTCAAGAAGCTAAGGAATGTACCTTTTCTCTCAACTGGACAGCTTGATTTCCATCATATTGATTTGAGGACACTTTGGAATAAGTTTTAGAATATATTTTTAAAAAGAATTCTTATGTCACTTCAGTATCACAGGTGATAAACGAGGAGGCCATGAGTTTTTAACCAAACTACAGGATTTCATGAAATGCCCTAAACATCAAACACACTGTTTTCCTATGATTCCTTATCTGTACCTTCCAGGCAGAGACCTCTCACTAGCAGGGTTATCAAAACAGTGGAGGCCTAGAGAGGAAAGAACCCTTGTTTGGGCTGTGAATGCAGCTATCAGGAAGGTCTGATTTACATGCTGGTGGCCAAGATCCAGGGATGATTTTCTACAGCTCCCATCAATCAATATTAAGTGATATTGACTGTTTATATAGCCGTAATGTCAGGATTCATAGCCACTGCAAACCAATAAAGTTAGAACTTTAAAAAGTAAATGTTCTCACATACCACAGTTAAGCTAAGCAAATATCCCACAAGAATGTCTGAACAAGTAATATGTGTCTGCATATGTTGGGCAACAATCATTGTTTATCATGTGTGTGGCATTTGTCTTCTTCATGAAAAATTTAGAGTCATTATCCTGCATCATCTTTAAATAAGTGGCCCTGGTATTTCATAAGCTACTCTCAGTGGCATTATGGCCATAGATTTGGAATCACAGAGACTGAAACCTTGGAAGAGCTACATCATCACGTGCTTAGAGAAACATGGGTACCACCTGTGTGTAAAATGGAAAAACAATATTATTTATAATTCTTTCGATTACAAGTCTAAAGAAAACCACCTATTAAAATTCACTTATGAACAAAAGGAACATTACATGCACTAAAAGTTTTCTGGGTTGGCTTCATTATAGGTAGCATTCTCCACACACAGTATTAAATATGTATCTTTCTCCCCAGACATACAAATCCTCAGTACTAGAAAATCAAATGGCAGAGTGATTACACTGAATGAGTTACATGAGTCCCTGGTTGATTCTGGATGACTTGTGATTTCTGTTTCAACCCTAGGGTAATAGCTAGCTGTAGGGATTAAGTATCGATTGTTAGAGCTGACCTATATCCCCTGGAGATGAAGGTATAGAAGTTATGACTAGATGAAGAGAATTAAAAACTATAGACATCTATTGAGGTCTACTTATCTTTGTTTTATGGAGAGACTATGACAAGTAACACAATTTCAATAAAATATATAACACAATGACCATCAATAATGATTTTTAAGATGCTTATTCACATAGGTTATCTGTTTAGATGCAGGTATTTTACATATTTACCTTAAAAGCTAGACCTCACTTGATTCTGCAGTACTGCAAGTGTCTAACTCGATGGTATTAATTTCATTGCTAATTGACGATAAATGTGATTACTTAAAGCCAGAACTTTCAAGGAAATGATCAAAAGTGTTTCATAGAAAAAAAATCTGGAAGTCTTAACAATCAAATCAAAAGACAGTCAGTTGCTTAGAAAGTCACAAACTGCCACAGAAAATTGTGCCACTTCAGTACAGAACACTACATGGAAGTCACTACTTTAACCCCTACTTGAGCAATCTGAGAAGTTAGAGAAATTATTTCAGGATGATGTGATTTAAATATGTCTTATGAAATCTAGATTTCCAAGTGCCATTGCCAGCAAGTATCTTATGATTCAAAAATTAGTAAGAATGAAATTCTTCTCAGGCAACCATGAGAATTACAAAGGTAATTTGCATAGCCACTCTTTTATACCAGAAATATTTCCTTTAGATAGTCTTATTTTGCTATTTAGAAGAGGATATTTAAAGTTATCATTTGTTTTTTTTTTAAGGCAGACTTAACCCACAGTTGTCCATCTCAGGGAAGGTGATCTTTCTTTGGTCTTCATTCCACTCGAAATTGAATTGCCTCTATCTATTGCAGTCGTCTGGACAGATGATGGAAAGACAATGGGAGTAGATTCAGAGGCGGCAAGCTGGAGCAAACAAAACTTCAGTCCTTCTTCCCTGATAAGGAGGAGGAGAAGTTGGAAACTAGGCATAGAGTATGTGGAGAATACCTGATGCAACAAATTTACGCAAAACTGGAGTCTAAAATTTTTGGTTGTAGATAAATCAATAAAAATATTTGTAAAAGAAGGTTCTGTAGGATGTCATAGCATCAGGGTAGCTGCATCTTAACACTGCTTCAGAATAATCCGTTCCTCTGTTGGCAACTTTTGCTGGTCATGCCTTCCTACACTCTTTCGGTTTTGTTTGTTTTTAAAAGAAGTACACACCCTGAAAATTATTTGAACTGCTTCTTAGAACATAAATTCTATGTATTCAACCCGCTGAACATGGGTCTTAGTTAGAAGGTTTGGGCAGTCTAAGGGACCTCTGACAGTGGAACCAGGATGAATCCCTGATGCACAAAAGGACTTTGGGAGCACATTCCCCATGGAGGGTTACTGGTTACTCCCTTAACCTAGAGGTAGGAGGGAGGGTCTAGTCCCTACTCCAGATGACTTGACAGATTTTGTTGATTCCCTCCTGGAAGGCATCACTCTCCCTGTGGAGTAGGGGGGCGGGGAGGAATGAGATGGGGGGAGGAGGAGTGGGGACATAGGAGGGAGGGCAGAAGGGAGGGAGAGAGAGGGAACAGGGATCAATAACTTAATAAAAAAAGAATATGATCAAAATATATTGTACAAAAAAACTTTAAAAAAATTTTATTGTTATGAAGAAATTTAAGCAGTGTGGCTTTTTGTTAAGCACTTTCTTCTAATGTGCAGGTTTCCTTATTGCCTCATCCAACCCCTGCTCTCAGAGCTTGAAGGGAACCTGCTGTTAGCTCAGTTATCAACACACATCTCCTAGGCTTGAGTAGGGATGGTAAAGAGGGAAAGAACAGTTCCAGGCTGTAAAATCTCTAATTTAGTTTTGCTCTGTGTTACTTTTAATCGAGAAAAGCAGTCTTTTCCAAGGGACAGTGTATCAATTGGTTATCCAATACCAAATGACCATTTCTGAAAACATACATGGAAGTAACATTATAGTAACATTACAGACTGAGCAGATTGTATTTAGGAAAACATATAGACTCATATACATATCTGTATTTAGAATTATTAATAAAAAATGTGCCATGAGTTTGAAAAAAAAAACAAGTAAAAGGAGAAATGTATTAATTATATTATAATCTCAAAACTTAAAAAGAAAACAAGAAATCATTCCCCATTTGTGGGCTAAGGGGGCAAAAGTATTGGAGTAAAAGACAGTTAACACAGAACTATCAATAAATCAGCATTGATTCCCCTTATCAACTGCAGAAAACAAACTTCTCATCTAGAAACTAGCTGGTCACACAATAAATTGGTTGCTAACAACTTCAACTAATTACAAAGTATTAAAATACATCAAAAGTAAAGCATTATAATGGTAAGATAAAGTGTTATAAAAACTGTCCAATGTAAGTAAGACAGTTTATGAAATGGAAGGAAATTTATTTTTTAATTGGGGTCCTTAGGAATTAATTGATGTTGTTAGAAAAATGTGTCAAAGTTCCCCTGGTTAGCAAGAAACAATACAACAAAAATCTGGGGGCCAGGCACAGGAACCAAATGCTTAGGAGTAGTAAATGCTTAAGTTGGTTTGGAACAGAAGGTTTGCATGAGAAAATTAGATTCCCTTGAAAGGTATATAAAAAGGAAATTGTCTGAGCTCTCTAACACAGTATAAAAACTTAATCCTGAAGGCAAGCAAGATTAACTAGAGAAAAGATTGATAAATGCTGGCTGTTCTGCAAAGAGGAACAGGCTAACTAAATAGTCCACTGAGCAGAAACCAGTCTTTATGTAATTCTTTCAAGGTTGGTGCAAGTGACAGACAGACTTCACTGCAGATGCAGCCAGCATGTTATCAGTGAGGATGGGCAGGAAGGAATGGTTTCAGGAGACATGGCAAAGGAATGCCAGATTAAAGGACAGGATATCAGACTTTCTGAGTCTGGGTGACTGGACCACACTGATATGGTAGCAAGAATGTGGACATCAAAAGTACGGCTTGTAACAAGGGAAATAATAAAAGGGTTTGAAAAGTAAGTGGGAATAGCGATGTCAAAGAGAATGCCTAGAAGCTAAGACAGGAGAAACATGTTTGGTGTTTTTTGTAATTATAGGGGTTATAGATGAACAACAAGTTTAAGCCATACTTAAGGAGAGGATATGAGTATGAGAACTCACTCCTGGGAAGGCACTCATCTCAGGATAGAAACAAGAGGAAGTGACATCTGTGAACAATGTATCTAGGTCATACATCAGATGTCACAGACATTAGGAACCAAGGGTATGCCATTCTCCAAATGGTAGAACTCTCCCTTGAAGACATTATTGCATTGAAGAAAGACATTCTCTGTCTCCACAATGGAGAACTAAACAGGACAGACATCTATTGTGATGATCAGTGTGTTAGACACATTGTACTACTCAAAATAAGACCAGAGTTATTTGTCCTTATCTACACAAGAACTAATAGTTCAATCTTAATAATCAAAAAATAAAAGAAGGAAGGAGCAAGCGGGGAAAGGCAAGCTATAGATAGTACAAGATGTCTTAAGGAGACTGACCAGCATGAGAACTGTGAAAGGAAGGACAGAGTCCTCCAGGAAGGCTAAAGAAATACCAAAAACACATTGCATCACTGGAGAAGTTTTTCAATATTTTAGAATTGCCTTCTAATAACTCAGAAAGAAACATCTAAGAATTCTCTGAAGACCCGTGTTAACTGATTAGATTAGATTTTATTAATTATTCTTTAATTTGTGAAACAAAATATACAACCATAGCACACTAACAGAAATGACTCATAGCTTTGATAGGATCAGCTCAGTTTAGCTAGAAACCAATGTAGGATCATTCATACTATTTCAAAAAAGAATGTTTCCTAAAGCAATTCCTGTTAAGTTTTTAAGTAAATATGTTCAATAAGCATGTATAACCATGCCAGCTAGAACTTCATTTTACTGTAACAAAGAGACAGCATACTAGTAGTTTACAGCTATTATGTTTCTTGTTTGAAACCCTATACATACACACAGTACAGATGACTAGAGAAGCTCTCATTCCAGAGTGACTTCATCTTTTGCTTATCTTTTTGACATCTCAATATCTAAAATGTTCTCATATATTAAGATGACTGCTTTAAATTGCATTTACCCAGATAAATGCTATCTCTAAAATTAAATAACTCTATACTAACATTAATTCATATGCATAGACTTGTTTTATCTATTTTTTAGCTTCCATCTTCAGAATAAATTCATAATGCCAAAGTGTCATTCAAAAAGGGCGTAACAAATTATAACATTACCTACACTATACAAGAGTCACCTTTCAACCAACACATGCCCTCAAAAAAATCAAGCATATTGTTTTCTCAGTTATCTGATAAGTGAAAATGCTTCTTAGTCATTTTAATTTGTACTTCTTTGGTCATAAGTAACCTTGAATAACCTTTTGTGAATACTAAGTATTCACATTTATCTTAGAAAAATTGTTCTGCTGGAAGCAGAAATGAGAGTATGTGATACTTTCTCAATACCACAGAAAAGATACTCTCTCTATTTTCAGAATTGCTCTTCAGATCGCTTAAAATGTCATGTGTGATAATGATTTGAAACATGGCACAGAATTTGTTGCTGCATTTGTAGATTCTAGAAAGAGCTCCATGCTGATTGATAAACAGAGGACGGAAGAAGAGCATGTTGAGCCTGTTTTCCTGTTACCATTGTCTTTCACAACTAGGCAAATGGAAGAGTTAAACATTTCTACCACAGACATCTCAAAAATCACTATTAGCATGTGGAAAAATTATTTGAAGGAAAAAGAAACAACAATAAAAGGTAAGATTTGAAAAATAAATTAGAGTACTTTCAAATTCATAAAAAAAAATCGCTATAGGTTTAGGCTCACATTCTCATTCTCCAATGAGAAAAAGGGAGCTCATAGAAGTTATGATACAGGAATTTCCTTCCTATTCTTCCCCTCTCCCTAACATACCTCCTTCTAAGCATTCATTATTGGTCCGTGAGTAGAATACATCCCAATGCATCTCTATCTAAGATTCTTCCTAAGGCGTTGGGTAGAGCATCTCCATAAGATAACCCCCAGTCTCTTCCTAACCAATGAATTCACCAAAATGTTCCTGTGTTTTAGTGTCCCCTGAGAAACTTATGGAATTTATATTACTATATATCCTAGTAACATAAATTCAAACAAAATATATATAATCAAACAAAATAAAAACCAAAATCTGCACTACCTAAATCTGCACTATTTTAAAACATCAGCATATTCCACCTATGCTGGTGATTTCAAAGTAGTAGGAAGCACACTTGTTATTCACTGTTTTGTATTATTTGTATCAAGCCTAAATCTTTTCTTTAGACTAAAGGGGGAATTGTAGTGAGATATTCACTTTGTCAGCACCTGTGGCACTGACCACGCCAATTGTAGGTGGGGACAGGGGCTGGGGGAACTAGGTCTGAGGAGGAGGCTTGGGGGGCTCTCTTGCTTGCAGCATGGGGACAGAAGAGCATCTGGAGGCATCCCTGGGACCAGGAACCTGCTGGTGTTCATCTGTTGTAAGTTATTTCTCCCTGAATAAATATCTATTCAGCCTATTTGTTTCTCCTGATCCTTATTGAACCACGATAGGAATTATTTTTTGATATTGGATTAATTTATTAGACTTTATATGTCTGCTTTGTTTTTTGTATGAGTTGGTTTGTCATGGTGGCTGGTTATTTTTTGGACCCATGATATCCTACAGCAAAATAAATAAGAAGAAAAACTGACATTTACTGAACATCCCCAATATTAAACATGGCTTTAAACATGCTTCACAGGAAGTGAAACGAAGAAATGTTTCAAAGAACAAGTTTTCTCAATTAGGTCATAATTACTTTCCTGAAGAAATGTCCAACAGAATTGAGTCCTTGGCTACTGAAAGGCCAATACTTCTGTCTAGGAGCTAGGAAGCTTTTCCTAAATGGCTTCAGAACTGAGAGTGCAAAGCATCATATCTTTGAACAGCCGAGCAAAATAAGCAAAATGATTCAAGTGCCATCTATAGGAAATGTTGAAGTAGGGAAAGAGAATTTGCTGTAATGGTTGATACATAACCTTTACACAATATGGTGTTTTTTCTTTTCTTTCTTTATTTTTTTCTTTCTGTAAAGTTAAACATTTGGGCTTTGATTGTGAATGATTAGAAACTTGTCATGCATTTAAGTGATGGGCATTAACATTGACCTCTTCTGCTATTAGCTGTGGCTTCGCTAGTGTCCGAGACCAAAAGGGGGGATGCAGAAGAGCTGAACATCTGATGCATTACTTACAGTCTTTTCATGCTGAGGACGTGTTATGAGTGCTGCGGTTGACAGCAGCAACTGTTTGTAATTATCTCTATTTTCCTCATAGGTGGTCTCTCTGCTGCTACCGTTTCTAAGCAATCACATGTAATGTTGACTTCTTTTAAAGCTGTAACACTGGGATGAACTTCCTCCCACTTTATTCATCTGCATCAGGAAAACTAAAACTGAAAGTGCCTAATGACAGCAAATGTCAAATGTGCCTTCCCTGAGGCTACTGTCACAGGGTACAGGAAATGGAGAGGTCTGATTATTACTTAGGTGGTTAAATAAAATAGATGTTTGATATTAAACTGAGGCAGTACTAAAGCTAAGATAGCATATTTTGACTGAATGTTCTCGTTAGTATTGTGTACCTCTGTGTGGAGGACTGTGAGTCTATATTTCATCAAGGCAGATGGTGATGTTAAAGACACACTAGCCCCACAAATGTAACATCTGAGTTACTGAATATTTGAAGCTGAAAGGATTTGAGAAAGGCAGGTACAAGAAAGGGTTTCTGACTCTCTGAAGCAGATCTGGAGATTCTCAAAGATGTCTCCTCACACTTCATGTGTCAGATGCTGCAAGAATGCTAATAGAAACTGAAGGAACAGGTCTTAGCTCAGGTGTCCATTGTCCTGCCATATTTTCCACAGCTCTACATCCTATATCAAACATATAAAACAGACAGATCCCACCACTTCTCTCAGTCTTCATGGCTTCATGAAGCCATCTTGGTCACATAACATTATATATATTTCTTTTGTTCATCTTTCTTGTGTTCCAAGGGTTCTGTCTAAGGTCTGAGATCTAAGAAGAAAAGGAAGAGGAATTACCTACCTACCTACCTACACACACACACACACACACACACACACACACACACACAAGCACACATATACACACGCATGCACATACTCTCTTACAAACACTAGCCCCAGCAGCAGCATTTAATTAGTCATTAACAGGACTTACCAATGCTTGAGCAATGAGCGGTTCAGATCTACTCCTCTGGATTGAGAGATTCTGGATGAATCTGCTTGTGATTGAGAGAATTATATTAATTGTGTAACAAATTGCTGTGAAATCTTGCAAAAATAGTGTAGCATAAACGACTATAGTTTGACTTCAATCTGTATAGCAGAGGTATGTAATAGCATTTTAAATAGATTTAAAATGACTGATAGTCAGGAAACTGTGCTTAATTACATATATTTTTACTAAATCTTTTCAAGAAGATTTTTCAGTCATAGGAAAAGATTTACCAAAAGTTATTGCTGTCAAAAAACAATGTTCTGTAAGACATGCAGTTGGCTAGAAAGGGTATGTGAATATGGGTGTAGAAAACAAAGTAACCAATAAACTTAAACAGGGAATCAATCCAGAACAAGGGTTACAAAATCCTGTGCCATCACTTTCTACTTGGAGGTTAATGCTATCATTTATTCATCTAGGCAGCAGCTCCCGTGGCCATCAAACTCTCACTACACCAGCATCAATGGAGATACTCTGTTATATGTTTTTCAGAGAGGCTGAGAACAGAGAAGAACATTCCATAGGTAATGAGATCATGTGATTATATTTAGTATTACGTGAAGATTAATTTACAACAGGTAGAATGAGTTTGAGTTGAGAACAAAAGTCATCATATATAACAAATAAGCAACCAATTTACCTGAAATTCCAAAGCTTCATAGAAATGAAACCACAAAACAAGCCTTCTTTTATTTTTGCATCTCTTTTTCAGAAAGGTTTTGGAATTTATAGTTGTTTGTTTAGTGTTACCCCAAGATAGTCATACCTATTGAATTATTGAGTAAGTACAGTAGTTCATCCTTTCTTTTTTTATTTAATTTTTTAATTACTAATTTCTTTTTCCTTTGTTTCTCTTTCTTTCTTTCTTTCTTTCTTTCTTTCTTTCTTTCTTTCTTTCTTTCTTTTTTTCCCAAGACAGGGTTTCTCTGTATTGCTTTGGAACCTGTCCTGGAACTAGCTCTGCAGACCAGGCCGGCCTCAAACTCACAGTGATCTGCCTGCCTCTGCCTCCCAAGTGCTGGGATTAAGGGTGTGTGCCACCATTGCCTGGCTTTTTATTATCAATTTCTATGTCATTGTATGAATAACCTGTGGCTTAGCTATACTATTTGTTTTTTTTTTTTTACGTTTTTGAGACTTTCATACATGAATTTATTTATATCATTTTTACCCAACCACCTTCTCCTTCAGTCTCTCATTTGTCTTCCCCACTCCCTCTAAAATTAATAACTATTATTATTATTATTATTATTATACAGCCACTTTACTGAACCAGTGTAATGCTAACTGTATTCTAAAGCCCTATACTTATATTTGCAAGTAAGTAATAGTTTTTATCCTTCTTCAAAGAAAGTTGAGTTTTCCAACAGATAGGGGTCATCACTAAAGTCCACAACTGACCAAAATAGAGAGAAAAACTGATAGGGAGTGTTCATTACCATTGTTTCTGGGAGAAGAAGAATCATTCTTCAGGGACACCCCGCCCATAGGTTATTCAGTCCTAAGTGGTGAATCTTAAACCTTTAATGAGACATTATAATAGAATACTAGCTTCAAATAGACAATGAAATTTTGATCATGGATTAAAATTAATAAAATATGTAGCTTTTAAAGTCTATTTACTTTTCCCAGTATGCTAAAAATCTAGCTCTTGTTGGAGAGGAAAAGGCTAATATTCTGTTTTTTGTCAAAAACACAAGCCACTTGAAGAAAGATAAGACTCATCTATTTGGGGAAACAATTTTGATGAAAAATCACATTGAGCCATTATCAATTTCAGAGAACTTATAATCACTCAGGGACTTCTTGATCAGGATAAGCCACTCAGGTGAAGGAAAAAAAAAATGTCAAGTTAAACTGCCTATTTAAAATAGTTAACAGTTTTGGGTAAATCATAAACACAACTATTAGAAATCAACAGAAAAGAAACAATAGCACGTAGAAACTGAAGAAAGGACTTAAACTATGTAATATCCACATTGGAGTTCCTGGGATATACCAACTAGAGTCCAAGAAAAAAAATTGTGCTCTCTTGAAATGAGGTTTCAGAAGGCAGAGTTCAAGTAGATGGATGGCATTTTATATAAATCCTATGAAGATAGGAGTAACCGATATCACACCACATGATTCCTTTAAGATTATCTAAGTATAGGTTTTTAACTATCAATCCCAATTTTACAGATTTTTCAAACTGGTAACCTTATACAATGTGCTTATATAATAAGATGTTTTCATCATGTGTCATAGTAATTGAAATAGTTTATTATGGAGAAAGTGATCTTTTAATCTTAAATATTATCTTAATTTGGAAAATACCAGCAATTATAAAGAGCATTGAGTATGCCTAACTTATAAATTCAGCTGTGTTTTTTTTATAGTTTTTACTGAGCTAAATTTAAAATGATGCCAAATATTATTCTAAAAACATTGAAAATTAGTGGTAAATTTGATAGATGAAAAATTCAGTGGCAGAGAATGGCTAAAATTAGAAACACCAATGACAACTTGTGCTGGAGAGAATGTGGAGAAAGGGGAACACTCCTCCACTGCTGTTGGGAGTGCAAACTTGTACAGCCATTTTGGAGATCAATGTGGCTGTTTCTCAGGAAAATGGGAATCTTACGCATGTACTCAAATGACCCACATCCATGGAACAAAGACATCTGTTCAACTATGTTTGTAGCAGCATTATTTGTCATAGCAAGAACCTGGAAGCAACCTAGATGCCCCTCAACTGAAGAATGGATGAAGAAAATGTGGCACATTTACATAATGGAATACTACTCTGTGGAAGAAAACAATGGGATCTTGAAATTTGCAGGCAAATGGATGGAACTTGAAGAAACCATCCTGATGAGGTAACCCAGTCACAAAAAGAGGAACATGGTATGTACTCACTCATATATGGATTTTAGACACAGAGCAAAGGATTACCAACCAATAATTTTCACACCACCAGAGAAACTAGGATACAAGGAGGAATCTAAGAGATTCATACAAGGTCCCTCACAGAAGGGGAAAGAAAAAAGATCTCCTGAGCATATAGGGAGTGGGGGCACAATGAGTGGGGAGGAAGCTGGGAGAAAGAGAAAGGGAGGAGAGGAAAGCATGTGGGACCAGGAAGACTGAGTCAGGGACGGAATAGACAAGAGGAAAAAAAAAGAGAGAGAGAGAGAGAGAGAGAGAGAGAGAGAGAGAGAGAGAGAGAGAGAGAGAGAAGAGAGACCATAAAAGAGGGAGCCATTATAGGTTTGAAGAGAAGACTGACTCTAGAAAATGGTCCAGAGACCTACAAGACTGACTCCAACTAACAATTTGAGCAGCAGTGGAAAGCTACCATAAATGCCCTCCCCTGATAATGAAATTGATGACTAACTTATCCACCATCATAGAGCCCTCATCTAATAGCTGATAGAAACAGAAGCAGACACCCACAGCTAAACACTGAGCAGAACTGGAAACCAGATGCAGAGAGGGAGGACAAGACCAGGTACAGAAACCCACAGAGACAGCTGACCTGAACAAGGAGGAGCTAATGGGCCCCTAGACTGATAGCTGGGAAACCAGCATTGGACCGACTCAGATCCCCTGAACATAGGTCTCAGTTAGAAGGCCTGGGCAGTCTAAGGGACAGTGGAACCAGGATGTATCCCCTGGTGCACAAAAGGATTTTGGGAGCACATTCCCTATGGAGGGATACTCCCTTAACCTAGAGGCAGGAGGGAGAGCCTAGACCCTACTCCAAATGACTTGACAGATTTTGTTGACTCCTCCTGAAAGGCATCACCCTCCCTGTAGAGTGGGGGCCGGGGGCAGTGAGGGTGGGAGGGGAGGTTATGGAAGGGAAGGAGAGGGAATTGGGATCGATATGTAAAATAAAAAAAAATAAAGAAATATTCAGTGGCAGTATTTATAAGATAAAAACAACATATAGTCTTAATGCAAACTAGGTTTTGAAATTATAAATTTAGTACATTAAAGTTTATTTTTATTTTTATATTTTAATTTTTTTTCATTTTATATACCAGCTACTGTCCCCCTCCCTGGCATTCTCCTGACCCACCTCCTTCCCACCATTTCTCAGAGAGGGTAAGGCCTCCCATGAAGAGTCAACAAAGCTTGGCGTATGAAAACAAGGTTGAGCAAGGCATCCCACCATAGGGAGTGGGCTCCTCTAATCAGTGTTCATCACACAAAGAGAAACTAGAAGAAAAAAGACAGCTTAGCAGGTGGTGATAAGCTCTATCAGGGGGAAAGTGCACAACTACTACAAAAGGAAGTGAAGCGGAATGTTCAAAGAGGAAGAAGAGGCACAATGCAGAGGTCGAAAAGAGCTGAGCTCCCAGAGGAAAGGGAATAGGATGAAGGCAAATATAGCATGCACAGGATGGATAATGTTGACACTGAAGCCACCCTTTGTGTTCCAGGAAACCTAGCCTAGAAAAGAGTTACAGAATAGAAAAAAAAAAAAAAATGCTTGCAAACCATACATTTGACAAAAGGTTGACACCTGAAAAACAACAAAGAAATTTGGAAGAAGAAAACCAAAACTCAGTAGCCCAAAATACACTAAATAAATCACATGAACAAATTGAGTAGTAAATCAAAATGGAAATTCCCCCAAAGAAATCACAAATAGCCACAGCCACAAAAAAAATGTTTAATATCAATAACAATTTAAAAATGGAAATCAAAACCATACTGGGATATCAAATTTTTCCAGTTAGAATTTTGTTAGAAAAAAGATTTTTTAAAAAGATACTGGTGTGGGTGTGGCAAAAGGGAACATTGACATACTCTTAGTGATATCAAAGAAAATGGTTTAGAGGTTACAAAAGCATTAAAAAATAGAATTGCCATATAATCCAGCAGATACAACATAGGTCCAAACAAAATGAAATCAGCATGTCAGAGACACAGCTGTACTGTTGTGTCCATTGCTGCACTTTTCACCATAGCCAACAACTGGAAGCAACCTAAGTGTCCAACAATTGATGAAGGGGATAAATGAAAATATAATATTGTATCCAATGCAATATGACTCAGTTCTAAAAAACAATAAAAGCCTGCCATTTGCAATAATGTGAGTGGATTGAGATCACTGAGTAAAATTAAAAAGGCATAGGAAGACAAACACCTCCTGGTCCCATTCTCAAAACTGATAACATTGAAATTAAGAATAGAATAGTAGTTACCAGTAGTTACCAGAAGCTGAGAGAACAGCAGGCAGGGAGACTGGTAGGGAAGAGGAATTGGATTATTAGACACTGTGTAACAGTTAGATAAAAGAAGTACTTTTATGCATTTTTGATTATACTGGGGTGTCTGTAAGTAACAATAGTGTAGTGCATATGTATTTTTTTTAAAATTAGGAAAACAGAAATTAAGTGTTTTAATCAGAAATAGTGTTTGCTTTAAAATCAATAAAAATAGAATACCATTAAAATATCACATTGCACTACAGACATGTCATATTAAATTTTAATTGATAATAATACCATTAAGGAGTCTTTTAAAGGTATATGTGAAGAGAAAAGAAAAAATATGAAAGAGAGAAAGAATGACATTGAATCTATGCTGATTAATGTATTTAAAATCAGAGAAAGACAGGCCTCAACCCTTTCTTCATTTGCATGAAACTATAATTTGCATGGCACTACAACCATGGGCTGTCAGAAAAAAGTGAAAAGTGTCTATTAAAAACTACAAAATAAGTTGATGAAACTCGGCAGACTCATCATTTATTCATTCTCGGAAATCAACAAATTCTCCTAAGAGATTCATACAAGGTCCTTCACAGAAGGGAAAAGGAACAAGATCTCCAGAGCATATTGGGAGTGGGGCACAGTGAATGGAGAGGGAACTAGGAGAAAGAGAAAGGGAGGAGAGGAAAGCAGGTGGGACTAGGAAGATTGAGTCAGGGGAGGAATAGATGAGAGAAAATCAAAAGAGAGAGATACCATAGGAGAAGGAGCCATTATAGGTTTGAAGAGAAAACTGACTCTAGAAAAATGTCCAGAGACCTACAAGACTGACTTCCAAGTAACAATTTGAGCAACAGTGGAAAGGCTACCATAAATGCCCTTCCCTGATAATGAGATTGATGACTAACTTATCCACCATCATAGAGCCCTCATCTAGTAGCTGATGGAAACAGAAGCAGACACCCACAGCTAAACACTGAGACAAACTGGAATCCAGATGCAGAGAGGGAGGACAAGAAACCCACAGAGACAGCTGACCTGAACAAGGAGGAGCTAATGGGCCCCTAGACTGATAGCTGGGAAACCAGCATTGGACAGACTCAGAACCCCTGAACATGGGTCTCTCAGTTAGAAGGCCTGGGCTACAATGTTCCATTTTACCATTGGCTTAGTGAAAACATTCAAATGATTAACACCTAAGACCTCTAAGACCACAAGGCCAAATGAAGCTATCTGTATTAGTTAGGGTTACCTATAGTCACAGAATTTATGGAATTAATCTCTCTCTCTTTCTCTTTCTCTCTCCCTCTCTTCCTCTTCACCTCCCTTCTTCTATCCATAGATAGACGATGCAGTTATAGATAGGTATTTATTGACATGATTTATAGCCTACAGTTCAGCTAATCCAACAATGGCTAGATTGAATGAAAAGTTCAATAATCTAGTAATTGTTCAGTCCCACAAGACTGGGTGTCTCAGCTGATCTGTATATGTTGGAATCCTAAAAATGTAGGCTCCTATGCCAATGAAGGAATAGATGTGGTATGCTAGTGAGGATGGAGAGGGGGAGACGGAGAGGGAGAGGGAGGAGGGGAGAAAGAGAGAGCTTTTCTTCGTTTCTTCCATTGTCTGTGAGCCAGCCAAGCAGCCTGGGGTTTATACCTGACAGGGAGAGTGTGAACTAAAGAAAAGCTAGCTAAAGACATTAAAGGAAAAGATAAGCACGCAGAAATAAAATCAGGAGGGCAAATACTGAAATACCTTGAGTTTATTTTTCACCACTCTTAAATACCTAAATCCAAAAGGGAAACATGCTGTCATGTGTGCTGTGCGGAACAAACAGACCTTTCTTCCTCTTTTCTCTAAGGATTCAGTAACTATACCTTAAGTTTATCCTGTAGTTACCTGGCCTTGACGGTCTGAAGTAACTACACCTTGGATCAAGTCTGTTGTTATTTAGAATAAGACAGCCAAGGCCAAGATAAAATATCCTACTGTAGCCACACCTTTGACCTTCAGGTCTTATGACTTAGTGAGGATAGTTTTGAACTCTCTGCCCTTGAGCCAAGATGGAATCTTTGGGCACCAGCAATTGTCCATATCTAGGCTTCCAGCAGAAACTGTGGCCCAGATTAAAGGTGTGCCTTCCTGCCTCAAGATCTGGGTCAAAGCCTGTGTCTTCCAGGCTTAAGATGTGGACCGAAGGGATATGTATTCAAGCCTCAAAAGTCTGGACTAGAAGTGGATGGAATCACTTCAAATCAAGCAGAAAATCTCTCACAGGTGTGGCCTCCGTTTCTGGATTGTAGTTCATTCCAGACTGATTCAATGATTCTGGTTTTAATTAGTCTGCTTGGATTGCCAAAGTAGAATACTGACTATAGCAGTGTAGGAACAATAAAATTTAGGACAAACTTCTTTATACATCTGGAGACTGGAAGTACAAACTAAAAGTTCTTATGAAGGTCCTCTCATTGCTTACAGGTGATGGCTTCTCTTAGTATGTCTGCATAGCAAGGGAAGAAGGGGGGTAATGACAACCCTAGTGTTTTTTCTTAATCTCACATAATTAGCAGTCCTGTCAGATTAGTGTCCACTTTTACTACAACAGTAACTTTTCTTGCCTTCTTATAGGCTCTAATTCCAAATACACTGGAACCGCAGCATATGAACTGGGAGTACAACTGTGTCCAGACTAATATGTAGACCAGATGTCTAGCATGTGTAATCAGTCTCAATCAATTAATTCACATGAGTGTGGGGGAATTCCTCATTAGAAGAACAATCTGATTACACATTTAAAAATTACATCCCAATTCTCTAAAATCTTCTAAAAACAATATTTTCACACAAAAAAAACAAGCAAACAAAAAACTAATTACATAACAAATTGCAACTCAATGGAGGGTGAGGTAGAGAAAGAAAGGATAGGGTCATGGATACAGCTCAGAGTGGGTTTGTGGCAGCACATCATGGGTCTCACAGGGAGATTTAGCTGGGAATATAATCTGCTTCACACTTCCTTCTGAACTGGAAAGTCCTTTGGGTATTTAGGCGCTTTTTAAAATTCTGCTAGACTTCTTCAATCCCTTTCCTTGACTTTCAATTATACAATTCAATTACACAAATATTTTCCTGCCAGACCAGTTGGCTGCCAGAGCACATCAAATTCCACTTCTCAGTGAATATCAAGCACAGCTATTTAGAGTATTTTAAAGACTGAGCCAGAAACCCCCAACTCTCCAATCCACGTTATTTTGCAAATAGGAAAAATGTTGAAACATGAATTAGACAGTATCCTATATTTAATTTTAATATAGAATTTTAATTAGTATATTTCTTTTCATGGTTTTTACTAGCTTTCCCCTTGAAATATAGTACCTTTGTTAATTTTCAAAGTGCATTGATACACAAATGTACAAAAACACTTTGAGTAAAACTTTTATGGACCAGATTAGCATATCAAAATGAAAACAAAGAGAAGAAAAACAGAGAAATGCAAGACTATACAGTGACTGGAGTTTTGTAATCAAGTTGTTTAATATAATAAATACGTTACAACATAATCACTGAGAAAATAATAGTAAACACATGAGTACGTATATAAACTGAGTGCGGCCAGCCAATACTCGTAAGCACTGGTTCATAAGCACTGATTTAATAGAACCTTAGGGAGTCTGCTAGTCAGGCATTAAGCTACTGACAACATGAAGTTCACTGATGTAGAAATATTTCATACCACAGAAATCAGCTAATTCTATACATCAGGATGTTTTCCCAAAGGGCTGGTTGTTAGATATTAACCTCCAAGCCACTTAATTTCATGCCACTGGTGCCCCTTTAAAATTTTAACTATGAACAAGCTGTTCTGTTACATGAACACCAGAAATTTATTCCCATCCTTTCACCTATTCAGTTCCAAGTCACTCTCCTTCATGTATAAAGTAACTAAATATGTTTCCAAAGAAGAAAAAAAGTAATTAAAAAGCATATTGGTTAGTAGGCACCCATTTAATTTGAAGTAGCCATAAATCTCTACAATTCACCTTGTAATGGAGGCATGCCAAAGAACTTGTGCTTTCTCCTATCTACAGCCCCTATTCCAGATGTGTGTATGTCAGCCAACTCATGGTGTCTAGTGACCTGGAAGCCACTTTTGCAATGCTCATGGATCCAGAAATTACTGGGTATTAATGAAAAGAATCAGATCTTGAGTCTCACTCTTAAAAACAGCGATGCTGTAAGTGCACAGGGCAGAGCCCAGGAATTTGACATCACATTTCTGAATGACACTGATGATTCCAAAGTAAGTGGTTCTCTGCCTACCTTACTCCCCCAACCCCCGGCATTGCCATTCAGTGGTGCACAGGCAGTAGAATTTCTTCTGACTTTTCTCAGCACTTTTCCTTCAATCTTGCCTATGGAATAATAGTTAAAACACTTAATTTAAGTCCTTTATTTTGTAAGGGGTTTCTATTTGCCAACAACCTCTTAAACAGGCCAATCAAGCTAAGCTCTTGCTATTTGAGTTCTGAGGTTAGTTTAATAAGAATCCTTCAATTAGTTAAAGAAAATGATGCATGCACTAACCACTCTCCCAAGAATTCCAAACTGCTCTTTTATATATGACTTCTAGTATTCATCCATATGGCGATTTAATAGTTATGAGTGTTCCTCTCTACTTTTAACTGGACACACACCTTTTTAAAAATTAAGGAATATTTCTAGTTTTGCTGTTGGGACATTGTCCCTAAATCTTACACAGGAATGGGTACATTTGAATCACCTACTGCAGAAACACAAAACAAGCATGAAAACAGTGTGTGTGTGTGTGTGTGTGTGTGAGAGAGAGAGAGAGAGAGAGAGAGAGAGAGAGAGAGAGAGAGAGAGAGGCATGTGTGAGTGAGTGTGTGTGTGTGTTTGAGAGAGAGAGAGAGAGTGTGTGTGTGAGTGTGTGTGTGTGTGTGTGTGTGAGAGAGAGAGTGTGTGTGTGAGTGAGTGTGTGTGTGTGTGTGAGAGAGAGAGAGAGAATGTGTGTGTGTGAGTGTGTGTGTGTGTGTGAGAGAGAGAGCGTGTGAGTGTGTGTGTGTGTGTGTGTGTGTGTGTGTGTAACTGAGACAGAGTCAGATGTCAGAGACAGAAATAGAGAGGGCATTACAGAGAAGAAGGGGAATATGCTAGAGAGAATTTATCACTGGCAATCTGCAGAACAACCAGTGGGAAGGAGAGAGCAAAGAAAATGGAGGAGTGTTATGTAGAAATGTGGGAACCAGAAGCCCCTAAGACATCACTTTCCCGAATGCAAACTAAGGAAGCAGTTGTTCCCTTCTGAGGTGGAAGCCATGAATGTATGTGCTGTTGTCCCTGTTGTTTGGCTTGTGCGGTTTTGTTTTGGCTTGGTTATAGGGCTCTAGATATCATCCCATGCTAAGCAGTTCTCTGCCACTGATACACACTGCAACCATGCTCCTTTGCACTGTTTTGACTCTGATCTGTATTGTGAAAAAACAGCCCAGGATGAAACTTAACTCTTTCCAACTACTTCTCAATCTGCTACTGACAAAATAGAGGCAGAATTGGGTACCAAAAATTTTGTTATAGAGAATAAAGGACTGGGAGATGGTCAACTTTCTTTTTTTTTTTCTTTCTTCCTTTCTTTCTTTAGTTTTTTGAGACATGGTTTCTCTGTGTAGCTTTGGAGTCGGTCCTGGAATCCCTCTGTAGACCAGGCTGGCATCTAAATCAGAGATCCACTGCTTCTGCCTCATAAGTGCTGGGATTAAAGGCTTGCTACACCACTGCCCTCCTGATGGTCAATTTTTCAATGAATACTAGTTAGAAAAGAAATTCTACTTGCTTGACAACCATCGGCAAAGATTCATCAATAATAGGTTTGTATAAACTGCATTAAGGGCATCTTTTAAGAGAGATATGCAAAGGGATACCAATTATCACTAAAGGAATTATAGAAAGTAGCATCCTATAGATAGACAAATTTCAAAAAGGCACAAATTTGCAAGTCCTAATTATAGATGTAGTGGACATTAGAGCCCAGCCTACACATCCGCACTCAGAAATTCAGCCACAGTACCAGTAGAAGTACTGGGAGGCTGCTTACATTTTTTGTAGTTCCAACCTATTCTCTATGTGGCTAACTTTAAAGACTGTTCATACATTGCCTTCCCTTACTAGCCTGGGCAAACTCTAAGTGTCCTAAAATAGCATTGAGCTCTTTTGTGCTAGGATCAATGTAAACACTTTATCTTAATTTTTTTTGTTAAAATTGTATCCTTACACTAAACTCTATGTTCATGAAAGAAAGCATTCACACCCTGGCAATGTTGAGTTCCCAAGCCCCTGGCACTCTCGTGGAATGGAGTCTGAAATTGTTTAGCTGTCTATTTCTTGCAAAGCCATGGCATATTTACAAAGTCTTCTCTATTAAACATTTCTAAGGAAGAGAAAAAGCTAATAGTGCAGAAACTTCTGTAGATGCAGACACTCCACTCTACTTGACAGCTACAGTGAAGAATCCTTTGTTAATTAGGCAAATATAAGCGTAGCGTTTGGAATTGCCCCTCCTTCCACCTAAACACATGCTCAGACAGTTTTAAAAATAAACTCTTTCATCGCAATCCATTTTGTGAAATAGTACTGATTTAGTATATTACATGGGAATATGAAAGGTGCCAGCTAACTCCCTGATACTGACTTGAAACACCTATGTTTACAAGGGATAACATGCTGAGACCGGCAACATTTTCTGAAGTACACAAAATGTTATCTTGCAGTCAGTGGGTTGGTGTTACACTTGCATTTCCGTAACACTATTCTATACATTGAACATTTAAATTTATGATTTAGAAGACAACAATCAATGAAATACTTCTAAAATTCATTTGCATTCACTGTTGCAGAAAAGAGATGTTAGGGATTTTACTGAGCGAGGCCAGGACACCTCCCGATTGTGCAGCCGATGAAGCCAGGCATGTGTAGAAGCAAGGGCCTCTCTGACATTTTCACGGCACTTTCAGGTTTTGTAAGTAGTCATTTACGTCAAAAAGTAACAAAGCATAAAAGCTGTGCTGTGGTGGCAGTGTTCCCAAAGCTGCCTGGACGATGAAATTAGTAATATACTGCGCTGTTTGGCAGGGTGTCATTTTCCGATGTTATCTAAACGCAACTTCAAAACCCTGAGGAAAAAGACATTACATTTTAATTTTACGGGTGAACTATAATAGGTTCACTTTGCATTCATTGAAATTCCTGTGTGCTGTTTGGTCAATGACCAAACATGCTAGCCAATGATTATCTAAACTTACAATTTTCAAACTTTGACCCCTCTGGCTCCTACAAACCTTCCTCCCCGTGTTCTGTGGGGTGCCCCTGGCTCCGCCTACTGTTTGATTGTGAGTCTATGCATCTGTTCCCAACAGTTGCTGGATGGAGCATCTCCGATTACAATTTGGCTAGGCAGGTATCTGTCAGTATAACATACCATCATTAGGAATCATTTCACTGACCTTTTCTTTTTAAATCAGATCTGCTTGCTTCTATCGTGGCTCTCTGGGTGGCCCTGCTTCAGGTTCCTGGTCATCCAGACAGTGTCAGGCTTAGGCTCTCTCTCAAGTCATGGGCATCAGTCATTGGTTGGCTACTCCCACAAATTCTGCCCCATCTTTACCCCATCACATCTTTCAGTAAGAACACTTTTAAGTAGAAGGTTTTGTGGCTGTGGTAATGTCCCTGTCCCACTGCAAGGAGCCTTGCCTGGTTATAGAAGATGGTCAGTATAGGCTCTGTGTCCTGCTATGGTTACTCTCATAGATTCCATGGAGTTTCCATTGAGCAGTTTCTACATTGCTCTCCCAAATGCTCTCCAGTCGTCTTAGTACTCTCTCCATCTTCTCCATCCTCTCCCTCCCTCCTTCCCACCTAACACCGGGTCCCTCCCCTGTTTTCATTCACCTACAAAATCTATTCTATTATCCCTTGTTGATCAACAAAGCCGGGCTCACAGAGACTCACAAAGATTGAAGTGTAAAAACGCAGACTCTGTATGGGTCTCAGCTACGTCTTATGCATATACCTCATGATTATGTAGTTTGGTGTTCCCGTGGGACTCCCAAAAATGGTAACGAGGGGTTGCCTCTAACTTTTTTGTTTTTCAGAACCTTTACTTCCTACTGGGTTGCCTCATCTAGCCTTGATATGAAGGTTTGAGTCCAGTTTATTGTATCCTGTTAGGCCATGTTTGATGGATGTTTCCAGGAGGGCTGCTCTTTTTATTGAAGGGAAATGGAAGAGGAGGGGTGGATCTAGGAGAGAGGGGAGGGAGAAGAAACTGAGGTCAGGATGTAATGTAGGAGAGATGAATAAAAGTCTTTCTAAAAAATTCAAGCTTGTCTTTATTCTTCTCTTTAAATTGAGGAAAGAAATAGTGGCAATGCTTTATGTGGACAAAAACAAAATAATTAACAGAATACTGCTCACATAGGAAAATAGAAAGAAATACACAGACCCTGTGGTGGACATGTAGAAATATAATGGAATAATTCATAAACAATACTGCCGAGTAGATTCATCATCTGAGGGATTTGCAAAGGTTTCATTGCTCAGCTTAAACAACCTAAAGCCAATTTAATATTTATAAATGCATATTAACATACACACATGTGTTAGTGTATGATATACACATATATTAAACCTGGAAGAATAAAAATTTAACAATATCACTACCGAAAAATAAAAGAGCTTTGGTGGGTAATGTATCTACACTGACTTCCTGTTCTCCTACAGCAGTGCTTAATAGCTATTCACTAAAACTTTTTTGAACTGCATTACTTAAAAAATGTTTAACTTTTATTTTAAAATCTGTGAGCAAGAGTATATAGAAACAAACTTCATGAAAACTCCTTTCATTAATATTCTTTCTGGAATATTGCTTATTTTTATACTCAAATACATTTAAATCGTATTTTATTCTGCTATTTGTAACTCAACCCTGGATAAAATTATATTGGAATGCTAATATCCAAGCCATTCTAAAGTCCTGTTCATAATAAAATGAAATAGAACCAAACAATTAAATCAATGGACTGCAATTGGAGGCAAAAATAGAGTTTCAAAGTGCAAATGAATAAAGAGTTTAATAAGGAAGTGGCCCTTGAAATCTTGAAAGGTGTATAGTCTGAAGACAGAAAGTTTTGATGGTTATTTAATTAAGAAATTGAAGACCCAAAAATAGCTCTGCTATTCCAGGGGCCAAATGTTTCTGCCTTTCACTAAAGAAATGCCAGAGTTTATTGATTCTGTTCTGGTTAGGACTCCAGGTAAGAAGAAGTTTATAGAAAGCCAATAAGGGAGAACAGAGAAAACTGGAAATCAAGTGGAGAAATAAACATGTAAGTACATGGAAACACAACCCTACCTCATTTGCAAGTCAAGGATGAGTAAAAACAAAACAAAACAAAAACCAGCCTGGCTGAAGCTAAGCATTAACACCATTCTGTAGGGAAGTCTGTAAATGGAAAAGTAAATTGAGGTTAGATTGTAGAAAGCACTAAGTGCTAAAAAAGAGTAGCAAACTAACTGGTAGGAATAATCACTGCTGGTTTCTAAGCTACACCTTAGAACTATTTCAACAAAAGTACCAAAGAACGTGTGGGAAAACAGCCTCTCCCAACAGCTTCCACATTCCATGCTCTGCTCAATAATCCTCTCCTAATGCTTACAAGAACCCTGTGAAGCACATATAATCTATACTTTACAGGTAAGAAACTGAAAGTCAGACATTCTAAGAAATGTGTTAGTTCAAGTTAAATAGTGAACTGTGAGGGTTGGGGTGGCAGTTTTCTGGGACTATGGACCAAAGACTTCCAAATTCCATCTCTTCTTTAAGTTATGGAAATACTTTCAGACACAGTAAGAGTCAACTTTTCCACAAGTCTGGAAAGTTACTAACGGCTTGCAAGAATTCAAGGAATGTTATTAAATCAAAGTGCCTAAGTTAGGATAAAACAGAAAGCTTTTGTGGTATTCTGGCTTGCCCCCTTCCTATCCCTCTTTCCATTCTCCATGCTAGCTAGCCATGAAAACCATCACCAGTGTAACCATAGCAAATAGGAAAGCAGCAATGTGACTGTAACTGGAAAAAGCAGAGTGGATTTGAACCTCTGTAAAAGCCCCACCCATAGAGAACTGTCATTATTTTTCATGTCTGCTTGTTTTCTGGAAACTCTCCATTCACAAAACTTGTCATTACTTAATTTGACTCAGAACTCCCTCAGTAGGAAAATATCTACTCACAGAGATTTTTTTTTAATATAATGAGCCACAATTTGTAGCAGTATAACTGCCTGAAGTGAAAGTACCCACTGGAGAATAAAGAAAGCGAGTTGAGATATTTAAGATGTATCTGGGGAATTGAATTTCCATTGGATAACTTGGAGGGAAGAAACCGAAATGTCCTTAACTCTCACCTCTCCATAGTATTGCAGCCCCAAACAAGGAAATAAAGACAAATATAGAATTGCAAACTACCAAAGCATGGGTGTTTCACACCAATACAAAGACACCTTCACCATTGTATAAAAACTTCATAATTAAAATTGATTTTTTTATGCAGAAACAACCATCTACTATACAGAGAACCTTCTCTGATGGGGGTCTGAGAGCTGTACTAACCTGCAAATGAGAGACAGGAATTCAGAAGGCAGTAGGATATTGTGTCCATTTAGCAAAGTAATATTAACAGGTTCTCTTCTGCTGCAGTTAACTCCCCGGCCCTTGCATCTTGACCAGATTTGTGATACCAGGCATGTGCTTACTCCTGTTGATAAGGCCTTGCATTAAATCAGAAAGTTCTTCATAAATGAGAAATTGAATGGAGAGATATTAGTACACTAATACAAAAATAAACACAATTATGAAAATATGTTAACAATGGAGTACTTCTTATCAGAAAAAAACAAAAAACAAAAACAAACAAACAAACAAAAAAAACCAATGACATCTTAAAATTTGCAGGCAAATGGATATAACTAGAAGAAACCATCCTGAGTGAGGCAACCCAGACACAGAAAGAAAAATATGTTATGTACTTACTCATAAGTGGTTATTAGACATAGAGCAAAGGATAACCTGTCTATTATCTCTAACCCCAGAGAAGTAGGAAAAAAGGAGCACCATAAGAGAAGCATTCATGGTCCCCCAGAGGAGAAAGAGACAAGATCTCCTGAGTAAATTAGGAGCACGGGAAGGGGTGGTGGTGGTAAGGGGGGAAGGAGGTAGGAGAAAGAGGTGGGGAGAAGAAGAGGGGGAAGAGGACAAGAGGGATCATGAAGGTCGAGTTGAGAGAACAGAGAAGGAGAGCAAGGAAAGAGATACCTTAATAGAATGAGCCATTATGAGCTTAACAAAAAAAAATCTGGTACTAGGGAAATGTCCAGGAATCCACAAGGATGACCCCAGCTAAGAAACTAAGCAGTAGTGGAAAGGCTAACTTAAATGTCCTTCCCTTATAATGAGATTTATGACTACCTTACATGCTATCCTAGGGTATTCACCCAGTAGCTGATGGAAGTAGAAACAGAGATTCACAGCTAAACACTGAGCCAGACTCCTGGAATCTAGTTGTAGAGTGGGAGGAGTGATGAGCAAAGGGTTAAAGACCATGCTGGGTAAACTCACAGAAACAGCTGAGCTGAGCAAGTAGGAGCTCACTGACCCTAGACTGTGAACTGGAACCAGAATAAGACCGAACAAGGCCCCCTGAACGTGGATGTCAGTTGCTGGGCTTGGGCAGTCTATGGAGCCTCTGGTAGTAGAACTATTATTTACCCCTAGTGCCCATTCTCTATGGAGGGATACTTTCTCAGCCTACATACCTGGGAAAGAGCCTAGGTCCTGCCCCAAATGATGTGACAGACTTTGAAATTCCCCCTTGGGAAGCCTCATCCTCTTTGAGGAGTAGATGGGGGGGATGAGGGGATGAGGGGATGAGGGAGATGAGGGGGTTAATGGGGGAACTGGAGGGAGAAGGAGAGAGAACTGGGATTGGTATGTAAAATAAGGTTGTATTTAATTTTAATAAAGATTAATTTTTAAAAAAACATAAAAATAGAACATGTTAAATTTGTTACAATATATCTTCTAGTTTGTTTAACCCATAGTCAATGAAATGATTAAATATTTAACAGTTTTCTGCATTTAATTGTTAAAAATCACAATGTTTCAATTGAGTGTTGATTCTTAGCTATCCTGGAAATGTATTTCATGCTGTATAAATTACCAAAAGGGGTGAGGGAAGATAAACAACCATATTATTTCTCAAGGACAACAACCCTTATTGAATCAATGCTTTATCATTGTTGTCTCATATAGTGTTTCCTCAAACCACTGAGAGTGTGTGTGTGTTTGTGTAGACCCACCAAGACATCCATGCCACTATGTCTTGCCACACCAATCATTATTGCAGTTACAGGGGTGAACCTGCATAATTGTGAGCTAGCTCTTTTATCAAAGTGACAGTGACTTCAAAGGACATAGAGTTATTCTCAGAAAAATCGTAAAACAAGAAATAAAATACAGCAGCAGTAACTGTACCTAAAGGGTCTGTGGGGGTCTGGCTTTTAATAATGGCAAATTATTTGATTTGCAATGTCAATATTGCAACAAAAAAAACTACAAACAGTAAAGTAGGTTAATTTGAAGGAAAAAATAGTCAATATAAAATGCTTATAAGAAAAGATATATGTTTAACTTACTATAAAGGCTTTAAATCAGTTACTGAATTTATGCATAAAATAGAAAATATACTGTTAAGGAATTCAAAGGTTGAAAACAATGCCTCACAGAGAATATAAATAAGCAGGTAGTAAATATTTCAAACTGAATGGAAATAATAAAGTGGAAAAAGTATATTTACAGAAAGGAAAAATCACTAGAACGTCTCAGCAGGAAGTGATCTGGTTGAAGGGAAAGGGAAATGAATTTGACCTAAAGTTATCTAGTTTGAGAAATAAAATGCTGAAAAAAATGAACACAACCTAGATGTGTGAGATATTATCTAGCATAGAAATATAGTCACAACCTATGTTCATGAAGACAGAGAGAAAGAGAAGAGCTACAAAGAGTTTCTGAAGACATAATGACTCAAAATCATAGTCATTTTAAAAATTATGCAGAAAGGGCTAGAGAGATGACCCAGCTGTTCAAATCTCTTGCTGATTTTGCAGGGGCCTTGGGTTTGGCTCACAGCACCCACCTGACTGTTCTTGACCACTCAAACTTTGGTTCCAGGGGATGCTCTTTGTGTCCTCCACAGGCTCCTGAGTGCATGTGGAGTGCAGAAACCCCTGAGGCACACACAGATGCACGTTAAGTGTAATAAATGATTCTTTTTTTTAAGTTATCGAGAAATCAAAATACTCCAAGGTAAACAAAACTTAGAAAATTGCTGCTCACACATCTATCCTATGAGAATAATAAGAGATTTCCTCAGTTTGCAATGTAAGAGCATTAGCTAATGTGAATCCACAGGAGAAATAGCAGTCACGAATTGTTGCCACTTCATAGGCAAATATGAAAAAAAAAAGGTAGGATTTCTAATACTTTATATATACAAGATAAAAGAATAAAGTAATTATGAAGCAACATTAACAGACATATAGTATATAAATGTAGAATTTTTGTAACAAAAAAATGTACATTGTATCAGAAAGGGAAAATAGTGATATTAGAGCATATTTTGAAGTATTTTGATTACATGTAGCAACATAAAGTAGAATTATGTGAAAAAATTTTTTACAATTCTATGGGCAATCATTCAAATATAAATATACAACACAGTAAAAGAACCAGTAAGTAAATAAAAGTAGTACACACACAATATCTATTTAACACAAAAGTAAATTAATGAAGAAATAGAGAGACAATAATAAGACACATAGAAAGGAAATAACAAAATGAGTAACAGAAATCAATAAATACCTCACTATATGAAACACGTAAAATAAAACTGTTAATCTTTAACACAAAAATATATTGAAAAAGAAACAATGTAAAATATACAACCATAAAAAAGAAACAAAAAGAGCAATGGTATTGTGATACTAATATCAGATAAATAGATTATATGGCAATAGATTTACCAGAGATATTTTATAATGCTATAATGGTAATCTGTTAAGAATATATAGAAACTACAAATGTCCACACTTCAAAACACATTGTCCTGACACAGATAAAACAAAGCTGACAGAATTAAAAGAATGAACAATTCAATACCAAGCACTGGAGACTTCAGTGCACCAGTATCAATGCATAGAACAAGAAGAGCATCAAAGAAATCGTTTGAGAGCTATTGAGGAGACATGATCAAAGTCTATATGACCTCTGCCAAACAGCACATTTTTATCACTTATGTGTGAAACCCCATTCATGAGAGAACATAAAGTGAAATGGGAAAACATGGGTCAAAAGGCCTTCTTATATTTGTGGTTGTGAGCCTAGCCTTTAGCGGCTGAGCCATTTCTCCAGCCCTCAAAAGGTTTTCTATGGGAAAACTTTAACTTGTGTTTTTTAACCATGAGAGTATGAAATTGGACATCAGAGCAGAATGAAATGTAGGTGATGAGTGTCATGAGCGTAAATCAGCACAATTCTTATAACGATGGGCCCCACCAAGTTTCATTACAAATGAACAAGAACAAATGTACAATACACTAAAGTATGAGTAATGAGGCCAAAATAGTCCATAAAAGGATATTTAATGACATATACCCCCCAAAATGAAGTAACACAAATGAACAACCTGAATTTATTTTTTACTTCAATATATTATGAAACCAAATAGAATAGAAACCCAAATTAAGTGGACGGAAAACATATTAAAGAAGTTGGAAGCAAGTAAGAGAAAATAGAAAACATTGGAGAAAAATCAACATAGGCAGAAGTGAAAGAAATAGAAAAAGATAAGGCTTTAGTTGTCTTGATCAATAAATAAGAGAGAAGGCTCAAATTACTAAAGTCAAGATGTGAGAACATCACAACAGTCTTTGAGAAATAAAGTAGCCGACAAATTAGATGACGTATTCTACTCTCAGCATTTCTCATCCTGACGCAATACCGTCTACCTCTTCAGGGCAATCCCAGAAGATTAGTCTCTCCTCACACTTGAAACCTCTTGATTGCTTTTGAAAAGGAGAAAAACACACACACACACACACACACACAGCACACTCAAAAGGGCAAACAACAGCACAGGCATGGCAACACGGAACACTCAGGCTACTGCCAGTTACCATAGGCTAGCTCTGCCTTAATTAATATAAGGTGATCGGAGCAGACATTTTTCCCGGCACAAGTATCTCTACTTATAAGTCAATTGATGTGAGACTTTAACAAATTCTTTCTTAGCAGTACCTGAATGGAGTTTGTTTCAGTATGTAGGGAAAGGTATGAGAACACTAAGGATTTGGACTAGGATTCTGGGGAGGGGGATATTTCAAAATACCTCCAGGAACATTGATAACAACAACAGCAACAACAATGACAACAACAACATAATAATAATAACAACAACAATAAACTTTGCAACCTAACTGTTCAAAATTTTATACTGTGGTGTCATAGTGCAGTGGGGTACACCTCTAATCCCAGTACTGAGATTAGATACTGGCAGTAAGATAGCAAGTTTAAAGACAGCCTTGACTAAATTGTGAGTTCTAAGTCAGCCTTGGCTACATTGTCATATAACTTCATAAATAACATAAAAAGAAATGAAAAAGTGTGCTAATTCAATGAGAAGACAATGAAAGCCAAAGTTTATGTAGAGCATGAAAAGACGAGGGACCAAAACTGATAATCACCACCACTTCCTCCACATATTCCTGTGTAAGATGTGTATGGAGGCCAGACATACAGCTGGACACCAAACCTTTCAGGAATGCTGGAAGAGATTTCCTTTCATGGAGAACTAGCAACAAGAAAACAGCTATATTTCATGAAATCCTTGAATATAAATTTAAAAATAAAAAAATATGGACTCTGTTACTCAATTGTTTGGATTTATAGTTTGCTTGAATACTGGTTCTATGGTCTTAACCAAATTATTTAACCTTTGTGTGTCTTGACTATCTCTGTGTAAAATACAGGTGTTTTTGTATCTTCATTGGATTCTCTTTGCCAGTAAAATTTCATACATATATATATGTATACATATATGTAAATACTCAGAATAGATACCAACAGGTAATAAATGCTACTTAAGGATTGGCATATGTCATTGTTGAAAGTGCAAGAGAGAGTGGAGATCTTTAGGACATTTTAAACAGCTATTTATATAATAAAGATATGATGGTGATGGCAGTAATGACTCAGGTACATGGAACCATATGAAAAACATCAAAAAGTACATTTGACTGGATAAGGATTTAAGAGTTTCTGAGGTTGATCCAGAGCTTTCTAGTTAAAGAAAAAGGTGAATGAGGATTCCAAATATCAAGGCAGGAAAGAAGAGATTTGTTGTGGGTCTGTTTCATATGGCAATGGTCCATTTTAACACGGAGATACATATCTAAACACAGAATCTAAAGTCTGGAGATGCAGATTTACAAGTGGTTGTCATATAATATGTGAGTGAGATCATTTATGGAAATCATATAAAGAGAAAAAGAACAGCAGATCCAGGATTGAAACTTGGAAAGCATTAAAGTTATGGCATAGCAGAAAACAAAACAAAACAAAATGCAAAACAAAGATACAATGGTGATAGATTTATAAGAGCCAGGAGAGAATATTATCACAAACCCTAAAGGAAAAAGTTGTTTTAAATACATGTGATATTGATGCCACCTGAAACCGGAAAGATAGACCACATAGGATCAAAGTTGTACCTTCATAACAGAAATATGGAAGAGGCATCAGTTACGCTACACTGATAGATTGACTTCAAGTCACCAACAACAAAATCAACCCTAATGTGTAAGAAGACAGTTCAAGGGTATGCATTTAATTTACCTACCTGGTGTAGCTGGTCTGTTAAATAAACTGTCTAGCATGTAGGACTTGATATTTTCCACAAAGAGAGCTCAAAGCATTTCTCTGGTAGCATAGATTAAGTTCCTGTGAAATAACACTATGGGTAGCTCAATTGAAGTCTGCAAAAGTTCTCAAGAATTTCTGGATCACATTTAATCCCAAATAGGTCCAGTCTGATCAGGTTCAAAAGGCTGCTCCCCTGAGCAATGACAGTTGCTCAGAGATATTCACTGAGCAGTTGGTGCTATGTGTCATTCTGACTTCCCACACTAGTTCATTTAACCCATAGGTAACCAGCAGTCAGGAACCGTTATTATCTTTACAGAAGATGAACTGTCAGTAGAAGGAGATGAAATAAACTGTCTATAATCAGTATGTGTTTCAGGTGTATCATCAAAAATGTATAAACTTGCTGGTTCACTCTGAGTTTGGTGTATATACTCATTTAATTAACTCAGGAAGAGAAAAATATTGTCAAAAACTAAATCTGATGATGGTCAAATAGTACATTGCATCAGTTATATGGAGTAAATAAGTTCTGAAATCTGCTGGAGAACTCAGTGCTCATGTCACAACTTACAATACTCATTGTACACTTAAGATTTACTAAATTGGAAATTCTAGTACAAAGATATGAAATCAACTCCAACTCTTAATGATTCAGGCTCCTGAATACTTATTAGGGAAATAATCCAAGTCTATTACTTTCCTATATTCCTTTCTCATTTTGCCTTCCATCAATGAAGAACATATTACTAACCTAATACAAAGAAGCAAGCAGAAAGAGAAAATGAGAACTCTAAATAAGAAAGTCAGCCTTAAATAAAATTATGAAGCAAATAAAATCTGGGCTGTCACTAGCCAGTCCTACTTCCATCTCCTTTATGGACAGATGGTAATTCCACAAGCCAAGGAGTCTTTTCTGATGAGGTCCTGTTGCTTTGATGGCCTTTGGGTTGCTAAGCAACACTCCTTCTGCACCCTTATGTCTGCCCCTACACATCATTGCTCATTCAATATTCAATAACGGTCCTGTTGTGTTACTCATCACACACACACACACACACACACACACACACACACACACACACACACACACACACACACACACACACACACAGACAGAGAGACAGACAGAAAGAGAGAGAGAGAGGGAGGGAGGTAAAGAGAGAGGGAGAGAAAGAGAGAGAGCAAAAAAAAATGTTCTACAATTTTCCTGAAATACCCATTTTCCATATTTTCAAAACTTTGGAATAGATTCAGATAACTGTCCTTATGTACCATCTTGTTCTGTCCTTCTTCTTGGGAAAAGATCTTTTGATCTGTGTCAGAAACCCAACAAATTTGTGCTGAGGTTTTGCAAAGTTTTTCAAATTTTCCAGTTAAAAATCTTTGCCTGCCCAAGAAAACAGTCATACCTTTTTATGTTATTTACAGATCAGACAATTGCCCTTCACAGCATAACATCTAATTATCAGTGTTGTGCCTTAAAAGGAGGTAGTATGTCATTCTGTCTTACAACTGCCTAGGGGAAAAAAAAAGATGATGGTAAAATGGAGATGTTTTAATAACAACAGAAGCAAATTACCCCCAGTGAGAAGTTCTCCAAACACTGCAGAAGCTTGGTGGAATTATTTTGGAAAAGACAGACCTCTTTCAGTCCCTTGAATTATACCACCCATGCTGCCTCCTACTCTGTTCATAAATAGCATCATCTCAGTTCAATCTAATTCAACATGATCGCTGATTAACGAACAGGGAGGCTGATTTGCTGGGAGACTCTGTGAATGACTTAGGAAAACAGTCTGTGCTCAAGAGACAGTGCCATTCAAATATTTGGCTAAGGACATACTGGCCATGAAATTAAATTTCTTGGGGCAATTTTTGCTCTCTCTTATTTTTGTTTTTAACTTTTAAAATAACTTTATTGTTTTTAATAGCCAAATATTGGTCAAGACTTTATCATAGGAACTAAAATCCAAGCAGAGGCTGATACGCATTATGGTCTTGCCATAGATTAGCTCACTACTCCTGAAGAAGACAAGAATCAAATTCATAAAACAATTCCTCTGAAGGGATTTAGGATGCCCGAAGAGTGTGTGACAAGAAAACTGAAACCATGTTCCGCAAGAGGAAATCTTTAGGTATGGTTTATCCCAAAGTAACTGTAGTGGCCACACTTTTATCATTAATCCTGTGAAAACTAGCATAATAAAACAAACGCAGGTGAAAAGGAGCTTAATTAAGGGTTTTAATAATCTTGTTTTTACTACACTTTTAATTACTAAAAATAGTTAGAATTTGGAGCATAGCACTCTTATATGGAATAAATATAATTATTTAACCCACTTTAAAATATAATTTTATAGAGATATAAGTTGTTTTTTCTTTTTTTTTTTTTACAAGCAAGACTTTTAAATATCTCAACAGATCAAGGATATAATTTCTCCCAAAAGCTATTTACTATTTTCAATTAAAAAACAGATATGGTTATGTTCATGCACTGGTAAAACTTCTTAGTAGGAGAAAGTAAAATGATATTTTTGAGATAAATCAACCAAAATGACTCTAGCAAGATAATTAAGATTTTAAAAAGACTGGCCGTTTGTAACTTCATTCAGTATTAAAGATTCACAGATAGACTTGTTTTTCCCAAAAGGGGTTGTGCTCTGTCAATGCTGCAACTGACTTGCACATGTGTAAACATGCACACAATGAGCATACACATGTACAAAATTACATACATACACATAAAAATGATAGCATAATATGAATAGACACATAAAGCATACATAACATATAAATGCACTATACTAATTTTTATAAATTTGTAATATACTGTGTGTGTATGTGATGTAGCATGTACTTGTATGTTGTGTGTGTAAGTGTGATACATACTTGCATGTGGAGGCTGGGGCAGGACATTGGGTTTTTCCTCTGTTGCTTTCTTTCTTTTTATATCAAGGCCTGATCAGGATTCACGTGCCTCCATGCCACCCACTGAGACTCCAGGCACACACACACACACACACACACACACACACACACACACACACACACAACACACAGCTGTTTTCATGACTGCTACTCTTATCCTTGCACAGTGAACACTTTTACCCAATGAGACATCTCCATCCCTCCAATTGTTTGTACTGACTTCAATTCACAGCAAAGAGTAAATAAACTCCTTCATAGTTACCCATGAACATTTTGATATAGAAACACAAGCTTATGTGACTGAAAACATTAAAAAAGATATTTTTAATCATTTGCAGTTTCCCAAAACATAGTCTAAGGTAAGATCTACTTGCAATTTGAAACAGTACATAAACCTTAACCAAAACACTTATTCTTCCAGGCCAATATAAATAGATTGTATCAATTTACTCTCTCCCTAGAAGTCTAATTTAAAAATATTAATAAAAGAAAAGGAAAATACTACCATTGCCTATTAATTCCTATTCTTTGATAATGACACAATACAAAAAGATTATAGGCCTTAAAATTGAGTATTTTATTATTTAAGAGTCTTCTTTTCTTTCTAACCCCTAAGGAAAAAGATCCTTTTACAGCCAGAACTTTGAAGAATTAGTGTGACAAAATATACTTCAAGCTCAATTATTTTTAGACATATGACAGAAAGAAGTCAGATCCATAGCTACCTTTTAGGAGGGTGATCACAATATGACATACATATTTTACAATGAGATGAAGCTGATGCAATGAACACTAGCACCGCATTCAATAATTCATGATTTTAATAGCAAAAAAATGCAAAATGGAAAATAATTCCTCCATGAAAAAAGACGAAAGGAAGATTAATTATTGAGTATCAGCAGTGGCAAAGCTGCTTGCGGGTCAACTAAGCACCAAGAAACCCTTTTCAAAAGACTGCCAGGGACTTCTAATGCTCAATGTTATTTTATCTACAACTCATCCCCCTTCTCTCTTCTAAGAACAGGCTTCAAATTTCATATATATATATATATATATATATATATATATATATATATATGATATATATATATATATGAAATTTGTTGACTACTTTAATTGCCATCCTAGGGCCTTCATCCAGTAGTTTGTAGAAGCAGAATCAGGCACCCACAGCTAAGCACTGAGTCATACTCCTGGTATCCAGTTGTAGAAATGAAGGAGAGATGAGCAAAGGGGTCTAGTCCAGGCTGGAGAAACCTACAGAACCAGCTGACCTGACCTAGAGAGAGCACACAGACCCGACTCTTAAATCTCGGGAACCAGCATTAGACTGAACCAAAGTGGGTGCTAATTAGGAGGCCTGGGCAGTCTATGGGACCTCTGGCAGTAGAACCAGTATTTATGTTTAGTGCACAAAGGGACTTCGGGAGCCCATTCCCTATGAAGGGATACTATTTCAGCCCAAATACACGGAGGAGGGCCTAGGCCTTCCCCCAAATGATGTGACAGACTTTGATATTTCCCCATGGAAGACCTCACTGTTCTTGGGAAGAGCATAGGGGGTGCTTTGAGGGGCTTGGTATGGGGCAGGGGAGGATGAGAGGGAGAGGGAATGGGGGGGAGATTGGTATTTAAAATGATTGTTTCTAATATATACATTATTATATATATTATTATCTAATATATATATTAATTATATAATATATAATATATATATTTATATATATATATAAAATTTTCCCAAACCTGTATTTGTGTTGTCTGTGATGACATGGATCAGAAGCTCACAGGAGTCCACAAACAGCTTCCAAAACCACATGGCACCATTATAAATGAAAAATCAAGAAAACAAAACAATTTGACACAATTTGGGTTGTTCTATGAAAGCATTTGGAGGAGGGAAGAGCATATGTACTTTAAAACCCTGCTCAGTGAAAAATATTTAAAGTGCACTAAGCCTCATGATCACAAGAAAGTCAACCAAATGATCCTAACTATGATTCAACAGTATCAGGTACAGTGTTTGTTCTTAAAAAACATTTCACTTTTATTTGAGTCTAGATATAAAAGCAGAGAAATGTTAAAAGTAGAGTACAAAGTTTCATTATGCAGAGTGCTATTTATGTAAGAAAGCTTCATGCACAGTGATTTAGGTAATTAAAATATATTTAAGGAGTTGTCAGAGTCCAGCAAGCAAGTACATTCTATGAACCAGATCCAAAGAAGTTTCTACTGCTTGACTGATTATCCACTATGAGGCTAAGTATAGTAAATTGGTGTAGATTTTAACATCTAGGTCACAAAATCAAATACACTGCTCTCACTTTGCTCTCTAGGAAGCCTTGTCGAAAAAAGGTTTTGATAAAAGGAATGCTAAGTTCAGATGATGAAAAAAAAATGCAATATTAGTACAGGTACACCAAAGTCCACCTTTGTGAAGAAGACAGCGGGCAAGCAAAAACAACATGGATACCATTTCCAAAGGTATTTGGATACCATTTCCAAGCACAACAAAATATTCAAGATGAAAAAAAGAATAAGTGGTCTGGAAAACATCCAGTCAATCAAATTGAGCCCCAAGTCAATTCTTTTATATTGTTTTTTGAGTTTGCTTTTCTTATAGAACACACACCTAAAGAATCTAATGCTGAGCTCGGAAGTAGAACCATGCCCACACTTCCTTGCTATTGCCATACTTGACAACCTGAGTTCGATCCCTAGACCTGTACGATAAAAGGAGAAAACAGACTTCCACAAACCACCTTCTGACCTTCACATATGTACCATGACTCAAAGGAGGTTGCACAAACATGAGCTCACACATACATGAACTCACAGATGCATACAGTAAATAATAATAATAATTAAAAAAAAAACTAAGCGAAATCTGCCTTGCAATTTCTTGCCACAAACATATGCCCTCAGCAGTTCAGGTTAGATTCAATTCAGCAAACTTGCTTTACACTTACATGTGTAGATATTGTGCTTGAGGTGAGATGGAGAACAGCTTAAAAGATTTACAAATGAACTGGACATGATCAAACAATATGCCCTTGCCATAACAGGAAAAACAGGTAAGTTAAGAAAACAATTACTCAAAATATGGTAGATTCCACAATTAGAGACATCAAATAATGAACACAGAAGAAGAAAAATTAATTCAGGCTATGTTCAAAAAGAAAGATATTAATACCTGAATCTGTGCCCGGATGCAGAAATGGACAGATTTGAAAGCAAAAGAACAGATTGACTTAAGCCTTTACTCACAAGACTCAATTTACTTTTCTATATAGGAAAGCAGCTAGTTAGATCATTTTAGCTTTTTTTTTTAATTCCGAAAAAGAATTATACATCTACTAAAGTGTTATTGGAAGTTATTATTGGTGAGAAACTAGAAGTCCCAGATTCTGATTACTTACAATTGTCTACATACATGTATGAGCTGAGAGATGGACCAGTTTTCATCATTTTAGTATTTTCATGTTCCCAAATTAACTCGCCTTTAAGCTTAAAAGAAATAAAACAGCAGGCATTTACTCCAGCAAGCCTGACATTTAGGTCAGCGTTCCTGAAGAATTATTGCATCTTGCACAAGGAAACTGGCAGTAATTAAACCCAAAAGGAGAAATGTTTCTTCCTACTTCTTTGCTCAGTTGCTGATAGAGTTTAGCCTTTAGTCTCTTAATTTATCCATATGTTGGAACAACTCGATAGTGGGAAGGAAGCATCACAGATTTCCTACTTCTGGGTAGACTCAATAGGCTGGGTTAGTCTGTGAAAGGAAGTGTTTGAGATAAAGGCATTGTAAGGTCACCCCCTCACTCACTAGTCAAAGGCCCTTTCCAAACTGTTCAACTTTGTCAGTTCATAAAAGAAATCAAGCTCTCTGATGATTCTAACACAAAAATGCTATCAAATTGTATATATATTATGTATATGGTGAGACACTTAACTGTGATTTAAAAAAAAAAAAAAACATAATAAATCCTTACCCAGAACTATCATGTCAAGACAGAAGTAGGTCTCTGTTTACGGAACTATAAAAAAAATGTGTTGTGCCCATTGATTTTAGCGCATATATATATATCATTTCAAAGCAACACAATACTCATTTAAGCCACTTTAATCAAAATTTAATGAAATACAACATGATCTAAACATTTCTGCTATTATCTTCTAGTTTTCTGGTAGGTTGTTTCTGACCTTGGCACTTTTACTCCTCTCCCTTTAAATTTGTCTTCATGGGCTTCTGATCCTAGATTGTACAACCCTTTCCTTCTATTAACAACTCTAAAATATTTTCCATTACTCCAAAATAAGCACAGCTCTACACTCTAGGCTTTTGTGAGAAGGTTTGCACTTTGCCAACCTTGATGCATTAGCTAATTCACTCATTTCACCCTTCAAAGACTAGATATAAATCGCTCCAGCCCAATTAGACCTGACAACCTTTCCTTTGAAAGTTATAAGAAAAGAACAGAAACAAAATACAAAGAGGACGGTGTTATTTATAGTTATTACTGGTTAAAATTTAAAAGGACTACACAGATGCAAAGGGAAAGTCAATATTCAAGTGACTGATATTGTAATTCTAAGATAATAACAGTATTTTCTCACTAACCTCAACCTAGTTTCTCAAAAAAACAAAACAGTTCATCTTCATTGGTTGTCATTTACACAATCATTCATCAGCCAAGCAGGGAAGAAAAATATGTATTATGTTTCTTTTAATTATATCAGATCAATAACAATAATAAAATTATTAATCAACCTTTGAGGGTTTATTATTTATGTCATTGGCTACTAGATGCAAAACACTCCAAAGTAGCTCACTCAATACACACTTTTATTTATATTTTCTTTTCTACATATAATCACTTTTACCATCTCTTTCTTTCCTTCCTTCCTTCTTTCCTTCCTTCCTTCCTTTCTTTCTTTCTTTCTTTCTTTCTTTCTTTCTTTCTTTCTTTCTTTCTTTCTTTCTTTCTTCCTTTCTAGTTCTTTCAGACAGGGTTTCTTGTGTAGCCCTGACTGTCCTGGAAATGGCCAGTAGACCAGGCTGGCCTGGACGAGCAAAATTCTACCTCCCTCTGCTTCCCAAGTGTTGGGACTAAAGGTGTGCACCACCGCCACCCAGCTATTACTACCTCTTTCAATGGTAGCAATAACCGGTTTTGATAAGTTTCTAACTGCAGTGGTATATAAGGAAGCTGAAGATGCAGAGATATGACGTGTCCTCAGAGGTCTTAGATGACACTTGGTTCAGGAAATCAATATATGAAAATATAAATTAAATAATAAAAAAAAAAACAAACAAGACATCACAATAGAGCAAAAGGGTGTTCTTGATCATAGTGTGGAATTGCCGAGGAGGGAGATGTGTTTTCACACTTACAGAAACTTTTTAAAACCGTGTCAATAAATGGGTATTTTATTTTTTGCACGTTTCTGTGCTTCTATTTCTTTGAGTTTCATTTTATTCTGATTTTGATGCGATTTATTTCCATTAGTTCTCATCATCCCTAATTAGTTATCATTGTGTAAATTTAAATCTTTTTTTTTTTTTTTTTTTTTTTTTAAGAGATGGAACCGAATGTGAGTAGAAAAGAACATAGTTCATAATGAACTACGTGACAATTTATTTGGTGAAAACAAAACAAAACAAAAAAACAGCTTGAATAATCTGTACAGAAGAAACAGTGAGTGAGGACCCAATTAAGGGAAAGTTGACTGGAGGCTTTGGGAAAGCAAAGCCAAGCCAACCAATAGACATGGGCATATGGAGGTGTGCACTTCTCGAGAACTGAGGGTGTTTATCACTGGCTGTGGTATCCGTTTGGATTTACCCGCTCCTGAAGAAGAGGAGCTCTTAACATTTGAACAATTTATTGCCTAATTATTTCGTGTGCCCTTTTGAAGCGTCTGTCTGCAGAAGGGTTGCTGAATGAGAGCACAGGAAGTGGGCCCTTGGAAAGCTGTCTCCCCGTTGCATTAGAAGTAAAATAACCTTTTATCAAATGCTTTGTGACCATTTAGAATATTGAATTTGTATTTTAATCATTGAGTTCAACCGGAATATAGCCAGTAGGAAGGACTTAATTACAAACGATGTCTTTCCCGCGGTTATGCCCGCAATCCCAAGAGGTGCTTTAATGAAGTTCTGAGCCCTCAGACAGAAAGGTCAAATGGCAGTTCTCCCCCGGTGCCTCAGAGTGCACATAGTTGCACCTTTATCTTAGCAGATGTTCAACCAGGTATAATATTAGCCCGAGGCAAAAATTCCAGGAAACAAGAGTTCACAGGGAAGCAATTCTCTGGAATTTAATGGATAATAGAACTGCCTGTTTGGGAGTTTGAAGAGGGGATGAACTGGGATCATCTCCATTTGAATGTAAATGTATATTTTTTTTAGAAGTATAATATGCCAGGAGGAATACCATTCTGCTTGGGAATGAATTTACTCCATATGAAGGGCTAATGATATTTTAGGTTCCTATTTTTTTTTAATGTTGAAAGTGTTAATGCTATGTTTATATTGTGCATACATCCAGACCTGAATGAGGTGAAAATTTCCTTTGTGGATGAATTAGGGAAAATAAAAGTAATGGTTGAATATTCTGGTTCATCTGGCTTTCCATGCTTAGTCCAATTACGTTACAATAAGAAAATACATGTGTATTTATTGAAATAATTATTTTAGATATGTTAACCTATGCTTGTTTTAATGGCTGTATGCTAATGCAAAATTTGAACAATTGACCTAAATAGTGTGTATCTTTATAAAACTTTTTGATACATATTCTTTGGACAGACACACACACACACACACACACACACACAGAGAGAATGATTGGAATTGTATATAACATCAATTCAAACAATCCTGAGCAACATTTTAAAGCACATACTCTTCACAAGATGAGGATTTGTGGGGAAAAGACTTGGGACTTTTCAGTACTGGTTACCAAGCAACCAGCTAGGAAATAGAGGCTGGACGATGCAGGAGTAGGGAAAGATGGGCAGTGTGGCTTATGAAGACTAGCAGAGGTAAGAGGCCTTCATTTCTGAAAAACACATCTCAATTGACAAGGTCATACCTGAAAAGATTAAAAAATAAATAAATTCTAAGGTAACGAATTATGGTGTGACTAATTTACAAAACAAAGTGTTGTGTGTGATAAGACAAAAATGAATTACATTTGCCTAATACACTGTTGGAATAAGTTTATTTAAAGTAGAACACACACACACACACACACACAGAAAGAGAGGGGGGGCACACGTGCCTTCCTGGGCCACCAGACTGGAGGCATGAGCCAGGCAACTTCATGAAATTATGTTTTTAAACTCAAGGAACGAGAGCAGAATTTAAACTGTCTTCGTACGATTTAATGGTCACTCACCACCAGCTTTCCCACCTGGATGGTGGTTTTGAAAATTCCCACCACCCTGAACATTTTCAAGAAATTGCATACAGGCTCTTCTTAGCTGAAAAGCGGAGGCGTGCCTAATTTTTATTGGCAGTTAATGTGGACCTTAAATATCAGCTGTCTTCGGAGGCACCAAATGATTGACATGAAACTGCAAAACTTGTAGCCGGTTCTTGCGTAGAGAAACAGAATAAAATGAAGACAAGCACTTGGTTCAGATTTGGGGACGCAAGGAAGGTGTCTGGTTGACTGTTTAATAAGGGCTTCACTTTAAAACACTTTATTTCAAATCTAGCTGTGTTCTTTTGGAGAGACATGGCTTGTCTTTATAAAATAAAATAGAGAATAAAACAAACAAAATCTTTCCAACAGGCACCTAAATCCCCAAAGACCCAATGGTAAGGCAGGATGGGGGCTGGAGCACTGCTAGAGGCAAGAAGTCTGAGATAGCGCCCCCCCCCAAAAGCGGGAAGAATCGTCCCACAGCGCGCGGGGTAACCCCGCAATCAAAGCTTTCCCTGCCTCCCTCTGGAGTCCTGGAGGACCCGGTGACCACAGTTCGCCACTTAGGCTCTATCTCTAAGACAATAGCGCCGCTCTCTGCTAGCCAAAGGGCTCCGATCTTCAGCCTCTGCCTCCGGGGCGCTTCTGCCCAGTCACCCGGAGTCCCTGATCACTCTCCTTCCAGCGGACTCCTCACAAGCTCATCTGCCAAAAGGCCCCAGCCACCAGTAGTCTCTCTGCTCCTGTCCTTGACCCTCGCCCCGCGTGCCCCTTCCGAGCTGTAGCCCTATCTTCCCCCAACCCAACTTCCCCCACCCCCCACCCCGGTCCCCAATCCCACAGCGGGTGAGCCATCTTCCCTCCTGAGCCTCCTGGGTTGCGGGCAGGCAACCATAAATTGCCTGGGATGTCGCCCAGGGTTCGCGCCCACCGGCGGCTCTCAGGCGGTGGCTCTCTCCTCCTCCTCCCTGCCTGTGGGGCCTTGGGGCTTGTTTGCTTGTCCTCAACCCTGATGCCAGACCAGTCCGGCTGCTGCTTCAACGGCCCTTTGCTTCCTGCGGTGTTTTTTGTTTTTTGTTTTTTTTTTTTTTTTTTCTCTTTCTTTCCACTTTTTCTAGGCCCAATCAAAGGTGTCTCTGTTATTGAAATATGAAGCCATTTCCTCTCCAAACCCCTTGGTTACTCAAGGCGGGAATCAATGGACCTATATACCCTCCCCCGAGTTATAAATAAATGTCTATTTGTTCAGGAGGCGTTTTCCCTTGTGTTCCAGCATCTTCCCCAGTAGTTATTTTAAGTGTGTGTGTGTGTGTGTGTGTGTGTGTGTGTGTGTGTGTGTGTGTGTGTGTGTGTGTGTGAGCGCGCACGCATCTGTTTTTGCGCGCGCCCTGTGACATCTGGTTCTAATCCTGAGTGTGGATCTATAACCCAACCCCACCCACCAGACTCCCCCTTGCATTCCTCACTCTATAAATAAACTCAGGTTCTTAGGCACTATCATCTAAGGACACAATAGCTGTTGAGGATTAAGAAAAATTTGGTTGAATATTAATACTGAGTCCAGCAGCCAACAATTTGAAAAGAGCAAGAAATTTGTGTAAAAGTTTAGGAAATTTAGCGTGCTGTTGCCTCACTTGTTTGCAGGGGAAAACCTTCTCCCACCCCTGGGTTTTCCTTTTAAGCAGAGACTAAAACAACAAGGTGATAATTGTGTAGGGGTGTCAGCAGAGGCCACCGTTCATCCCACCCCACGGATCCCTCCCAGCATCTCCTGTGGACATAGACTGGAGTAGACAGGGGGCAGAAGGTATGGTGTGGGCGGGGGCTTGTGGTTGGGCCTGCTGCTTTTCCTGAACTCCAAAGCTGAATCCTCCGGATCTGTGCAGAGGGAAAGTCATCTAAAAGGCTGCTGTTTTACAAGGTCTGGGCACTCAGCTGCCCCTCCCTTCCCCCTGAAGTTTGTATGAAGTGCATGTTAGGCTGTAATTAGAGGATCTGGGAGGAGAACTCTCCTGGTGACGCTTTGCTTTTCTTCTGCTCTTGGTGAGAAGTGCCTCCTTCATCCCCGGATCAGGACCTCTGCCATCCAGCACCACAAAGAGACATTCTGCACACACGCGCTCGAACGCACACACCCACACCCACACCACACTCGCCCAGAGACAAACTTAAGGTCAGAAGGAGCAGTAGCCTCACTCCATCTCCAACTCCCAAGTGAGACTCCAACGCCTCTGAACTGGATTTCAGGACAAGGTAAAACTTCTAGCATTTCTGTTTAGTGGGGGGTTTTCCCCCTTCTTGCATACATATCTTGATGCCTTAAATATTTCAGAGCATTGTATATATAATGTATGTACATAGTAAGCAAATTGTATTATTTTCTTCAGTATTTAACACAGGACTTCCACTTTTTAAAGTTTATTATCAGAGAAAATATCGCAATAAACAGGTTCAGTCTAGACGCTGAGAAAGAATTAACTTACATTTTTCTAGCTTTTGCTACTGCTGCTATTAATCTGAGAGGCATGTGGCTTCAACTGGTGACTTTTCCATCTCTTATTTCAACAAGCAGTTTTATAGCAGCTATGACGAGAAAAGGGTAGCTCAAACTGGAAGAGCTGTAGGGTGGGAATGTCCACCCAGATTTATGACTTCTGTCTAGGGGGATATACAGGTTTATGTGGGGAAAAAAAAAAAAAAAAAAAAAGGTACTTCGGGCATAGGTAATACCTGTTAGATTTACAGCTTTCGAATCATTATCATGTTGAGCCTAAGTCTCTCTGGGTAACTGTAAAATTAAGAATGGATAATGATAATGATGATGCATCGATGGAAAAAAAAACATTTAAGTGGTAGCTGTTAAGAGCATTTAGAGCATTTTCTGAAAAGTTACTTAAAAGAGTTATCTGCAGTTTGAAGCGACTGAGGAATGAAAGCAAGCCTGGACTCCTGGGGTTAGATTAAGTTGTTCTCTTCCATTGAATATGCCTGTTGTGCTCAAATGATGTAGTCTATTCGTTTGAAAAGAAGTTGTTTTATTTTCATTTATCCCTGGAAAAGTACACAAAGTTGCCAGTCCATTTGGGGTTGAGGGTGGAAAATGTTCCTGTAAGTGGTCCAGTGTGAGGTCATAAAATAAAACACACTGGCTGGCTGCTTAGAAACCAATGAGAAATAAAGTCTGTGAATTAATTTCCTAATAAATGTAATACTTATTCATTCCAAATGTACTTTCTGGTAACCATTTCTTTTTGATTATTTTAGTATCCAAAGTTTTCAGTAACTTTATACACATTTCAGTGGCCCTTACATTTTAATGCTATAAAGTAGAACCATTATCTAATAAAAATATATCATCGTGGATTCATTTGTTTATTTAAATGAGAGTCTTTTTCATTTTATTTAATAAAACAGAATGTTTGTCAAAGAACTCTTATTTTTAGTTACATATACACATATAGATATGAATAATTTTAGCAAAGTGATATTATTTAGTGACCTCTTTAACAAACCGTTAAGTGCCTAGAAACAGGAAAATAAATAGATAAATAAAAGTACATTTTCTGAGTGATGACTGACAGATTAGAAGAAAGCCAACAACCTTAAAAGACCACTGGTCCATGGGAGGAATGCTCCCAGAGGCCAGCATTCCAAACAGGAGTACCCAGTGGGATTGGGCTTTCTGGAAGAGGGGAACACAGTGTTCTCATGAAGCGAGGCATTTATTTCCAACAAGGCGCTGTCTCTGAGAGGAATAACTGACACAAATTTAGAAGGACTGAAGAAACCTTCACTGAGAAGAATCAATGCATTATGTCCCTAGTGGTTTCAGTTCGTTTTCCTTCCTTTGGAAGTGAGTAACCCATCCAGTATAAATACATCCAGGGCGTACAGGAAAATGCCTATGCTGGACCGTCTGAACAGGCCCCCTTTTTAGCGTTCTGGGTGTGGAGTAGTGTTATTTCCTGGCTGCTGAAGAAGACGTTTGGACTGTCTTTGCTCTTCATCTTTGTAAAGATGAATAGAGATCCTATTCAGGAAATAACTCCCTTCAGAAAATACCAGGTTTTATCTCCTTTTATCTGAGACATATTTTATTTTTATTTTTCCAGATTTCAGGTTGGAGATAAATGGTATCCCACCAATTAAAATTCCAGTAGCAGCCAAGGGCAACTTTGCAAATGATTTTTACTTCATAGTCTTCTGTTGCTTCCAATTAATTTCTTGACTACCTGTAGTCATTATTACTAACCATATCACTTAGTCTATGTCATTTACATTTACTTACCTTGTCACTCAAAAGGAAACAAAATGTTAGGGGAAGTAAGAAACACCAGAAATATGACTGTGCTAGAGACTTTAATCAGTAGTGTTTGAGGAGAATTAGAGGAAACAACTGATTAAACAAATATTAATGTAGAGGAGGCAAGGTGGTATAAATTAATAACGCAGCTCTTCATTTAGTGAGTGGGCGGGTCTGTAGTTTAGAGTGAAACGTGGTGCCTGATCGCCACCTAGTGGATGTGTATAGAGGCCTTCTTACCAGCCTCTAAAAATTCACAGGTTTGGGGGTCAATTACATAAAAATTGGCCAGTTTGTTTGTCTGATACATTTTACCCTTAACTAAATGACAGACTGTGGAGTGGTGATAAGAACAGAGATTGAAGTAAGTGTAATTGTTATGTAAATTAAAACTCAAGGCCTCACTGAACAGTTTATTGAATTCCCACTGATCGAATTTAAAATCGCTTTACTCTTCATGGGTTAATTTGCTGTCAACTTTCTGCTTTTGGGGGGAAGATAGTTTAATTAAACAACTCACATCTAATGTAAACAGATATTATTATACAGTTCAAAGAAAGGTAGAGAGGACGCTATCCTGAATTAGCTTCTCAAATAGAAAGACATTTCTGTATAGTTGGTTTTTACTGAATCTGTCTGGATAAGAAACTGTGCTAGCTTAAAGGGCTGAGGGATAGACAAACTTGATGCACATTCTCTCAGCTTCTAAATAGATGGACAATGATATCCAAAACTGCTTTTAGGTCTATTTTATAAAATGCTCTTAAACACTAATAATTACTCTAGAGGACAACTTTATGTGTTCCTAGTGCCCACATGGGACTTTAAAACATCGACTTTGCTCCTGTGAAGTTCTTGGGACAGAAATTTTTTCCTAGACCAGTGTGCTTATATCTGGAGCCAGTTTGACAGGAGCAGTAGGGTATCATTGGAGGTTAATTCTTCTGTGTATTGCTGTTTCAAATCTCCTTTTCTCTAAGAGATATACAAATTATCACTCCCATGGATTTCTTTCAAGATATGTGACTTAAAGGCATCAGTGTTGAGTAGATGGGTATTAATCAAGATGAGATGTGAAATTCCAATTGGAAAGCTACAATGGCTCAGTGGGGGAAACCTGATGAATTTCTCACTTGCGGAACCTCTAAATCAGGCCTGCTGCTGTGAAATAGGAACCCTTCTCTTTAGGAGTTCTGGCTTTTGGTTTCTTATTATCCTTGTGTGGCACTGGGAGCCACATAGTAACAAAAGTCAGCCCTACACCAAGTCCTTTTTTGTGAATTGTCACCAAACCGGAGTCCCAGTTGAACAGAGGTGATCAGCTCCATCACTCAGATAAAGTGAAACATGTTATCTTTATTCTTGCCAGCAATGGGTCATTACCTGTCATTTAAAAGTCATGTCAAGTTGGGAGATAGTGGCTCACACCTTTAATCCCAGCACTCAGGAGAAAGAGTCAGGTATATCTCTGTGAGATTGAGTCTAGCCTGGTCTGCAGAGTGAGTTCCAGCACAGTCAAGGCTACACAGAGAAACCCTGCCACGAAAAAAACAAAACAAACAAACAAGCAAAAAGTAGTGTCAATGATTTATCTTCCTATCCATGTGGTAGAGAAGAAACCCTGCCTGAAAGTCAGGTGTCCTGAGAGTAGAAGCTCACTGTGGGATGACAAAAACTGATACAGACTAAATCCAATGAGGGGATATAGGCAACTCTCTGAAAGGGTATGGTGTGGCTGGAGTATGATTGTGTGGTCAAAATTCTCTGTGATGCCTTTAGCCAATCATGAGGATTGGGAATGTGATTTGGGGAAGACTCTTAGCCAAGAATTTTTATTATTATTATTTTGAATATCAACTCTCACCCCACCTCTTTTAAGCTCTGCTTTTGTATATCAATGACACTGGGAACTAAACCCAAGCCTTGTACATGCTCATTGCTAAAAGCACCACATTGCTAGAAGACTAAGAGACTCTTTATAAAACCAAATCAAATGCCCATGGACTAAAAGTAACTCAGAACAGGTTTGGCTCTGGGGTAACAGAAATTTCCCTTCTATCTGCCAATTCTAAAATTCTGAAGCAAATTCAACTCTGCTTGCTTAGCTGCTGAATTCTGATTTCTGAAAACTCCAATTAAATCAAATCATTTCTACAATCTTACAAATTGGATCTCAGTTTTCATGCTATATGGTTCATTCTTGTTCTGACTTTTACTGTTTTAAGCATCCCTCTGTTCATTCTCCAAAATGTTACTGAGCAATGGATATTTGCCAGGCATTGTAGCAACATCATTTTCCATAAGTCTGTCCTATATTTTATATTAGGAACTCCAAAACTGATTGTACCAGGCCTAAAGCATTTCAGAACACTGAAGTATACTTCAAGTGGCAGAAACAGCCCAAAAGTTCTGGCATCTTGCTTATTAGGTGTGGGGACAATTTTGAAGAGTATTCTTTCCAGGTCAACTCATTTTCACCTTGCTAAGGTGATAAGGGCTATGTTTCTTAGTTGTGTGAGTACAGTTAGGCCTAAAAAGACAGCTGTGATTGCCCAGAACCGTCCCAGTAGACCTAGGGTTCAGCCAATGCGTTGTTCAGATAAACAGGAAAAACACATTTCCTTTATGTCCCCTTGCAGTCTACTCGTTATCAACTAAAACCAGACTGAGCAGGGAAGGTTTGCTACTTACTATTTGTGCCAGGCAAGCCTCATGTGAGGTGTGTCGTAGTCATTAGTGCCAGGCATCTTCAAGTTAGTAGAACACAGGGCAACACCATGAATCACAACTCCACCTTGCCAAGGAGGTGAAATTTACCTTTCCCCACACCCATGTGTAATTCCTTTGGATGTACCCTAACTCCCAAGCCTTGTATACCTTCAACTAATGTCCTCCACCCTCCTACACCAAGGGATCTGCTGTTGTTATGGTCTCTTGGCTTCTTAACTAGACCTACTCATGCATTTAAATTTCAAGCCCTTTATCTCTTAAACTAAATGTTTTGTTTTCAGTAAAAGAATTTGAAACATCTGGAGGCAACTCCTGCTTGTCCCAAAGGGGGTAATTTTAGAGTCTTCAATCTCCCAGTTGTCACTACTCCTGCAGAGGGTCCCCTCAAGGCCTGTTTTCAAGCCCTCAAAGAACCAAGGCTCCTGTTGACCAATGGCCCTTTTGAGCTCAGCCTCATCACTGTGCCTTTCTACATCTTTCAGTAATTTGAGCAGAAAATATCTCCACATCTACCCCCAGGGCAACCCAAGCCCTTCCTGTTGAGTATCCCTGCTTACTTTGTCATCACAGGTTATGTCCTCTGCCCTGCATTGCAAGCTTCTGTGTGGCTCAGGGTCAAACAGAGTACTCAGAGATATTTGTGTGCTACTCTTTGGGACTCTAATGCCAACCTACAAGCCCACTGCTAGGGAGTAGGGACAGAGGGGATGTAAGGCTCAGAACACTAAGTCCACAGAGTTGTGGAGCTGGAATAAGGTGGGGAGGGGCGCACTCAGGAGAAGAAGCCATCGTGATGACAGTTTGGGTCAAAGCTGACATTGTTTAGATCTGCAGATTGAGAAAGTGCTTGACACTGATACTGAGCATAGTTTTTTTGTGCATGAAACAAACTGCACAAAAGAAAACAGGAAAGTTCTGCCTTGGCAAAATTAACAGTAATGGAAGTCATTTCTTTCCATTTTTTTCTGGTTTGGGGTTGCTGTAAGACACAATGTTACTCATATTTTATTATGTATCTCCATGTCTCAAGTCAATTTACCTAAGATTATAAAGTTCATGCATGCTTGTGCAGTGCCTGCAGAGGCCAGAAGATGGCATCAAGTCCCCTGCACCCGGAAATAGAGTTTTATTTGTTTGTTTGTTTTTTGTTTGTTTGTTTTCATATTTTCGTTGAGTTGCTATATTATATCACTGGAGTTTAGTGGCCCTGTAAAATGGGATTCTGGGCCAGCACACTAAGATGAGTTCAGATCAACTAACCAAGGCTGAGGATCCTGAAAGGCAGCATCTTCTCTTTCTGTAGCCCAGCAGGGCAAGCCCGATCACTGACCTTTCTCACCACCTAACTGACTGACATTCAGTAGTGCCCCCTGGGATGGGTTTGAGATTTCCCATCCCAGGGCCTTAGGTATCTAATCTCTATGAATCCTAGACCATTCCCTGGTTCTGTTTATTTATCCATCATCTCCCTATCCAGCACTACTCAAATCCACAAATTCTTCTCAGGCTCAAGTAATTATTATAGCAGTAAATTTGAAATGTAAACTAATAATTTAAAAATTATTTCAATCTCTACATTTAAGATAAACCAAGGGAGTAGGGATAAAAGATGAGTGGAAGAGCAGTTTCCTAGCTCGTGCGAGGCCTTGCATTAGATCTAGCTTCAAAACAAAATGGAACCAAAGAACAAAGAGTAAAACAAACACTGGAAACAAGGATCCAGTGTTTACAATAGAGGGCACACTGATGGGCTGGAGGGAGGTGGTGGCGGGGGTTGGGGGGGAGGGTCTATAACAATGAAAAAATATTCAACTGTCCTTGACCATAAGAGGAAGGATGCTGGGAATGTAGGAACAATGAAATTCTCTTGGAGAAAATGGCAAGCAAGCAAGCTTTTGGACTGCCTCTGGAGTAGGCAAACTGAATTAACATATGTCGAGGAAGGAGTCAGGCTGGAAAAGGACATTTGAACCTCCAATAACAAATTGTTCATGAAAATTCATCTAGAATAAAGATGAAGAGCACGTTCAGGGTGAGAGAGAAAGGGAGCAGGTTGACCAAAGCTAAAACTCAGGGCGAAACTTCTAACAGAGAATTTTGCCATGAAGACCCTTCATGTTGCTTTGGATGCTGGGTTTCAGCCCACAGTCTCGTGCATACATACGAGGCATCTCACCACTGATCCACATCATTTTAGCCTCTGTCTTATCCACTGCAATTGCTCGCTGAGCTAGGCAATAACAGCATTTCATCCAACCCCACATGTCACAGTCTCCATCAACCCTCTGCACAGAGAAGATGCCACACATGTTTGTTGAATTAAATGAAATCAAAATGGCACTTCCCAGCCTGGATGCTCTAATGACAGATTTTCATAATGTAACCCCGAATAAACCCCCCCAAATGCCTGAATTGTAGCTATTTATTCAATTTCATGCAATACTTAGTTAACTTTAAATATATGTTGTTGCATGCTGTTGTTTAAAAATCAGCAGTCCGTGTGTGGCACAGACGGTAATTCACTGAACTATTTGATTAGCCATACCCACAGTGTTTACCTTGACATATGAATGAATCGCCCACAGCATGGAGCACAGATCAAGGACACTCAGAATCCATTCACTAGTTCCTGGATTCTCGAGGCTTCTAAATTCAAAGTCAAATTTAGACTCCACAGTCCACAGTGTTCAGGGATTTTGTTTGTTTGTTTGTTTTTTGTTTTGTTTCCTCAACTACTTGTGATTTTTTTTCTAGTTCATGCAAACAGAAATGTCAAATAAACTACAATGAATAATTGAACAATTTTAACATAAACATGTCTTCAGTTGTATGGAACATACCTCTTACGCTACACAAAAGTTCCTTGTGCATCTAAGATTCAAATTTAACTGAGTGTTCTGCATTTTCTTTCTTCTGGCTAAAGCTGGCATCCCAACCTCCAATGGAAGTTCTTGGAACTGGAACTTACCACACAAGAGTTCTTTCATTATGTCTATGAATACTTTCCTTCCAATGGACAATGAATGGAGTTATTGAATGAATTTGTGTTTCACATATGTGTGAATGCCTTCACGTGCGAGTGTGCCAATACACTGTGTGTGTGTGCGCGCGCATGCGCCTGTGTGCGTGTGTATTTCTATGGGAAATCATCACACACGGTAAACTGGTGCTTATGTCACCAGCCCCACAAAATTACTAATGAGATTATTATATCAAAAATAAAATGACCAGGCATGGCAGCCTGTGTTTATCACCTGTTCATTTGGAATAATGAAGCAGGGAGATCAGCAGTTCAGTGTCATCCTGTACTATATCCCAAAACCATTTCTCAAACAAATAGATGAAGCAAATAAAATTGTCATACTGAGACATGTTAAAATATAAATTTATAGACTGTTTAACTATGACATCATGGGCCTTGAATGTGTATTAGTACACACACTTCCTGCTTTTGAAAGTGAGACATAATTATAGGACAGAATAATCATTTAAAATAGAATGTCATACATTCATAATCATATATAAGGTATAAGAAGTATAAACTCAAATATTCTAACTGTACAGTATGTGGAAGAGCATGTCTCCCTTGTTAATTATTTTGCTATTTTGCTGCCACCTTGTGGTAATTGTAGGGATTGCCCAGTACAAAACCCATTAATATTGTGATGGGTCAAAACTGCCTCACCTCTAACTAACAGGCATTACTCTTCCCAAATGCCATGAACTACAGTACCAACAGAGCACTAAGTCCATAGCTCAAATATTTATCTGTAAATTGTTTATCATTTTAAAGATTATCACTGGGTTAAAACCTAACCAGGACTGTATGAATTTATATCCAACGGGTAAATTCACTTGCATTTGCATGATTTTTTTCAGGCTATTTGAATTTCCAACCTGGTTTTGTTGCAAGTTTGTGAACTCAAGAATTTCAAACTTGAGCTCTTCATTTCCTTTTCCTTTAGCCAGCCTTGACTCATTTTCTAACCACCTTTGAAACAAAAGGAAATACAGACAACAGCAGTCGCCAAAGGCGTTTTACTGACACACAAGTTAAAAATATGGTTACAATCTCTGTCACTTTGGAGAGAACATTTGGAGTTCTCAACCGCTGCTCACAGAGTGACTGATGCTGGCACCCAGACTTCATGGGACCTGTGCTCATTGCTTCTCCCTCCCTTCCCTCTTGTTTCGCCAGCCTGACTAATGTTCTTTACCTGTTGTCTGCAAAGGGGTATGCAAGCCATGTCTTCTAGTCTCTGACTGTCCTCACTCCTTCATATTAGAATTTAATCGTGCCTTAATTTTTATTAGAAAATAAAAATGGGGTGATAATGGAGGAAAGAAAATCTCCCTTCCTCCCACTGGTCATTCTTCTATTGGCAGAAGAGCAACTGGAAACTAGCCAACAAGCAAATTTTGGAAATGCTGCCACCACATTAGCTGGAGTTCCATGTCTTACCTACTGTCTGTTAATGAAATTCCTTCCCTTCAGAGCCAACGGGTTTTGGTCATTTCCTGTTACTGTAACAAAAATATCATAGTCTGGAAACCTTGAATAGAAAAAATTAATTCACAGTTCTCAGGATCTAAGAGTTCGGCACTAATTTTTATCCAGATCTGTTGAGAAGTTACTGGTAAGTGGAATGACAGAGTATATGGAAAGGAGACACTGTGCTGAGACTTCAGGAAGCTGGAGAGGGAGTTGAACTGAGCCTCATGAAGAACTAATTGTTTCTAGGTTAAGGGAGTATCCCTCCATGGGGAATATGCTCTCAAAGTCCTTTTGTGCACCAGGGCATGGGAGGGAGGAAGAGAAAGAGGGAGGGAGGGAGGGAGGGAGGGAGGGAGGGAGGGAGGGAGGGAGGGAGGGAGGGAGGGAGAGGGAACTGGGATCGATACGTAAAATAAGAAAAAAATAAAATAAAAATATTATAAATTAAAAAAAAAGAACTAATTGCACAAGACCAGTGTTATTCTCTCCTAAGCTTGTCACCTGTGGACTTAATTATGTATGAACTATTAGTTTTCTACTGTCCCTATCCATTGGGTTCAATGTCTGTATTCTTGAATATAATTCATTCACTCATGTCAAAGTGACAACAATTTTATAAAAGATAAATATGAGAATAGTTTGCCACTGACATATCTTCAGTGTCTTTCTACTGTCATGAAAATCGGGACCAAATTATTTAGTCAGTGTGAAAGGTCTCCATGAACTGCCTGGTCAGTTGCTTCTCCACCTAAATTATCTGAATCACCCATCTAAAGTCACTCACCCTCCTAGTAGACATGATTAAATGATCAAAAGTACAGCTGACAAAACAGAATATAGAAATACACCATCATAGAGCTAATGGAAACAGAAGCAGACACCCACAGCAAAACACTGAGCCAAAGTGGAATCCAAATGCAGAGAGCGAGGACAAGACCATGCTACAGAAACCCACAGAGACAGCTGACCTGAACAAGGAGGAGCTAATGGGCCCCCAGACTGATAGCTGGGAATCCAGCATGGGACCGACTCAGACCCCTGAACATGAGCCTCAGTTAGAAAGCCTGGGCAGTCTAAGGGACCTCTGACAGTGGAACCAGGATGTATTCCTGGTTCACAAAAGGACTTTGGGAGCATGTTCCCCACTGAGGGATACTCCCTTAATCTAGAGGCAGGAGGTAGAGCCTAGTCCCTACTCCAAATGACTTGACAGAGTTAGATGATCCCTCCAGGAAGGCATCACCCTACCTGTGGACTGGGGGGGGTTGGATAGGAGGGTGGTCAGGGGCATGGGGGTAGAAGAGAGGGAGGGAAGGTGAGACAGAGAAGGAGATGGGATCGATATGTAAAATAAGAAAAATAAATAAATAAAAACATGGAAAAAAAGAAGAAATAGACCCCAGAATATCTAAGTAACACAATTGCTAGATAAAGGCTATATGATTATATGGTTAATAATTTGGGTATGAATATACAAGAAACGTAAATAAAAAGGTTATTGAAAATTCCAGAGTTCAAAAAATATAAAAACTAAAATTGTAAATTCAGCACATACATTTAGACATTTTAATGCAATGATTGGTAAATTGGAAAAAATAAATCTGAACAAACATAGCTAGAATTAAATGTGAGAAGAAAATCATAAAATATACTATGGTTGTGGGAGGGGTTACAATATTAGGCATTTAGACATTGGTATCTCAAAAGAAAAAAAATGGCAAATGGACAGAAACATTTTTAATTAAAATCATTCAATTTAATTTTCATCCCAACCACAGTTTTTCCTCTCTTCTCTCTGCCCCCCTCCCCATCCACTTTCCCTCTGTTTCCATTCACAAAAGGGCAGGCCTCTCGTGGTGTCAACAAAGCATGGCATCAAGTTGAGGTAGGACTAAGCTCCTCCACTTGTGTTAAGTCCGAGCAAAGCAACCCAATATAAGGAACAAGTTCTCCAAAGCCAGCCAAAACATTAAGGACAGTCCTACCCCCACTGCTAGGTGTCTGACAAGTAGACCAAACTACACAAGTTGGTCACAAATCACACATATGTAGAGGGCCTAACTCAGTCCCTTGCTCTCTGTCCATACTCTGTGAGCTCTTATGAGCCCAGGTTAGTTGTTTCTGTAGGTTTCCTTGTGATGACACCCCTCAACAACCCACCCCTGACACCCTCCTTACAGTCATTCCTTCCTCTCTTCAATGGGATTCTTGGAGCTGGGACCAGTGTTTAGCTATGGGTCTCTGCATTTGTTTCCATCCGTTACTAGTTATCTCTTGCAATCTCTGATCACAAGAAATGGCCAGTTCAGGCTACCTATCCACTATTGCTAGGAGTCTTAGCTGGAGTCATCCTTTAGATGTCTTGAGTTATTTATGTTTTGGAGATCAGCCTTCTGTCAGATGTGGCGTTCGTGAAGATCTTTTCCCATTCCATAGGTGGGCAGAAATAATTTTTAAGAAGTAGTAGGTCATGATTTTCTAAATGTCAGAGAATGAAGAACTATAAAATCTAAATGAGATAATCATCAGACATTGAGAAGTCAACATTCAGGTTCTGCTTCTAGGTGATAAGTGGACCAATGGTATTGAGGAAAAATTCTAGAGGCATCTTCAGATTTTCATGTCCACTTAAAAAGTCTAGTCTAATGTTAAGTTAAAAATAGAAGACAAACAATCATTGTGAAGTTTATTATTTTCAAGTTTTTAATTTATTGGTACTATTTGTGTGCACATGAATATCTATGGTATGTGTATTTGGGTGCAGGTACCACAGTATACATATGGAGGTCCGACAACAAACTTTGTCTGTCACTGACAGATAAACATTGGAAACTCAGGTAAAAGCAATTTCATCACAGAGCTTCCAAGAATTCAACTCTCAGAATGTCTATATTGTCCCCTAATTCTGCACTTGTCCACTTCTCCCCAGAAAAAATCCTTCCCACTCCATCATCCCCAGGACACCTCGCTTTTGCTGGGATGAGTGAAAGCTCTTTCTCTAGGCCCTTTAGCTGGTATCCAGCTGAAATGAGTTCCACCTTTCTCAGGGTTTCTATGTACATTATATTATTTCAAGCTGTTTTATTTATCTTGTGCTGCAGTCCCCTATGGAAATGTCCTTCTTCCATGATTTATGAAATTCTTATTATGATGTTCTTTGTTGTTCTTTGTTCTCTGGGAGTTCTAAACCAAAGGAAGGATGAGATTAGAATTACAAAAATCAAAGGAGCGAGCAGTTCTAACATCCCACTCACTGGAGAATTGTCCCATGTCAGGTATGATGAGTGCATCCAGAGTGACCTGTGTCAACACCTGCAGTGTTTTGGGCCTATGCATTTCACTTTTAGATGACATGGATCTTCCTCAAAATGTGTAAAATTAGCCATCCTAACTTCCATTTGTTTGTCCCAGCTAAGGCCCATGAAGCGACATGAGCAATTATATCTGTGCCACAGTTTAACAATATATTTAGGAATGTAAAATGTCTTGGATTATTTTTTCTACTTTTTGATATTGGGGAATTCTGCTCCAAACACTGCACATCACTTTGTTTCATCTGAATGGCCATTTAACAAGTACTCTTAGTTTTGATTTTAATGCTCTGGAACAGAATTTGAGCTTGATACATTAAAACCAAAAGAAAAATTCTTATTTACGTTATCATTATCTGAAAAGCAATTTTTGGTTAGCTTGGGATATAAATTAGTAAGATTACATCCTTGTTACTGCAAAGACCTCCTTTCAAGAAATGATTATATATATATGTATATATATATGCACACATATTCATATTCATATACATATACTCATACCTTACATCCTGAATGCAGTTTCTTTTCCCTGTACTACCCCGCAGTTTCCCAGTCCCTCCCTGCACCTCCCCTTCCCCCCCATCCACTCCTACTCTGTTTCCCTTCAATAAAAAAGAGCAGGCCTCCACTAGACTTAGCCTAACAAGATGCAGTAAGACTAGTCACAAACTTTCATATCAAGGCTGGATAAGGCAACCCAGTAGGAGGAAAAGCGTCCCAAAAGCAGGCAATAGAGTCAGACACCTCCCGCACCACCATTCCCATTGCACAAGAACACCAAGCTACACAACCATATGATGTATGCAGAGGAACTAGATCAGCTCCATACAGGCAGCCTGATTGTAGCTTCGGTATCTGTTGGCTCCCACGAGCCCTGGTTAGTTGATATGTGGGTTGTGTTCCCCTGATGTCTTTGCCCCCTCTGACTGACTCCAACACCGCTTCTTCCCCTGGCTCTGCCTGGTGTTTTGGTGTGGATCTCTGCATCTGCTCCCATCAGATGGCAGAGGAAGTTGACAACTTGTCTAGGCATCTATCTATGGATATTATTAGGAATCATTTATGTGATGCTTTTTGTTTGTTTGGTTGGTTTTTGGTTTCTTTGTTTTGGATTTCTCCTATTAGGAATATACATTGTAATACTGCCCTGGCTACTTACCTCCTTATGAAAATATTACCAACTTTTCATGATTTTTGTTCTTAAACTTACTGTTTGATTTTAATATAATATCTCTAGCTTCCTGAAAACCCTTGTTAAAATCATATGTATTTTCCATCTGTTTACCTGTTATTTGTGTCTTTTAAATTTTACATTGAACATCTTTTAGAAAACACATTGCTTAGCCTTTACTTTACATTAAATATGACAGTCTGTGTTTTTACTGGCATTTTTGGACAATTTACATTTAATGTAAGTATTACTATGGTTGATCCTGAATCTGCTATGCTGCAATTCCTTATGTACCTCTGTATCCTGATAGTTTCACTGCTTTATCCTGATAGTTTCAGTCTTCCTTTGGAGTAACCTGAGCACCATTTAAAATGCCATTCTGTTTCTTTTGAGGTATTATTTTCTCATCATTACTCCATAGTGTAATCAGTTATGTTTGGACTTATAGCATGCAACTCAGAGTTGGCTTCAGACAATAAAATCCCACTTCATGTAAACCATTAGAATCTTATAATGAAATGGGTTTGGCTTCAGTATGTTATTCCTCATGAGATTTACAAATGTATTATAAAACCACCATGCATTGATATGTTGTGGGAATGTATTAATTACCTTTTTACAGAGTTACATAAGTAGATAAAAGACTTCATCCATATACTTATTATAACCAGGGGCCCTCATTCCTCCTATTAGTCCACACTACCATTAACACTGTTTTCCTTATGCAAGGACCATTCAAAAATATCTATAGATTTGTCAGCCATTAAATGGTCAATTTTGTCCCTGACAATGGTTGTTGTATGGATAGGTTGCTTATGTTCCTGCTGAGGAATGAGATTGATATTTCTTTGTTTTTCTGTCAGTGGTTTAAAAATCACTCTTTTAAATCACTACTTTCATCTTATTTGTTTTGTTTCTGGCAAGAAATCTGCCTTCATCTTTATTCCTTTATAAATATTTTACCTTCTTTACTATTTTTCTTTTCAGAGTTTTATATTTTTTTTGGACAGATTTAATTATTATGTCCTTCAGTTAAATTTTTTTATGTTCACCTTTTGTGATTTCCTAAGCTCCTTGAATATATGTTCATATTTTTCCTCAATGTCGATTGCTTTTATTCATTATTTCTTCTATAAATCTTTTTCTCCCTCCTTGCTCTTTTCCTATGAGATAACAATTACATGTTTATTCGGCCATTTACATTGTCTCAAAGCTGAGTTGTCCTCTTATCTTTTCATTGTTCCGTCCAATTTCTGTTTCACTTTAGATAAATTCAGTTACAAATTTCCACTTCATTAATCTTTTATTTTGAGTTGCTTAACCTGTGATTAATCTCAGTAAAAATTTTCATCTCAGAAAATGTAATTCTCATATTTAAATATTTTATCTGAGCCCTTTGTAAATGTCTATTATGTGCCTCTTTTTAACATCGTCAGTAATTTCTCTAATGTCTACATTTGTAAAATAGGCATAATATGATTTTAATGATCTTATCTACTATTTCTGTGTCATTTCTGAAAAAGTCCATTGATAAGTTTCTCTTAATTTTTGTCATTATCATGATCATTTACCTAGGAAGCTCCAACCCACTGCCATAAATTGTGGATTTTGCTGCATTTGGTACTGGATCTTTATTTCTACAAATATTACTGATAATATTTAAAGAGCGGTTAAGTCACAAAAAGTTGGATTGGGGGGACTCTTTTTCAGTTTATGATAGATGGCACCAGAGATACATTGAACTTTAGTATTACTGCCGCCCTGGTCCCAAACAGAACTATCGGAAGCACCACCACACCAGTGTTGGAGTTACAGTGCTTGTTTTGTGCCTGCTGGATGCAGGTGCTATCGCCGTGCTGTGACTCCCAATCTTCCAGGATGATTCGTTTCCAAGACATGGGGTAAATGGCTCACGTACAGCCCTGCTCAGTTCCCATCAGAGCATCCCAGATTAACATCTCCATTCTCTCTGGGTATCACTGTCCCACTCCTCTAATATCTACTGCTCAGCCGTGTTGTCAGTAACAGCCTTAGATTTTCAGATCATCCACTGGACTCTAATTATCGAACTACTCTAGTCTGGTTTCCCTTTCTCCTCGGCATGGCAACCCTCTTTGGGCAGTCACATTGGTTATCACAGGCTTTACCTCACTTAATATGTGTCTGTTAGAATGTAGTTTTTCTTTGCGTAACAATCAACATCTTAAGAGCCACTGGGTTTTAAGGAACGTCTTTCCATTTTCTTAGAAGCTGTTTTAATTAGCAGGATTTCTGCTGGCCAGTCTGGTCAGGGGAAAAACCTGCATGATTTTATTTTCATAGTTCCACTGTTCTTCATTTTTATAACCTCTGGAATAAATTGCACATGTACATAACACTGTTATAATAATTAAATATGTTACAATTTAATAGTACAATCCTGATAGTACCTGAGGATTATATTTAATGTGTCTCATATATCCTTACATATAGTTTTCAATTTCATCACCAACACCCATTTTATCTCTAGAGAATAGGTGATAGGGGATGCACAATATCATAAGTCAGGATGCAAAACAGTAAGAGCCTTTTTTGAGAAGTATAATTATTTTTAAATATAAAACTTGTATTAATAAATTAATTACAATGGAACATATAAGCATAAAGTTAAATAGCTCTAAATATAAATTACATGGTTTTCTAATAACTCTATGGTCCAATGTGTTTTTCAATCATTTTTAATATGGACTTTCAGTTGACAAATGTTTCTTCTTTGAGCTGATGAGAATTCCACTGCTTAGACAATCCACTTTGAATAGCATCTACTTTCCCTAACCTAAAAATGCATCCAGCTTCTACACCTGTAAAATCAGCATCTGTGATCTCCTTGGGTGGCTCAGTGTTTTTTCCCCTTTGGAGTTTTCAAAGCTTTGATTATGAAACAAAATTTCTGGAAAAGTATTAGACATCGTTCTCTCTCTCACCCCTTCCCTCTCCCTCCCCCTCTTCCTCCCCATCTTCCTCTCCCTTAGGGCATAATATGGACAGAAATGAAAGACCAGACTATTTTGAGAATTTAAAACTATCTTCACTTACATAGAACACAAAGTGGAATGTGAGTGTCCTGAACCCAGGCACTTGTCCCACTAAACTTTCTTAATTAAGTACGCTGAAGATTGCTTCCTCAGTTAGTTAAATCCAGCATGGTCTTAAAAAAAAATCTCATTGAAGAAACCAGTCATCTGATAAAACTGTAAATGTGAAGTGACATTTGTATTTTAACACTGAAGCCATGAATGAGTGAATATCAATTGATCGTTTCTAATTTGTGTAGCATTTCTTACCTCAACTTGTAAAGATGTATTTTTACTCATTCATGTAAGTGAATGCAGTCTGGTATTAGGGAGGCCAGGGGAAGGTGCTGGGCTCTTCCTCAGAACTAGTACTCCAGGCAACAGCAAGCCACCTCACTCGCTTAGCCAGCACTCTAGCTCCTTGCTCTTACTTTTAAGAGAGAAATGTCTACATACAACAATGAGTATGAAACTCCTTCTAAAATATTGAAGTGTATGTATTTGGTATTAAAACTAACCAAGCTTATTTAATGAGTTGTGTGAACTTACTAGTGAGATTCACATTATGACAATAAAAAATATGACATGATTAATTTATGAAAAGAATTATTTAGTGTTTGGAGAGAAGACTCAGTGGTTAAAAGCACTGGCTACTCTTCCAGAGGACCCTGGTTCAGTTTCCAGCATTCACATAGTTTCTCACTATTATCGGTAACTAATTCCAGAGCACTTGACACCTGAGTCCCAGGGACAGCACCACACATTCAAGGATTCAAGTGTCAGACACATACACACATACACACACATACACACACACACACACACACACACACACACGAGACACACACAAAGAGAGAGAGAGAGAGAGAGAGAGAGAGAGAGAGAGAGAGAATACACACACACATAAAAACATCTCTACACATAAAATGAAATTTAAAAGTAATCATAGACTTCCCAAACTCATGTCCTGTCATGCTTCCTTCTATTAGTAATGTAAAAATTTCCTTTGGCAGTGAATGCAGTGAAGTCAGTAAACAAGAGTTTAGGAAGTTTTGGGTCAATGTTAGATCTTTGAAGACATCTACCGAAGGAAGAAATATGTCTGAATTAAACAGAGCTGGGGAAATGCAAGATCTAACTTACGTCATCTGTCCCAAGTCTTATGAATTTGAGTGCAAAGCTTCTAATAAACCATTTTGTGTTCACTCTGCAAATATTTTCCGTAGACTTACTTGGCTGCTGATCTAGGACTCAGGTCTGAGACTGTGCAGCAGCACGACCAGCAGTGAGAGCACTAGATGGAAATGACAGAGGCCATGCATTGGATCTCACACTTAATATTTAAGACAGAAACCAGGAACAGGATGAGCTAAAGTGCCACAATCCCATTTAAAAACCAGCACCAGGGAGGTAGAAATCATCCACTTGGTGTGGGATATGGTATGGGCAGGCAGAAAAACACACTTGCCACCAACATTGAAATACTGAGTTTGATCCATAACTCCTCAAGAGTAGAAAGATAAATCACTCCTGCAAGTTTTCCTCTCACCTTTACACACACACACACACACACACACACACACACACACACACACACTCACACCAGATACACACAAAACACACACACCACACAATATACACATATACACCACACACACACACCACATATCACCTTTACACACACACCCTACACAAATAAATAAATAAATACTCAATGAATATAATAAAATATTTCAATCTCCCATTGAGCCCCATTTCCTAAGGGTCCACAGCATCTCCTGATACCCCAGCTATGAGATGGGATCACAAGGATCTTCAGGAGACACTCTACAAAGACCAGAAATGAATGTCTTGCTTTGTTTCTGTTCATGTACTAATAGGTGCCCACGTTCACGGCCTTCTATATTAAACTCACTGAAAGAAGGGCTGGTAATAAAGGCAAGTTCTGGTGTTAGAGCCCAGACTAGAGATACATGAAGCCATGGCTTTAATCTCATACATTTAAAAATGCATATAGTAAATTTAATATATCTAGGGATATGAGTAAATAAAATTCTGTCCATTTTTTTTGAGAAAATTGGCTAGTATTTAGTTTTGCCATCATTTTAGATTTCATTTGCATGTGTGTAATCACAAAATGTTTTCTGGATGTTAGGATTCTGTTGTGCCTTACCCACAGCAAAATATTAAGGCATTAAAAGTTGCTTTTGTGGCTGCTCTATTTTCTTTTTTAAAATCCTATTTTCCTTTTGTTTTCTTTATCTAGGCAATGAAATGAATTATATTTCAGTTGCAAAGGCACTTGCTGCACTGAAAAGAAAGAATATCTACCCAGCCAGTTTTCCACTCCAGGAAAATACTGGACAAGTTGACAATCAGTTACTTTTCACCACTGAAATACTCATACTCCTATAGTGATTATCTTCATAACCACACTGGCTCTGTGTGTGTGTGTGTGTGTGTGTGTGTGTGTGTGTGTGTGTGTGTGTGTGTGTGTGTGTGTTCATTGCATGTGCACAATGAAACAGACAAATTTTGGGGTTTTTAAAATTTTTAATTTACATCTCAGTTAAATGTACTGATCTTAACCCTCCTGAATTCACTCTACTTTTCAAATAATACAACATAAATAAGGGCCTAATAATTGGAATTAGTTAGCTGACAGAATGAGCTGGCTACAGTAAGAATAGATGTAGACCTTGCAAATCCTTCAGGCAAACCCACTCTAAGTGCCGTTTGGGGATGTGCAAATACAATGACTGTATTTATAAATGTACTTAAGTGTGAAAATCAAGCACTGAATTTAAGTTCCTCACAGTGCTGCCCAGCTTCTTCAGCATGAGCCAAACTGGTCTTTGGTTGGCAGATGAATATTGCATGGCCTTCAGCTTAGTTTTCTTTGTTCATTGCTTTATTAGAGGAATTATTACAAGATGTCAAAGAAAATGGTAGACGGCCCTTTCTTCTATCCGCAATTGCTCTTACTAAACCAGTTTTCAGTGTTTTATATTCCTCACTCTATATGAATGTCTCTTATTTGAATTGCTTTCCTCAAATACCCACTGTGAAAGAAAGAGGGGGGGAGAACTACCCAAAGCTTCATTTGGCAAATACTAGCCCAGGAAATTATCCAAAATTGTGGATTCTACAAAAGAGGTCAACATCCACTTACTTTTCATGTGCATTTAATTATTGGAAAGATTTTGATTGGGCAATTATTTTCGTATTTTTGAGCAACTTCATTTTCCAGTAGAGAATGAGGCCTTCTTAAAGTGGGGATTGTGCCAGTGGGCTCTGCCAGATCCATTGTGGGTACAGAAAACTTCAACTTGTGAAGCAAAGTAAGTACAGAGTGGCAGGCATTGCATTGCTGTGCAGAGTGCAGTGTATCTAGTGCCTCAATGGCAGCAGCCAGAGGGAATGCTGGGAGTCTGGGATGACTGCAGGACTCCTGGGGCAAAGCATTCTTTCTATTGCCTAAAATGTCCACTGTGACAATAAGCCTTTAAAAGTTAATGCCAGTATCAGAGAGGCCAGAGATGGTTAGAAGATTAAGACCTGAGAAATGTGATTCTGGTGGGAGTAAGAAAGGAGGCAACATTTTGACTAGTAGGTTTGCAGATATTCTGTAAGCATAGATGTTTCATAGCAAGAATGTCTCACATACCAATTTATTTCAAAAAGACAAATAGAATGAAAATTTTCAGAAAGAAAGCAATGGATGGACATAAACCCAGTTACTTTGTCCTTCTGAGTCTGCTTTTTGACATGGGATTTCTTGCTCAGCCTACCTCTGTAAGAAACCAAGGCAGTAAACACAGCCTTTTGATCTTCCAGGAGAACAACAATAATTTTTATAAAAATGCCTATCAAAATTTCAAATATTCTAACACCAAAGAGCAAGAAATGAACTAATCAATCCCCTCCCTGCTTTCTTACTTTGGTTTTTCCTCTGTGTTATAAACAGATGAGACGTATAAGAATATTAAATGTAATATGATACAGTGCCAGTGTTGCAGAGGCTTCTGTGGTAGAGCAAAAAGATCAGCAGTACAATTGGAGTTATGATGAGTAAGCTGTTTCCATTCTAGGGGAAAGCTTGGCTAGAGATTCACAACTCTAGAACACACAGTGTAATCATCTGAGATTTAACAAGGTCCTTCCTCTATGGATTGGGTTTCATATGGTGAAAGATATTTGGGGACTTGGGTTGCATTTTGCATACTTGCTCCTACAATGATATTGAATAAGTGATTTGACTATGATGCCAGGCAGTAGCTATTTCTTCTGCTTATGCACACTGCTGAATAGAAATTGATTCTCTTGCTGAGAGAGCTATTTTTAAAAACCTTAATACACTGTCACTAGAAAAGGCAAATTGTGATCAAGGGGTTCCTGAGGGTCATGCTGTTCTCTATGAGCTGACTGGCAGGTGCATACTTAGGCCATTCATGGCATCTGGAGAGTATATCAGGCACTTCATGTGGTTTTTCCAAATGGATTTCAACAAGACTAGCATGGAAGCCTGTGGGTGAGATGGAAAACTGTTTCCCTCCCCTATGTTTTGCCCTTCTCTCTGGATTCTCTTATTTGTTGCTTGTGTCTCATAAATTTAAGTTTATTTTCTTTTGTTTTACATTCCTAAATATTATCACCCTATCACTTAAAAACCATAACCTATGAATTTCTTTCTTTGTGATTATTTCTTTGAACAATAGTAATCTTTGATAATGAAATTCTTCCCTTGTAATTCAGGAATGCAAACAAACACACCATTCCAGATGTGAATTTTATTCTGTCTTGAACTCACAGAAATTGAAATTACTTGTTTTGTTTTCTCTCACTTTGATCCTCACCTGCTTTATGGTCTACTCAGACCTTCTGACTAGCATTTAGATAACTAACGGGTTATCCTTAACTCAATGGCTTTCTTGCCACCAAAACAGTAGTCTGGATGAGTGTAGACCAAGGAACATTTGCCCTGTTTATATTAAGCCTGAGATACTATTCTTTTATTCTATGCTGGCATAAGGAGGAGGTGGCTTGTTTGTTTCTGAATTAACTCATTGATAGAATTTTCTGTTGAAATCCAATGGCATCAAAATCCTTTCTGCTGGATGTTTTCTATTGCTGTTATCAACTGAAGTGAAAATTAAAATATGCAGATATCACTGTTTCTCAAGCAACCAAGGTAGCAGGGTTCTTACCCTGGCAGAAAAAAGACAGCCAATTTCAGAAAGCTATAGAGATGACCATGTTTCACAGGCCCATCTTATTACCTATTCTACTTTTCCTCTACTTTCAATAGCTGATTCTTTGCTTTAGATATCGTAACTTTCCCCTTTAAGTCAAAGAATAAATAAGTGGATCAAAATCAAGTTGATCAAAGGGCACAAATTTCAAGTGAATTTTCAGGTCTAGGATAGGAATAATGAGGTAGAGGATGCGAAGGGATGAGGCTGATATGGGAAGAGATGAGATGAGAATGGGAAGGGATAAGATTAGGATGGGAAGGGATGAGGCTGAGGCTAGGGCAGGATAAGGCTGGGGATAGGAAGGGATGAGGCTGAAGATAGGAAGGAATGACATTGGTAACATCCTTTCAAGTCTGGCTGTTTCCTTTCTCTACCACCTCCACCACCTCCACCACCACCCCAAAATCATCTCTGATTTTCTTTTAACTCAAACTTTATTTGTGGCAGTGCAACTTCATACAATATCTAGTTTGCAAGAGTAGAAAAATGAAAGTGAGAATCATCAAAACAGGGCTTTTCTAGCTTGGATACTGTAAAGCCTCGATAAGAGTGAGACCATATTCAACCTGGCCAGTTAGGGATTGGCAAAGTAGGGAAAGGGGTAAACAGTCAGTGTAGACAATAGTAACACACACACATACACAACATACATACACACACACACACACACACACACACACACACACAGGAGAGAGAGAGAGAGAGAGAGAGAGAGAGAGAGAGAGAGAGAGAGAGAGAGAGAGAGAGATGCAAGGTATACATATACTTTCTTAAGTTAGTAAGGTATAAGAGACACGGTGTTTTGAAGTCATCACTACACAAATAATCACCAAGTTTGTTTGCTCAGCATTGATGATAAAGGATCTCTTTTGTGGAAGTGCTCATGGAATAGCAACAATATTTTCTAAAAATTATAGTACGAAATTTCTTCTTGTCCATTGTTTTTGCTTTTGTAGTTATTCCTTTCATTTTAATGGGACCACTACTCAACCTGAAACCCTGTCACTCTGGTGTTACTTACTTCCATGAATATAGCCATAAGACTATATTCCTCAGGTCCGTGACCAATGAAAATAAAAAAAAAAAAAAAAGGAACTTTGTTCTTGACATCTAATGATGAAATTGGGAGCCATTATGAAAGTCAGGGGCTATGAAAAGGTGAGGCTTTTAATGTCATTTTAGAATGGTTAAAAAAAATGTAGCCTTAAGGTATATCTAACCTCTCTACATTTGTTTTCAGAAAATATTTCCCATATTTTTATGTAACACAAACATAAGCATATAGCTACTTAAATTTGAGTTGACGACAAACCAAATATGTGCATATAATAAAGACTTATACATGTATAAACATTAAAATTTTAAATGACTTGGTTTATCATAAAATACAAATACAGCTTATAAAGACTTTTGTAGTCTTAGTCATTCTGTTGGTTTATTGATTTTAGTTGCTTTCAAATTTGGTATTGCATGGAAACTTAAAGAGTTAAAAATACTCTCATATGTCACTGTAGTGTAAAAACTAGTGATCTGAAGAAAGGGCTCAGTATATAAAATGCTTGCTGTATGTGCATGAGGACATGAGTATAGCTCACCAGCATTCATGGAAAAAGCTAGGCATGGCAGCATAAGTCTAAATGGGGTTGTCCTGATTTTGTTCTGTTCTGTGGCTCACCCAGCCCTATTGAGCAGAGATGGACAAATTACTGGAGACTCACTGGGCAGCCGTCCTACCAAAACTGCAAGCACCAAGTTCACTGAGACAGCCTGTCTCAAACACTAAAATGGATAAAGGATTGTGCAGACAATCCAGTGTCAAACTCTAGTTTCCATATGTACTTGTCCATATAAGTACACTCATATTCACACAGATTTATACAACACAACACAGATACATACAAAAATACTAACGACATATTAAAAATTAATTAAGATGATGTTTTAGATAGTGTGTTGCATCACAAAAGTTCAGCAGTCACTGGGGCACTTTTAACTAAAATAATTGGTGGATAGTATATTTTCCTGGGGCCCGTGCTTTGTAGGCAGTATTAGAGGCTAGAACAGGCCATGTTGCTCCTAAATTAATGAACAGAATTTTGATAAAATCATGGTTCAACATTGGATGCTGATGAGCAGCACACCAGCATCAAGTCTTTTGAAGATGCCTTTAATGTGGCAAAGGAACAGGTAGGGATACAACAAAAGAGGAAAGAGGAGTAGCCTTTGCTACCAAAGACATTTAATAGACGTTTGTATTTCATGTATATGCCTAATGCGTACCGCAGTAAATCATGAATCATTTATGTTTTAACTAATAGTTGAGGTAGTAAAAGCAATGCAGTTGGCATGTATTTTATGTCTTTCTAAACCTTCTCACCATATTAATGTACATGTGAATTGTCTGATTGTGTGTCAGCTTATTCTGAATTTCTGTGGAAGGCAATGGTGAGCTTGTTGTGGGTTTTGCATTATGACTGTGTGTTTTTGGAACCTCTTTGAGAGCAGGAAAGCTTCCAGCAGATAATCTGCCCTTGTACTTTAAGAGCCTGTGTAACTGTGATGTTTAAGAGACAGCTGCTCACATTCTGAGCCTTTAAAGAGATGTTAAAACTGTAAATGAAAGGAATCTTCTATCTTTGTTAGCTTTATGAGAAAGACTTTCAAAAGGAATTGAGTACAAACGATATTACAATTAAGTTTTTATTCCATGTAAATCCTAATTTTAAAACTGTAACAGTTTTGGTCCAAATTATAAAACTTGTAACTAAGAGGTTTATGTTCATTTATTTGTATGCATATATATTTTATGCTGCATTCATTTTTGTATAACCTACATTTCAAAGAATTATAAGACATCTCAATTGTTTTCATATGTCTATATTATAGAGTGATGGTAATACTTATTTTCCTATTTTTAAAGTAGTATAAAATAATAATCTACAGAAGAAGTTGCTTTGTTTTACTTTTTTGTTTTGTAAGATCTAAATTCTTTCTTCAGAATTAAATGTTTACATTGTTGGCTAAAATGTCCTCCCAATATTGTTAAAATGCTTCCAATATTTATTCAAATTGTAATTCACTGGAGAATAGGTTATGGTAACCTTACTTTTATAGATATTTTTAAAGTTTGCCCTTGTAAGTGTTCTAATATCATTTAATGAACTTATAAGTCAATTATGCATTTGATTTCCTACATGAAGAAAAATATTTTGAGTTAAAGTTTATATTATTGAATATAATGCACTATTGTGGATATTACTGGGATTCTGATTATTAGATAAACTGTGAGTGAAATCTATGAGGTGATGTCTTTCCCATGCCAGTATACCCAACACACACACACACCATTTAAAAGTTATGCTTCTTTGGCTAATGAGATGTCCCAGCATGTACGCCTGCCTCAAGGCAACCTAAGCCTAATCCCCATAAGATAAGCAGAAAACTGGATCTTCATATTTGTGTTGTTTTACTTCATTTTTTAAAAAAATATTTTACTTTTTGAGATTATAATATAATTGTATCATTCCTCCCTTCCATTTTCTGCCTCCAAAACCTCTCATGTACCAATGTTTTTTCTCTCTTTCAAATTCATGGCCATGTTTTCTTTAACTACTTTGTGTGTATGTGTGTGTGTGTATGTGTGTGTGTGTGTGTGTGTGTGTGTGTGTGTTCCTTTAAAAAAGCAACCTGCTTGGTCTGTGTGTTACTTGTGTATATGTTTCAGAGCTCACCAATTGTTGTTGGATAACCAGTTGGTGTGCCTTTCCCTGGGAAAGACTGTTTCTCCTGTTTCAGCATGTCTTGGTTGTCCTCACTTGTAACGAGTATGTTTTCCCAGTGGGTCAGTCCCACTGCCACGCCAGCCCCCAATAACATGCAGAGACTCTGTATTTGATAAAATGCTGTTGGCCAGTTACTAGTTTCTTATCAGCTATCTCTGTCTTAATGATTAATCCGTTTCTATTAATCTAAGTGTTTTCAGGTGGTCTCATCTTACCAGAGAGAGGACCGGCGTACTGCTCTCTTCAGTCTCTCCATGTTGACTCCTCCCAACTACTTCCTCTTCCTCCTAGTATCCTACCCCCACCTATCTTGCTTTCCTAATGGCCAACAGTGCTTTATTCAGTAACCAGTATGAGAAACATATTTACAGAATAACATCTCCCATCACTCACTTCTTTGTCTAGGGATGAGGCATGAATTTTCCTCAGTCTGTGTTACCATGCCCATTAGTGTCATTCTTATTCAGTTTGTGTTTGACAGTCATGTTTGTAAGACTATATAGAGGTGTAACTTCTGACATTATAGGGAGACAGTCTCATAGCCACCTGATCCTCTGACTCTTACACTCTTTACCGCCTATCTCTCAGTGTTCCCTTGAGCCTTAGGTATGAGAGTTGATTTGTAGATGTATCTGTTGAGACTGATATCCACACTCTGCATGCTGATCGGTTGTAGTTTTCTGTAATGGCCTCGATCTGTTCTAAATTAGAGACATTTCCTTGATACAGGATGAGAACTATACCTTCATCACAGTTTCATTGCTTTAAACTACTAGTGGCCCAGCCACTAAGGCTGTACCCTGAGGGCGGGAATTCTATTCCACCAGACAATGGCTTTGTTGCTGCTGCTAAAGGCACTTCTAACTAAATATTGTTCTAATAAAACTCCAGATTCAAAGGCTAGGGTGAAAACCTGCTAGCTCAGAGAGTTAAAAGAGCAACTATTAACTTTATCTCTTTGCTGGTGTCCCTGGAAGTCACTCCCACACAACAACAACAACAAATCAAAAACCCAGGCTATGTTCCTTTCAGCTACTTCTTTCTGTCAACAAGTTGCTAACCCCACCTCTCTGAGCCCAGGTTAATTTTATTTAATTAATGCAAATGCAACACATCTTTACATAGCTAACAAACAGCATGAACAAATGTCACACATCTTTGTCTAGTAAAAGTAACATTCCACAACATAAAATAAAATAAAAATTAGGAGGAGCTCAGAAATAGTTCAGCTGCTAGATCACTTGCCTAACATGCATAGAAACCCTGGATCCAATCTTTGAAACTTCATAAAACCGAGAAAGATGGTGCAGCCAGTATTTCTAGCAGGGAGCTGGAGACAGGAGGACCAGGAGCTCAAAGTCATCCTCAGCTGCTAGCAGCTTGAGGACAGCTTAAGGGCATGGCTTAATAATAACAATAACAGTGAAGACTGCCAAGAGTTGGATCCTTTATCTGCATAGCTACCAGACCTTTATGTCAGAAACTCCATTTTAAATTTGTAGCTGAGACATTAGTTTTGTGATATAGAAGAGCAAAGCAGTATTTATTTAGTTTCAGTATTTTATTTCCTCAAGCTTAGAGACAAGGTACCAATAACTCACCATTTGTTGACCATCTCCTCCCCGGCTCTCCTCATCTTCTCACCTTGACTGGCTTTTTCTTCCCTTTTTCCCTGCTCTATTAATGTGCCAGACACTTTCTCTGTGTCTCCTAGACCATTCTTACTGGTCTGTCTTGCTAGCGAACCTATAAGTGCAGCATGCATAGGAGAGATCAAAGGGCCCAATGTGATATTATGAGTGAACAATGTCTTGGGACGAGTTGAAACTATAAAAGAAGTGCATTTCCATAAAATGACAGCTGTCAGAAATTTACCCAAATTAAATGGGGGCAATTAGCGTTTTATGCCAATTTAAATTTTTGTTAACTATTTATTGTGAGAATCTTTATAAACAAATAAATTTTTTCTTATTTTTTAATAAATGTAGTAAACATTGCATTTGTTTTAAGATATATGAGGAAATAACCATTTGTCTACCTGATATTTCAGAAATGTAAGTATACTTCCTGGTGTTTAAAGTAGTGTTTATAATTTAAAAAAGAATACAATATAAAAATAAAGGAAAATGAAGAAACTAGAGAAATTTTAAAAATAAATAGGGTCACAAGTCCAACCCCCACACTGTTACCCCAGTTCTCAGATATGAGCCTCAGAGCTTCAGGGTAGGGGAAGAGTCAAACACTCTTCCTGAGTTTCTGACTTGGTACATTTTCAAGGGGCCAGAACCTGTGCTTCTCACAAGGCCCTAGTGCTCCAGGTACCACAACCATTTGATATCAAGCTCACATCAGAGAGTAGTTTTAGAGGAGGACATAGCTGCTCTTGAGACATAAAAAGATTTCATCTGACATTTTTTCTTATGGTTGTTTACTCATAAAAATAGACCAAGTTTCAAGTAGGATATGTCAATTTGATAATTAAAAAAAAATGCTTTAGTCTCTGTAGCTATTTTTCTGAACTATTTCTCAACCATGAAGAAGTTGTCTTCACTCCTGTTTCCTGGTGGAGAGCCAAAGACTGGAACTATTGACTAGGATAGGTGGAAGGGTTCACAGTTTCTAATTTCTAGGCTTTGACCTCTTCCAGTCAATCAGTTGGACACCAAGGCAACAAAATCATGTACTCCTGTAAGTAGCCAGAGCCATCGGCCAACAGTTTTATAACTAATAGAGCATCTGTGTGTTTATTGGGGCTGAAGCATCTATGGGATCTGGCAGGAAAAGAAACCAGCAACAAAATGGCACTGACAACGCTGGTTGCATAAATTTAATAATTAAGACAGAGCTAGCCAATAAAAAGCAATAGCTATTGCCCAACAGTTTTATAACTAACATAGCATCCATGAGTTTATTTGGGGCTGAAGCGGCTATGGGACCTGGCAGAAAAAGAAGCCAGCAACACACTTGCATAGCCAGACTAGAGAGGAAAGTGAAGAGAAGGAAGGGCTGGGGCAAGACAGAATCTGGGAAGTCAAATCAGTTGCCTGTGCCTTAACAAGGCCATGAAGTCCGACATGGAAAAGGGTGCACTGACTGGGAAGTTTAATTCTCCTTCTGGGGTTCTCTCAGGGAACATTATCATTATATATCTGAACAGTGTGTGTACTTGGGGTGGGGGGCTGCTTGTTTGTCTTAAGTTTTATATTCTTCCCCCAATTACAGCTTCTTTCTTGGTATTTAGCTATATTCCAACAGTTCTAAGTTCTGCAACTGACCACTTTAGTATCAGATTGTTGATATTATTGTATCAGAATATTTGAATTTTACTTTGGGATGTGTGATGATGGCTCTCACTTTTAATCCCAGCATGTCAGAGGCAGGTGAACCTCTATCTCTGAGTTCAGGCTCATAATGGATAAATGAATAAAAAGAAGAGAATAGAATAGCAATAAAATTATTTTTTTAAAAAAATCTTACTTTAGAGAGGGTATCCTATTTCCTAATAGTGTTCAATTACCATCAAAGCAAACTGTGAAATTACATGCTTACCACCTATTTTCTATTTTTATTACATGTATTTGCATATTTATTATTGGGTGTTGAAGATACATGTGCATGAACTGGAAGTTAGAGTGTAACTTTCAGAAGTCAGTTCTCTCCTTCTACCATGTGGGGTCCGTGAATTTAGGTCAACAGACTTGGTAGAAAATACCTTTACCTGATAAGCCATCTGCTAAACTGTTTTGTTCTGTTTTTTTGTTTGTTTGCTTTTTGATTTTTCAAGACAAGGTTTCTCTGTGTAGCTTTAGAGCCCATCCTGAAACTCGCTCTGCATACCAGGCTGACACTGAACTCCCAGAGATCCCTTGCCTCTTCCTCCCATGTTTTTATTAATTGTTTGAGAATTTCTTCAATTATTTTGGTCATATTAGCTGCCTCCCCCAACTTCTCCCTGATCCATTACCTGTCACCCCATTACCTCCCTACTTACCCAACATTGAGCTTTCTTCTTTTAACCACAAAGTCTATTTTGAGTGTTCCATTATTCTTTGCAGTGGGGCTTTCCCTGCAGTGTGGTCAGTCTATCAGAACTCACACCATGAAAGTAAACAAACTTCTCTCAGTAGGTATCAGTAGCTACTCAGCTACTGGTAAGATTCTCTCCCTATTTCCTCATCTGTATTCTGGGATTTTATCTGGCTTGAATGGTCACAGGTCTGGTACCTGCTGTCAAAATTGCTATAGTTTGTTTATTCAACTGCCCTCTGAGTTCTGGAAAACATTATTTCCTTGAAGTTGTCTCCTGCTTCTCACTCTTTCTTCCCCCTCTTCCCTGGGGATTCCTAAAACTTGGAGGATGGGTATCATGTGTGCTTCCCCATTTAGGGTGAGCGTACCATAGGTTTTTATTCTCTTTCATGTTGACCAGTTGAAGTTCTTTGTGTTAACTACCATCTAGTGCAAAAAGAAGCTTTCTGTAGCATTTGTTAACTGTGTGGATCTATGGGTATAACAATAAGTCATTAGGAGTAATTTTACTACTTTGTCCATTTAGCAGAATAATAGTTTTAGGTTCTCCACTAGAGCCTGGTTCCATCTCATGGAAGAGACCTTATATACAATGAGAAAGTGTTAGTTACTCCCATAGCATCCTTAATGAACATATCTTGTCAGGTCAATTATTGTGCACATCATGTTTCACAGCTAAGTGACACTGAAAATTACTTTCCTGCTCCAATAATATGCACAGTACCTTCCATCCAGTAAGAGTGAAACTTCTAGGTCAGTACCAGCTTCATTAATCTTTGTACTAATAATCAACTATGTAGTGTCTTCAGCAATAGGGATGTACCATCAAGTTATGGAGGGTAACCAAGAGCATTGGCAATATTCTATAATGTTTGGTAATCTATATGACCCATTGGACAACAACTCAAAAATTATTATTCCTAGTACTGAGTTTTTATTTGCTAGCATATTGTGTCAAATTGGCATATTGTCTTCCAGTTAGAGGAAAACTCCATTAAATATATAAGCATACAATATATATGTACATATATGTATACATTAATAGGGTTCTATATGTTTTAAAAGGTTTTTAATATTAGTTATCCCTTCCCATATTCTCTCCTTTCTCCTAACTTCCCATATCTACCCCATTTAATTGTTCTTGCTCCATGAGTCTTCCTTTCTTCCATATCTATAAGTATTCTTCAACCCCTCACTTAAAATATTCATTCGTCCCCAGCGACCCTTTAGGGCTTCCCTAACCTGTGTGGGTATTATAAATGAAGTTCACATGACAAAAATTTCTAAGAGATGTTTTTCTCTCCATGTCTGGGATACCTCAATCATGATACATATTTCCACTTCCATCAATTTTCCTGTGAATTTAATTATAGAATTTTTAACAGCTGAATAATATTCAATTGTGTAAATGTGCCACATTTTTCTTACCCATTCATCAGTTGATGGACATTTAGGCTGTTTTAATTTCCTGGCTATTGTGACTAGAGCAACAGTGAACATGGAAGAGAATTACTGTTGTAATAATATTTTAAAAAAATTGTTCAACATCTATAAACATCCAGGAAATGCAAATTTCAGCTACTTTGAGATTTAATTTTACCTCAATCAGAACAGAAAAGGTTTTTATTTAAAAAATGACAGTAGATGCTTACTTGGCTCTGGGGAATGAGAATGTTTGTTCACTGCTGATAAGAGTGTAAACTGGTACAACAGGGAAGTTCCTCAAAAGCTAGAAATAGATATGACACATGATCTAGCACTTTGGTATATGGTATAACCAGATCATGTATTATATCATATCATATAACATATAGTCCTTTGGACTATATGTTACAATTGAAAATCTTGAACAGCATTTTTTTTTTTGTGATAATCCTGAACATTTCAATCTGTATTTAGACACTGGTTGCAATATTGTCTTAGGATTTCTATTGCTGTGAAGTGACTTCATGACTACAGCAACTCTTAAAAAAGAAAACATTTAATTGAGATGGTTGCTTAAATTTCAGAGGTTTAGTCCATTATCATTATGGTGGGGAGCACTGTGGAGGCAGATGTGATGCCGGAGAAGTAGCTGAGAGTCCTACATCTTTCAAGCAACAGGAAGTTGACTGAGACACTGCAATTTTATGAGCACAAAAAACCTCAAAGCCAGTCACCACAGTGACACACTTCCTCCAACAAGACCATACCCATTCCAACAAAGTGACACCTCCTAATAGTGCCACTTCCAATGTGCTTATGTGTGCCAATTACATTCAAACTACCACAAACATCATAGTAGCAAGGCTTAAAGGCTTGGTGACAATTGGAGTGGGTGAAATGGCTCTGCTGATAAAATACTGTCACGGAAGAACAAGGACTGAGTTCAGACGCCAATTACCCATGTCAGATGTCAAGCAAGGCAGCATATGAATGTAATCCCAGGCATGGGAAGGCAGAAAGAGTCTGCTCCCTGGAACTCATTGGTCTATCAGCCTAGACTATCAATGAGTTCCAGGTTCACCCAGAGACTCTGTCTCATGTAGCCAGGTGAAAAGAATTGAAAGACATTGGGTGTCAGCCTCTGACCTCCTCACATACACACATGTATACATACAGGCATGCATACACACAGTCATAAACACATATATGTACACACACACATACACACAGGCATGCACACATATCACACACACATGCATACACACACACACACAACAATACAAATAATAGACACAAAATCAAACGTGCTTTTAAAAGAGACTGCCAACGTGTGAGTTTTCTGTTGAAGTATGAGTGCTAATTCAGGAGCTGGTAATAACATCTGGTTACATAAATTTCACTTCACACACATAGATGTTCAGAGAAGATGTCATTAGAAACAGTAGTCAGATTTATCTCTTGACCACCAATGTCTGAGTTCACCTTCTCTTTGGGGGACCAGCATGCAGGTCCTTGGTTTAGCACATATACTCAAAAGGCTCAGTCTCATATACAGAACCTGCTCTGTTTGCAATTTGCGCCAATTCCTGAAAATTGTGTTCCTGAAATTTTCTTTTCTGATATCATAATTATTAAAATGGTGATGTTCTGCCATGATTTTAAAAAAAAACTTTTTTTTTTTGTTCCTGTCTGAATTGGATTAATACCAGTGTGGACACTCCAGGGTCTTCAGTTGTCTATAGCTATGTGTTAATACCAGTGTGAGCACTCCAGCGTCTTCACTGCCTCTGCCTCTGTATTAATGCCAGTGTCTTCATTGTCTATGTCTCTGTATTGACACCAGTGTGGACACTCCAAGGTGTTCACTCTCTATATCACTGTATTAATACCAGTGTTGGCCCTCTAGGGTCTTCACTGCCTATTCCTCTGCATTAATAACAATGTGGGCACTCCAGGGTTTTCACTGTCTATGCCTGTGTATTAATACCAGTGTGGACACTTCAGGTTCTTCGTTTTCTGTGCCTCTGTATTAATGCCAGTGTGGCACTCCAGAGTCTTCAGCTGAATAGAAAGTCAAGTCACTCCCATGGCATTGTCAAAGATGGTATTTGTATCTGTGTATGGCTGGCTGCATATGAGCCACCAAGGAGATTCATGTCATCAGCTCTGCATCATAAATGAGTCAGGGGACACCAGTAATAGGGAGAATGCCTCCAAAGATTGTCTATCATATACCTTGTACATTCACATATAACAGGAATCAAAGAAATATGATCATAGTTGTTTCAAAGCAACAAGCACATATTAAAAAGATAAAAAATAGCTAATATGTCTCCATCACAAAAAAATAAGTATAACTAAAACTAGGAGTTTCTTTTGCTTAAAGGTAAATCAGTTACTACTTTAGTAACTTTGAACATAAAAATTGATTATAGCAGGAAAATGGAAATATTTGCCTCATAGCATTGGCCCCAGTAGGCAATATGCATGGCATAGGACTTGACAAAGAAGCAAAAAGCTAATTAAAATATATTAAAATTATTTATCATCACCCTTATTATTATTATTACAATCTTTGTCCCCTACATATATGCAAAGAGAGAGGGGGATGAAGGGAGAGAGGAGGAGGGAAAGAAGCAGGGAGAGAGAAAGATGCTCTCATCATCCTGGCATTTCAGAACTAGGCGGCTATGAGGCATCTTAATTCAGTACAATGCATCTTCAATGATATGTTTGAATACACAGACATGGAATTAAAAGATAAATACACACACACAAACACACACACACACACACACACACACACACACATATATATATATATATATACATGACTATCTATATGTATATACATGTCTATTATATCTACGAATCTATCTGTCATCTATCTTCTATCTTCAGTGTATTTATCTACCTACATATATATCTACCTAGATCTTACATACATGTATGATTTTAGGTAAAATGATTTAAGGTAACTAGGTAATTGAATTGGTAAAATCACACAACTTTAACCATGTGTATATTTATAGCAATCTGTGAATTAAACTATGTGTGATCACAGGGATATGAAAATTAATCTGGCAAGTTTTCTCCCTTTGCCCATTGTACCACTCCTCTAGATGTGTTTCCTTTTTTAGTTGAAATTTCATTCTTGTTGATTATGTTGTCTATTTCACAATGCAACCTCTTACCCTCTGGGATGCTTAGAGTAAGCAGAGAGCACAACATGCCTCAGAGAGTGTTTGATAATCACTACACATTTGCATACTTACTTCAATGATACTAAAGTTACAAACATAAAGTTGCCTCTCTTCTAATTGTTCACCTAAAGCACAAATGTAGGTTGAAAATGAGCAATATTTATTAGCTTTAATCTTATGGGCAAAGTCATTGGTGCTAAAACATATGTTACAAAATCCTCAGGGGAATAAAGTTCTGTAAATAAGACTAGAATACCAGGTAGACTTTTGAAGAGACCACACCTGGTCCCCAATACAAATGATCCATATATTCACCATCTTCTTCTTGTGACATATTGAAGAAAAGAAATGACAGCAAATATGAAAGACTAAACCCATGGCAATAGCAGTCTCTGTGGTAAAACTGCAGAGAGGTGTGTTTTCAGTCCCAGAGAGACTTGGGGAAGTCCTAGAGAAATGGGTGGTGGGTGGGGGCACCAGGCAGTAGAATACACTTCTCTCTCAAGGACCTCCAGGAACAGACAGGAAACTCATTAATACAAGTATTGCAGCGAGCCAGGCTTTCCTGGAAAATAAACAAATTAGTATGAGAAGGCAGAACTCTGCAATTTCAGTTTTAAAAATAGCCAGTATTCTTAAGGCTGCTGTGTGCACGGGAGCAAAAAGAAAGTCCTTGATACTTGCCTCAGTTTTTACATCAGAACAGAAACTACATGAGATTTTTCCCTGCAAATACTGCAAAGATAACAGGTTTGTCATGCTTGAAATTACTTTTTCCCCTTCAAATAACAAAGTTTTAGGGGATGTCGTGTGCTGTCTTCTCCTATTGAGTCACTGTGATAAAGGACAGGCAGTGTATGGCTCTGACTCTTTCACTTAGGATCAGAGCTGTGCCTTGCTTTCTAGTTCAGCTCTTCATTTGCCTAATTTCCCTGTGAGCCTGGCGGGGACATTCCTGGCAGGGCTTGGCTGACTGCAGAGCCCCTACCTGACACTCGAAGCCGGTGTGTCAGCACTTCAGCTTGCAATGAATGAAAAGTCAATCAGTGTGACTGCAGTGAGGTAGCATGCATAGATCTCATCTAGTTTGCCCAAATTTTCAACTCTCCACCGCAGACCCCGGCAGTGTGTAAGATGGTAAGTGACTCTGTAGCAAATATGCTGCTTCAGCTCGGTATTTCCCACCCCCCATCCTCTTTTCTATTTAGAGCAAGCAAATCTAACCTGCTCACGAAGCCACATGTGCAATGAATGACGATGTCAGGACTCATGCAAATATCCTTTATTTGCTCTGGTCTAAGATACAGTTCCTAATTAGGCTAGCTGGATAATTCTTCATAAATAGATGTGCCAAATTGTTCTTTGTTAACTTATACTCCAAATTCGGCGGGGGGTTAATGCTTTAAGAGGGCATTTGCCTCCTTTCTAAAGCTCCTTCTAACTCTCTGGAAGTCTTCATTGCCAAAAGCACAGTGTTTTAAACTTCCAGATTCACAATTCTGCAAAGACAGAGTTAAACACTGTTTGGACTCTGGCTGCCTAAGAGGAACTGAAAATTTTCAAATCTCAGTCGTCAGCCCTCAAGGGCTGTTACAGTAACTTTCTGAACAGATTGGGTTAAGTATTTTTACAGACCCATTCTATGATGATAAGGCAGTAATAATTTGTGCAGTGCAACACTCCAAAGGGTTCCAATTTTCTCAAGCCTCTTTGTATGTGATCCTCACAGTGGAGAAGGGGCTGAGCTACAAAGATGAAGAGTCTCCTTCTCCTGGTGCTGGTTTCAGTCTGTTGGGCTGATCACCTTTCAGACAGCTATACTCCGGATCAAGACAGAGTTATTCACATCCAAGGTAAGAAAGAAAGCACAAGTTCTCTAGTGAGTATCACATGGATTACAGTGAGATGAATGCATGGTGTTTCTTCACTTCTGTCCTGCTGCATGAACTTTTCCTTTTCCTTTCTGCTAATCAGTGAACACTCTCCTGGTGTGTGGATGCTAATACATGAAAGGGACATTGTAACTTGGGAGGAATTGAAGTTGGGAATCTTAAGACTGTCCGACTGCAGAAAGTTGGTGCAGTTAATGTTAGCTGCAATTGGTATTTTCAAGTAGAATGGGGTGCATTGGAGTTCATTTAAGTGCAATGTGAAAGAGGGAGTTACAGAGCCAGAATTTAAGATGTAAGGTCATTGTGTCACAATAGTTGCTTAATGATCAGGAGAAGCAATGTAAATAAGGAAAATATCAAATTACTGTATGGACTAGGAAATTGTAGTTTACCCTGTTACTGTTTCTGTACAAAGCTTTCGTTCCCATGAACCAATATACTGGCCCTGCATATTTCTGTTGAGCTCAGCTGAATCTTCAGCCAGAGAGCTGGAGCAAGGCTAGCGGCTGCAGTATAATGCAGCTCTTTCGTCAGCTTAAGCTTCTGTTGAGGGACATCCTGCAAAAAGAAAGCTGGGAGACTTATGCAATAAGGAAAGGCAGTCCAAGGAGCAATAGCTTCTCACCTGCCCTGGATGATAACAGTTAAGTAAAAATTATACAATTTAAATATATACTATTACTAATTTTAGATAAGTTCAGTTTGATAACCAGAGACATTATAAGTTTGCTAAAAGACATTAAACAGCAAGTTATAATTTCAAGGTCAAAAGTGTAGCCTCAGAAAACTACGTTCGCTGTTGAAACCCACAACTTGTAAAGGTCATTTGATAGTTTAAGTCTGGTAGCAATATTGTCCTGTAAATGTTTTGGCAGTTCAGAATAGGATTTCTAATTAGTATACCTCTGAGTGCTTTAGGCACATCCTTTTCAGTTTTGTTTGCTTGCAGCAGCTTTATTTTTTCACTGTTGAAGCATAAAAAGAAATTATATAATCGTAAATTTTCCTCTGCAAGCTGCTGACTCAGCTTCTCCCTTATTGTATATATTCCAGTCAAAGCTCCGGTCCAAGGCTGTAACATTTTTACACACTGATATTAAAGATGAAGAATAACATCCTTTTAACTTCTAGCCACTGAACTCAACTCAATTCAAATGGTAATACTGAATCATTGGTAATAGCAACTTTAAATCTAATATAAAATAGTCTTTGTATAAGTATGCTTTCAACTTACAAGATCTACTCAAGTTATTGTATAAACCATGCAGTCTGGTTAGTCTATGTGAAACTCAGTGAAGGAAAATGTTATTTTAAAAACATTTTATAAACTAATCCACGTTAGAGTGAGTTATTTAAACAAGAAAAACTCCCATAGCCCAGCCCTCAAATCCCATGTGTTCTATTGAAATTTAGTTAAAGGACTCTAGTCCAAGTTACCCAAGCTATTCAAATGTTTTCATACACTGTTGGACTTTTCCCAAATGCCTTGATAGTCCATTTCATTTCAATCTGTAAATTAATATTCTTAGAAAGTGTAGGCTTCCCTGAAAGGGTTCCTTAAAGTTTTCAACTGATACCATCCCAATATTCATTGGTAGAAATTACTCCTGAACTGCGGCTTGGGTCATAGCATTATGAGGTTATCCTCATACATGAACGTATTTTAAAGTTGGTCAAATAGCCATACCCATCATTTCCCCCTCTCCTCTCCCTTCCTTACTGTGCCCACATTGAAGTATCAAGTTACAGAGCTCTGAGAGTCCCTGTCCAATTGGCCTTTGGAAGTTTCAGCTGTCTTTTATAATACAAATATAAGCCTCATAGCAAATAAGGAATCATGAAGGTAAAGAGCCTTTGTTATATCCTGAAGTACTAGATTCTTCTCTCATATTTAAACTTTATTTGCCCCAGAGAAATTAAAGGAGTTGAATCTCTCACAAAATGTTATGAGCCATTTGTACTCCAATTATTAAATTGGCTAGCTGAACCTCAAATTACTAAATTTTCCCTCTAAGTGGTGTGATTTTACAGAGGTAGAAAAATGTTATAATTTCTATTATTATTAAAACATATTTTATGTCCCTTATTCACCATTAATGTTCTATTTTATATTCTAAATTCTCCAAGTAAGAGCAAATGATATTGAAGAGATATTACACATAGTCCTCAGATTCTGCTTTGATGCCATCATAGAGACAGGACAATTGACTGATTTGTCCTTGAGCCTCCCCTGTCTCAGTTACCTAAGTACCTATCTGGTTGCTTCTTTACAGCTTTGTTGTAGATTTTGTAGGCATATAGGCACAGAGAAGTTTGATCTGGCAATAATGAGGGAGGAAAAGAAGGAGCAACAAAGAGGAAAAAAGAAAGATGGAGATGGAGGAGGGGAGGAAGGATACACAGGAAATGCAATTCTGAGCACAGAGCACAGACCCCAGTTGGTAAAGTGCACACTGTAAGGCATGAGGACCTGACTCTGAATTCCTCAGTGTTCACACAAAAGGCTGGGTGTGGAAGCACTGTCATAACCCCAGCATGGTAGGAAGATGGAATCGGAGACAGATAGATTCCTGGAGCCCATCGACTTGCCATCCTAGCCTAATCAATGAGCTTGAAATTCCTGTCTCAAAAACATAAAAAAACCCGAACAAACAACAACAACAAATAAAGAACAATAAGCAGGATGAGAGACCAAGGAAGACAGCTGATGTCAACCTTTGTCTTCCATATGTTTATGCACAAGCATACAAACATACACACACATATGCACACTAGCACACAGACATATACAACATAGACAATAGCACACATATTCACACACAAAAATCTACTGATTATACATACATACACACACACACATACACACACAACACACACACACACACACACACACACATACACTGACCACCCTAACTTTTAAGCAATATCTATTTATTTGTTTGCCAAACATTGGATGCTTTCACACAGACAGCAGCTATGCTGTCGAGCATATCATCTCAACAAACATACTACCACCATGACTAATGTTACATAGGTGATACCACAGAAGAAAATAAAGATTAAATAAAGGTAAATATGGAGAGAAAAAGTAATTAGTCACAAAAGGGTCGTAAATAAACTGTGTATCCAAATTCATTGAAGTTTTTAATACATAGCGCTTTAAGCCCATAAAATATAGCTTATAAATATTTTAAACTTGGTATGAATAACATACACTTTTAAAAAATATATTGCCCTGCTAAATGTCAATTAAAACCATGTAGCTTTGTATTTCTAGGTACAAAATCTTCCTTTCCAGTGGCAACAAACTCATATCGGATAGTCATTGCATGTTATGCCCTTTTCCTGGGTGCTACAATCAAAAGATTGAGAGAGAAATAAAATTATTAGAAAGTAAATATCTCCTAGTAACTCCTTTTATTTTGGCTGAAACTATATAAGAATGAGTGTTAATTCAACTAAAGCCTTTGCATAAAATCTTTACAGCATGCTAATTTTCTATTTTACCATTTAATGAAAATACTTGCATTTCTTCATTGTTTCAGCACTTTACTTAAAAATAAAGTCAAAATCTGTTATTTTAATCAAGTCATTTGTAATATAAACACTATCAAGTTCTAGGAAATTAAAAGTCACTCAAGGATAGTCAAACTAATAGTATCTAAGAATAATAGTCATTTTTATAGAAAAATTATTTCAAAATAAAATATAAATACAACACCTTTATAATAAAATAAATAAAATAAATACAACACCTTTATAAAACTACTTTAACTTTTTGTATGTTTTATATGGCCATAGTGAAGTACTGTTTACAACTTTAGAGGTGCTGGGACCTGGGAAAATGGAGCCCATAAAAGAGGCAGACTAAAGTGTCATGCAATAGCTAACTTTACTCAGAGCCTCAGAAATTTATACTCTAAGAGTTAGAGAAGTCACATGAGTAAAGTATGCAACCAAGCAGGCAAGCCACACATGGTGGACAAGCCAAATGAAGAAAATAAAGTGTGTTTTCCATAGAGGCACATAAACAAATAACAATAGCCAGTTGTACGGAATAATCTGAAGTAAACCCATTACTGTTCACTACACCTGGGAGGGCCAAGAAAAAATTCTGAGAACAATTCTGTGTTCTTGAAGAAACTAAGGTCACTCTTGTCTTGGTTTCTGGGAGTTTTCTCACAAGCACTCGCAAGTATCCTCACAGGACTCCATTCTTGGATCATGCCCCAACACCCTTCCCCCTTTTTATAATTTTTAAATGAAGGCTATCCAGAGTGGTTTTGATTTAAGATATTGTAGATAAATCTAATTGCCATTTGATGTGTGAATATCCTATAAGCAAGAAAATCATAGAATTAAAATTGTGTGTAAAATTCTGCCACCAAAAACAAGGATTCCAAACCATGTCCAGTACTATTCGTTACATCATTATATTGAATAGAAAAAAACTAGACAATAGCTTGAAAGGAGACCCATATGATTAGAGTTCTGATACCTTGTAGGAAGTAAACCCGTATCTTCCCTTTAATAAGAACACAAATTTTATGTCCTATGAAAATGAGAAATGATACAAATCCCAAGGAAAAATTAGAGACAGTCATTTTTCAGATAAATAAATGAATGAGTCTATTATTGCAGTCTCAAGGTCTAGTGATAAACACATTGTAATTTTAAAGATAACGGGTACTGAACTCATCTAATCTACAAGTTGAAGCAAAGGAGAATGAAGAATGTAAGACCAATGCATGTGCTCAGAGACATTCACTACAGAAAACAGCTACTATCACCAGAAAGAGAGTTCCAGGTGACATAGAGCTCTGTGTTTCATAGAATAACTTCTCCCTTGGTGAATAGAGCCTCGATTTGGCCCCATGTGGGTAGGTTTGACTTCTGACGATTATATGGTGGATCTCTCCTTTTGACCCTTGGCTGGAAGTTTGCTATCTTTCTGGAGATGCCCATTGTCTGCATGCCCTCTGCAGTTGTCCTTGATGCCCTAAGGCTGGAGGGACCAGAGAGGAATCCACAGTAGCTTCAGCTTTGGTGAGGGTCCCCATCTCTTATCTTACAGCCAAGTTTAGGTCTCTGTTCATGGTGCTACTTGTTTACAGCTCTATTTGAAGGTGGGACCTGAGAAACGGAGACAATAAATGAGATAAACAAGTCTTATGCAATAACTAACCTTATTCAGGGCATCAGGCATATTCTAAGAGTTAAGAGGAGTCACGTGAGTAAAGTGCAATCACAAGGACAAGTCACATGAAGGAAAAAAATGTGTGTTTTTCCATAGAGGCATATAAACAAATAGCAATAGCCAATTGTTATAAATAACCTGGACTAAACTCACTCCTATCCACTATACCTGGGAGGAGCATGAAAACAATCTGAGAACAATTCCGTGTTCCTGAAGAAACTGAGGTCACAGGACTATTGCCTTGGTTTCTTGGAGTTTTCTCACAAGCACTAAGAAATCTCTTCAAAGGATTCCATTCTTGGTCTGTGTTCTCACACAGTACCTCTAGACACATGTAACCTCAGAAATCAATATCCTGTAATCATTACAAATGGTGACCATTTTTGCCAGGTTTGTTTACATACATTGGCTACTTGGCTTCCTTGTATAGTAGGTTATTAATCACCACACACTCTGAGTAGTATATCCAAGACTAACCTGTGAAGTTTGTTGAACAAAGTAAGTCAAACAAGAATCCACCCTCCCTTTTCTACTCTTCACTCAAAGGAACATAGATATCCCAAGAAACCTCAACACCCCAAAGCCTCAATGCATTGTGCATTAAGCCTGTTAGAACATGAATCATTGTATTATAGTCAGCTGTGAGCAGGACATGGAAATGGGGAAGAAAGCCTTCATTATCTTTCTACAAAGCATTTGAAAGTCTCTAGTGGGAAAGGTATGATTAAAATGAGACTGGAAAAGTAAACAAAAACCAGACTAACTTAACTTTTGTAATCCAGAGTTGTATTTTACATTTAACCATTGAATAATGGTTAAGTCTTAAGCAAAGGTATAATCTTTTATAAATGACTGTGTGGACAACACTACAATGAATGCTCCACGAGTCAATGTGAGGTAGCCCTTTAAGAATGTGCTGGTCATTTTGTCAGCTTGATTAACTAGAGCCACCTGGGAGCAGGAACCACTGTTGAAGAATTGCCTTCATCAGACTTGCTTATGAGTTTGTTTTCAGGGCGTTTTCTTGATTAATAATTGATGAGAGAGGATTCAGCTCACTGTGGACAGTACTACCTTGAGCAAGCAGTCCTGAGTTGTATGAGAAAGCAAGCTTGAATATGCCATGGAACAGCCCAGTAGCCAACATTTTATGGCTTCTGCTTCAAGCTCCTGCATTAAGTTCTTACCTTGGCTTCTCTGGATGATGAACTGTAACCTGTTAGCCAAATAAATCATCCATAAGGTGTTTTTGGTCACAAGGTCTTATCACTACAACAAAATATATAACTAGGATACTGAGAGTCTTGAGGTAGGGTAGATGGGAATTCATGATGGCAGGATTTTAATGGATGTATAAATACCAGAATTTACTGATAGATTGGACATAGATTAACCAAAACACTTGTATTTGACTTGTGCTGGAGCCCCCAGGTGTCATGGCAGGCAGGGAAATGAACTTCTGAGAGGTAAAAATGAAAACTTCTTTAAGTTTGAATTGTTCAAATCAGATCAAACTTTGGGAGTCTGATACCAGGCAGTTTATTCCCAACATATTTAAACATAGTATATGTGGAAAGAAATTTCTTGGAGTAAAACAATTCCCTGTACACAAGGAGGTATGATTACACTGAAACTCAATTCAAACTCAATTCAGATTTCTTCATGGAATAAATCTAGATAGGCTACCTGTATTAGCTCAATGGCCCAAGGAAGCATCTGGCCTGATCTTGGTCCTTTTGATAGCCTTGTGGTCATTTGGGTTGTTAATTACCTCCAGTCCTGGTTGTGAGAGCTTGATATGGTCTGGCCTAACAGATAACACAGACCACCAGGCTATTAATCACTTCCAGTTCCAGCCTTAGGTATGGACAGGTTTGAGATCCTTTCTTTTGAGAAGACAAACCTGTGGGCACAAGGACTATCATGCTTACAGACTTATATTTTCTTTCCTTTCAGCACTAAACCCAGTGCCTGACCCATTGAAGGCTTAATGGTTCATGATTGTTAGCAAAACAATAAAGTTCCCTAAATTTTTTTTCTTAGTGCTTTTGTACATTATATCTTTCACATTATATACAGTGCTAATCTTATCAGTGTGCACAATTAAGTGTCCTTTCTGCAAATTATAAATCATTTGACCTTCTACTTCCTCCCTGAAAAGAAATGTTCTTCATGGAAACAAAGAGATTTGAGTTCCTTTCCTTTACCATGTAATAGAAGAGTCTCAGCAATTAAGAAATATGTGGATAATCTCAGACAATAAAGGAAGCAGCACATAGAATTATTCCAGTTTCTTTATAAACTTTCAAACACCGATAATCACCATCTTGGAAACTACATTCACCCCTCTTTCTTGTTTTATGTAAATACCCTGAGAATTTCATACAATGTACTCTGATCATACTCATTCCTTCCCCTGCTCCTGGGGGGACCCACACTCACCTTCCTTACCCACCAAAATCTGTGCCATTGCTTTTTAAGGCCCATACACTCCTGGATGCATGGCCTTCACTGGAATGGGGTCAAGCCATAATGGGCCTCACCTTTAAGAAAATTGATTCTCCCTTTCCCAGCATATGTCAGCTGCCAACAGGCCCTTATCCAGGGCTGGGACAGCATGGCCATCTTCACTCTCCATGCTGGGATTTTGAATGGCCTAAGACTGTACAGGTCTTGTGTATGCTGTCACAAATGTTGTAATTTCATATCTGCAACTGCCTTGCTGTGTTCAAAAAATGTTCTGAAAAATCTTTCCACTCCCTCTGCTGCAATAATCCCTGAGCATTGATAAGTAGATGCTCTGTTTATCTTAATAGTATTATTCAATACACTGTTGAATTGTCCCAATTAAATCTTTTTTCCTGTTTTACTTAATCTTTCTATGATAGCCTGATCTATTTTTTCTCAGTCTAAATCAATAAGAGTTTAATGCTAAATTTTACCTGTTACCCACTGGTAATGCAAATACATTTAATTTCTGAAGATTATTAACCAGAGAAGAGAACTCTTACCAAAAATACTAAACCCATCTCTTGCTCTGAAACAAATAGCAGACTTCATGTCAGAGTGCCAATGCATCAATATTGACATTTATAACCAGTTACCTGTATGAAGAATGATGGAGAGTGAACCCTGCCATCCCATTTACTTCTCCCCAACAGGGATATGTAGACAGGGTTATGCAGTAAGTCTCAGTTAACACTGGCAGAGACTTAAGCATCCTGGCCCAGGTAGGTGATTGGCAGCTATTGAGGCTGAGATTCACACCCAAGTAGTCTTTCTCTTTTGAGTGCTGTGCTCTCATGGGAGCCAGATAGACTGCATGGAAACTTCCCTATTCCTGCTGAGGTACTTTTTGAGTGAAGGAATAGGTGAAAATGGTCAACATTTTATTCCATGCAATGTTGTTCCAATCATTTAGAACAACATCATGTTCCCAAATACAATCACTATGAAAAGTTTAGTCTTGACCCTTAGTTGACATGTACCTCTAGGTTGCCATGGTGACTTTAATAGGAGTAAGGTCAAGACAATGATCAAAGTGTTGAATGTATCCAAATATTGTCTGAAACCTCAAAGAAATTAAGGAAGGAGTAGAAAGAAAGTGTGTTATATAAAGATGAGAGAGAACCTATTTATTGTTTGACATTCCATACATTCATATCATAACTATTAGGCATTTTCACATACTCCATTCCCTCTCTTATCCTCCCTCTCCCACTGAAACCTTTCTTTCAGACAAGTCCTCCCCCTACACTCATGCTTTCCTTTTGTGAGGGATTCACTGAGTTTAATTTGAATTTTTATGCCTGAACATGAGTGGGAGGTTATTTACTATAGCAAGGGCAACTTACCAGAGAATATACCACCTAAGAAAAAAAATCCTCTTATTCCATCACCTGTCAATTGACAGTGGGCCAGAAGAGCAATGTAGAGCCCCTTGGGGTTCATGGTCATCAAATGCAGTCTTTTAAGAATCGCTGCCTTAGAAGAATCAGCAGGGGGACTGAGGAGGTGCAGGGTTTTAAGACAACTGATCCTAGGAACTGTTTTCTGGAAGAGCCTGGTAAAGTGGATGACCAACTGTTAAACATGAGACATATAAACAGGGGCTAAATGTTCCTCAGCATCAGTTACTTCAACTGGACAGTCAGGTCAGTCAGGCACTGGCAAAGCTCTCTCTGTGCTAGTTTACGTAAACCTTCCTAAGAACCCTGGGATGAAGTTATCTTGTTCTCCTGTACTGATGGGGAAACTGAGGCATCATGATTTAAAAGGCAGAGCCCTTATGCTTAATCGGCGCATTTACTAGTGAAGAAAGCAATGGAGACATAATGACCATGGGAAAGTCAAATGCCCACAAAGAATTCTATCAGTAAAACAGAAATAAACCACTTTCTATATCTTCCTTATACTAAAATATGAAGAAAATGGAAATAAAAAGGCAGAATATTTACCAATACCTTATATTTTGGGTTGTAACCTAGCCAATAACTGCTGAGTTATCTATCCAGCCCAATTTACCAATACTTTAACACACTTAGGTGTGCATCTCAGAAATGATATTTTTAAAAAGTAACTAATTTAACCGCAAAGAGTTACTTTGGGTCTCCAAATGCCTACCTCAAGCAGAAAGGCTTGCCTTTATTGGCACAAATGTTTTCATTATCGCCATAAATACATCTTTAGGATTTAAAACAGTGGCAGCATGTGTCTTTATTTTTTACTGTACAGTTGGCAATAACAATAACATAGTACACACTCATGATCAGGATTGCCCCCAAACAATGTTATTTTTCAGTGTTAAACGATTTCCATCACTGTCAGTTTAGCCAAAAGATGAGGGAGGAAGACTATGTGCTTAGTTCCAGGTTCATAGCACATTGAACCAAAAAATGCAGTATCAAAGAAAAAATATCTGCTGCCTGAGAAGACTGTAAAAATACAGTTCTGGATAATTTGGTAGATTCCCAAGAAAGAATTGGGCATGGAGACTCTGTGGTTGTTAGAGAAGGACCAGACTATAGGGAGGAGGCAAAAGAGATGCAAGGCTTGTTTAGTTTGAAGGCAGTGCTGCTGAAGGCAGAGAAACAGCAGCAATCACTAACCAGAAGGATGATTGTTATTACCTGGTTTCCAGCATTGGGGCTTTGATTTATAATTCAAAACTAGACTCCACGAGAGTCCTTGGAAATACTGCCTTTAAGGGGTAAGGAACTTGAAATGAAGCATCTTTAAAATCTTCTTTAGAGTGATCAGTTTTGCTAAGAGAGCAATAAGTTTTGTAAAAAAAAAATGTAATACTTTATTTGTATTTGTAACACCATACCATAAGTACACCTGATGATGACTTATTGTATGTTTTTCCTGAGATACCACAGAAGGTGTTTGTTTGTGTGTTTGTTTTAAGGCTCATTGCTTATTAAGAAATTCCTCAATTTTAAATTTATTTTCATGCCATTACTAAACATTGCATATACGGTATACATACACAAAGTTCAAAGTTTTCAAAACATAGAAGTATGAACACCAATAGGCAAACAACCACCCTCACAACACACATACATTTTCTACCTTTCCAGAAAGAATTTTAAAACTTTGGTCAAGGTTTTTCAAATGACTCATCATGAGGCTTCAGTTGCCTCATTACCTATGTGTTTAGGATACAAGAGAAATCAGCTTTCTAGTTTATGTGATGAAAGAGTTTTCAAAAGAGACAGCAGTGAAGGCTGCACAGGGCAATGGAAATAGGAAATGGCACCTCATTGGACACTTGAATGGAACTTAAAAATGTGTGGGTATGCATATGTGTAAATGTACATGTATATTTGTGTGTGTATTTGTAGTCGTATATACCTTATACGTTAACAAGCTTGTGTTGTGTTTCTTGTAAAGGTGTATTTTTAGTTCCTATTTGACTATCTTAAACAAGAGGCCACTTAAAAAATTCTGGAATCTGCTAGCTCCCATATATCATGGGAGAATGGAAACTGACAAGATTTGTTGTCCTGCATGACAATCTCAAAGGGATAAGCTTTGACTCCTGGTGGCTTTTCCCTTTTTGTTACCTGGGTTTCTCTGAACGTGAAGCTTCACTTCTAATAGAAGTAAGGAGAACAGTTTCAAAGCTGTGTTTCTACTATTTTTCTATAACCACTTTCCACCTATTGTTTAAGACTTGATCTAGAGTACATGGTGCATACAAAGGTCATGCTGTTTTCATGTTGTGCAGCCAAGTTTATTCTCTAAATTTCACAGCAGGCTGTAAAACAATAACAGGGACCCAGCGGTCCAGCGCACCCCAGCTGGTGTTCTCGCCATGCCCTGCTGTTTTCCCTGGAGTAAACTCTGTGCTTGGTAGGGCATCAGGTCTCTCAAGTCACTGTCACTCACCATTTCTATTAGAAACAAGTAATTTCATACTTAAAAGATGCTCTTGGAAAAAGCCACAGCACCTACTGAGCATCTTTAATTTTCCAAATTTCCTGTACACTTTGAGTAAACAACCTCATTTAAGGACAAGGTCTTCAGTTCACCTAAGATGTTGTGTGTCTCTACAGTGAAGATAAGAACAAAATAAGCACACATACGCAGCTTTCTTTATTTTATTGTTCTTTGTTCTTTTATTTTGTTAAGAAGAAACAAGAAGTCCTGCTTCTGAAGATCAAAGTTTAATCTTATATTCTGCTTTTGTACTGCTGTGAGACCCTCTGTCCTGTCACTCAAAGAGTTTTGATTGATGCATAAAACATATCAGACTAAGCTACAGTTTAAAAATCGCATGATTAATGCCAAGTCGTGGTGGCTCACACCTTTAATGTCAGCATTTTGAAGGCAGAGGCAGGTGGATTTCTGTGTTCAAGGCCAGCTTGGTCTACAGAGCGAATTCCAGGACAGCCAAGTCTACAAAAAGAAACCGTGTCTGGAAAACAAATAAAAAATAATTAAGATCTTGTGATCAGATCCAAGTTTTTTTTCTTTTCTTTTTTCTTTCTTGTTTTTGTTTTTTGTTTTGTTTTTGTTTGTTCGTTTTTGTTTTTCTGTAAGCATCACTGTGCATTCTACCTTCAGTTCTCTTGGTCCCTTTTTGATGATGTTGTCATTACTTTTTCATTTCCTTGCTTAGTGTCTTTCCTGGCTGGTCCATGCAATGAAAGCCTGTAACACAGAGCCTGCTACAATATTAAGCTAGGTGTTCTCCTGAGATAGACGTGGTGGAGCAGAGCAGCTATAGTAGGACTTTAACAGAACTTTGAAAGCTTCTCACTGGCTAGCCAGGTTTCATTCTTCTGTATCTTCTTGTTTGGTAACAGACCCTTCTCACTCCAGGCATGCTCAGTGATTTATAATCTGCAATATATATCTTCTGAAATGCAGACCAAAGCCATGGTCAGGGCCACACTGGGGCTTGGGTTAGTGAACACTGATGGCCACTCATTACTAAATGTGCTAGACATCCTTCCTAGAGCTACTCAAATTTCAGGAAATTCATTAACAGTTAAAAACAGAAAACACAGAACTCATAGTTCTTTGTACAAGAGTTTTGTTCTTTGCTATGTAAGTTATGAAACAAGATCTTGGATTCATCCTGAAACATATTACAATTGTGCTAATCACACAAAGTCCCAAGGCCCCTTAACAAACAGGTTGAATTTCATGTATTATTTAGATTTTTACCTGGTTGGCTCATAAACCATTCCGAGTATTTGATACCGAATATCTGTATGTGAAAAGTTTGCTTAGCACTAGGCAGTATTCTAGTATCCTGAGACATACTGAGTGAAAGTTGTGCAACAGAAACCTAGCAGTTAATGTCATGTGCTGTAGTCTGATAGTGTTCTAAGTGCTTCCTGTGTGAACGGTTCACTGTATGATACCTTTACTATTTCTAATTCCTGTGCAAGGCAAGGAGTTTAAAGAATGCACAGCTAGCCCAAATGAAAAATTATACATTACATTACATTAGACTAGGCTCTCTATCACATGAAAAGCCCTATTCTTATGTGCTGCTGTGCCCTTTATCTTTGCCTGTTGGGCATTGGCTTTAACTTTAAATTGAACAACCTGGACAAATCATAAAACCGATGCCTCCTGTAGAGGTGTGCAGTGTTTCTATTTATACCGCAAGTCCCGTATGACATATAGCCCTGAGTGTCCCTTAAACACTAAGCATCTGTGGCCCCTATGGTCATTGGTGAGCATGCTTAATCAGCAGCATCTTTTCCTTCCCTGAAAGAGATGGCTAGAGATGTTTGATAGAATTTAGATACAGACCTAGAATAGTGGGTGGTGGTGTGTGTATATGTAGAGGTATAGGTATATGTATATCTACACGTGGGATAGAGTAGAAAGGGGATTTCTCTTTTTCTCTTCAGATTCTCTTATGCAAAATAAGACAATTGTTGGAATAAATGAAGATGTTTAATGAACTGTGTTTGTGATTCAATTTTAACTAACTGCTCTATAAATTCATTATTGTCTGCTTGCATTAGCTATTGGCAGTGAGAGCACTGGTGACTTTGTCACACTTTCAGTTTTGAGATTTGGAGTGCATATCATAAATGCAATGATATGCTAAATTTTGAATATCAATTCTGGTCACAATAACATCAGAATACCTGATTTCAGATATTTTTATGTTGAACCAGAGTCTATTGTATGTATGTCAATAAATAACTTTTGAGCTTGGTCTCAAGGAAAGTGGCTACTCTAACTAGTGATTTGTACATCATAAAGATTCACGGCCAAGATTTGTTCAGTAGCAATTGTCCTAAGGCTTTAAGAACTGCCAAGCTATATAAAAGAAAGCTTTTATATTTTAGAAATGGGTGTCTGGACAAGAGGTATGTTTGTCTTAGAGTTCTTACACCTTTTTTTTAAAATATCTCAAGAATGCTCAATAGCATGTGTCAAGGTCAAAAGTATAAAGTGCTAACCAGGGAACCCCAGGGAAAGCCAAGCTCTGAAAATAACAGCTGGCTTTCTAAAAACGAAAGCCCTGCTGACTTGGCAACTTGTATTATGGTGCTCTGTGGAAAGCCATGAAGTCCTTGGAGGGTGAAGGCAGGAAACCAAAGGGGAAGAATAATAAAGGAAGAAGTGATAGGTGTAAAACAAAATGACACAGAGAGAGAGAGAGAGAGAGAGAGAGAGAGAGAGAGAGAGAGAGAGAGAGAGAGAGAGAGAGACAGAGAGAGACAGAGAGACAGAGAAAGGGGGAAGTAAAGGGAACATAGACTGAAATGGTTACTTTGTGTTAGAAGGTAAGTATAAATTTCAGCAGACTTAAAACTTTTGAATTTTGGAGAACATATCTCAAAACTTACAGGAGTGTGTCACCAGAATTAAGACTACCCTTCCGATGTCCAGTCTCAGTTGGAAATGGATATATGAATACTGCTTGAAGTGCTCTAGAATAGCATGGTACAAATGTGCATATAAATGGAAAAAATAAATGCAAAAGTACTAGCATGTGGTCATAATGATAAGTAGCAAGTGAACTGTGTTTCTTTAAAGGTTTTCTGTCAGTATATTCCAAACTTACTTCATTAGAAAACCTAGAGGGACTTATTGAGCCTTGAAAGATTTGGGTTTCATACTGATGGCTAGGGAATTGTGTGACTCCTCTTAACTTTGCATCTACTTTTCTGGTATTAAAATAAAGAAAAATGCAATAAAAACAATGTTTATAACTTATTATAAAGTCATTAATATTGTTTGCATCCCATAATTTATAATGATTGCTGTGCATGTCATTCCCAGTTTTATAGTGGCTTACAGACGCCTCCTGTCTAATAGCCTTATCTTAATATATGCTTCAAAGCAATGACATAGAGAATGGTATTCTCTGTAAGATAACCCTTTTTATTATATGAAAAGTATGAAAGCACATGAAATTATTTTCTGCTACTCCATCAATGCTTCTTTTGTTGTTACAGCGGAAAATGGCCCCCGTCTCCTCGTGGAAGCAGAACAAGCCAAAGTTTTCTCACATAGAGGTGGCAATGTGACACTGCCATGCAAATTTTATCGAGACCCTACAGCATTTGGCTCAGGAATCCACAAAATCCGCATCAAGTGGACCAAGCTAACTTCAGATTACCTCAGGGAGGTGGATGTCTTCGTGTCCATGGGCTACCACAAGAAGACCTATGGCGGATATCAGGGTCGAGTGTTTCTGAGGGGAGGCAGTGACAATGATGCCTCCCTGGTAATCACAGATCTCACCCTGGAAGATTATGGAAGATACAAGTGTGAGGTAATTGAAGGACTAGAAGATGACACTGCTGTGGTAGCATTAGAGTTGCAAGGTAGGTATTCATAAAGGTTGTTAAACTTTGAAGGAATAATTAGTCATTGTCCTTTTGTTTTCATGAGGACAACATGTAGTGGTTATCACAGCAGTAATGTGAGGACCCAGAAGTCTAGCAAATTTTTATTCTTTTATGATTTGCAGTCTGCATATGATTTCAGCTTTCACATTTGAGATGTATGCACAATACTTCTGTGGAAAATTGAAGCTATTTACAAGGAGAAATGTGCACTGAAAGTGAATTAATAATTTTTGGAAATAGTCTTATGCTATTCAAAACTTAAATCCCATTTTGTGCTTATTGAGAAATTCAAATTAGGTTCTTTTATTATGCTTCTAAAATTATCTCCATTACAAACTAATGGTAAGATTTGTAAAGGACATCTGCAGTACAATACATGTAATTGCATTCTGTAAAATGTTACAAAAGTTAATTTAACAGAAAAAGTAACCTCTGGGTTTACTTAAATATTCTTGCAAAAAAAAATAATTATTTTAACAGCTCAGGGCCTTTTAGACATCAAATATCAAACAATGGAGGCATTTTGGAGTATTTCTACTTTTTGAACATATTACATTCAATAGGTTCAGCAGTCAACATGCAGACAAGCTATACAGGCAATTGTGTCTTTGCCTTCATCTTGGTTTCTTTTTTAAAGATTTTTTTTAGGGGAGGGGCGTCTGAGACAGGGTTTCTCTGTGGCTTTGGAGCCTGTTCTGGAACTAACTCTGTAGACCAGGCTGGCCTTCAACTCACAGAGATCTACCTGCCTCTGCCTCCTGAGTGCTAATCCCACTCAGCCACCAACACCTAGCTCCTTTTTAAAAGATGTATTTATGTACACTGTGTTCTACCTGCATGTATCCCTGTAGGCCAGAAGAGGGCACCAGATCTCATTACAGATGGTTGTGAGCCACCATGTGGTTGCTGGGAATTGAACTCAGGAACTCTGGAAGAGCAGCCAGTGTTCTTACCACTGAGCCATCTCTTATTCATTATTCTAGGAAAACTTTGGTGTTGAGTTTTATATATATATATATATATATATATATATATATATATATATATATATGTGTGTGTGTGTGTGTGTGTGTGTGTGTGTGTGTGTGTGTGTGTGTGTAGCTCAAGCTGTCTTGCTTTCATGAGTTTCTCCAGTGTTCTGTGCTGAAGAATGAAACTGGCTGCATTGGTAGAATGGCTTCTTTCGCAAAATCACAGATATGTTTGCTAGGACTTTTAAATATGACAAACACTGAATACTGGCCCTCCCAAGCCCCTCAAGATTCTTTCAGGCATGTAGAGCTTCATGAGTTTGATCTCCCTGGTAAAATCCAACTTGGAGCTGCATGGCTTCAGGACACATATTCTAACTGTAAAGAAGTTCAGTGATATATATTGTGGGTCTTGTTCATCCCAGTATGGGATGTATTTTGCTTTCAACTTTTTTTAATAACGAAGTTAAAAATTAAATTTTTAGAGAAAATAAAAATGTAAACAAAAGGACTGTGACTTTATAAAGGGATTGTATGACATTATGTTAAAATAGAAAGCAACTTAAATATAAATATAGTAGACTGGATTCGAAACTAAACTAATCATATTTGAGATAATCAGAGACTATTAAAAACTTTTCTACTACCCATGAGAAGCACTGTGACACAGGACACATGATGGTCAATTTAAATGTGAAAGAATTTTTTCTGGATCTTTAAAGCTATTAAAGCTAAAGTATCCTATATTTCCCAGTTTCCACCATGAATCAATTGGAAAAGAAAATGTGACACAAATAGTTTATATCTTCAGATAAATATGTGGGGGAGGGTTTCAGGCACTTGAGTTCTAGCTATCAAGAGAATCGTTGTGCAATAGATTATTTTTCCTTCTTGGGGACACATCTGGGATTGTGAAGAAAAGAGAACAAATGTCTTGGAAAAAAGAAAGCATTGTAGCACTTCTGTTTTGGGGGTACACTATGGTCCCAGTTGTGCATGGGCAGAGGGCACCCTTAGAACCATCCCCAGGCCGTTCTCTCCCTTACTGCAGCAGGAGTAAGAGGTTTTCCTTCTGTTGGCTCTTATTCAGCTGATAGATCTCTCAGCCAAGAACCTGAGAAAGCAGAATGAGATCAGAAGGTTTTCTTGGATCCTTTCCTGCAGAGACCTGTGCCAACTGGACTGGTCTAGAGGGATGAGGGATGAGACTTGATTTAAAGCCTCAAAGTCCTTCTGCAGAAACATCCAGAATCATTTAGAAAAGAACACTGGCCATGATTGGTTGTTAGAGAACTGTATGTCATCTTGAGTAGGATCTGCTGTTTTGTAGCACATAACTGAAAGCCCATACAATTACTGGGCCAATGGGACAAGATGCCTGCATTCCATGTGCTACTTAGCTGTAATAATATTTCTAAGAATGCTTGCCCTGGATTGTCTTTTATTAACTATGGGGTAGATACTTTGGTGTCTTCCTTAGTATGCAGTAAATGACACAATTCTGAGTTCTTAACTTGGGGATCCATTCTAAAAACAAATACATAAATAACAAAAAACTTGTGGGACACGAGACAGTTCAATCTCCCCCAATAATTATTGATGAAAAGAAATACTTTTGAGACACAGTCAAATACCAATCCATGCTCTTTGCTACTACTATGGATTGTCCTCTGAAATACTTGACGCTTCAGAACTAACCCTCTTTGCTGTGTATTCATTTTGCATAGCACAAGTTTAAGGAAGCAGCCTTTTAGGTTCATTTATATTGAAGGCATTTTCAAAACCTCGGTTTTAGTTTGTAATATGACATAAATAGAGTACCTAAAACTGAAACTCATTTTCAAGTCCCTTCCACACAGTACCTCTCTGGTGCAGGGAGATGTGCCTTTATTTCTCAATAGACTTTGCTCACCTGACCTTTAAATACATAATACTGGAAATGGTTTAGCTTGTTTTCCATGTGCCAAGGGCAGAAAACAACAGTAAAGGAATACGTTAAAAGTTGAAACAAGTAGTTATAAAGCTTTGCATGGGGTGTGCCTCATTAGCACAGAATAACTTGTTAGATATGCACATTCAAGTTTCTCTAAGGAATAATCCCAAGGGGACAGTCACTTACTTGCATGGTTTCAGGAGCATGTGTGAAAGTAGATGTACATGCATATTTGAAGCATTCAACATATGCCTTTTTATGTGTTGAAGACTATGAAACTACTTGCTAACTCCACAACAGTAATGAAAGACATTGTGATTTTTAAAAAATTACCATGTGCCCCAGGACTACATTCCCCACTGCCCTTACTGTTAGCACCGACTCTTCCTAGAAAAGTTCAGCAGTATCTATCCTGCAGTTGGTAACCAGTAGCAGGAGACATGTTCTCAAGACACTGTTTAAACACTGTAACCCACAGCTGCATCTCTTTCTGAAAGGAGAAATTTTATCATAAGTTTTCCTTGGCACTGGAGGCAAATCACTGAAGTTGTCAGTCCAAGTAACAAACAGCAAATTGTGTGATGCTTGTCACAAAGTGTGTGCCATGGAAAGAGGCTGTGAGAGACCACTGAAAGCTGACCGGAACCTAGTTCATCTGGAAACCCCACTTTTTCTCCATACCCATCTGTACATAGACATACTCAGTATTCTATCACTAATGACCTTCTCCTTCTCATCTTTGGACAGGTGTGGTGTTCCCTTACTTTCCACGGCTGGGTCGCTACAATCTTAACTTTCATGAGGCACAACAGGCTTGTCTGGACCAGGATGCTGTGATTGCTTCCTTCGATCAGCTGTATGATGCCTGGCGGGGTGGACTGGACTGGTGCAATGCTGGCTGGCTCAGTGATGGATCTGTGCAGTACCCTATCACCAAACCACGCGAGCCCTGTGGGGGCCAAAACACAGTGCCTGGTGTCAGGAACTACGGGTTTTGGGACAAAGATAAAAGCAGATATGATGTTTTCTGTTTTACATCCAACTTCAACGGTAAGATGGTAGCTGCCTTGCCGTCTTTTCTATTCCAGAGAACAAGTTGTCTTAAAACACTGTTTGGATTTTGGTGTTATCGTCAAAAAGCAAAACAAATCACCAACAATAAAAACCAACCATTTAAGTTATTACTATATATTTTAAAGATAGATAAACTGTTTTTAAATCTTGAATGTTATAATTTATTAAGTATCTATATAAATCACACAAAAACTTCCTACCTCTAGTCATCCTACATTTTAACCATCCTGTTTTTAATGAAGTAGTTGAAATTGTCCCACAGTTCATGTTTCACATTGCCGTAGCGCTCTATTCCTTAACCATTGCTTTCTCTGCTGATGGAAGGAGCTTCCCTGCCATAATGCCCTCCCTTGCCCGGTCACATTACGATCAGCAAAGTTCAGACCAAAGGAGCACAAAGTCAGACAAATAAAGCACAATTAGCATTGAGAGACAAAGGTGGGAAAAGGAAGGGTTCCACAACATAATGGATGACTCATTGCTTTCTTCCCACTCCCAGACCCTTTGGTGTGATGTCCTGAACATAATCTTGGGGGCCTATCACAAAATGAAAATGTAGGAGCCTTTGTTGCAAATTGATTAAGAATTTTAATAATATATTAAATTAATTTAATATTAATAATATTAATTATATGAAATAGTTATTAATTAATGTATTTGGTGTATGCCACTTCAGCTCATTAATGGTACATTTTGTACATGTTATTTATTTCATCATGCTAATGGGATCTCAGTAACTAATACTGCAGTAAGTGGTTGAGAGTAACGAGTGTCCATGTGTAATGAAGAAACAGCATGATGCCAGGCTTCAAATGGTGGAAGTTTTAAAATACCAACAAACCCCTCTGCCAGTAAGAGAGTGCAGATTGGGTTTACATTCAGTGAGTGTATCATTGATGGCCAATGACTTCCTGTGTTTGAGGCATTTTTATGCTGTAGGCTTTGGTTGAGAATAAGGTCTTATTGATACCTGTAATGAAAAGAACTTGAGGGCTTTTGATTTTCTTAAATGGACTTTTATGTCAGGAATGTTTTTTGATCCTTTCACATTCAAATTTCGCCTCTCTAGAAACTTGTACTGGGGTTCAGTCTTGCTACAAGTAGAATTTAAATAGCTCTTCTTTCAGCGAGGAATTCTGTCTTCCCTAGAACCACAGAAGGCTCTTTTAGCCTCTAATTAGCTAACAAAGCTGCATCTGCTATCGTGCTTTTCCCTTTAATGTTATAAGGGCATGTGTGAGCACACGCCAAGAAGCAGGGGACAGCAAATTTATTTAATCTAAAGTGATTTATTAATATGACATTTAGATGGCGATTCTATGTCCTCCAAGTTTCAGGCGTTGTTCTGCATCCCCATTCACTGAGAGGCACTTTAGCTTTGGACTCTTTCCATCTGTCACAGGCTGGCTGACTCTGTGTCCTTCTCTCCACAGGCCGGTTTTATTACCTGATCCACCCCACCAAGCTCACCTATGACGAGGCAGTGCAAGCTTGTCTCAATGACGGTGCTCAGATCGCAAAAGTGGGCCAGATATTTGCTGCCTGGAAGCTTCTGGGCTATGACCGTTGTGATGCCGGCTGGCTGGCGGATGGCAGTGTCCGCTACCCTATTTCTCGGCCAAGAAGGCGCTGCAGCCCTACCGAGGCTGCTGTGCGCTTTGTGGGCTTCCCGGATAAAAAGCATAAGCTGTACGGGGTGTATTGCTTCAGAGCATACAACTGAATGTGCCCTAGAAAGAATCAGTTCTCCAGTCACAGGGAACATGTGAAAGGTTTTTGTTTGTTTGTTTGTTTGTTTCTGTTCTTGTTTTTAATATGAACTCATGCAAGTTACCAAAACTGTGATAACCCTTTTTCACTTACTGTAAAGAGTCGTTTTCATAAAGGTCAATTCATTCATTTGTTTTGTAAAGCTATCAGTCAATGTATATTATAAATTAATATAAGTATAAGGGAAGCTAAAAAAAAATAGGCTTCAGAGCCTGTTTTATGCTACACCACCCCAACAAAATGCCATTTCATGAACGGGGCATGCAATAGTCTGAGGATAATCACGATTGTGTTAAGGAAAATAAGCAGCAACTTCCAGAAGCACAAATTTTACAATTTCTACAACTTTGAAATGTACTTAACTAAATAAATTAGAACCACAAATTTTAAATACAGGCTTCTTAAACAGAAACTGGGATTCCGGGAGGTGCAAAAAACTCAGTTTCACAAGGGAACAATGAACACTTTTTCTAAAAATTAATACTTCAAGTCTTCAGAATACAAAATAGTTTACCATTTAAAATTCTATCTTTTTGACTAAAGTAAAAAGCATATAGACTCAGACACTTAATAATAAAACCATAATTAGTACTCCTAGGTCAACCCATTTGTATGAAATATAGACTTGTATACACAGATAATATTTTACCAATGAGAGATTGCTACCTTCTAATTAAAATTACCTATCAGAAAGAATTGTTTTATCATTTTTGAGTAGCTTCACTGAGTTATACCTAAATTCTAAGGGATCTTTGCTAAGCGGTATTTAGAATTTACTCAGGGCAGTTGAAAAGATAAACTGCTGGACAGAAATAAAAAATGTAGCAGCTTGATTTTATGTTAGCTTATAAAACACTATTGTTCTATAAAAATAACTTTAACCTATTTAATATTCCTTTCTTATTTACATTACATAAGGAAAAACATCCAAATGAATCAATAACTCTACACTTGCTTAACTAAGAAATCAAACTCAGCTTCCAAAACCATTGCTCCTGTTTGTACACACAGTAGAGACCCTAAATAGGACCTATGTTTAGGAGAGAAAAGTAAAATATAAATGCAATTCTAAAGAGTTTCTTAAATAGAAACTACAGTGACTGTAAGTTTCCTTTCTGGTTACATTTGGCAAAAATAAAATAGTGACACTCACACCGAAGACTACACCATCAAGCTTTAAATGAAAACTCAAGTCCAGGCTCAGAAAAATGTCTTTCAGTTTTAGCAACTCCAATCTTAAATAAAACTTACTTTTACTGACTGCTGAGACCCCATAGGGACCAATATTTGTATTCAAGTAATTTTCTGGTTTCCCATTGTTTCACAGTGAATTCTGGTGAGTGGGCCTTAGTATAATAATCCAAGTACAACATAGCTGGTGTGCTGTTGTCAATGTTTCTAATGTAGATTCCCCAATATGAACGTGAGTAAATAAATATGTTTCCTGAATTGACCGTGGTTGCATCTAACTGTAATAAATTTGCTCTATAAATATAGTTACATGTATGGAAGGCATAGAGTACCTGGAAGTCCATGGAATCATAACTCTCATGACATATATCTAGATAAAACATTGTAAGCCAACTTAGAGCCTTTCTTTGAGATGCGATGATTTAGTCTTAGAGCATGAGGATGTAGTTTTAAGTTAGGATATGCAAATTAAATAAGACTATAAATCCCAAGAGATGATGAGGCTTCACGAAAACACTCCTAACTAAACTCAGACTTCTAAGGTACAGGTTAAAGGTAACAAATGGTCTAGAAAGTAGTATTATTTAAGGAGGAGACTCTGAACAGTTTATGGGCACAGATAAGCTCTTTGGAAGATGACCATACTTGAATAATTGTTACCTATATTATAAGAATTTTGCCTGAAATGAAAGTAGGAAAATTTTGTATTGAAGTAGGTGCATTCCTTTCAGTTATTGTCATTAAACTCAGTAGCATTTCTTAACTTTTGAATACTTAGTATAGGAAACGGTGCTGATCAAAATCTCCAAAGTGACTGTTAGCTGACTTACATCTATACCAATTACATACTATTTGTCCATTCTTAAAAAAGCATCCTAGAATGAATACTGCTGGGCAGAGTTTTTAACTTCTGACTTCACACTAAGGACCAGAATGCTGGTGACCTTTGAACCCCTAGTTAAAAAGGGGTCTTTTGTCTCTCTGTTTTATTTCACCAGATATCTATTTTCATACTTCATATTTCATTATGAATGTCTTCAAAAGAAAAGTTCTATTAGCACAATTCCTAACAGAAAGCTTACATAACACAAATTCAGACATCACTTTGTAGACTTTAAGATTCCCAGAGTATCAAAGGAAGGAGATGATAGATAGATTACAAAATATTTTCATCATTTTGTCTTATGGCCCATATAAAGAACAAATTATATCTACACATTCCCTGAGACTTCCTCTTTCATTTGAAAACCCTAAGCCAAAAAGAACCAAGTCATATAAAAATACAATATAAGGATGAAGATAAGTCTTCATATTAACACTGGAAGCCATCTTTTAATGACTGCTGCCATATTTTATCACAGTAACTTTTAGACAAATATAGTATTTGTAAATTTAAATTTTCTTTCATATAAAGAGGGCCGGCACCTGGTAGTGTTATGTTGTGCAGTAAGATGGTCAATTGTTCTTTTGGCAATTAATAGACTCAAATAAGATTCCAATTTGGTTGCTGGCAGCCATACTGGGTTTCTTGATTTCAGTACTCCTAAAAACAAGCTTGTGCTATGGAGTAGCTGACCACTAAAGAAGGGACGATTAGAAGGGAATCAATCATCAGGTTTGGTTTAGTTTTGGGGTTCTGTTTTGCTTTTTGGGGTTTTTCTTTTATTTGTTTGTTTCACATTGGTTTTGCACACAATACTTGGAGATAAATCAATTGGCAGCCTGACAACATTTTTGACAAATTAACTGTGTCATAGCTCTTGACTGCCAGAACAACACTGTACAGAAAAGGCTATGAATAGTACAGAAGTCATAAAGCCACACAACTGGAAGAAAAGTTAATATTTAAATGCATTTAATAGCTACTAAGTGCAAGTTTAAGGACAACCAATCTGTATTACAATAAGACTGTTTTTGTTTTGTGTAAGATACAATGAACTGGTAACAAACATTAAAAGTCAATTTTGCTTTACTACCGTATCATTTGATTCTTCTAACTGGTTGAATCAGTCATTTTTCTTTGGGTCAAACCTGGTAAATATATCAGGCAATGGTCTGTTGCTGGTGCAATGTTTTGAATGAAAACAAACCCAAACGAGTTAGATTTTGACATTCAAACAAGAAAGAATACTTCAGAACTCCTCCATCCTTGCCTGGAATGCATTAAACAGCCTTGAAGAAAATTTCCAATACAGAGATCAATTAAATCTCCTTTTAGTGTGTAAATACTTTCAAAATGAGGGATATCATTTGCATTCTGTCATTTTTTTCAGATATATTTTAACGTGTTATGAACCAAGTATGTGAGGCAAGGTGAAAGATCCTATAGAGGTTCTTAGTCCCAAAATAAAAGTAATTAAATAATTCAAGTGTGATGTGTTACTTCCCTACCAAGGACATTGCTTAATACTACAACCAGATGAATAAGGAGAGTAATAAGGGACTATTAAGTGTCATGTAACTTACTGAATTTTAGAAGAAACGGACATACCGCTGGCTTCTACCTCAATTTATTAGTCCGTTCATTTATCATGTTTTAAAGACTTTGCAGCCTGTAGCATGAAAAAGATAAATGACCCAGTAACAAATATTGGGGGTCAAGCTGAAGATCAGGGAAGCAAAGTAGAGGGCCACTAGCTCTTATCACTACCTCAGGCTGAATGGGCTGATCCTTCTGCCTTTTCTCAGCATGGCTGGATATGAATGCCCCATCTTCAGTGTGGCTGGAGAACATATGCCTCCTACTAAATGCTGAAGAACTTGCTTCTATCTTTTCTACTGCTCTACTGCTGGGATTAAAGAAGTGTGATGCTATTCTTTTAGACTGATTGAATCTCGTATATCCCTGGTGGCCTTGAACTCAAAGAGATCCATCTGCCTTTTAATTCTGAGTCTAATTTTCATTATCAAAATATCTTTTAATGTCTTTCAAACCACTTATTCTTTACATACCTTTAGTGAATTTCCTTCTGAGTCTGGTAAACAATGAAAGCTATAACTATCTAGTCTTTAACTCCCTCAGACCCAAGGAGAAAATAATGTTGAGTAAACAACAAACGTGAGCAAGACTTACTTCTCAGGGGTCTCTCTCTCTCTCTGTCTCTCTCTGTCTCTGTCTCTGTCTCTCTCTCCCTCTCCCTCTCTCCCTCTTTCTCTGTGTGTGTTTGTGTGTGTGTACTTTATTTGATTGATGTTCCAAACTTAAGGGAAAAATTTGATTGCACATGTAATTTTTCTACAAGAAGCAAACTTAAAATTAATTTCAATGTGATTTGATATCTCTTCCAGGCCAGTAAGTTGTTACCTCCATAGCCACTCAACATGTGAACATGTTAACAGGCCAGAGTGGAAGTCAATGATTTATGAGATCAAGGAATTTTCTTTCCTTCAATCTATCTAGTCTATTCTTGGCCTCTGAGGTTGTCCACACCACCCAAGCTTCAGCCATTAAAAGTAGGCTCTTTCGTGTAGCAGATATCTGATTATATGACCTCTGTTGGTACGGGAGAATGACCCCACGGTGAAGACAAAGCTAAATTCTCCTGTCTTTAGTAATTAAAGTATTGGGCAGTAATAGATTTGTGACAATATTAGTCCCAATGCTTTTCTATCCAAGGAGAGAACCTAGAAATTGTGTCTTTATTCCACTAAAAACTATTTTTTCCTTTAAAAAACAGTTACTTAGATTTTTCCATTAATGGTTTGGAGACTGTGGAAGTCCTGCCATTGAAAATAGTGAGAATCTTGTGTGGAAATCTAAAAGAGGAGCTACAGAAACACTCACTCACCAACATTTACTATTCTGATAAATAAGCACAGCTTCAGACATCTATGCATACACAGGGACAGACAGTGTCGTTAGTGGTCCCATCTGTGCTTGGGTTCTGCCAAGCAAGACTCTACAAGCAAGACTCTACTTTCAGTAGAGTCTTTACTAGAAAAAGCTTGCTTCTGTGATGGGAGCCAATTTCAAGTGGCTGAACACTGACTTTTGTTCTAATAGAATAGTTTGAAAAAATCTTTTTGGATGGGTATATAGTTTAATGGAAGAGAACAAACCTAACATGACAACAGTTCAATAGTCAATACCACTAAATAAATGAATAACTTTTTCTCAGTGGATGTGAAAATTCAGGTATCTGTTAAAATAGTTGTGCTAAGCATTTCAGAATCACCTGTGTTAACAACTGAAGACAATGGTTAGGGAGCAACCTGTAAACAGGATTTTGTTAACTCCTTAAATAATCAAAGATATGCACTCTCAAAAAGATATGTACTCTCATTGCTGCTAATAAATGGCTGGGACATGCAGAAAATATTTACATTCATTCTTTATGCAAATAAGAAAAATAGCCATTTAAAATTCATTTGATATCAATGCAATTACTTAAGTAATAAGTCTGGAAGAAATCAAATCAATATGTTCAGAGAGTTAACATTTTACTGTTTTCTAAGGTTTCCAAAATTACAAAAATGCATTATAAAATAATTATTTAAAGAATTTTAGTGTGATGGTTAGCATAAGAATGACCCCCATAAAGTCATATATTTGAACACTTAGTCATTAGGACATAGCACTATTTGAAAGGATTAGAAGGATTAAAAAGTGTGGTCTTGCTGGAGAAAGTGGATCACTGAGGGTAGGCTTTGAGTTTGCAAAAATGCATGTCAGGCCAGTCTCTCTCTCTGTGATGTCTACAGATCAAGACGTAAAGCTGTCAGTTACTTCTACAACACAGCCATATGGGCTTCCATGCCCCTAACCATGAGGATAACATATTAAACCCCTGAAACTGTATGAAATCCCCCAATTGAATGTTTTTCTTATAAGAGTTGTCTTGGTCATAGTGTCTCTCCACAGCATTAGAAGAGTAACTAAGACATTTAGTCATCATGGTATAATAGAAACCAATTCTGGATGCATATGCTGAACTCTAGTGTACTATCAAACATGTTCCTCACTATAACTTATCGTCTTTTCAATATAGTGTTGATTAACAGAAATCCAAACAGTTCTTGCCAAGTAGACAAAATCTGAACCTTTGTGATACTCATATTCCCACTGAGCAAAAGCATTTTGTTCCTGAAAATACATTTTAAAAGTTACCAAAATCCATCACAAATACACATTTTACCAACATTGTTAATTTGTAAAAACAAATACAGTGTAGTCACATTTGTTCCTTCAGAAGTGTTGTGCACTGGGAAGGCTAGTTGACATTTCATAAAGTGTCAGACCAATGACACTTGGATCATACATATCAGACTTAGCAAATCTCTCCATAGCCAGTGAAATCCTCACTGACCAGAGAACTTCCCTTTAGTCTTCAAAATTAGAGTCTATTTCTTAAAATCCCTCATACATATCAGCTTCATACATTTTTTTTTTTTTGAGAAAGGAACTCACCATATAGTACTAGTTGACCTGGAACAATATGTAGGGCCTTAAGCTCTTAGAGATCCACCTGTCTCTGCTTGCCAGTGCTGGGATTAAAGGTGTGGGTCACCATGCCTTGATGTTTGCACAATCTTCAAGTGATTCTGCCACACAGCCTGGAGACTGTGTTGGTGTACCTTAGTAACAGTAAATGCTTTTTGATAATCATGAAAACTGAATTTATTTTTGCAAGCTTTTAGCAAGGTCTTAATTTGTTAACTGTCAAATTTGTATGAGCTTAGGGTCACTTGTACTCTGATGTAGGACCCAGTCACTTGTGTTCCTGTCCATGACATAGAAACTAGAAACACTGCAATTTGCTTAGATAAGTACTGTCCACCCTTCTTCAACAGTTCTAGCAGAACACTTGGAGCTTTCAGTGGAATATGAATACAGTTCTTCTAATGGGAGATAGTCACACTACAATCTCACACTAAGTTAAAATATATGTTACAGGTATGGTTTAGTGTTGATGAAAGAGTTTTCAGTCAATTATCCTTCTATCACCCCCCCTCAATACAGGGAAAAGAAAATATCAAGGAACATGTGCTCAAAAGAAACCTATTCATTAGTCCTTGCTGAGTAACTTTGAGTAGTCTATTACTGTTTTTATGTCCCAATTTAAAAGTCATTCAAGTTCAAACTATTTTCAGTTATAAATATGTGCAAGATCCCCTGGTGAGTTTGTTACTGAACCAGATGGCTGGCAAATATGCAGAGTTCTATCTAATCTAACTTTTTTATCTTAAAATAATTGAGTTTTTCTTCTCAGAGCCTTCAATGGTCAAGCAAACTGTATAAGGAGAAAATATTACTGACACTTGCTAGTGTTTTATCAAGTGATTTGATGTCAGTTTTGTCAATATGGGAGGAAATTATGCATTGCAAGACTTCCAAGCCTGTTGGCTATCTCCACCATGCTAAGAAAATGGCTGTTGTGTATGTAGCCTGCCTAGTGGAAATGCTGACAGCCCATAAATTTTTAAAAGCTGCCAACTTACAGTTTGGCTGATGTTTTGATTGGTCACCTGATAAGCAATACAATATAGAGATTAATTATGTGGCCTAATAATATTGTGCAGTATGTGTTTGTCTTTCCCATCAAATACAGAATTTACTTCATTCATGCTCTGATAAGTCTACCCAGAAACTCAAGGGTAGACTCAAAAGTCATTCACATGGACCCTGAAAATTAAAGCTAACATACACAATTCTTCAACATCCCTATATTCTAAAAGAGATTGAGATATATGTTCCCAAAAAGGGTATCACTGCTCTCTAAAAGCATAAAATGATGAAACAGGTAATAAAAAGACAGGATTGGAGCTATGACAAGGACAGTAGATGAGAAAGAATGAGAGAACATTTGAAAGTAGAAGCCATCTGTGCACAGTAATATGCTAGTGCTGAGTAAGCACAGAATGTATGCCCTGTCTGGAGCACCAGTAGTGAGAATCCAGACCATCACCCACCCACTGGTCTATACCTTCAGAGTCTTGTAATCCTGTACCCCCTCTATCTGAAATGAAAGAAACATGTAGTTGTAGAAGAAGGAAATCCCCGTCTCTGAATAACAAATACAATTTCAGAAATATGAGGAGCCACAACCCCTTCTTGAATTCTCTTTCTGTTTGTATGCATTCTGGTAGCAAACAATGAAATGCATACCAAAAGGAAGACTCCAAATCTAGTAGGTGCAATTACTGGTTGAAAACCATGCCTATTGTGGCACTCATATAATACAGCAAACTTTATTTTGGTTTGATTTTTCTTTACAAATATAATAAAATCTGATAAACATGTGACTGAGACATTATATGCAAAATATGAAAGATACTGTTATAGCTGTGATACCCTGAGAAGAAAAACACTATATCCCCTCAAAATTACTATAAATTAGTGACTCTACACAGAAATCCTGCTTTCAAAAATTCAATGCTTCCTAGTGGTCTTGGCCACTAACAATATTTAAAGAATTGGAATTTTTTTTTTAATTATAGTTTCACTTTATACAGGAACCAGATAGCGAATGAGTTCTACTAGACCTCAGTTCCAATTCAAAAGCTCAGGGTCTATTGTTACTATTGCCTGGCCTCCATCCATGTGATGCCAGCTGGGCTAAATGTGGTGAAGAAATGTTATCATGTGGCACCCATATACAGCACATACCCATGCCATCATTGCCTCATGGTTTAGTTCTCTCAGGCTTTAGAGGTGAGAGCAGTAGCCTGAAAATCCTAGATAACCTGAACATGATGTGCCTCCTTACCCACCTTACTATCAACAGTTCTCTTACAAAAATGTTTTCTTCCTTAGTAAATTGGCCACAAATACAGATTGGATCTGAGGTACTGATGTATAATAAATGGGTGTTCTCTCTGTTGGCTGATCCATCAATTTATGTAATTCATCCTTTCAGGATTTGCCCTACCCCAATCTTCTACCAAAAACCTTCCATTTGATAATAGCTTCCTCCAAATCTATGATTTGTTGAAACAGAGTCATCCAAATGCATGAAAACATCTCAGGATCCACACAAAATTAATATATAGTATTCATGTGATCATTTTCACTAGGATTCTATAAGTTTATATTCCATTATTTGTTCATTAAAGTAAATTAGAGCTATGTCCCAAATATTTGAGATGCTGCTACTCTGTGTTGTGTCACTTGCTGTTGTGGTTTGAATGAGAATGACCCTCATAGGATCATGTATTTGAATGTTTGGCTCTTGGTTGACAGCTTAGGAAGGATTAGGAGATGTCTTGCCGTTTCTATTGCTATAAAGAGACACCATGACCATAGCACCTCTTATAAGGAGAACATTTGATTGGAGTGGCTCACTTAAAGTTTCAGAGGTTCAGTCCATTAGCATCATGTCAAGCAAGAAGCATGGGAGCATGCAGGCAGATCTGGTGCTGGCTACATTTCGACAGAAGGCAGCAGGAAGTTGACTGACATGCTGGGTTGTATCCTGAGCATAAGAAACCTCTAAGCCCATTCTGTAGTAACACACTTCCCCCAACAAGGCCATATCCACTGGAACAAAGCCACACCTCTGTTTCGGCAGGTTTTTCCTACCTGCTGGCCTCCACAGGTCCTGCAGCCAGGGTCCCACTGCCATGTGAGCCCCAAATAACACTCAGAGACTCTGTTTTTGATACAATCCTATTGGCCAGTTACCATTATTGTTTATGGGCTAGCTCTGTCTTAATTATTAACCCATTTCTACTTATCTAAGTATTTCCACGTGGCTCATCTTATCCGGGAGCCGCAGTGGGCGTCTTCCTTCCTCCATGCTCTACATCTTGACTCCTTTACCATTTCCTCTTTCCTCCTTGTGGTCTCCTAGCCCCGCCTATCTTGTTTCTTATTGGCCACAGTGCTTTATTAATTAACCAGTATGAGAAACATATACATGCAGAATAACATCTCCCATCACACCTCCTAATAGTGCCACTCCCTGTGAGATTCAAACTACCACAGAAGATATGGCATTGATAAAGGAGATATGTTACTGGATATGGCATTGTTGGAGAAGATATATTGCTAGGATGAGCTTTGAGATTTCAAAGGCATATGTCAGGTCCAAACACTTCACTGTCTGTGTCTCTTCTCTGTTTCTCCCTCTCTCTCCCTCCCTCCTTCCCTCTCTCTCTCTCTCTCTCTCTCTCTCTCTCTCTCTCTCTCTCTCTCTCTCTCTCTCTCTCTCTCTCTCTCTCTCTCTCTCTCTCTGTGTGTGTGTGTCGTCTGTCTGTCTGTCTCTCTGTCTCTCTGTCTGTCTCGATGGGGAAGTCCTTCTGTATGTTTGAATATGTGTTTCTCTTATTGGCTTAATAAAACACTTCTTGTTCAGTACCTAGGCAGGAAGTATAGGCAGGACTACCAGAATTGGAGAATGCTGGGGAAAGGACACTGAAAGTGAATCACCAGAAAGAAGCCATATAGCTACCAGGAAGATAGGATACCGGGCATTCTCCGATAAGCCAAGGCGATGTGAAAATACATAGATGAATAGAAATGGGTTAATAATTAAGATAGAACTACCCCATAAGAAGACTGAGCCATCGGTCAAACACTTTATAATTAATATACGCTTCTGTGTGTTTACTTGAGACTAAACAGCTGCAGGACCAGGCGGAACAGAAACTCTTTTTGTCTTTGGCTACTGGATCAGATGTAATTTCTCAACTACTGCCCCAGTACCATGCCTGCCTGCCTACTGTCACACTCCCCTGTAATGGTAATCATACACATGAATCCTAAAAACTGTGAGAAAACCTTTAATTAAATGCTTCCTTTGTGGTCACGGTGTCTGTCTCTTCACAACAATAAATAGTAACAAAGACACTTGCTAAATTCAATGAATAAAAACATACAGTTTAGAGGGATTATTTTTTCATACCTTGGGCATCTGAACACAGTGGCAAGTGTTTAAAGTTGGAGCCACACCTATTTCTAACCAAGAGATCCAGTATGTTCCCTAATCTTCACATCATCATGAAAGTCAACAATGCCCTGAGTAGATGTGCTGTGTTTTAGTGAGCTTGAGATAAAAGTTTTGCAAACTAAATTATGCCTTTAATTTGGATTCTTTTATGTCACCCTAATTAAAGCAATGGAGATGCCTATGCTTTGTAAAATGAAGAAAAAATATTAAGTGAGTTCAGATGAAAATAAGTTGGCATTTGGTATTGTTAAACTGATGCATGTTTATCAGGTGCAGAGAAAGTCCATTCAGAATATCTACTATCCCTATATTTCCTTACTTTATTTAAGCTTCCAATGTTACACTATGACTTAATAAGAGTAACAAGATTCCTTTGTCAACACCACAAGAAAAATAGAAGCATTAAATGATACATTTGAATAAACTATCATAACTGTGTCTTTTATATCTTACATTTCTTCTGTAAGTCCTAGTCCATAAGTTTTCTTCTTGTATATAATATATTTACAAAGAACACTAGTTTCAATACTTGTAGCCTATGCCTCCACCATTTCTACCGACATTTCTACAATTTCTTATTTCTCTGTAGATTTTCTTGAAGCTTCTAAGTGAGTATTAGAATTATCTTCTAGGTACTTGGAGGCACTCTACATAATGTTCTTCCCCGTTAATCTTTGCTGTTGTTCTGAGATTGGGTCTCAGTATGTATTCCTGACTATTCTGGAACTCGCCATACTGACCAGAGTAGTTTCTACCTCATAAAAATCTACCCATGTCTCCTTCCAAAGTGCTGGGATTAAAGACATGCATCACCACACCCACTCTCAGTCATCCTCCTGATGCAATAAACTGAGAGTCCCATTTTAACAAGCACACAATGGACTGGATAAAGGTTAGTATTGCAGATGACTTGAGCAGAACTAAACAGCATGCACACAGACTCAACTTCTTTCTCTTCTATTATCCTCAGAGTCTCTCTTAGGGCTCAAGGAAATCTCCCATCCAAGACCAATTAAATCTTGGGTCTGCAATTCTAATACAGGACTCCTCAGTTCCCAAATGGCCTCTCTGCAGACACAGAGCCTTCTTATCTACTACACCCTGGAAATTCATTGCAACAGGAAATCCACATGATTAATGTACATTTTACCTGGTTAGGAATAACTCTCTCTCTCTCTCTCTCTCTCTCTCTCTCTCTCTCTCTCTCTCTCTCTCTCTCTCTCTCACACACACACACACACACACACACACACATACACACACCCCTCTATTTGTATCCCACATTTGTCTGTATTGATGGTAGAGTGGTGAGCACTGGTTTCCTTGTCATTAAACTGGACTCTATCATACTCTTAGAAACCAGAAAACCAGGTCCCACCACAATTATGATTACCCTCGGTCACACACAAGCTAAGTATTCTCACTTCTCCTAAGAATGTTCTTTTCAACCTGTCATACACATAAATTCCCTTCAAGGGCTGTACTTATTAATATCACCTATTTTGGTGGGCTTACGTGAACTCATGGAAGTCAGAATAAGCCTGAATATGGAAGGGAATGGCATCTTCTGAGTAAATGTTTGAACACCAAAGTTAAAATTAAAGAAGACACTAGAAGGTGGAAAGGCTTCCTCTCCTTGCATCAGCATAGTTAATACTGAGAAAGGGATGGTAATGAAATGATCAGCACATACAATGGCACCACCACCAGTGTCCAACAACATTTTTTTCAGAAACAGAAAAACAAATTTAAATTTGAATGGAAGCACAAGAAAACTCAGACAGCCAAATCAACTGGAAGCAAAAAGAGCAATACTAGAAGCATCAAAATAACTGATATACAATCATATTATAGAACCATAGCAACGCAAACACCATGGTAGTAACACAGCAACAGACACAAGGATGGTAGAATAAAATAGGGAAACAGATGACTTATGCAGCTACACCAGCAGGTATTTGGCAAAAAAGCCAAAAACCTGCTATGGAAACAGAAAGCTTCTTTAACAAGGATGGTAGGAACATAAACTCTACAGCTAATAAAGACCTTCAGCAAATTAGTAGGATACAAGATTAACCCCCCATAACCAGTGTAGCCCTCCTATATGCAGATAATAAGGGGCTGAGAAAGAAATCAGAGAAACATCACCCTTTGCAATAGCCACAAACAACATAAAATATCTTGGGGTAATGCTAACCAAACAAGTGAAAGACCTCTATAGCAATAACTTTGAGTCTTTCAAAAAAGAAAACAAAGAAGATACCAGAAAATGGAAAGATCTCCAATGTTCTTAGATAGGTAGGATAAACATAGTAAAAAATGACAATCTTGCCAAAAGCAATCTACAGATTCAATGCAATCCCCATCAAAATTCCAGTACAATTCGTCACAGACTTTGAAAAGACAATGCACAACTTTATATGGAATAACAAAAGACCCAGGACAGCCCAACCAACCCTGTACAATAAAGGAACTTCTAGAAGAACCACCATCCCAGACTTCAAGCTCTACTGCAGAGCTATAGTCCTGAAAACAGCTTGATATTGACACAAAAATAGACAGGTAGACCAATGGAATCATACTGAAAACCCTGATATTAACCAACACACCTACGAACATCTGATTTTTGACAAAACAGCTACAATTTTACAATGGAAAAAAAAGCATCTTCAACAAATGGTGATGGCACAACAGGATGATGGTGTGTAGAAGATTGCAGATAGATCCATATCTATTGTCATGCACAAAACTTAAGTCCAAATGGATCAAAGACCTCCACATAAATCATATCACACTGAATTTCTTGGAAGAGAAAGTGGAAAGTGGGAGGTACCCTTGAATAAATTGGTACAGGAGACTGCTTCCTGAACATAACACCAGTAGTGCAGACACTGAGATCGACAAGTAATAAATGGGACCTCCTGAAACTACAAAGCTTCTGTAAGGAAAAGGGCACAGTCAACAAGCCAAAATGGCAGCCCACAGAATGGGGAAAGAACTTCTCCAACCCCATGCCTCCAGAGAAGCTAAGAAACAAGGAGACAAGGAGGACCCTAAGAGAGACATTCATGGTCAGTCCCCATGTTAAGTGAAATAAGTCAGCACTGAAGTCTGGCTGTTTGTCTTCCACCAATTAAAACTCCACTCATATGTTGTAAATTTTATGCTCATTTCAATAATGTTGGGAGGCTAAGCTTAATGGAATACTTTTGGGTCCTGAAGTCTCCATTATGAATGGATGAATGTTCTATTAAAAATATATTTTGGGAATGTTTATCCTCCTCCCACTTATCTAGAAAATAGAGTATTCAAGGCACCATTTTGAAAAATCCAATAGGCTTTATTAGACAAAATGTTTACTACCTTAAGTTTAGAACTTCCTACCTCTACAACTGCAAGAAGAAACATGTGTTTCTTCTTAGAGAAGCCCCGGAAGCACCCTGCCTCATAAAGAAAGAAATGAAAAGGTTAATGGAAAAAAGCAGAAAATGTTTAATAAATATAATTGTGTCTTTACAAGATGGAGAATTCTGGAGAGAGTTGCTGGAAGATGGTTTATGACATCTAAGCTATTCATTTAAAAAGCTTATTACACTGGTGTTGTGGTTACGTTCAGTTGTCAGTATGGCAGGATGTGGAATTATCTGGAAACAGAGCCTGTATGAGAGATTGTCTAAGGAAGGTTGGCCTGTGGACATGCCTATGGATGATTTATTCAATTAAGTTATTAAGATTGGAAGTCCTATCCTTATGTAGGAGACACCATGTCATGGAGTGGGCAAGGGAGAGCAAGAGTTGATCACTAGCTTTGGTTGCTCTCTGCTTCTTGCCATTGAATTCTGTGTGACTAGCTGCCTTGGATCCCTGCTGCTGTGATCTCTCTGCCAGGATAAACTATAACTTGAACTATGACCTAAAATAATCTCTGACTCTCATAAGTTAATTTCGTCACAGTATTTATCATAACAACAAGAAAAGAAATAAAGACAGATGATGAATCTTGTGTTTATTTTACCACAATAAAATGTCCACTATATGATTCCATTTATATAACAGCCACAAAATATCAAATGCAGCAATATCTGGCATAGGACCTAATTAGAAAAGTGCCAAACTATAGAGAATTTATCCATTTGTCTGTTTCCATTGTAAAATCGTGGGAACTGGAGACTTGAGCTTGATGGTATGAAGTATTTTAAATCTTGGAATAATCTGTACTTCCTTGAAAGAGGCTGGTGTTTTGCCAGATGTTGCAGATAATGCTGTCTTTCAAGATGACTGGAATGAAATGCACACTAGCCCTGGCACCGAAAGTCAGGTCGGTGGCTGAACTTGAGATGTACCATGAGCTGGATCAAAAAGGGCTGTGCTTCCTAAGGAAGAAAAGCAGTGGCTTGAAGAAGCTGTGATAGTTCAACAATATGTTCCACCAGGACTTGGAGATATTACAGCAGACCACTTTAGGAGGGTGCTTGCAAACAGGGTGCTTACAGAAAATGAGGTCGAGTTAGAAATGTTTTTCCAATATGGGATCATTTGATGGGAGATGTTTGTAGTCCAGATGCATCAGGTTGAGTCAAGTGGAAATGACAAAGTAGGGCCCCATCTTCTTTCCAGAGAGTTCAAGGATTGCAGTTAGGAATTGTTATTATTCCTCGTGGAAAACTTCAACATCAATATCAAAGTAAAAATTTTCAAGTTTTAAGGTATGCATATAGGGAAAGACAACAATAAACATCAAAATATATATGAGAAAATTAGGATTTCAGAGAGAAAATTGCATATAACCAAATGAGTCCCCAGATTTTGTTTTCTTCTGCCTTATACCAATTGGCTTCTTGATATAAGGCAGAAACTGTGAATTTAATCTTAACAACATGCTTGAATTTAGAGAAGGAAAGCCAAATCTAACTCCAAAGCCAGCATTGGTTTACATGAATTGGGACTAGAGGAATACTTGATAGCAAATTTCTGATGTCAGGATAAGAGGGAAATAGATTTCTGTATAGAAATAGTTTACTAGAGTTAAATATTTTTACCATAAATCAGATTCCTCTTAAGTGATTCTTTCTAGAGAGCTATCTTCTCTTCTATAGGTACCTACATGTTTAGTGTCTCTTGACTGTTTGAAGATGGGTGTTTTCTGTTTTCCTGTAAGGACAAGAAAAGAACACTTCCCCTACCTTTGAGAGGTCTCCGCACATCTCATGGGACCAAATTTGTTGAATGACTTGTCATTTCTCTTCATTAACTTTCTTCTTATTCAACTCGGATCTTGATCAACTTAAATGGTATCCATAGCTTTTTTTCCCCTGTAGATTCAAATGCAAAAACCCTTTTCCCAACGTAACACATATTTAGGTCAATACATCCTTGAAGTATACCAGCTGATTTAGTTCAGAAGTTTTTTCTATTGTCCAGTGTCTTTCTGCAGCTGTTTGTCCTTTTTCATTAGCATTAAGAAAGTTTAATGTTAATAAAGCATTATGTAATCTGTGTTTGGGTGTCTTGGTTACTCCTGCCTGTTTATGGAGCATTTCCTTTAAAGTACGATTGGTTCTCTCAACTACTGCTTGTCCTATAGGATTGTATGGTATACCAGTTATGTGTTGTATGTTATAATACTCAGAAAACTTTTTCAATTTGCTGGAAACATATGCCAGAGCATTGTCAGTTTTTATTTGTGCAGGTATGCCCATAATGGCCATTACCTCTAATAGGTGTGTGATAACAGAATCAGCCTACTTACTGAAAATGTATCTATAGTATGGTGCACATATTTTAATTTTCCAAATTCTACAAAGTGAAACACATCCATTTGCCATATTTCATTTCAATTTGTACCTTTTGGTAAAGGAGTTTGGTTATAGAATGAATAACTAGGACATTTCCTTACTATTTCCTTAGCTTGTTGCCAAGGGATGAAAAAATCCTTTTTTAAACCTTTGGTGTTCACATGGTGTTTCTTATGAAATTCCGAAGCTTCTAGCACACTTCCTATTAATAACTGATCAATTTCATCATTGCCTTGTGCTAGGGGACCTGGCAGACCCGTATGGGATCTGATGTGTGTTCTATATATAGTATGAATCCTATTTCTGATAGTATCTTGTAACTGTATAAACAATGAAGTTAATTCTGTATCGTCGGGAATAAATTCTTCAGTCTCAATGTGTAAGACTACTCTCTGCATATTGAGAGTCAGTAACTATATTGAGGGGTTCTGTAAAATCCATAAGTACCATGAGAATGGCATACAATTAATTCTGCCTTTTGTAAAGAATTGTAAGGGCTTTGAACTACTTTGCTTATTTTTTCTGATTTATATCCTGCCTTACCAGATTTGTTTGCATCAGTGTAGAATGTAGGAACTCCAGAGATAGGTGTTTTTCTTACAATGCATGGAAGGATCCAAATCTTTTCCTTTATGAATTTGATTTTTCCAGTTTTTGGATAATTGTTGCTAATCATTCCCAAAAAATTACTGCATGCTCTCTGTCAATATTCATTATCTTTCCATAAGGAGGAAATTTCTTTATTAGTTAAAGGTACTATAATTTCTGCTGGGTTCCTTCCTGTCAGTTGATGAAGTCTTAATTTACTTTTTATAATCAAGTCAGAGATCTTTTCTATATATGTTTTTAGTTTTTTATTCTGTTTATGTGGTAGAAATATCTATTCTAATATGATATCTTCCCTTTGCATCAAAATCCCTGAAGGATATTCTCTAGATGGTAATATAACCACAATACAGTCTAGTTTTGGATCCACATGGTCCACATGTGCTTCTAATATCCTCTTTTCTACCCATTCTAATTACTTTTCAGCTTCAGCTGATAGTATTTGTGGACTATTCAAGTCTTTGTCCCCTTTCAGGGTCATTTTGAAGTTTCTCAAATCATGCCCTTCAACTCCAATAATGGTTTGTAGTTGAGAAATTTCTCCTAGTAATTTTTGAAGATCGTTAAGAGTCTGGTATCGATCTCTCCTGATCTGTACTTTTTGTGGTCTAATTTTCTGTAGACCTATTTTATATCCTAAGTAGTTGATAGAATCTCCTTTTCGTATTTTTCCAGGTGCAATTTGTAATCCCCAATAAGATAAAACTTCCTTTACTTTCTCAAACATTTTTTCTAATATTTGTATTTTAGAATCAGCTAACGATATATCATCCATGTAATGGTAAATTACGGATTGTGGAAACTTTACGAATTATTTCCAATGGTTTTTGCACAAAATATTGGCACAGGGTGGGACTGTTTAGCATTCCCTGTGGCAAAACCTTCCATTGATATCTCTTCACCGGTTGAGAATTATTGTAATTAGGTACTGTGAAGGCAAATTTCTCTTTATCTTGTTCTTGTAAAGGTATAGTGAAGAAGCAATCCTTTAAATCAATAACTATAATAGGCCATTCTTTAGGTATCAAACAAGGCAAGGGCATTCCAGGCTGTAGAGAAAATTCTCCTATGATACAAGATTTAATACCTCCAAGTACCCAAGAGGTTGTACTAATACTCACATAGAAGCTTCAAGGAAATCTACAGAGAAAGGTAGAAATGTTAGAATTGTGGGTAAAAATGGTGGAAAAGCAAAGGCTGCAAGTACTGGAACCAGTGTGTGTTGACAGTATATTACAAACAGGCAGAAAGCATATGGATTAGGACTTACAGGAGAAATGTAAGGTATGACCACACCGATATGATGGTTTATACAAATGCATCATTTAACTCACCCGTTTTTCTTGTGGTGTTGACAAATAAATCTTGTTGTTCTTATTAAGTCATAGTGTTACATTTGAAGCTTAATAAAATAAAAGAATATAGGGATAGTGCCGAATAAACACTCATCAATGCCTAACTCCAACTTGTTTTAATCTGAGTTTACTTATGTGAGCATATTATTTATTCATAACTGGGAAAAATGTACATTAAGCATGTATAACATCCTGTTGTAATGAATTTCCAGGGTTGTAGGAAATAAGAAGGCTCTGTGTCTACAGAGAGGCCATTTGGGAACTGGGGAGTCCTGTATCAGAATTGCAGACCCAAGATTTAATTGGTCTTGGATGGGAGATTTCCTTGAGCCCTAAGAGAGACTGAGGATAATAGAAGAGAAAGAAGCTAAGTCTGTGTGCATGCTGTTTAGTTCTGCTCAAGTCATCTGCAATACTAACCTTTATCCAGTCCATTGTGTACTTGTTAAAATGGGACTCTCAGTTTATTGCATCAGGAGGATTACTGGGAGCTGGGTGCAGTGGTGCGTGTCTTTAATCCCAGCACTTGGGAAGGAGACATGGGTAGATCTTTATGAGGTAGAAACTTCTCAAGGTCAGTATGATGAGTCCCAGGACAGTCAGGAATGCATACTGAGACCCTGTCTTAGAACAATAATGAAGATTATTAGGGAAGAACATTGGGTAGAGTGAACAATGATGTTACAAATGAAATTTCATTATTTACTGCTAATGGTCAAATACAGAAACAACTATTTTTGAGCTAGTGGTCCTTGCATAATTCTTTTACATTATGACAAATAATCTTGTATTATTACTTTATTCTGAGCACATCTTTGTAGTACCTTAGCAAATAGAACAACATGTTAACTTTGCCAATAAATGTAGGACTAAAGCCAAAGCCCAAGAATGTAAACCTAAAAATTAGGATTGCACACTTTGGAAGAACTAGATATTTTTGCCCAAGGTTTCTTGGATGCAGTTTAGTTGTCAAACTAATATTTAATCTCTTATTTTCCTCTGTAGATCAGAATCTGAGAATAATATTAGAAATATCTGAAAATTGTAGCATGGACCAAGGTAAGTTTGACAGCTAACACTGTTAAAGAGGCCATACCAAAGTCATGTTTTCATCTGAAGGATTGAAGTACTTTAGAGAAATACTGATAATACAAAACAATAAAAGATGAGTGAGAAGAGTAACTATAGAAAGATTCTGCAGTTAGAATTGAAAATGTGCAAGGGTTCTTCTTCATCCAGTGCCACACCTAGTTTTAGAAAAAGGAACACTAAGGCACAACTTCCAGACCACTCAGCAGGGAGCCACTGATAAACATGAGTGCTGCAGAGAATCAAAGCATTGTGAGTTTGGCAATAGGCGCTAGGGGTGGTAGTACTAAGGGTTAAGGTGTTATTGCAGTCTGCCGAATCCAGTGCTCACAAAGAATGTTCCTGAGAAGTTAAAGCAGTTTGTGATACTGAAGAGAGAGATAAGGTAGTGGTATTTAGCTTAAAGCAATCAATAAGAGTCAAGGTGAGAGAGTCTAATAAAACAATGGGTAAGGCAACAAATGGTGGTCATGTGTTTGACCCAGGGGGGTCACACAACCAGCATTCTCTAAAGCATTCAGACAAAATGCTATTCAATAACAGACATACAGAGCTTAAGATCTGAAACAAGAGATGATTTGACATTGAGCTGGGGTCAGTATCATCTGAAAGGGGTGATATTGGGATATAAGGACTTTGAGGAGATTTGGACCTCTTCTTCTACCATGTCTATACCTAGAGACTGAGAGAGTGTGGTTGCAAATCTGTATTTTGATTGTGCCTGATGGGAAGCTGTGATGAATGCTATAGAAAAATTTACCAATGATCCCTGTCTCCCATCTGGGGTGTTATGGGTCCTTAATTAGAATATAAAGGATTGGTCATTTTACATGAAAGGTAGAATTCCTTTTGGAATATGCATCATGTCTCCTACAGGACCAATAAGGGCAGCCTCCATCAGTCTCTGACCAATATTGACAGTGACCTCTAGTTTGATAAGGGAGAAAGGAAGCATAGGAGACAGGTGTTATAGACATCAATGTAGGTGATGCAGAGAAAAGTATCTCCTTTTGGCAACCTGCTGGTGAGCACTCTCCAGAGCCCACCATGTGAGTAGAACCGTTAAGTATAGGTTTCCTGAACATTTAAATCTTACTATAACAATGTAATTGCGGGGGGGGGGGAATCAGAAACATTTTTCATTACCTTAAATCACTTTCTTATACCTTCAGAACTATCTTGAGCTTTTGTATTCTCAGACCTTTATTCACCTCTTTAGACCTTCAGAGCTTCCTGAAACTTTCAAATTGTTAAACTTTCACAACACTCTCTTAGACCCTCATTGCAACTGGGTTCTGTTGCAATGGCCTTTCCCAGCCAAGTCCCAGTTTCTCTCCAAGGCCCCCTCAAGTTTTTTAAAAACTAATACCATCTTGATGACTCATATTGCAAATCTCAGCTACTACTATGAAGTATATTCTTATGAGTACTTAGATATATATTTTTTTTCTTATTTTACATATTGATCCCAGTCCCCCATCTCTCTGCCTCCCTCCCATACCCCATGATCCCCCCTCCAGTCTCATTCTCGTGCCCCACTTCACAGGGAGAGTGATGACCTCCAGGAGGGATCATTAAAATCTGTCAAGTCATTTGGAGTAGGATCTACACCCTCCCTTCTGCCTCTAAGCTAAGGAAGTGTAAATCCATGGGGAATATGCTCCCAAAGTCCTTTTGTGCACCAGGGATACATTCTGGTTCCACTGTCAGAGGTTCCCTAGACTGCCCAGGCCTTTTAACTGAGACCCATGTTCAGGGGGTCTGAGTAAGTCCAATGCTGGATTCCCTGCCATCAGTCTGGGGGTCCATGAGCTCCCCCTTGTTCAGGTCAGCTCTCTGTGGGTTTCTGTAGCCTGGTCTTGACCCCTTTTTATCACTCTTCTCTCTCTCTCTGCAATTTAATTCCAGGAGTTTGACTCAGTGTTTAGCTGCAGGAGTCTGTTTAAGTTTGCATCAGCTACTAGATGAGGCTTTATGATGGCATATAAGTTAGTTATCAATCTCATTATCTGGAAAGGGCATTTAAGGTAGCCTCTCCACTGTTGCTCAGATTGTTAGTTGGGATCATCCTTGTAGGTCTCTGGACATTTATCTAGAGTTTTCTCTCCAAACCTATAATGGCACCCTCTATTATGGTATCTGTTTTTTTGTTTTGTTTTTTTTTGTTTGTTTGTTTTTTTTTTTTTTGCTCTTGTCTATTCATCCCCTGACTCAATCTCATTCTCTTTCTCCTAACTCCCTCTCCACTCTCTACCCCCCCTTCTCCCAATAGTCTCAAAATCTTGTTCCTTTCCCCTTCTATGAGGGACTTTGTATGAATCTCTTAGGTTCCTCCTTGTATCCTAGTTTCTCTGGCAGTGTGAACTATAGGCTGGTGGTCTTTTGTTCTATGTTTGAAATCCATATATGAGTGAGAACATACCATGTTCCTCTTTTTGTGACTGGGTTACCTCACTCAGGATGGTTTCTTCAAGTTCCATCCATTGACCTGCAAATTTCAAAATTCCGTTGTCTCCCCTCCCCCTCCCCCCACTGAGTAGTATTCCATTGTGTAGCGGTACCACATCTTCTTTATCCATTCTTCAGTTGAGGAGCATCTAGTTTGCTTCCAGGTTCTTGCTATTACAAATAATGCTGCTATAAACATAGTTTAACATATCTTTCTTGCATGGATGTGGATCATTTGGGTATAAGAGGGGAATTGTCAGGTCCTGTGGTAGACTGATTCCCATTTTCTTAAGGAACTGCCATACTGATCTCCAAAAATGGGCTGTACAAATTTGCACTCCTACCAGTAGTACAGGAGTGATCCCCTTTCTCCACATCATCTCCAGCATAAGCTGTCATTGGTATTTCTGAGTTTAGCCATTCTGACAGGAATAAGATAGTATCTCAGAGTTGTTTTCATTTGCATTTTCATGATGGCTAAGGATGTTGAACACATTCTTAAGTGTCTTTCAGCCATTTTGGGTTTCTCTATTCAAAACCCCCTATTCAGTTCTATACCCCACTTTTTAATTGGATTGTTTGGTGCTTTGGTGAATAGTTTCTTGGGTTCTTTATATATTTTGGAGATCAGCCCTATGTCAGATTTTGAGTTGGTGAATATATTTTCCCAGTCTGTGAGTTGCCTTTTGGTCCTGCCAACTGTGATCTTTGCCTTATAGGAGCTTCTCAGTTTCAGGACGTGCCATTTATTAATTGTCTATCTCAGTTTCTGTGCTACTTGTGTTATGTTCAGGAAGCAGTCTCCTGTACCAATTTATTCAAGGGTACCTCCCTTGAATAGATTTGTCTTCTAAGAGGATCAGTGTGGTTGGGTTTATGTTGATGTCTTTGATCTATTTGAACTTACATTTTGTGCACAGAGATAGACATGGATCTATCTGCAGTCTTCCAGTTGTGCCAGCACCATTTGTTGAAGATGCCTTCCTCCTTCCATTGTATAATTTTAGCTTCTTTGTCAAAAATCAGGTTTTTGTAAGTGTTTGGGTTAATATTGGGATTTTCAATTGGATTCCATTGGTCTACCTGTCTATTGTTGTGCCAATACTAAGCTGCTTTCAGGGCTATAGCTCTATATTAGAGCTTGAAGTCAGGGATGGTGATGCCTCCAGAAGTTCTCTTATTGTACAGGGTTGAATGGGCTATCCTGGGTCTTTTGTTTTTCCATATAAAGTGAGAATTTTCCTTTCAAGGTCAGTGAATTTTGATGGGGATCACACTGAATTTATAGATTTCTTTTTGGCAAGATTGTCATTTTTACCATGTTTATCCAACCTATCTAAGAACATTGGAGATCTTTCCATTTTCTGGTATCTTTTTTTCATTTAGTTCTTGAAAGACACAACATTCTTGCTATATAGGTCTTTCACTTTTTTTTGGGTGTTACCCCAAGATATTTTATGTTGTTTGCAGCTATTGTAAAGGGTGATGTTTCTCTGATTTCTTTCACAGCCCCTTTTTTTGTCTGTATATATTAGGGCTACTGAGTTTTTGGGGGTCAGGGGCTGAATCTTGTATCCTGCGAATTTGCTGAAAATATTTATCAGCTGTAGGGGGTCACTTCTCCAAACTATTATATTATCTGCAAATAGTGACAGTTTGACTTCTTGATTTCTAATTTGTATCCCCTTGATCTCCTTTGGTTGTATTATTGCTCTAGCTAGAACTTCAAGTACAATACTGAAGAGATTCGGAGAGAGCCTTACCACAGCTTTGCCTTGTTCCTGATTTTAGAGGAATTGCCTTAAGCTTCTCTCCATTCAGTTTGATGTTGGTTGTTGGTTTGCTGTATATTGCTTTTATTATGTTTAGGTATGTTCCTGTTATCCATGATCTCTCCAAGACCTTTGTCATGAAAGGGTGTTGGATTTTGTCAAAGGCTTTTTTAGCATCTAGAGGAATGGTCATATGATTTCTCTTTTTCAATTTGTTTATATGGTGAATTACATTGATAGATTTTCTTATGTTGAACCATCCCTGCATCTTTGGAATTAAGCCTACTTGGTCATGGCAGATGATTTGTGTGATGTGTTCTTGGATTCAACTTGCCAATATTTTATTTAGTATTTTTGCATCAATGTTCATGAGGGATATTGGTCTGCAGTTCACTTTGTTAGTTGTATCTTTGTGGGGCTTGGGTACCAAGGTAATTGTAGCCTCATAAAAAGAGTTTGGTAATGATCCATCTGCTTCTCTTGTATGGAACAATTTGAGAAGTATTGGTATTAGCTGTTCTTTGAATTTCTGGTAGAATTCTGCACTGAAGTCATCTGGCCCTGGGCTTTATTTTGTTGGGAGACTTTTGATGACTGCTTCTATTTCATTAGGGGATATAGTTCTATTTAAATTGCTTAACTATTCTTGGATTTAATTTTGGTAAGTGATAGCTACCCAGAATTTTGTCTATTTCCTTTGAATTTTCAATTTTTCTGTAGCATAGGTTTTCAAAGTATGGCCTGAAAAATTCTCTGGATTTCCTCAGTGGCCATCGTTATGCCCCCCTTTTCATATCTGATTTTGCTGATTTACATGTTCTCTCTCTGCTTCTTGGTTTATCTATCTTGTTGATTTTTTCCAAAGAACCAACTTTGTTCTATTGATTCTGTGTATTGTTTTCCTAGTTTCTTCTTTGTTGATTTCAGCCTTCAAATTGAATATTGCCTGGTGTCTACTCCTCTGGGGTGAATTTGCTTCTTTTCATTCTAGGGCTTTCATTTGTGCTGTTAATTCTCTAATGTGACTACCGTCCATTTTCTTCATATGGGTACTTAGTGCAATGAACTTTTCTCGTGCAGTTCTTTCAAAGTGTCCCATAAGTTCAGGTATGTTGTGTCTTCATTCTCATTGAATTCTAGGAAATCTTTAATTTCTTTATTTCTTTATTGACCCAGAAATGGTGCAATTGCACATTGTTCAGTTTCCATGAGTTTGTAGGGTTTCTGCAATTTGTTTTGTTGAATTCCCACTTTAAATCATGGTGGTCTGATAAGATACTGGTGGCTATTCCAATTTTTTTTGTATCTGTTAAGGTTTGCTATGTTGCCTAGTATGTGGTTGATTTTAGCAAAGGTTCCATGTGGAGCTGAGAAGAAGGTATGGAATATTCTATAGATGTCTGGTAAACCCAATTGGGACATATCTTCTGTTAGTACTTTTGTTTCTTTTTAAAGTTTCTTCTTGGTGTTCCTCTCTAGTGGTGAGAGTGGGGTGTTGAAGTCTCCCACTATGAGTGTGTGAGGTTTTATATGACCTTTGAGTTTTAGGAGCATTTCTTTTACCAATGTGGGTACATTTGTATTTGGGGCATAGATGTTCAGAGATTGTGTGCTGATGGATTTCTCCTGTGATGAATACAAAATGACCTTATTCATATCTTTTGATTGATTTTGGTTTGAAGTCTAACTTGTTAGATATTAGGATAAATACATCTTCTTATTTCTTTGGTCCATTTAATTGGAAGATCTTTTCCAAAGCCTTTACTCTGAAGTAATTTCTATCTTTGAAGCTTAGATGTATTTCTTGTATGCAGCAGAAGGATGAATTCTGTCTTCATATTCATTCTGTTAGCCTGTGTCTTTTTATAGGCAAGTTAAGACCATTATTATTGAGGGAAAGTAAGGACCATTGATGGTTAATTCTTGTTTATTTTAGATTTGTTATTGGCGATGGTATTGTGAGTATATTTGCCCCACTTTTTCTTTTGGGTTCTGGTAAAGTGGGATTATCTATTGCCTGTGCCTTTGTGAGTATAGTTACCTTTCTTGGTTTGGAGCTTTCCCTACAAAACTTTCTGTAGGGCAGGATTTGTGGATAGTTATTGTGAAAATATGGCTTTGTCATTGAATATCTTTATTTCTCCTTCTATAATGATTGAGAGTTTTGCTGGTTATAGTAGCCTAGGCTGGCATCTGTGGACTGTTAGTATTTGTAGAAGATCTATCCAGGACCTTCTGGCCTTCAGAGTTTCCATGGAGAACTCTGGTGCAATTTTGATCAGTCTGCCTTAATATGTTACCTGGCGTTTTTCCTTTGCTGTTCTTAATATTCTTTCTTTATTCTGTATGTTAGGTGTTTTGATTATTATGTGACAAGGAGTCTTTTTTGGTCAAGTTTATTTGATGTTTAATATTCTTCTTGCATGCCCTTTTTCATATTGTGAAAGTGTTCTTCAATGATTTTGTTGAATATGTTTTCTGCACCTTTAAGCTGGGCTTCTTTGTCTTCTATGCTTATTATTCTTAGGTTTGGTTTTTTTCACAGTGTCCCACATTTCCTGGAAGTTTTGTGTTAAGGATTTTTGGATTTAAGATTTTCTTTGGTCGATGAAACTATTTCCTCTAGTTTATCTTCAGTGCCTGAGATTCTCTCTTTGATCTCTTGGATTCTGTTGGTTATGCTTGCATCTGTAGTTCCAGATTGTTTACCCAGCTTTTATATTTCCAGTATTCCCTCTATTCATGTTTTCTTCATTGTCTCTATTTTAGTTTTCAGGTTGAACTGTTTGAATTGTTTTCTTCATCTGTTTGATTGGGTTTTTTTTTTGTTTCTTTGTTTGTTTATTTGTTTTTGTTTTGTTTTTGTTTTTTCTTGTTTTTCCTGCCTGACTTTCTTTAAGAGATTGGTCATTTCTTGCTTTTTTTTTTCTTGATCTTTTCCTTTATTTCTTCCATTCTTTTTTGATTGTTTTTCTTCCATTTCTTTAAGGGTTTTTCTCATATCATCTTTGAGGGCCTCTATCATTTTAATGAAGTTACTTTTTAAATCATTCTCTTCTGCTTCATCTGCTTTTGTATTCAGTTCTAGTTGGTGTAGATTCTGGTGTTTTCATACTGGTCTTTCTACTGTTGGTTGTTTTCTTGTATTGCCATCTTCCCATTGCTTCTTCAAGTGTGTACAGGTGGAGTCTCTCTCTCTCTACCTTGCTCTCCTGGTGAGTATTGGTGGGTTAGGAGTTTGATGTCTATAACTCTGGATGGTCAGAGCTCTCTTGTAGGTCTCTGGCAGAGGGCAGGTAATAGGGCCCAAAGATCAGGTAAGTGTGGGCTCAAGGCCATCCCATGAGGATAGACACGTCCAGCATGCTCAGAGCCTACCTAGCAAGTTCCAAGGAGGTGGAGCAGGTGTTGGACCTGCCCTCGGGCCCAATGCTCACCCTGCGTAGTGTGCCCAGCATAACCAATGGTGAGGAGAGGGGAAGGGAGGCTCTATGTGGTGTATGGACCAGAGTACAGAAATTGAACCACTCAGGCCAAAAGTTATGGGGCAGGGAAGATGAGGGGGCAAACCCAGGGAGTTCCCAGAGAAGGATGTAGGTGGATTTGGCCTGGACTGGTCCCAGACTCACCTCCAGCAGAGGGCAGATGATGGGGCCCAAAGATCAGGTGAGTGGGGGCTCAATGTGGTTCTGCATGGATAGGTGGGTCCAGGATGCTCAGAGCCAACCTACGGTGTTCCAAGGAGGTGGAGGGGGGTTGGACCTACTCTCTGGCACAATGCTTACCCTAGCAGTGTGCCCAGCAGGACCAAGGGTGAGGGGAAGTGAGGTATAGCTATAATACCTTATAAAAGAGGCATGGGGGGTAAACTCCCAGTAAACAAAAGATGAATAGTGAATTATAGGAAACTGAATTGGCCTTTGACAGCTTGATATAGAGCAATTTCCCAACTCTAGTAGAACAGGCTATTGGTTAGAGCTGACAGACCCCACATGAAAGAGCTTCCCTTGATAAGAAATAGAGGAGAAGAGAACAAATTTAGATATGAAAAAATTTCAGATCATTTGTTTGTGCAGTGGCAGAAGTTGCCACCATTGAAAATACAGCATTCCAAATCAGGCCATCAAAATTTACTAAAGCCGAACTCTTTGTAGTAACAGTGAGACTTTAATAACATCTGAGTCTGTAGAAGAAGAAAGAAAGAGTTGCAAAACAAATTCCTGCACTTCACAGTTGAAGTTTCTATAGGCTCCAAGTGGGAGCTGACAGACAAAAGAAAAGCCCAGAAGGATAAAGAGTCACTATGGAACTTCCAGGATAGAGTTGAAATATAGGAAGGACGAGGTTGCTGAAACCCAGAGGGGCTTAAGGAAATAGCAGAACTTAGCAGGCAGCTCCCAGAAGGAGGCAAGCAATAGAGGGTCCCCTAGAAGGACAGAAGTCAATGACTAATTAACTAGAGATGTGCCCACAGGGTGGGACCCCAGAGGGCACAGCAGGATCCAGGAGTCAGAGAGACGACACTAACTGAGTAGTGGGGAGAGATTGATGGATAGAGCAGGCAGAGGGAGAAGCAACTGAAGAGGTGGACTCTGGAATTTGGAATCAAATATGGTGGATGGCAGAAGCCAGCAGAAACAAGTGATCCATAATGCCCTAAGATAGTCAAATAGCAACTTGAATCAGTTTGAAATGTTAGACATGAACATGGCTGAAAGATGAGTAAGATCCTCTGTCAATGCTACCTGAAAAGAGAGAATTCTGGGAAGGGGTAGGGTTTGGCGACCCTTAAATGCTAAGAGATAAGATAGGTAGTGAAGAGGGAATACAGGAATGAGTATCCTGAAGGTCAACCATTTTTATTCATCTATAAAAAGTTTGGCTATAGCCAGAGCACATAGGCAAAGCACGCTTCCTTGGACAGAATGTTCTAATCTTTCGATAAGTATGTAATGGGCACAAAGCAAAGTCCCAGTTGGTGACCCAAGACCCTGAGGACATATCCTTCCATTTCTGTAACATAGAGAAGTGATGAGTTATGTCCAAAAGATGTAAGGCCAGGCTTGCTGAAGCTTACATAAGGACTTGGTAATGGGCACAAGGAGGGGCTCCTGAGAGCAGGCTAAGGCTGCCTCATATAGGGATGGATGAGAAGAAAGAAAGGAATCCAAGAGCAGAAGAAGCTGGCCATCCCTTGAAAAGATACAATTTTGTCTTTGGTGTTGGGGATTGTGAATGTTTTCTTTCTAGCATAATGACCAGATAAGCAATGTGAGGATTAGATAGTTGAACCTTAAAGGGTAAGTCTCTATATCCCTAGCTGGATATAAATGGAATGTTTAATAAGGCAGATGTGCCAGTCTGGCTGATATGCAGAGATGGACTACAAAGGAGAAGATCAGCTATGTTTTGTATAATTTTGAATTTAGGAAGATACAGAGAATAAATCAGAGACTAGAGCCTGGCCAAATAGATGTTGGCTGTCCTGGAACCCCTGGGGTATGACAGTCCAGGGAGGTTGAGTGGAAAGATGAGTATCTGGGTAAGTTCAAGTAAAGGCAAAAGTATTTTGTGACTAGAGATAGAGAGGTATGGAAAAGGCGGCTTCCTTGAGGTCTAGGACAGAGAAATGGGAGGTCCCTGAGAGGATGGTGGAGAGGAGAGTATAGGGGTTGGGTACTATAAGGTGAAGCAGAACCACTGCTGGGTTGATAAGCCAGAGATCCTGAACCAACCAGTAGGTTCCTTGGGTTTTGTTTTGTTTCTGAGATATTAGGGGTATTGAAGTGGGAAGAAGTAAGATACAGAAGATTCTTTTTTAAGGGTCAGAAATAAGAGCCATAAGTCCCCTGAAGCTAAAAGGTGGGGTTTAAATAAGTCCACCAGACTCAAGATAAATGATAACTAGGCATTTATTAGGGAAGTACTTACCAAATAATATAGTAAATAGGCACAACAATCTTCCTGCTCTAGAAGATGCAATTAAACCTGCTCTAGAGCGGTTAAATAAGAATCAGGATAAACAAATAGGCCAAATAGATGTTTATTCAGGGAGAAATAACTCACAACATAGACAGATGAACACCAGCAGTTTGAACCGAATGCTCTCCTCTCCACATACCACCAGCAAGAGAGTGTTCCTGGCTCCTCCTCAGACCTAGTTCCATGGGTCACTTCCGCCCCTGGCTCCACCCCCAATGGGTGTGGTCAGTGCCACAGAAGCAGACAAAGTGAATATCTCACTACACTCTGGGAAGAAGAGAGGCAGGGCACACCAGAGAGATGTGAAGTAGATCAGACATACATTATACAGGAGAGGTAACTGAGCGATGTGGCACAATGTAGATTAATAGAAGAAGCAGGTTAATTTGAATTATAAGAACTAGTTGGGGAAAAGCTAAGGGCAAGCTTTCATAATGAATACTATGTTTCCCTGTCATTATTCATGGACTGGCTTTCCAAGGAAGTTCAGTGAGGAAGTACCACAATACCTAGGCCCAGTGATCCTCTTGACTTCATTTAAAGCAGCAGCCTAGAGGGTCTCAAGCTTTGGGAGGTAAGGGAACCTAGGAAGTTGCTATGATCTTCACTAACATGAGGCTTTTTTTTTTCAGGCTTTTTCATCTGCCATGATATACCTTAAATGCCATGGCCAAGACTTCTGCCTGTGTCATCAGGGGTCCTATCTCTAGACATTTAAGTTTGACCCTAATATCAAGGAAACTCTGGGAGAAGTCGCTCATAACAGGTTGTTTTCCGTCTTGAGCCTCAAGATTTAGATTGGTATATTGCAAGAGGGCCTTTGTGAGGTCTAGGAATTGTGGTGGGTTCTTATGTTTGTCCTGGATGACCTATTTGATAGTCTCATAATTTACCCCTTTATGAAGACCAGCCATGAGGAAATTTATAAGTACATTGTTATTCCATTCAGGGTACTGATCAGGGACAGCCTCAGCACTGACTGGATAGATATCCTGTCACTGAGAAGGAAGAAAGGGAAACCAGAGAAGCTGGAGAAGAAGAAAAGGGACTGTGGGTTGAGGCTGATAAGGGGAACCTCATTTGTATGATTGAAAATAGTGGAGGAATCATCTGGTCTAGGCTTTATAGCTAGGAGGAGTTGTTTCCTTGGTTGGCATATGCCCCATAGTTGCTTTTAATCAAGATGAGAAGGAATAAGGTCATGTGGCACAGTGCATCCTTTCCAACCCCAGCAAATACATCTATCATCCACATGGTTGCCTCCATCCTCATGTATGAACAGCAGCTAAGATGGCAGCAAGTTACATGTTTTCTTTAACATTACCTATGTATGGATTTTTAACTGTAAACCCTGGTGTCACAAGTTTTAAATTAACCCTTTTGTTATAGATTTTACAGAATTTTTAATCATACCCAGTATGCTTACAAATCCTGAGGCACAGAACATTTACACAATACTTTTACAAATCTTAAGATAAGATTTATACCTTAGCAAAAGCTTTGTAGAATTAAACCAAACCCAAAAGCATATGAGATGAGTAGCAATAGTCTTCCTTGGGGATAGTCTGTCCCTTTACTTTGTTTTGTTCTCCTTTCTCTGTCACAAAGACAGGTGGCTTGCCTGATATAGGAGATTTTGGAGGAAAGCTTTAAAACAACGTTGCTTGGGTCTAGAGGAAAGGGAGCCATACCCCAACCCCAGAGTTAGCTTTTAATTTAAGTGTGACAGCATATAAAACATTCTGATGCCACTCAAACCTAAAAGATACCCGAATCCCTGCAAAACTGAACAAACAAGGGGCTTAGCAATGAGAAATGTTGTGTCCTTGCTGTAGACAGAGGACAATGAAACAGGAAGCTGTCAAATAGATGCCCCAACCAGTGAGAAATGTGTACACATTGAACCTGGCTACTCCTTTGCTTTCTCCCCCCTGCTTCTAGGTAGGAACCTTGCTACCACTTTGCAATAAACTAACAGATTCATCAACTATTAACTTAAAAGGCAGGATATTAACATCATGGAAGGTCGAGGAGAGAAGATAAAAACAAACAGGGCTTGAAGCACAGAAAAGAGGAATAGGAAAAGTGGAATCTCTTTCCATTTCTGTAGTAGCTCACAGTATTTTTAAAGGTCTGAGTAATATTGGAATCTAGGGTGACATTTGTTGGCCCTTTGGATTGATTATCTAAGGGGTATTGAATGTAATTTTGATTGCAAAAGAGAATAAGGTTAGGGCCCTTCAGGTTGGGTACCAGTGGTGTAGAGGCTGGATGTTTTCAAAGAGGCATCCCATGGGAGAATGAGAGGGTATGAAAGATTCCATTCACATGCATGAAAGAAGAGAAGGAAGGTGTCACTACAGCCTGAAGTCGTGGGTGTCCCCAGGACTCAGGAAGGACTAAAGAAAGATTAAGTCATTTGGTGGACCACCACCACCCTCAACTGTGGTGAGGGGCTTAGCCTAGCTAAGCCAGAGGCAAGACTCAGTGCCTGGTACTAGGGCTTTCATAGACACCAGAAGGCAAGAACAAAAACTGAACCCCAGGAGGGGATCTTATCCACAGGAAAGGGTTGGAGAATGGAGTCACAAAAGCCATGAGGACCTAGAGGAGCTGTGGGTTTATAGGCAGCTCTGAAGAGGAGGCAGAAAAGAGATCAGGAAGGGGTGCAATCGCTCAGTTGGACCTAAGGGAACTGCAAGATTAAAGTTTCAAGGTTTGGAGAACCTTGAAACTTTGGAGATCAGGTGAAGAGGCCCAGCTGTGGTGTAGTCTTAAAGACTGTGGCTGGGAGACCTTCACCTCCACACAACAGCCACTTCCTTGGACTCAGGGAAACACTTAAACTGACCAAAGGGGCAACTTGCCTGATTGTCATTGGTGGGACAGGTTCTGTGTGATCAGTGCATCTGAATGTGATTCTGCTGCCCGTAGACTTAGGTCCCAGTGCACGAGGAGAGCCTATCCCGAGTTTCGGCACCAAATGTAAACATTATAGCTCTGATAGAAAGGTATACTGGCATCAGGGAGCCAAGGAATATCACAAAGTCACACCACACAATAAATTTCACACTTTGTTAGGAAGGAAAAAAGCCAGGAGGGTGGCTGCCTCTGCTTAGGTGAGAAACAGCAGGAAACTGAACAGCAAGTGGAGTTTATAGATAGTGTCTTGAGTGGGGGGGTGCAACTTTTCAGGGTGAACCTTTCCAGGGTGGGGATTGGTAGGCTTTCAAGAAAGTCTAGAGCTTGGGCTTTTTACCCTGAGGGGCAGGGACAAGGTCCAACCCTTAGAGCAGCTAGAGTGCTCTATGGACGGAACCTGGTCATTGGAGGTCCTCAGGTCACTCATGCATATAGAAGGCTTACTGCATGAGCTCAGATTGAGCACATACTGATGATTTATTATAAGGCAATAAATAATCCTTCATGGGAAATTTTTACTCAGCCTAGGAACAAGTACGTGCTGTGTGACAGAAGCTGTGTGACCCTAGCAGATACTGGTAAAAGAAATCTGTGAAATGAGGAAAATATGCATCTTTATATGCATCTCAAGTCTCTGGTGCAGTGTAATGAGCTATCTAGCCTCCTACAGTTAGAATGCAACCAAAGATCACCTTCTCTGGCAGGAACTGGGACCGTGGAGAAGCCCTTCTCCCTCTGTGAGCTCTCAAATGCACTTCGAGAAGCTCTTTTAATGGTTCTTTCTTTGTTAATTTTACTCTTGTTCTTACTGATGTCTTCACTAACCTGGGAGGAATTCTCAGACCCTAACTGTTTAGCTCATTGAACTGAGGCATCAAGTCTAGCCAATAAAGTGATTTTTTTTTCTTTTTTAACATTCCCACAGAAAAAGAAATCATAGCTCAGCAATCAAAGGCATTTTCAAAGGAATGGAGTTTCTTTGAAATTCTTTATTCTTAAAACCCCATTTCTCCTTCACCTATGTTCTTTCCAGCCCCTAGCTGTTCTGGTATTCCTCAGTTTTCTCAACTACTTAGCATTTATAGCCTCTTCAAGACCTGTCACCTTTCTCTCACCTTTGGTCACAAAGGCCAACTGTATTGAGCACTGTGAGAACAAGATAGTCACCGTTGGATGGAAAGTCTCCTCCCTAGCACAAGTTGACAAACTCCATTACCTGATGCGATGCTCAAGTCTGGCCCCCTCATACCTGGTACCTCTAGTGAGATTATTATTGAGCCTTAATTGATGCCTTCTCTATAGGTTCAATTTTGCTCATTTTCCATTAGCCTCATGCCGGGTTCCCTGGAGATCCTTTAAGGATAGCTGTTTATTTAGGGTGGGTACAAACCTAACATTCCAACCTATCTAAAAGTTAACAGAGATTTACCAGGCAGTTGACTAGCCAAGGGACTAATCCTCAGAAAACTAAGCCGTACCAACGAGATAGTAGAAATGATTTCCCCTTTAATAATGTCCCCTTTCATCCCAGAATCTTTATCCCTTGCTCCTTAAAAAGCATATGGTAGCCTGCTTTTCAAAATTACTCACAAAAGTGTAACTTTTCCTTTTCTTTTCTCTCTGCTAAGCATGCTTCCTCTAGTACTTTGGCCTTAGATTTTTCCCTAAAGCTCTCTCTCTGCTGTGTGGGTGCTTATCTGCCATCCGACTGACCTCCATGAGGCCTCACTCAGAGAGCATACTTTCTCCTCTCTTTTCTGTCTTCCTCTCCAGAGATGCGGAGGTTTAGCATTTTGCTTTGTTTTTGTTGTTTTCAAATTCGAATTAAATTGTCTCTCAGGTTTGTTTTTAAATTCTTTTATTAACAACACTGAGAATACAACACTTCCCTTCTGTGTAGAGAAAGAGAGGCCATTTATAAATAAATGTCTCATTTCTTGATATAAATTTGTATTTTAAAATGGTAGGTATCCAGATTTCTCTTATTTACTTGTTTATACAATTACTCTCAATGATCAAATCAAAAAAAGTACTCTTATGCTGATGAGGCATAAGTATTTATGGTATTATATCCTGGTCAAATTTTAAAGGTTTGTGCTCAATCCTATTGTTAAGAAAAACAGAGTTTTGTCTTGTTGACTGTGTCCTTTGCCTTACAGAAGGTTCTCAGTTTCAGGAGGTCCTATTTATTAATTGTCGATCTCAGTGTCTGTGCTACTGGTGTTATGTTCAGGAAGCGGTCTCCTGTACCAATTCATTCAAGGGTACCTCCTACTTTCTCTTCTAAGAGATTCAGTGTAACTGGATTTATATTGAGGCCTTTGATCCATTTGGACTTAAGTTTTAGATATGAATCTATCTGCAGTCTTCTACAAGTTAGCATCCAGTTATGCCAGCACCATTTGTTGAAGATGCTTTCCTCTTTCTATTGTATAATTTTAGCTGTTTTGTCAAAACTCAGGTGTTCGTAGGTGTGTGGGTTAATATCAAGGTTTGCAGTTCAATTTCATTGATATTTTTGTGCCAATACCAAGCTGTTTTCAGGACCATAGCTCTATAGTAGAGCTTGAAGTGATTCCTCCAGAAGTTCCTGTATTGTACAGGGTTGTTTTGGCTATCCTGGGTCTTTTGTTTTTCTATATAAAGTTGAGTATTATCCTTTCAAGGTCTGTGAAGAATTGTGCTGAGATTTTGATGGGGTTGCATTGAATTGTAGATTGCTTTTGGCCAGATTGCCATTTTTACTATGTTGATCCTACCCATCCAAGAACATGGGAGATCTTTCCATTTTCTGGTATCTTCTTTAATTTCTTTCTTTAAAGACACAAAGTTTTGTTTGGTTAGCATTACCCCAAGATATTTGATGTTGTTTGTGGCTATTGTAAAGGGTGTTGTTTCTCTGATTTCTTTCTCAGTCCCCTATTGTCTGCATATAGTAGGGCTGCTATTTTTTTTTTTTTTTTTGAGATAATCTTGGATCCTGGCACTTTGCTGAAGGTGTTTGTCAGCTGTAGGAGTTCCCTGGTAAAGTTTTTCAGGTCCCTTATGTAAACTACCATATCACTTGCAAATAATAAAAGTTTGACTTCTTGCTTTCCAATTTGTATCCACTTGATCTCCTTTTGTTTTCTTATTGCTCTAGCTAAAACTTCAAGTACAATATTGAAAAATATGGAGAAGACAGCCTTGTCTTGTTCCTGATTTTAGAGGAATTACATTAAGTTTCTCTCCATTTAGTTTGATGTTGGCTGTTGGTTTACTGTATATTGCCCTTATTTTGTTTAGGTATGTTCTTGTTATCCCTGATCTCTCCAAGACCTTTATCTTGAAGGGGTGTTGGATTTAACACACACAGTTAAACATAGAGCTGAACTCCTAGAATCCAGTTGTAGAGAGGGAGAAGTGATAAGCAAAGAGGTCAAGACCAGGCTGGAGAAACCCACAGAGACAGCTGACCTGAACAAGGGGGAGCTCATGGATCCCCAGACTGATACCTGGGGAACCAGCATAGGATGCACCCAGACCTCCTGAATGTTGGTCTCAGTTAAAGGCCAGGATGTATCTCTAGTGCACAAAAGGACTTTAGGAGCACATTCCCCATGGAGGGATACTCCCTTAGGCTAGAGACAAGGGGGGGGGTGTAGGCCCTACCCCAAATGACTTGATTTTGATGATTCCTCCTGGAAGGCTTCATTCTCCCTGGGGAGTGGCTAGGGAATGGAACAGGGGGGTGGGGGAGTGGGGGGGGCGGGGTGAGGGAGGGGAGCATGGGAAGGAGTGGGAACTGGTATTGATATGTAAATTAAGAAAAACATTAAATAAAAGAGAAAAGCTTTTTTGTAAAACCAAAAAGCAAATCAGTTTGATTCGATAACTATATAGAAAAAGTAAAAGATAAATGGAGTTTGAAAGGAACAAAAAATAATATATGGGTGATGTTGGTTAAGGTTTAGGGCTGGAAGATTTTATTTTTCCTGAACCAACCTGCTATACTCACAAGGGAATGAAGAACTGAACTGCTATCCTTTGTTTCTTCAGAAAAATATTATCAGTGTCTACTCTAAGCCAAGAAATATGATAGAAATCTGTCAGTGTATCATATTGCATGGGATTTTCAAAGGAGAGATACTCCAAAATGTCATTTTAGGCTCTCTGGCAGCAGCAGGGAATAGTTCCTATAACTGAATCTCAAACCTCCATTTATTGATTGATACACAAATGTTATGTTTGGGGTACAGGTTCTTCATACCAAAGTACCTTTGATCTGTTGTATATGTTCCTAAAGGAAATCGCCTTTAGGAACACCAACACACACAGACACACAACTTTTAGACCTTATTGTATACTGTTTGCAGTACTCAGTAATTCAAGACACTCCAAATGTCTCTGGATAGTCTTGTGACAAGTCAAACAACAGATGGAAAACTTCATCAGAAAAACAACTCCATAAATCATCATAGAAAACTGTAGAGTGAATTCTAATTGCTCTTAATAATAAAAACCTGGAGTCAGATATTCAGGGGTGAAAGCTGAAAGATCAGAGAAGCAGAGCAGTTAGCCACTAGAATTCTTTTCCTCAGACCAAAAAGTGGCTAGTTCCTGTCTTCACACACCTTACATTCCTCTCTCCACCCAACCATATCACTTCCCGTCTCCTCCTTCCTAGTGCTGGGATTAAAGACGTATACCTTCCAAGCACTGGGATCAAAGACATGAGATCCCACATGTGTGGGAATCTGTCTTTTCAGGGCTACAGTCGGAGTCAGCAGACATGCCCATGGTTCATACCTGAGAGAGGGAGTATGGATTGAGAAAGGCAAGCTGAAGACATTAAGAGAAAATACAGAGACACAGGATAGTGTCAGAAGACCAAATCCAGTCCATACTGAATGCCCCAAGTTTACTATTCAACATTTTTAAGTACCCAACCAAAAGTGGGGATAATGGCAGAAGGCTTCAATTATCATGTATTAGGGGCCAACTGACTTACTTCGCTTAATCCTCCAAGTATTTTGTAGCCACACTTGCCCTCCAGCCTTCAGGGTCAAGAGTAAACACACCTGACCCCAAGTCTGTTATTTAGATAAAGATGCCCACTACCAAGGCTGAAACATCCTGCTGCAGCCAAGCACCTCTTTATGGGCCCTAACACACATGAAGGGATTAAAGGTGTGTGCCACCACTGCCTGACCTCTATGGTTAACTAGTGGCTAACTCCACACTCTGATCTCCAAGCAAGATTTATTTGTTAGAGTGAAAAAAAAAAAAACCACAGAAAACAATCACCATTCTCTACAATATATTTCTCCAAAGTCTAGGTACCTTCAATAAACACTAATACATTTTGTTACCCTAGGTACAGTCAGAAACAACTATTACATTCTAACATTTACCTGATTCCCACTATGAAAATCACACAGCAAAGACAGGGGAAAGAAAAGGCATACCTAAACAAGACAGGAAGAACTTGGCATACCTAACAAGACAGGAAGAACTTGGGATTTGGAGGTAAGCAGAATAACCAAAAAGATTGGTATCCTATGTAAGATACCTTCTGAGTCACAGCACACCAAGAGAGAAGTGAGTATGGTTGTAGATTCTGGAGGGCTGGTACTCCTAGAGGAAAGAATTATTTTTAGAGACATTTTAAAATACATGATTATATTTTAGTGTTTATCTTTAGTCAACTGTATGGTTTTATTTTTACATCTTCATTACATTCTGTTTATTTGGAGAGAGAGAGAGAGAGAGAGAGAGAGAGAGAGAGAGAGAGAGAGAGAGAGAGAGAGAGAGAGAGAGAGAGCATAGGCCAAAGGACACTTGTGGAAGTCACTTCTCTCCCACCATGTAGATCCTAGGAACTGAACTCAGGAGGTCAGGCTTCTAAAAGCAGGAATGGAGACTACAAGACTGTAGATACTGCGCAAAAGAAGAGGCAATGAGTGCAATCTTGGCCCAAGGAGACATGATATTCCAAACTGCCATCTGTCTGGAGGATAATAAAGACTGATGACACTATTATCCCCTCCATCAAGAGTCAAACCAAATGGACCTGACATATATGTAGGCAGGAAAATAGTTCCCAGGAACATGGTCTGTTTCAAAATCTTTAAGAAACAGATAAAACCTAGCTAAAATAGAATATGTGCACGTCCTTTTGTTCTTGGCCACTCTCACCCTTGAGGCTATCCCCTTCAGTGTGAAGATGGGTGATATAAGTGCCACCCATCTTCACACTGTGCTCTGTGTCTTTGTGTCTGGATGCTTCAGAAATAGCCAGGACCAAGGAGGTGAGGGGAGACGAGATCAAGATCCTGGGCACAAACTGGCTGCTCTTCTCTGCACAGACACTCTTGTCATTCTCCACTTCTAGAGCATATGTGATACCAACTGCATTGTGCAAGCAAAAGGAAAAATAGAATGACTTTATCTGAGGATACTACTTAGGAAAAACGTAGCAAGGCTATTGAGAAACCACATTTAGTAAAGAATAATCGCCTGTAGTTAAAATATTACAAAGTAGTAATTCCCAACAGAGCTTTGGGATACATTGCTTTGTGTGTGGTAACACCCCTGGTTCTTATGACCAGGACTTCCTGAAGTCATATCACACTGAAATCACTATTAGTCACCGCTCTGAGATTCACCCAGGCATCTTTGAAATCTAGGTGGTGGTAGCCAGACCCCATAGCCCACGCACTCTGCATACTTATAGAGAGAGGACCCCACAGATACAGGCACATTTTCTTCTCTGAGACCCATCAGTGTTTCCTTGATCTGAACCTGGGGTGGCTGAGGAATGCTATGTCAGAAGGGAGAAGCAGCAACATTAGGCTGCACATGGCACCAAAGATCTTTAGAGATCCATGGCATCTTGTGGCATTATTCTTTTTCATCCCTTGTTAGGAGTGTTGATCTCCAAAATGCTTTCAGGGTCATGACTTCATTGTTGTGAACAGAAAATATCCTTGTCAAGGGTCACTTAGTCACATACTTGGTGTCCTTTCCTGAACATGTTTTTTTTTTTTTCATTCTTAATAACAAGACCTAGCTGAAAACCCAAACCTTTAAGTTGTTCATCCTGCAACTGATTATAAACTGCATTTTCAATGTGTTTCTATGCTTTCACATCTTACAGTAAACAAAGGAGAGAGGTCATACTTCATCCCAACAGTTAACTTAGCTATGTATTCTGTCCAACACCCTGTTTTATTACTCAGAAGTTCAAATATCCCCAGAGCACTTGGACATGACTACTGTTCAGTCAAGCCCTTGTTTTCTTTATAAGAATGACCTTTCTTTTCTCTACCAATACACAATTCTCAGTGGCATTCATGACCTCATCAGACTGACATTTGCCTTCTGCTCTGTTTGTTGCTCTCCATTCTTGGTGCCCCTCCCAGAATAATTCTGGCATTAGTGCTCCATTCAGGGCAATTGTAAGCACACATGCCAAGGCAACTTAGAAACGCAAAGAAAATAGAAAGAACACAGGAATAAAGTGCCCCTTACCCTGAAGCCTGAAGTCTGATTGACGCTTATCAGCATTTGACTGCCAAATACACATTTCTTTGTCTTGGGGAAGGCAAGTTTGAGACACTTGCATATAGACATTAAACTACCCAAGATACCCAAAGAATCTATGAACCATGGCCTTTCAGCCCTTTACTAACATGTTTCTATTAAGAGTTCTCTAGTTGAAGATAGTGCTGCTGTCCACTACCTTTCTTTTTTAAATTATCTTTTTATTTTAATTAAAAACAATCTTATTTTATATGCCAAATCTCAGTTCCCTATCCTTCCCGTCCTTCCATATCCCCTACAAACCCCCCATCCCAGTCCCCATCTACCCCTCAGGGACAGTGAGGCCTCAAATGGGGGATTATCAAAGTCTGTCACATCATTTGGGGCAGGACCTAGGCCCTCCCCCAAGTGTCTAGGCTGAGATAGTATTCCTCTGTAGGGAATGGGCCCCCAAAGTCCATTTGTGCACTAGGAATAAATACTGGTTCCACTGCCAGAAGCCCCATAGACTGCCCAGGCCTCCCAAGTAACATCCACATTCAAGGGGCCTGGTTCAGTCTTATGCTGCTCCCCAGCTGTCAGACTGGGGTCCCTGAGCTCCCACTTATTCAGGTCAGATGTTTCTGTGGGTTTCCCCAGCATGGTCTTGACCACTTTGCTCATCACTCCTGCCTCTCTACAACTGGATTCCAGGAGTTCAGCTCAGTGCTTAGCTGTGAATCTCTGCTTCTGCTTCCATCAGCTACTGAGTAAAGAATCTGTCATGACATTCGAGATAGTCATCAATCTCATTATAGGGGAAGGGCATTTAAGGTAGCCTCTCCACTGTTGCTTAGATTCTTAGTTAGGGTCGTTGTTGTAGATCTCTGGAGATTTCCCTAGTGTCAGGTTTCTCATTATGCCCATAATGGCTCCCTCTATTAAGATATCTCTTTCTTTTTTTTCCCTTTTCTGTTCTTCCCCCAACTCAACCTTTCTGATCCCTCATGTTCTCCTCCCCCTCCCTTTCTTCCCTCTTCTTTCTTCTCCTTTTCTCTCCCCCTTCCCTCATGTACCCATTTTACTCAGGAGATCTTGTCCCTTTCCCCTTCTCAGGGTACCATGTATGTCTTCTCCTAGGGTCCTCCTTGTTTCCTAGCTTCACATTTGTGATTATCATGAATTATAGTTTATTCTGCAGTGTACCACAGATATTGACTCTGCAAGTCCTGAAGACTTCTCAGTCCCTCCTACACTTTACCCAGTACCATTCTAAAGAAAATAACCATTTCCACTCACTTCCTCAAATTCTTACCTTCTTCAACATTTATATCTAGAAAGAACAGCAAACTCTGTACTTGAGGACACATACACACATATAGTACATATATGTACACATTTTATTCTAGAATTAGCAATTCTATAGACTACTTATATATCCTTTTGTAATGTATTTGCATATAGCTTTACTTTTTTTTAATGATTAGAGCCAAAGGAACTCTGATAATGGGAGAAAATTTTCAGGTTTGTTCAGTAGGGGGTCTTCTTTTTTTTATTTTGGGGGGCTATTAAGCCAGTGAACATTCAAAATGCAAGTGAATTGTAAAAGTTAATCCCAAAGAGTGAATTTAGTATGCATCAACAATCTTCTGGCAAAAACTGTTACTAAGAATTTACCTAAAGAAAGCTTTGATGCTATTTGTTATTGTTGTTTTTGTTGTTTATTTTCAGCTTTGATTTATTTGGGGGCTGTTTACATATTTGATTTCTTTGGGTCTTCCTCTCTGACTTCTGCACTGGGAGTGGCTGAGGAGCAGGTGTGAGGAGGCTATAAGAACATGTAATCCTTAGAGATTGTTCTTCATGGTAAATAACTCTAGTGACAAAAAAACTCAGCCTGTGTCTTTACCATTCTGGATTCACTATAGATTAGGCTTCTTGAGGTATTCCATTAATATCCCCAGGAGGACAGCAGCTAAAACTGTGTGTTTATCAGTAATTTTGTAAGGACATTATTTGTTGTGACTCTATGTTTTTAAGCAATCCTTGAAAATATTGTCATAGGTTGTCACTGTCACAGAATCAGAATATAATTCACTGGTTGAAATGATAGATAATCTCTAGTACAGATTCCAGTTTTTGATAAATTATACTTGTTTATCTCCTCTTTGTACTTCATTATTAATTCTCAAAATGAAGTCTTTGCACATAACTTTTATCTTAGAGTCTAATTTATAAGTAAGGGTGGGAAAGCTGTTCAGCCTTCCCAAGCTCTTGTTATCAGAAGGCATTACAAATGGTTGTAGCCTGCCACTGATATGACACCATTGATTATTGCAACCAGGGAAAGATGGATTACAATATATCACCTCTTCTTCCAAGACAAACCTTGAATATGAGAGCAGAACACTTCCCCATTTGTGACATCTGTGGAGATGCATGGCAGAAGCCCTTATTTGGAATAAGAACAGCTGGCAAAGTCAAAGTACACTAGAACACACCTTATCCACCAGGTTACTGGTGTGTAACCCAAGAACTGGGCAGATAAAAATAAAAATATTGTCCTTTACCAAAGTGTACCAAGACTCAAAAGTAATTCCTAAAAGGAAGACCTGAGAGCCTGGTACCCATCACTGCAAGGGAAATTAAGGCACAGGCATCCTCATGGTGGCATCTTCCCAGCAGTGGAAAACCACATTGAGAAAGACGCTTCAGACCAAAATCCTGCTCTTTCTGGAGGCAGTCTCCTAGAAAAGAGTGTGGAAACCAATCCAGTCTTCAAGCATTTCTGGAGCATCAGCCCAACTGGTTGCTGCCCTTTTGGGGTGTAAGTGCTCCAACTTTGCACAGATTACCTCATTATATTTAGTCCTCAAAACAACACCAGGGAAGCCTCCTACTCGGTTTTTGGAAGTAAAAATACAAAGTCTCTGGAGACTAAACACAATTTATGTAACTTTACAGGTAGAAAATCACACAGTTGGCATTTGAGTTCATGTCTCTTTGGCATCCAGGGTATCTTTTCTTTCTTATCACTAGTATCCATATGCACTTTTTGCTGGTTAGCTAATGATTTGTTTTATCAGCACTTTCCTTGCCGTCTTACTCTGCAGCACTTATTCTGGGATCTTTCCATCAGAGAAGGTGTGTAAAAAAAACTAAAACTGACGGAGAAAGCTAGTAAATAATGTGGGCTTTGTGTTTCAATGGTTAAGTTACAAAATCAGAGGATTCAGGACTTGGATATAAAGTATAGGAAGGATTTTATGAGATTGGGTTTGGGAAACAAAGTTTAATCATTTTTCCTTGACTTAAAGGTAGAGAGAGCACATCTTCTTAAAAAGAAGCTTATACGCAGTGGTTTGACAAAATATTTTACAAAATCAAGTTAAGGACAGAAAGATTTATTTTGACTTACAGCTCTAGATGATACCATACATCATGGTGGCAGGAGAGACAGCTGGTCACACTGTGTCCATAGTCAAGAAACGGAGTAACAAATACACACGCTCAGTTCACTTTCCTCTTGTAACTGAATCAGGGCTACTAGCTCATGAATTGGTACCACCCATATTTAGGGTGGCTCTTTCCATTTCAATTAACCTAACCTACATAGGCAGGCACAGACATGCCTAAACACTTGTATCCATGGTCATTGCGAATCCTGTCAAGTAAACAATCAGGATTTATCATAGCAGAGTTTATACCCTTATTCCTAGCACAAGATGTCATGGAAAAGGAGTGCTCACTGGACTTTCTAACTCTGCAGCTAGCTGTAAGGCACTGTAAACTGGCTGTGTGAGGATTTTGTACCCTGTGGGAGCTAGGAATCAGTGGAATCCATCAACTCAAGAGAGGCCGTGAGATGTTCCCAAAATACACAGTTAATCAAATGAGAACAATCCAGAATGTAGACAAGTCCTAGAGGAGGAAGGGATTGGACATGAGACTAGACTGGTTGGATCCAATGTCCAACCAAACTGAATCACAAAACAAATATTATGTTGTGTTACAGGTTGGTTGCCAGCTGTAGCTTGTCTCTTCTCTGCCAGCCCGCCCACTGCCAGTCTGGTCCCACAGCCACGCCAGCCCCCAATTACACTCTGAGGCTCTGTATTTGATACAATTCTGTTGGCCAATTACCATTATTGTTTATGGGCTAACTCTGTCTTAATTATTAACCCATTTCTACTTATCTAAGTATTTCCACGTGGCTCATCTTAACGGCCAGATCTGCGGGCAGCATCTTGCTTTCTCAAGGCTCTACATGCTGACTCCTCCTAACTACTTCCTCTTTCCTCCTCCTAGTCTCCTAGCCCCACCTATCTTGCTTTCCTATTGGCCCAACAATGCTTTATTTATTAACCAGTATGAGAAACATGTTTACAGAATAACACCTCCCATCATCTCCTCTTTTCTGTCTAAAATAAAAAGAAGGGTTTTAACCTTATCATAGAAAAATATACCATACAACAGTTATCAAATAAGAATCACAGTTAACAATATTTAGTCCACTAACATTTTGTAAAATTTAAAGAAAATATCATCTATCCTATCTTTGTGAGTCTAAAGTCCTATATGTAACTTATCTTTAATCCTAACTAAGGAAAACTATAACCATAACTATCTGCCTTAAATCCCTTCAAAGACCACAGAAGGATAATATATAAACTCTAAAAATGACAGAGACAACTCATTGCCTGGTCAGTCACCCGAAGTTCTTCTGTAATGTTCCATCTTCAGCCCATAGGTCATAGTGTGTCTCCAGACTCCTCAACAAAGCAGGAAACTTTAAACTGTCCACCTGCGTTGGCAGTTTGTCAGTCGCTTTTCTCTGTGTCTTGTAGATTGTCTGGCAGACTCTTCCATGAAGCAGGAATCCTGTAGCAATGTCCATCAGCAGTCAATTTTCTGTGGGTCCTCCACATCCAGTTTATACAGCATAAAGTCAAATAGTCCAGAAGAGCAGTACCTTGCCCAAATGGCTAGGCTCGCCATATTAGAAGCAAACTCCATAACACATTTCTTCTATGTCCATCTTCCTTTCTGATACAGGTGGTGTTACCAGGAGCAATTGTGCCTCACTGTCAAGAAAAACCCTAAACCATTTTAAATGCCATATTCTGTAGGTCTTTGAAAGGTTTGAAGAATGCCTATTCATCTCAAATACATCTCTGCATATCTAGAAATACTAACATAACTTCAAGTTTTGACTGTCATAGGTAACTGTCTAATCTGTATTAAATTATACATTACATTTTCCAATGAGCTATATAACACAATATCTAAATAAGAGGAGAAATATACATATCAAAAAATTGACCTTAAATTGTATCAATAAATGAAAATCTATTCCAAAACAGAGCATTCATATCTATACCATAATTCCCTTTATACCTTTAAAAAGATTAATTGTGGTCATTAGCTATTTATAACCAAGCCCAGTTAAATGAAAACAAACATTTATAAACAATATTTGGGAATTTGGGCATCGTTCCTTCCAAATTGCTTCCTGCTGGTAGGGGGCCCTGTCATGGGGGATCTTAAGAAGACGCAGAAATCCTGGCTGTAGTGGTCTGCAAGGCTGCATTGTTCCATTGACATTGCTTCAGGGGGTCTTGCTTGATCAAACCACATTAGTCTGGAAGGAATCCACAGCTTTTCATTTTCTATAGAAACAAAAATAGAAATCCTTTTCCCCAGTAACTTGTCCTTGAACTTAAATTTTGGAGTCAAAGCATATTTAAAATATATAAATTGAATTAATCCAGCAGCATTTCTTTTATCAGTTGTTGTTATTTTCTTAGCAGTCAAACAATTTAAAGACAACAGAACCGCGTATAGTATCCAAAATTTCTCTATGCTTTCCATCTTTACATGGCTTTTTTATTATTCTATTTCTTCTACTTCTATTTTTACATATTTTGAGACAGGGTTTCTCTGTGTAACTTTTATCTGTCCTGGAATACACTGCATACCAGGTTTACTTTGAAATCACAGAGATCTGCTTGCCTCTGCCTCCCGAGTGCTGGGATTAATGGTGTGTGCCACCACACCCATCCATTCTACTTCCTTTTTTCTTTTTTAAACCATTGTATTCTGTTTATTTTTCTCTCCGAATCCAGCGTATTTTTTAAAACACAGTGTAAACCTTCATTGCAGCTCTTGTACACACCAATGAATTGTTAGCAGAGCTCTTTAAAAGCAAGGTGGTTTTTTGCCGCTTATGCTAATTTTGGAAACATTCCTTAAAGGAGCCGCGCAAATCTCTGTCTATAGTAAAACAAATCCAACCGAGAAAATGCTGCTACCAAGAAGCCTTGCTTGTTCCTGTTCTTTTGTTTTTAAAAACTATTTTTTTAAGCTTTTGTTAAGTTTTAAGTGAAAGTTCTCAGTTCCACTTCTGACACCATTATGTTACAGCTTGATCACCAGCTGTAATGTTGAGTTAGATAAAAATGTTATTTTTAATGTTAACTTTTATTAGTTTTATAAAGCTGTCATAGCAAAAACTGGGCATCCTGCAGGCTGTGTGTTATTGTCTGTTAACTGGACACAAGCAAGAGTTCTGTAAGGAGAGGGAACTCCAGGACCAAAGAAAACTTAGGAAAGAGGGAATATATCTTGGCTTACATTTCAGAGGGATAAAGGGCCATCATGGCAGGGTGGAGGCGTGGCAGCCAGCAGAAGACTTGGTGGCAGGAGAAGAAAGGGGAGCACTAGCATCATTAACAGTGAGCACCAAGCAGAAGGTACTGGAAATGGAGTAAGGTTTTAAATTCCCCAAACCTGTCCCACTGATGTACTTCCTCCAGCAAGGCTATACCTCCCCATAACCTCTTAAAATGATGTCACTGCATGGAGCTCAAGTACTCAAATGACTGAGATTAAAGGGGATATTCCTCATTAGAGGAAGCACACAGGCTTTCCAGGGTTCTGTTATCAAATAGACAGCAGCAGTTTTTCAGGACTCTTCCAGGTCTAGGGCACATATGGTCACTGCCAGGGCACAGAGCCTTCTGGACAGAACAGTTACTGGGATGTCAACTTCTCTAGTGGAAGTCAATCACTGTGGAACTACTCTGACTGCTAATTGAGCAACTACTAGATTCTTAGTCTTAGGAATGAGACAACTGTGGTTAGTATTTTTATTATATATTTTAAAGATATATGTATCTTAAAAATATGTATTTCAATACATATTTCATCATATTGGTTCTGTTCCTCTAGAGAACCCTTACTAACAAGGCCATGATGTGCTAAAACCACAGGGTTTAGCACTGAATTAAGTAGAGATAGGGCTAGGGTGGGGTTGGGGAGAAAGTTTTAATGATTCCCAAGGGAAATTCAGACGTGATTCAGAGGAGAAATTACTAAAAAGGTAATGCAAGATCTAGGTACTGCTTGATTTCTCTGTTAGCATTGCAAATGAGTCCTAAAAATAAAACAGTGCCAGAGGTGAAACAAGGCCAACCCAGCCTCCCTCTATTCACCTAGATATGAAGAGCTGCTGACAGGACTCACAAGAACCCCAACTGTGGAAAGAAAAATTGATTTTTCAAGGCAGCGGGTTGGGTGAAACCTGGGATTGCTTTTTTTTAATCAAAATGCTCTGCTGTTTAGGATTATGGAAAAAAAATCACAGAACCATGAGAGAAGAGGAATTTGTTCACATAGTTGAGGAGGTTAAAAAATTCTACAGCAACTGTTCTGCAACATGTAGATGCATAAAGCCCAGACAATGATGGAATAAGTTCAGTCCAAATGTAGGACAGAATAATTATCATAATCATCATCATCACATGAGGATGTTTAGATTTGTGGTTTCAAGATTTTTCTCCCTTCCAGATCTTGGGTCTTAGAAACCATCTCCAGTACCAAAGTATTGAAAGATGGGTTCTAGTGGGTGTTGTAGGTCTTGTGGAGTCTTCCTTTATAAATGGATTGGTGTATCAACTAAAAGGGCATTTGGGAATTGGTTCCCACTTTCTTTGCTATATAAGAAACAGCACTCCCAGTGCCCAAGGCAATATTGTAGAAGTAGACCTCATAGACACTCAAACCTACCAGCCATTGTCTATGGGCTTCCTTGTTTTAAAATTGTGAAGTTTCTGTTCTTTATGCAATTTCTAGTCTTGGTCACTCTTTTTTACCAGGACAAAGCAGACTAAGACACTTAGGCATCTAGTGATCAAGACAAATTGGCATGTAAATTAAGCATGGCATTCCATAAATCAAACAAGCACACAAGGGAAAAAAATGAAAAGAATCTTAGCTTGGAGGTTAGGAACAGTGTGCTTTGAAGACACACTGTCCAGATGCAATCCACTAGCTACCTCACTTCAGGAAAGTTTTTTGGGACTCTGGGACTCTGGGACTCTGGTAAAAGATGATTTTTAGATTCCTGTCTGGAAGAATCATGAAGAGTAATGGAGATAAAATGGAACAATAATTTCACATCATGCCTGGCACGAAGGATATACTCACTGTCACTCATCGCTTTGGTTTGAATATTAAATGTCTCAATGGGCTATATTTAAAGACTTAGTCTCCAGATTATGCCGCTGTTTCAGAAGGCTACAGACCTTTAGAAAGTCGAGCATTGCTGGGTGGAGTGGTCACTGGGGGGACCACTTGATGTTTCATAGTTATCCCTCATTTCCAGTTCATGACTGGCTTCCTGTCTATGCACATAAGAGAACCAGGAAGCCTCTTCTTCCTGCAACTATGTTCTCTGGAACTATGTTCCAGAGAACGATATGTGCTAGCCAAACTGCCAGTCTTAAATAAGTTGTTTTAATTAAGTATAGATAGTAAGTAAAAGCAAATGAAAAATAGCAAATAACAGATGGAAAAAAGATAAGGAGAATAATGTAGACTATTATTATATACATGTTTTCCCTGTACAAGACTTGTAACTCTACAAGAACCAAAAAGCTAAAGAATAGACCACAGACTACAGAACTTTGCAATACAGATGAGCCAGATGTTTAGTTAAGGCTCCACTAAAGTGAAGAGACATCAGCAAACATGACATGAATTTAATATAAGTTGCAGGGGAAAGCAGGAGTTAGGGGCTTTTTATTTTATATTTATTTATTTATTTATTTATTTATTTATTTATTTATTTTCATTTTTATTGCTTTTTCTAAAATATTTTAAGAGTGACTTACAATTCCTGATCATTGCAAATTGTTTCTTGACTGAATGTGGACATTTCCACATTTGTTATAGGGTTCCAGAAATGTTTTAAAAAAATATAAAACTTACATTTCAGTATTTGTTCATAAAAGCTTTACTGAAAATAACTTCTATTCTTCTCTTTTTGTAGTCTCCTATCCTTTCCAACACAGGAAATCTTCCAGAGAGTTGTAGAAAACAAGATTTTCACAAGTAAACGCTTCCAACCAAAATACTTCAGCAATAACTTTTAAATCAAGTTAGTACCTCAAAGCTAAGCATTCTATAGACAATAGGGTTAACCTAAAAACAATGAACAATATATTGTAATGTTCAGTCTATATCTGAAACTCAAGTTTGAGTGAAATGAAATCATTAGTTGGTATGTCCTACATATTAGAACTTGTTTTTTATCCTAAGTTAACATCACTTCCTATCCTAGGATACCATTATGTTGTTCATTCTGTATTGTTATAAATACAAAACTACATCAAAAGTATCCACATACAAATTCTTGGCTTCACATTAGTCCTGAATGAAGAACTGACTGCACATGCCAGAACAATTACCAACAGAAATGTGTTTTCGAACTTTATTTTGTGTTTCCCTTTTAACAAACAAAAGATCAGATAACAAAGAATTTTCTATGCTACAATAAAATCATCTATTTTCAGAATTTTAACTGATGGAGAAAATTGTGTTGTTCAAAATAAAAATAGAAACCATAAGTGTTAATGAATGAATTCATATCTAATTATCCATTTCCAGCCTTCAGAAAGGAAATTGTGAGACATTTAAGTTAAAATGTTCTGCCTAGAAATAAATGTCACAGAAGGATGATTTTCTATAGAAAATGTTTCATATTGTTTTAGGCCATATACCAATTTTTCAAATATAGATCTATTGAATAAAGTTTCACATCAGTTCAATTTTAGTATTGAAGTGTATTTTCAGTGTCAAAGATTGAAGAATCACTTAACAATAGACATCATGTGGACTATTAAAAATAACAAATCCCTGCAAATATTTAATTCATACTTCTCAATTTTTAGCATTCAGATTCAAAATGACAAGGCTTGAACACAAATAAGTGAGAATTTACTATTCAAACACTGTCACATCTTAGATTTGGGGGCTCCCAGAAGCATATATTCCTGAATTTTGCTGGTTCTAACATTTATTTAAAAATAGGGGTCTAAAAATAAAAATAAAATAATATAAGCCTTAGGAAAAGGAAACAAAGGAAATACTATGGATATTTGTGTATTTTCTAAATCATGTCATTTTCCAAAACAATGGCATACTGACTTAGGACCCAATAATCAACATGAATTACCTTTATCAGAAATACTGTTAGTCCGGAGTCCATGCTCCACACACACAGGCCACTTTTACTTACGAAGATAGTATACATGGAGCTATATTGTTCCTACAGGGTAAAGTGACTTTGTTCTAAGTGAATCAAAGAGAAAGAAAAGAAGCAAATGAGGCAACTACAAGGAGGAAATGTCTCACAACTTCCAAGGACATTGATTGAATGGGTTTCCATTTTTCTTAATATGTAAAAGCAACCTTTCATTAAAGAAATACTAGAATACTGGATGTTATAATTAGAAAAGCTTGGACCCAGTGAAGAAAATAAGCCAAAAAAAAATAGAAGATGAAGGAAGAGGAGGAGGAGGAGGAAGAGGAGGAGGAGGAAGAGGAGGAAGAGGAGGAGGAGGAGGAGAAGGAGAAGAAGAAGAAGAAGAAGAAGAAGAAGAAGAAGAAGAAGAAGAAGAAGAAGAAGAAGAAGAAGAAGAAATGAAACTTAAATATAGTTTCTGTTGATTAGGAGTAAAATGTAAATGTAAAATGCAATGTAGTTAACTTGAATGGTGGACCTGTCCCTGGCACTTAGCTGTTTTGGGGGAACCTGCTCCCCATACTGGATTACTTTGCCCAGCCTTTATACAAGGAAGGAACTCAGTCCTATCTCAATTTGATGTGACATGCTATGTTCAAGCCCATGGGAGCCCTGCACCTTTCTGAATGGAGATGGAGGAGGAATGGGCAGATGGGGAAGGGAGTAGATGGGAGTCGTGAGGAGGCAACAGGAGGAGAGGAGAAAGGGAAAACTGTGGTTGACATGTAAATAAAGAGAAAAATGTTAATTAGAAAAATAGATATTTGTTTGTTCATCTCCTAGAAAGGAAAAGTCACAGAACATAGATAAAAATTACTATTGTTCTAAGCCACTCAGTGCCAGGCCTGAGTGGCTTAGCTGAGTACCGAGTACTTATGAGACCACCATGAGAAGTGAAGAAGCTGCTGTTTATTACAGAGAGTAATGGGCTTATATACCCAAGCCAGGGGAAGGGCTTAGCACAGGAGGAAGTCCTGCACCACCCACACCTGGGTCAAGGTACAGGACTGGAAAGTTCTGAAAACAACCTTGTTTGCTCAACCTTGAGAGTACAGAAGTTATACAGCTGGGCGGGGAGGAAGAGAGCTGTAAGGGACAAGTACTTAAATTTCCCAACACCTCAGTGTTATTTTTGTTGTAGTACCACAAATGGATTAAAACATTACCTGATGGATACTATTATAAAAACTTGATAATCAATGGCTCATTTGCTAGTGCAACAACAAAAGCTACAAGACTGACCCCAACTAACAATTTGAGCAACAGTGGAAAGGCTACCATAAATGTCCTTCCCTGATAATGAGATCGACAACTAACTTATCCACCATCATAGAGCCCTCATCTAATAGCTGATGGAAACAGAAGCAAACACCCACAACTAAACACTGAGCTGAACTGGAATCCAGATGCAGAGAGGGAGGAAAAGACCAGGCTGCAGAAACACATAGAGACAGGTGACCTGAACAAAGAGAAGCTAATGAGCCCTCAGACTGATAGCTGGGAATCCAGCATTGGACCGACTCAGACGCCCTGAACATGGGTCTCAGCTAGAAGGGCTGAGCAGACAGTGGAACCAGGATGTATTCCTAGTGCACAAAAGGATTTGGGGGCACATGCCCCATGAAAGAATATTCCCTTAACCTAGAGACAGGTGAGAAGGCCTGGTCCCTGCTCCAAATGACTTGACAGATTTAGATGATCCCTCCTAGAGGGCATCACCTACATGTAAAGTTGGGGGGGATATGGGGAGAGGGTGGTTGGGGGGGCATGAGAGGGTGGGAGAGAAGAAAAGAGGGAGGAAGGGAGGGTGGGTAAAATAAAAATTAAAAATTTATAAAAAAATATGAAAATCTATGAAAGAATATTAGCTTGTCCTAATATACTGTATTATGAGATGAAGTCTATATTTGATCCACAGATTTAGGCTCAAGAGCTCCAGCCATTGTATAACACTATAGAACCTTCAGCATCTGTCAGTTTTCACCTTCATCATAATGGCTTTCCTTTAATTTCTCAAATATTCTATTTTCTGTTATATACTCATGTTTTCATATCAGATTGTTTTCTATTATAGAAGTATACTACTCTGTCTTCAAGTCTGGACTGTTCGCTAGCTTCTTCTTATCTTTTATACCTTGTCTAGGATTAAATGTTACTTTACTATAAATACACACCATCTAGAATAAATTCTCCTTCCCATCACCCCACTGTTACTTCTTCACATAATTTTGACCTCACACCCTTTAGTTAAATTTACAATACATATATATCTGGATTGTTATGTATCCAGTATATTTCTGAATAATAGAAGTAATATTTGTTTTAAGTTGCATAGTTCATTAATTAGTATAGTATCTGACACATAGCAATTAACAAATTTACATAATTGGCCCTGGAAAACAAGCTGTTTGAAAAAACAGGATATGAAAACTAGTGAGAAATATTTTTTTGAAATACAGTTCTGTAAAAAGCAGGTCCCCATTGGTCAAACTTTCAAAAGAATAGTGCAAGGAGATAGTAATCCTATAATTTAACAAATATTACAGGTTGTCCACTAAGAACCATGTACCTTGCTATCACTAAAAATGGATATATCATAGACTAAGGCAAAAAAAAAAAGTCTACAGTGAAATGGTATTAAGTGGGTAATTGTATGAATAAGCATAAGATATGCTAAAATAATGTCAATAAAGCCAAGATTGTAGTCAAAAGTGTTTATTCACTGTAATTTTATAAAGATGCTTAAGGAAAATTCACTAAACAAGAGGCATTTCTTTAAAGATATAAAGGACTTGGGATGACAAAGCATGCAGCTATCTGGAGAATGAGTGGTTGGGACAGTCTAGAAAGCAATTGGCAGAACACTGAGACCTGAGTGGATCTATTATTACTAAGTATCAACTAGGAGACTAGCTAGGCTGGGCCACAGTGGGAACAGGGGCGAGCAGCAGCAAGAATTCTAGATGCCGAGGAGCTATGCTGTATGTGCCCCACACAACTGAGGTCTACTAGAGTTTTCACTCTGGAAGACAGAAGTTCATTCTAGCATTTCTGACAACAGTAAACCAAAGTGAGAAGAGAATGGACCCATATAAAAGTTTAAACAGAAAGTTATCATTGCAGCCAAGTAGAAGACAGTGGTGGCTTTGACCAGGTTGGTAGCTGTATAGGCACTGAGACAGAGATGACAATAGATAGAGGACAGAAGAGGTGAGATTGTGTTTGGATGCGTTAATTCTGAGATGAGCACTTATGTTAAGTGGGCAATAGTATACATTTGGAGTTCTAAAGAGAGGCCAAGGCAGGTAGATGATATTTGCAGCATCTTGAAGTTAACTGGACAACAACAGCAAGTAGCAAAAGTAAGAAGGAAAGATATGCAGGAGACAGTTAGTGATGTACCCAAAGAGTACAAGAATGGTGTGCAATATTTGTTTAACTATGTAAAGGTGTGTTACATTTGTTTAATTATATAAAGATGTGTTGCTATTTTACTTTGCCTGCTGAAGGCAAGTGACTGGTCTAAAAAACAGCTAAACAGCCAATAGTGGAACTTCCAGGAAGGCAAAGCAAGTAGGAGGAGGAATTTAGGCTCAAGGAAGAAAAAGGAAATTCCAGGGAAATGCAGGGGGGCAGACAGACAGATACAGAGGAAGCAGGAAAGCAGGACATACAGAATAAAAGAAAGGTAAAAAGTCCGGAGGCAAAAGAGATGAACAGAAACTGATTACATTAACTCACAAGAGCTAGTGGGACAAACCTAAGCTAAGGTTGAGCATTCATAATTAAAATAAGTCTCCGTGTCTTTTTTTCCCTCTGCTACATTGTTTTCTTATTTTACATATCGATCCCAGTTACCTCTCCCTTCAATCCTCCCATGTTCCCCACTGATCCCTCCATTCCATCCCCCATCATTCCAGGAGGGATGATCAAAATCTGTCAAGTCATTTGGGGTAGGGCCTAGGCCCTCTGTCTCTAGGCTAAGGGAGTGTCCCTCCATGGGGAATAGGTTCCAGAAGTCTGTTTGTGTTCCAGGGCTACATCCTGGTTCCACTGTCAGAGGTCCATTAGCTGGAAAACCAGGATAGGACTGACCCAGAATCCCTGAACCTGAACGTAGGACTCAGTTAGGAGGCCTGGGCAGTCTATGGGACCTCTGGAGCTGGTTGTTGGCCCAAAGAAATACCCAATACAGAAGAAAATCCAGTACAATGTGATTTGTGGAAACCAAATGGAGAAAGTTTGCACAAGATTTTACATGAACAATCAGCTGGGACAAATGTAGTCCAGCTGTGACATAGCTGATAGACTTTCTTTGGTTGAACAACCTTTGTAAAACCACATCTTTATATTTTGCTTTTTTAAAAATTGGACTGAGAAAGAACATTTTTCCAATAGCAAAACTGACTTGCATTCAAGGAAATGAGTATGTTGTTTATACTACATGATTCTTATACCTATATGGACTGGAGAGAGGCCAGCTCACATGTAACTCAAGTCTTAAGGGATATCATGCTTTCTTCTGCCCTCTTTGGTAACCAGACACACATGTGGTGCACAGACATGAATCTAAGCAAAACATTCATACACATTAAATAAATCTTTCAAAGGGTATTTTTATATTATGCATGTTTTTTATTTGTTTCTGCATCCTGACCGACCAATTTTCCCCTTCCCTCCTTTCCTCCCATTTCCTCCTTAGCTCTCTCCTTTTCCTCTCTGCTCTGTTTCTCGACAGAAAATGGCAGGCCTCCTATAGATATCAACCAGCCACGGTATATCAACTTGCAGTGACACTAGGTACCTCCTCTTCTATTGAGACTGGATGAAGCAATCTGGTAGAAAGAAAGGGTCCTAAAAGCAGGCAACAGAGTCAAAGACAGTCTCTGCTCCCTCTGTTAGGAGTCCTACAAAAAGACCACGTCACACAACTGTCACATATATGCAAAGAACCTAGGTCAGTCCCATGCAAAGTCATCATTTTTCATTCTCTGTAATCTTCTACGAGCCCAGGTTAGTTGATTTTGGGGGTTTTCTTGTGGTGTCCTTGACCCCTCTGGCTCCTACAATTCTTCCTCCTTCTCTTCCACAGAATCCCCTGAGCTCTGCCTAATGTTTGGCTGTGGGTCTCTGTCCACAGTTGCTGTGTGAAACCTGTCTGATGGCATCTGGGTTTGGCACCAGTCTATATGTATAGCAGAATATCATTAGGAATCATTTCATTGTGATGATTCATTGTTTATGATTTATTAAAGCCACTGGAAATCAAAATAGCAAAGCAGCCATACTAGTTAGCTATAGAAGCCAGGTGGTCATGGTACACACCTTTAATCCCAGCACTTTGGAAGTGCAAGTAGTTCAAGGCCACACTGAGCTATATGATACCAATCCAGTCCTAAAGAGAAACAGCTCACACAAAAACAATCTCAGCACTTGGGATCACATGCATTTAATCCCAGCACTATATAAAAGGCAAAGGGTCTCATGTGGAAATTGACTCTCCAGGCACACTGAGGAGAGGCAGGAGTCTGAGGCTTGCTTGGTGAGAGCTTGTGGAGACATAATCAGCTCTTTCAGCCTGAGGTAGAGGTAAGAAGTAGTGATTTGGCTGCTTTGCTTCTTTGATCTTCAACTGAAAGCTTGAACCCCAATATCTGTCTCTGGGTCTTTTCTTTTTCCTATTAGATTTTATGGACATTTTTTTTTTTGCCAGTTGTGTTTAGTTCTATCCTAGTTCTCTGGGCTATCCTGCCTCTGAGTCCTGGTCCTCAAGGGGGAGCTCCCTCCCAGGGTCTCAATCTGAACCAGTCATCGGTTGGTCACTCCCACCTAAAATTTCTGCACAATCTTTACCGCTACACATCTTGTAGGTAGAACAAATAGTAGGCCGACCGTTTTGTGAATGGATTGGTATCCTACTCCCTCCACCAGAAGTCTTGCCTGGTTACAGGAGATGGCCAGTTCAAGCTCCATATCCCCCTTTTGTTAGAAGTGTTATTTAGGATCACTCTCATAGATTCCTGAGAGTCTCTGTTGCACACAAAGATGCCCCCAGTTGTCCTCCCTGTACTCTCTTTCCATCTTCATCCCATCTGATCCATCCGCTTCTCATTCTAATCCTCCAACTAGACCTAGACCCCTTCCCAAAACTGCCTGCATTGTCTATTTTATGTTTCCTTCACACTGAGATTCATGTATTCCCCCCCCTTGAAACTTGAAACTTCTTAGTCACTCAGCTTCTCTGAATCAATGAATTGTAGCATAGTTATTCTCTACTGTTAATATTCAGTTATAAGTGAGTATATACCATGTTTGTCTTTTTGGATCTGAGTTACCTCACTCAGTGATCTTTTCTAGTTAGTAAGTATACCACCTTTTTCTTTTTCTTTCTTTCTTTCTTTTTTTTTTTTTCAATTCTTTGGTTGAGGAACAGCTACACTGTTTCCAGTTTCTGGCTACTACAAATAACCTGCTATGAACATAGTTGATCAGCTGTCCTTGTGATATGATTGGGCATCCTTTTTGTTCATGCCCAGAAGTGGTATAGCTGGGTCTTGAGATAGATGTATATACAGTTTTCTGAGATACCACTCTATTGATTTCCAAAGTGGCTGAACAAGTTTCCACTCTCATCAGCAGGGGAGGAGTGTTCCCCTTGTTCCACATCTGAGGCAGCATGAGCTGTCATTTGTGTTTTTGATCTCAGCCATTCTGACAAGTTGTGAGATGTGATCTCTGTATTGTAATTCAATATGGAATCTCTACTCTCTGTAACTAAAGTCCTAGGGGATCTGATGCTCTCTCCTTCCCTCTGTGGTAAGTAGGCACACATGCAGTGCACAGACATAAATCTAGGCAATACACTCATACACATAAAAGAATGAATCTTTAAAAATTGAAAAACAATTTTATACTTCTATAACTTTATACAAAAAAAAAAAGCCTTCCTTCCAGTGCCATGCTCTGGAGGACTGGGGACTGTGTGCAGGGGAGTCCATTGCCTAGCATTGGCCTTTTCAGAGTCTGCCAGTGTCCTGGTTCCACCTCCAGGCATAGTAGGAGATAAGCTTGGGTCTATTTCAGGACTGTCTTCCAGGGCCTTGCTCAGAGCCTCAGAGGCCTGAGGTCTGCACTCACAGTGGAGCCCATCCAGACAGACTGGCCTGTCCAGAGTCAGCCAGCATCTTGGTCCCACCTCTGCCCACGGATGGAGCCCACCTTCCAGTGTCCTGCACAGAGCCTCCTGAAGACTGGGGACTGAGCACAGGGTAACCCATCCCAGGAGACCACCCCATTCAGAGTCTGCCAGTGCCCTAGTCCCACCTCCACCCACTGGAAGCAGAGAGCCATCCAAGTATGAGACCTGCTTGCATGCACTGGAAGAGAACCTTGGTCCTTGTACCCACTAGGAGTGGGAGAGACCCCACCAGTCACACCAGAAGAAGGATGGGTAGACAACAGTATAAGAACACAGCCAACAACAGAAAGATCAATATCATGCCCCTAGAATATAGGGTCTCCACACCCGCAAGACTTGAACATCCCAACACAGATGAAGCAGAAAAGAACAACACTAAAAATAACTTCATGAAGATGATAGAGACCCTAAGAAAAGAAATAAAAAAAAATCATTTAAAGAAATAGGAGAAAAAACAAGCCAAAAGATGCAAGAAATTAACAAATCTCTTAAATAAAGCAAGGAAAGCCAAGATAAAATAAGCAAACAGATGAAAGAAAAAGTTCAAACAGTTCATGACCTGAAAACTGAAATAGAGACAATAAAGAAAACACAAGCTCTTCCCCTCATCTTTGGCTCTGGTGGTAACACTGCCCCTATGCCTGCTCTCTGCCTGAAGTGAGTCTGGGACCAGCCCAGGCCGAATCCCCCCATATCCTTTCCTGGGAACTCCCTGGATTCTATCCTCATCTAGCTCCCCTCTATAACCTTGGCCAGAGTGGTTCAATCCTGGTACTCTGGACCATCCACCACACAGAACCTGCCTTCCCCTCATCATGACCCTGCTGGACCCACTGCTCAGAGTGAGCATTTGGCCAAAGTGGGGGTCCAACACTCCCTCCATCTCATTAGCACTTCCAGGGTAGGCTCTGCACATACTGGTCCCACCTATTCACACAAGACATCTTGAGCCTGCCCTCACCTGATCTTTGGGCCTTATGCCTGCCCTCTGCCTGAGCCTGCCCTGTGCCTGAGTGCCTGAAACCATCCTGAGCTTGCTTCCCCCACATCATTGGCCCTGCTGTAGCATCTGCTTGAGAGACCTACAAGAGAGCATGGATCATCCAGAGTTATAGACAACAACTCTTGACCCACCCACACCTAAGGGGAGAGCAGAGTAGAGCAAGAGAAAGAGAGAGACTCCACCTACACCCACTGGAAGAAGCAAAGGGAAGACAGAAATACAAAAACAAAACAAAACAAAAGAAACAAAGAAACAAAATACAAAACAAAAATGTGAAAAGGCCAAACCTAAGAACAATAGGCATAGAAGAAAGGTGAAGAAGCCCAGCTCAAAGGTGCAGAAAACATTCAACAACAAAAAAACAAACTCACTCTCTCCATATCTCTTCAATATCGTACTTGAAGTTCTAGCTAGAGCAATAAGACAACAAAAGGAGATCAGGGGGATACAAGTTGGAAAGGAAGAAGTCAAACTTTCAGTGTTTGCAGATAATATGGAAGTTTACATAAATGACCCAAAAAATTCTACCACAGAATTCCTACAGCTGATAAACACATTCAACAAATTGGTAGGATACAAGATTAACTCAAAAAATTCAGTAGCCCTATTATATACAAATCATAAAGGGATGAGAAAGAAATCAGAGAAATTTCACAGTTTACAATAGCCCCAAACAACATAAAATACCTTGGGGTAATTCTAACCAAACAAGTGAAAGACCATATAGCAAGAACTTTCTGTCTTTAAAGACAGAACTTAAAGAAGATACTAGAAAATGGAAATATCTCCAGTGTTCTTGGATAGGTAGGCTAAACATAGTAAAAATGGCAATTTTGCCAAAAAGCAATCTACAGATTCAAGGCAATCCCCATCAAAATCCCAGCACAATTCTTCACTGACTTTGAACAAGTAATACACAAGTTTATATGGAAAAACAAAAGATCCAGGATAGCCAAAACAACCCTTCAGGAAACATCTCCATCCCTGATTTCAAGCTCTGCTATAGAGCTATAGTCCTGAAAACAGATTGATATTAGCACAAAAAATAGACAGGTAGACCAATGGAATCAAATCGAAAATCCTCATATTAACCCACACACTATGAACACCTGAGTTTTGACAAAACTATGCAATGGAAGGAATTACACAATGGAAAAAAGAAAGCCTCTTCAACAAATGGTGCTGGCATAACTGGATGCTGAGTTGTAGAAGACTGCAGATAGATTAATATCTATTGTCATGCACAAAACATACGTCCAAATGGATCAAAGACCTCAACATAAATCCAGCCACACTGTACCTCTTAGAAGATAAAGTGGGAGGTACCCTTGAACGAATCGGTACAGGAGACCCCTTCCTGAACATAACACTGGTAGCACAGATACTGAGATCAACAATTAATAAATGGACCTCCTGAAGTTGAAAAGCATCTGTAAGGCAAAGGACTGCAGTCAAAAATAAATAAATAAATAAAAAATGGCAGCCCACATACTGGGAAAAGATATTCACCAACCGCACATCTGACAGTGGACTGAACTTCAAAATATACAAAGAACTCAAGAATCTAGTCACCAAAACATTAAATAATCCAATTAAAAATTGGGGTATAGAACTAAATAGAGAATTCTCAATAGAGGAATCCCAAAAGGCTGAAAGACACTTAAGAAAGTGCTCAACATCCTTAGCCATCAGGGAAATGCAAATCAAAACAACTCTGAGATACCATCTTACTCCCATTAGAATGGCTAAAATCAAGAACAGCAAAGACAGTTTATGCTGGAGAGGATATGAAGAAAGGGGAACACTCCTCCACTGTTGGTGGGAGTGCAAGCTACTTTGAAATCAGTATGACCGTTCCTCAAGAAAATGAGGATCAGTCTACCTCAAGATCCAGTAATTCCACTCTTAGGCATATACCCAAAAGTTTCACACTCATACAACAAGGACATCTGTTCAACTATGATCATGGCAACATTATTTGTAATAGACAGAACCTGGAAGCAACCTTGATGCCCCTCAACTGAAGAATGTATGTAGAAAATGTGGTACATTTACACAATGGAGTACTATTCAGCAGTAAAAAACAATGGAATCTTGAAATTTGCAGGCAAATGGATAGAATTAGAAGAAATCATCCTGATTGGGATAACCCAGTCACAAAAAGACAAACACGGTATGCACTCTCTCATATATGGTTTTTAGACATAGAGCAAAGGATTACAAGCCTACAGTTTACACCACCAGGAAATCTTGGAAACAAGGAGACATAAGAGACATACATGACATAAGAGAGACATACATGGTCCCCTGGAGAAGGAGAAAGGGACAAGATCTTCCAAGCAAGTTGGAAGCATGGGAGGAGGTGAGAGGGAGTTATGAGAAAGAGCAGGGGAGAGGTGGGCATGATGGAGCATGAAGGCTGTCATGAAAAAAATAGAGGAGAGCAAGAAAAGAGGTACCATAATAGATAGAGTCATTATAGATTTTAAGAGAAATCTGACACTAGGAAAATATCCAGAGATCTACAAGGATGACCCCAACTAAAAATCTAAGCAATATGGAGAGGCTTCCTTAAATGCCCTTCCCTGATAATGAGACTAATGACTACCTGATGTACCATCCTAGAACCTTCTAGTAGCTGATGGAAACAGAAGAAGACACCCACAGTTAAACACTGATACAGACCGCTGGATTCCATTTGCAGACAGGGAGGAGTGATGAGCAAAGGGGTCAAGATCAAGCAAGAGAAACCCACAGAAACTGCTGACTTGAACAAGGGGGAGCTCATGTACTCCAGTCTGACAGCTGGGAAACCAGCAGAGGACTGACCCAGATCCCTGAATGTGGTGTTAGTTGGGAGAATTAGGCAGTGTATGGGGCCTCTGCTAGTGGATCAGTATTTATCCCTAGTATAAGAATGGACTTTGAGAGCTCATTCCACATAGAGGGATACTCCCTCAGCCTAGACACATGGGGGAGGCTCTAGGCCCTGTTGCAAATGGTATGACAGTCTTTGAAGACTCCCCATGGAAGGCCTCACCCTCCCTGGGGAACAGAAAGAGGATAGGATATTGATTGTTCAGGGGAACAGGGGAGGAAGGGAGAGTGAGGGAACTGGAATTGATATGTAAAACAAGCTTGTTAGTAATTTAAATGAAAAATTATATATATAAAAAAGGAAAAACAACAAAAATTATTCTGAAAGATGGTTCCTCTTGAAAAAACTAAATACTGGAGGTTATAATCTGTTTCCCTAATCTGGATTCTAATAAATTAGAAATTGACTTCACCTCCCAAATTGCGGGTAGTTGCAGGACAAAAAGGCTATTTGTATAGCAGTAAGGTATTACAGACCTGAGAATTGCACACTACAAAATTCAGTGACCTTTGCTGCAAATCACACAGCTTGTTTTACCAACACCTATTCCATAAGACACACCTCCAAACTATTGTACCTTTAACTTCTTTAGTTTTATCATTGTTAAGTGATACTACTACAGGTTTCAAAGCTTCAGACAGGCAAGTTAAAATCAAATCCCAGTGGACAAAGATTAAAATAAAATGTGGGAGCAAATTTTATGTATTTAAATATACTTATATAGATATATGTATAGAAATACTCACATATTTATACAATACTATGTAACCTGTCCTATATTATAATGCAATATACTATAATTATAGAGTATGTATTCAGTACAGTATGTTGTGGGGGCATGAACTATTGGTTACATCTCCCTATTGTTCTAATGAGACATTTTTTTCACTTTCAAAAATATAATAGAATCTTATAAAATAATAATAACCTACCCGACTCAACAGTGCAATTTCATATCCGTTCAGGAATCAGTATTCCCACTGAGGACTACACTGGCAACCTTGCAGTATTAATTCAGTGAATAAGGTTAAATATTAATACATGTGTGAGACAAATGATTTTCTTTCTTTATTGGATTCGGAACTTCCATTCAGATTTACATCCTGAGTACATAAGGCTAATGTACATAGATGAAATGAAATTAGAGATATTAGCATGTCATAATTAATACTAAATGACAAAAAAATCATTTTTACAACTAGACTGAATGGTCTTATTTTTATACTCTGGTTAATTATCAAGTTTCATTTTAATATGTGCCACCAACTCCTGGAACTGACTTTAATTAGCTTCGTTTGTGTTTTAAATAATTGGTGTTTAATATTGTATTATGCATTACACAGATATTCACAGAGAACCCAATTACCTGCCACTTCAAATTACATGCTCCCAGTAATTAGCTTCTGCCTTTTAAGCCACAATGGAGCAGATTCGAGTCAGTAAAACTTGGAGTAAAAACTAGACAGCCAGTTTGGCATGAGTAGGTTTCAAAATTATTCAATGTCTTTTTTTTTAGTATATTTCTTTCCAAGAATTAATGAAATTCCTGTTTAACCTCCGAGGTTCCTTCATGTGCAATAAAAAAGGAAAGAAAGATTGTTTTTCTGGGTAGAAGGCATGAATCTCAGGTAAGAGGGTACCATCAGTGACCTGTTTTGAGACACCTTTGATCCATGCACAAGTCACTTTCAAAAGCCAGAACTAGTGGTATATTTAGAATAAAATCTGAAGACCTCTGTGAACTCGAATCCTTTATTAGAATGGTTCTCATACCTGCTACGTGTTTGAATCACTCATAGGGCTACAATTTAGACCTGTAAGAGGTGACGATGGGATCAGGAGGAACGGGAGTGTCAAGCATTAAAGCATACTATAGTTTTGCCAACTGTGGCCATGCTTGACATTATCGTTTCCAGTTGAATTACCCATGAGTCCTTCAGAACAGCACACAATCAAATTCTACAGGTTCAAAAGTTGTGGGAATGTGGCACTAGAGAAGTTAATAAGTACCTAAGGGAGTTGGGAGTGAAGATCAGTACTCCAAGATATTTAAAGAGCATTTTACCTAGCAGTAGCATCAGTACCACCTGAGAGCTTATTAAATTTGAGGAACCACAGACCATCCTGGCCTTCTGCACCAAAATCTGCATTTTAACAAGAGCCCAGGGGGACTGGGTAGCACAGTAGGGATATACTACTCTGGGGCAAACTTGTCTGCAAAAAGGAAGAACTTAGAGGAACTGCATTAAAAACACACATTTAATAAGATTGAGTAGGTGGCTCTCGCTTCTCATTTCAACACAAATGCTATTTTGAATATTATTTTTACAGTGTTTGTAAGAAGCTTTAAGGGAAGGTGGCTGTATTGATATTAGGCAAAAGTGTTCGAAACACCTTTGACGTCATTTACTGTTCTCTGTGCGGCACAGTCTCACTGGGATCACAATAGTAAGAATGATTGGTGCTTACAGTAGTTATACAGAGGACTTGACAGTCCTAATTCCTAAAGAGACCCCTGGGCCTTGGGTGTCTAGACATCCCTACAGTGCTCTGTTCAGTTTCCACTCTCCTTCAAAGAGCCAGAGTCTGCCCATTTTCTTTGCCTCTTCTTTATCTCACCCTTGACCATGTTTTGTCCCGTGCACAGAATTGGGTGAGTCTTGGTTTCATTCTAATGGTTTTGTCATCTGCTGCCCGAAATGATGCACATGAGTTAGACCTCTGCCTCCTCACTCATCATCAAGCATCAAATAAAGAAAATGGATAAACATTCCTTTAGTTTCAACTCGCATTGAAATTAATCCAAGGAAAACGATTCCTAAAACGACTCTCTCTCTAGTCTATTCAACAATGCCAAGCCATGGTTGCCTTATGTGAGAAAATTGTTCATTCTGGAGCCTGTCTCAGGAAGTTCCTTACTATTAAATGGTCATATGAGGGACTGGTTCTGATTTTTTTCTGATTTCAGCTAGGTCTTCTGATGTCAACCGCAGCTCTGCTGCCTCTTAACCTGTGTGCTGGCAAAGGTGCCTTTTCCTCCATACCTGGCAAATGGTGCTCCTGATGTGCAGGGAGTGTGCTTAGAGTGTGAGCACAGCCTCAGTGTCTAAACAAGAAGCTGTGGTGTGAAAAAACAGATGACCACAGGATGTGTTGTTTGTACCATGTCTGTGTTGTACATCTATTTTCACAATAACAGATGACAAGACTTAGAAAACTATTCTTTGAAAGTTTATTTTGAAAGTTATTTGCACATATTGTCTGAATGCAGACCTTCTTTTCTGTCCACATATTTCTAACTTGAACTCCCAACCAATTTCTAGTTTCCAAGAAAGTTTTCTTCCCTTTAAATGTCTTTAACCGGAGACCAGGAGTACGTGTATTCAGTGTGTTCAGAATAGATGGTGATGGGTCTGGTCATGGTGTTTCTGAGTGGCTGACAATGTCGACATGTCAGGAGCATGTCAGGACAGTGGCAGGCTGGCCTATTGTCACAGAAATGTAATAAAATATGAAGTGAATCTAAGAAACCAGACAAAGGAATTCCTGAATTGTGATCTTCTCTCAAAAGATGTCTACAGAGTGCATAAAAAAAAATCTGAGTGAGTGAATCACTGAGTTTATATTGCTGTTTCATAAACCTAAATCTAAATAGCTGCCCAAGTATTATAAAGATAGCTTAACACAGTCCATGGATCTTTACTGGATATTCTCTGAAAGTAAATGTTAGATTGTTTTAGGCAATATCTATTTATTTAAAAACTTCATATGTCTATATAATGTTTTAGATAGTGCTAGAACACACAAGATCAACATGCCAGTTTTTACTTCAGATACTACAGTGTGGACTATATTTTAAAATTCTGTGTATTTATTTTTCAATCTCTGTGTCATGTTTTAATGGATATGTGGAGATGTGTCCATACCATGCTGAAAGACAACCTCTAATTCTATGTTGTGGCAGAATGTTTACTTTGTTAAAGAGGAAAACTGTAAAAGACATGATGTTCTGATGCCCAACATGAAGTTAGTGGCATTTTTTTTTTGTGCAGTTTAGACAGATGTTGATGTAGCTGTATTTTTCTAAATATTTTCCTCCAAGAGATATTTCAGAAACCTCAATACTCAAATTCTTGTTTGCTAAACCATCAGCTGATTATTTGGGTGACAGACAAACATGGTGATATATTCCAAGACAAGAATGATAGGAGACAAGTAAGATTTCCCTTCATTTCTGACGCTGACAGTAAATAGAACTGTTCAGACAATAATGCAGGTTATTTTCTACTATCTGTCACAAAGAGGTAAGCAATGCATTTTGTACTTTTGGTGTTATATTTACACTGTCCCATTAATCCCTATGCCTTCAGGCTCTCCCGTTACTGAAGGAGTTATAACTGAATATATTCATGAGCAGCATAGACACTCTCCAGCTATGCATCCCAATTTCTCAGATGTTCTGTGGCTTTGGAGAGTCAGCAAGATCCCCTTTAGCCTGTTTCCTTACAGGTAAGGAGAAGTGACAATCCCACAGGTGTTAGCGTTAGGAGAAGGTCTTCGTAATTTATTTAAGAAGTATTTATTGAGTGTCTGCTATAGGCCATGCACCATTGCAGGTGTTAAGAACCTGGTGACATACAGAACAGAAGAGGTTCTGTGCTCACAGATGACATGTTCTTGTGATGAGACACAGACAGCCGCACACTTAGACAGACTGGCACATAGCAAATAGTTCCTTCTACAAATAGTTATTCAGCCCAGGCTAAAGCTGCATGTGTTCAAAACAGTCATTGAATGCAAATCTTCTTTTGAATGTTTGCATTCCAATTTATACTTTACTGTAATTTTTCTCTGAGTTTACAATGAATAAATATTACCTGGGTAATAAATTCAAAATAGCAACAAAAGAGCAACGAAATAATTCAATATACATCTAAAACTGTTTCATGGTGTCAAGCAGGAGAGTTATGAGTTAGGTAAGCATTTCATAAACATTATTTGCCCACAGCGTTTTCAGCACAGAAGCAGCGTTTCCAGTACCCACACACTGGCCCATTCATCCTCCATTATTTCTCTTGTGCTTTGGTTCTGAACCTCCTCCCCTGTAGAAAGGCAGGTCTGTTTTTTTTTTGGTTTTGTTTTTGTTTTCAACCCCTCATTTAATAAAAAGTAATTCTAATTTTATTTATTCCTTCTCTACTCATATACTCCCAAGACCCTGTGAGATTTGTTCTGTTTACAACAAGCTTCCAGTGTTCCTTGGTTATTTATCTATGCAGGGTGCCAAGGACTGAATTATAGCTTTGCATGTACCAAGTACATACTGTACATCAGCATTCCCTGTCTCTGGCTTTTCTACATAAGCTATTTTCTTACATGAACACCCTACAATAGCTCTATTTTCCCAACATTTGTATAATAAACATCACACTTAGTGATTTTCTTCTCCCTCCACAAAGTAGTGCTAAATCCCTTTGCCTCCTGTTTTTTTTTTTAAACTTATTTTGTCTTATTTTTATCGAGAATTTTATATATGTGTATCATTTCTGTAGTGAACATCATGTTTGTTACGAATTACAACTGGAATTCTCAGAACCATTAGTTTAGGCTGAGCTGAAATATACCTTTCTAAAGCAGGCAAGGCAAATAATGGCTACTGTGGTATGTTTTCTCCAGGGGTATGGCCTCTGCAATGCTACTCATGCTCCAAAGGATGGATCTATATCCCTGCACCTAGAGGGGGCATCATGCGGGATCAGTGGATTTTAAGATAAAAAGGGTACCAAGTTTGGAGGGAAGTGATAGGAAAAAAGATAAGGGAAAGACTGGAAGGTAAGAAATTAGGAGTGGACTTCATGAAATGCCTTCATTAGACTGCAGAAAAATTTCCAGCTCTCCACACACCAATTGGAGGGTATGAGCCATTTTCTAAAGTTGAAAAATATAATGCAGTTAAGATTAAACAAAACCATATTGGGCACTGGGGAAAGCATGATGAATTCAAATATGACACTTAAAACTATACAATTTGTTAGATTAGATGCAGAGTCCTGATTGCTTTCCAGGAATTTCCCAGATGGCCCTCGTGATTTCAGCCCACCTACATGATGTCTTCACTCTTCATCACGGGAAGATGACCTGACGATAACATTCCATTCCCTGCTTTCACTGCACTGTAGAGAACAAACAGAAAATGTACTAATTTAAGTGTTTAAATCACAGGGGTGACATGCTGTGTGAGGTTAGAGCCTCTAACTTAGTGTGATGGTCACACTTACAATCCCTGCACTTGGGGGACTGAGATAGGAAGACTGCATTCATTAGTTCCTGAGTTATAAAGGGGACCTTACTTCACAAACAAGAGAAAAGAAACAATAGCAACAAACAGGGCCAGGGTCTCCCCACATGCATCTCCAAGAAACACAATGCAGAGTTTTCCCTGGAGCTTAGCAACCTTAGAGACCCCTAATGACTTCCAAATGATCCAAACACTAGTCCTTTTGTAAAAATAAAATTCTACATTTAACTATTTAAAGTGGCAACTTCGCTCCCTCTTCTGCTCACATCATGAAAATCCATAAAACCTTCAAAAATATGGGGACGTAGTCACAGAAAAAAAATGTTATGTACATAATGAAACTTTTCTATCCTGTTATTTGCTCCCAATTACAAAACAATGATGAAACCTGAGCTTGGCTGTGGTCTCCAGCTGAGGAGTATCACATTTTATTTATTAATTTTAAACCCGAGGACACAGAATTAGGACTAGCCAGTCAGATAATTACACACGGCTGAGGCAGAAAATGGCTTACAGCTTTAATAACCACATGGCAAGAAGGGAGGCTTGCTGAAAGAAAGGAGAGGAAGGAGGATGAGAGAAAATAATAATGGGGGAGGGGTTCAATGACCAAATTTCACTATCTACAAATATCTGTCAAAGGAAAAAAAAAACTACAGTCATAACTTCCTAGAAGCACACGATAAGCTGCTAGGGCAGACTAGTGTGCAGATTTCCAAAGCATTGCAGTTTACCCACCCTTACATGGGTAGGAGCTAAGTTAGTGCCATACTCTTCCTGAAGAAATAAACCAAAGACCTCTGAGATTATTGATAGACTAAAGAACAGAAGGTCACTGTGGTGTGTTGGTCAGCCACTCTAGCCAATATGGTAAACCCCTGGTTCAGTGGCAGACATATCTCAAAGGAATATGGCGGAGTAATAGACTAGTGTCCTGATGTCCCTTTCTGGCCTCCATATTCCTCCCCCACATGTCATATATTATCACACACACACACACACACACACACACACACACACACACACCTCTTTAAAAGTAAACAATTCAGCACTTGATTGTATATTGCCGCTAGGTTAGATGGAGAATAACTCAGCCTGTGAGTCTTGCAAATGGATAGGTGGAGCCAAGGTTTGAATGTCTACCTCCTCAGATGCCCTAAATGAGAACAACTGCCGTTGTGTCAAATGGTAAGAGGTGGAACCATTGGAAGGTCTTTAGCACTAGAGAGGCTATGGGGGTGGGATCTTCCTGCTGTGATTAGTGACTTCACACAGAGAGGAAGACTCAAGCTAGCAAGCTTAATCTGTTTCCTAATGGAACTGAAGCTCTCCAGCAGACTCTAAGAAGACCCCAGGTCCAGGGTCACAGATATCTCAGCATTCAGGACCATGAGCTAACAAACTTCTATTAGATACCCAGAACATAGTTTTCAGTAATACAGTAAGAAAAAATTATCATAGAATTTGCTAAGGCTGGAACTAGATAATAATTTATTCTGAAGCAAATTCTGTGAAATTCAACCATCTGGAACCAGAGATCATAATACACGGAGTATTTAAGCTGTGGTTATGAACAATATCAAGCAAAGATGAAAAGAGAACAAGGACATGGCCAAGAATAAAGGCTTTCACAACATCTGAGAAGTCTTTTCTCTTCCCACTGTGGCGTCCTAATCATCTCCTTAAGCCTGTATGTAACTCCATCCACAAGGAAACTCTAACAGTCTATTTGTAACAGTACCCCTGTTTTCACATAGTTCCTACACCATGAGGGGTCTTGCGACTATTGACTAGATGTTCAGGTCAATCAGACTAAAGCATGTGAGAGAAGGTGGCCTGATCTAGGAACTGGGAAAATTTTGAGATCAAATTATGCCAAAATGATCTCCCACCTAAAAGCCTCACAATGACTCCCGGAACATGTGAACATCCTTTTCCAAGATAGTGAGTTGCATCTTCCCTGCTTGCTTTTCAGATTTTAAATGCACCTTTTTTTCCGCATTTAAAAGTTCACCTCAGATCTTTCAGAAATAATCACTTTCATCATATTGTTTTATTCAGTTTTCTTTTGTGAATGTCTTTCTTGTTTTTCTTGGGAAGCCACAGACTCATTCAAAGACTGGAAAATATAATCACTTTGTGGTGGATACACATATGCTACCAATGTGGTCCAGAAAAAACAAACCTGAATGTCCTGTAAAAACTGTACAGCTCAGTGGTCACCAAAGCAAGCCTGCCTACTTTAGAAGTACCCCATCATACTGCAAGGGATATATGGGCATACAGAGTCAAGGGACTTCCCAGGCTTAAGATTAACAAAAAACCCAGAACCATGTGCATGTTAAGCTGTTTAGCACTGAACTGTATCCTGTTTGCAAGAGGAGTGATTTTGATGACAGTGTGATGAATCTTCTCAAAGCCGCTCACGGAAAAAAAGAAAGAAAAAAAAAAAAGAAAAAGAAAAGAAAAGAAAGGAAAAGAAAAGGAGAACTCCACTGCTACATCAGCAAAGAGAAAGTTAAAAGCAAGTTCTGAGAGTTAACTGTGGCAAAAGGAGCTTCAGGAATTGGATGGCACTGTCTAATAAAATAAGAGTCCCCATGTATTTGTTTATCTCAACACATTTTCCTAGCATTTAAGAATAGTAGGAATTCTATTAAACTGAATAGGAGGACATTGTGTTAAGCATGACATGTTCTAGTTTTAATGATGATTTATTTATCAAAACAAAACAAAACTGACTCTGGAAAAACAGCTCAAATCATCTCATTCAGTTTTTTCCATTAGGATTGTGTAACTTACATAAATAACTTTCAAACTATATAATGGCTTTACATTACTCTGATCAAATATAGATAAGTAAATTACAATGATGACTCATTTGGGTAAATTGTTAACTTTTATCACTTCATTATCATAAGAAAAATAAACTTTCAAATGACAATGACAACTTTTAATACATACATTTCTTTTATAGCCTAATCAATGGAAAGCTTTCAAATACAAATATGTTTAATATTGGATAAAATTTGTGGCAGTACTAAAATGAAGAATGAGCCCATAATTGAGAAAAGAAAAATATAAAATTGCCGACTGCCAAAATCACAACTTTTCTCCACATTTTCAAAATGATGATAGTGGAGTTGGAGAGCTGGCTTGGTGGTTAAAATCACTTGCTGCTCTTGCTGAGGACCTGGATTTGGTTCTCATCACCAAATGGTGACTCACAACTGTGGAACCCAGCCCTCTTCTGACCTCCCCAGGCATAGGCACTCACAGGTACACACATACAGGCCACATACACTCATACACACCACATGAACAAATAAATAACTGTAAAAATGTTAAAGGGTAAGTAAAATGCTGTTTCTGGATTCTACTGATTAGACAGTTTTAAGGTGCCATGCTGGGATTTGGAGAAGCCGTGTAAGCAAAGGACCTACTGTGCAAGTATGAAAATTGCTGTTCAGCTCTCAGCACTCATGTTAAAGACAGGCTTGGTGTCACACATCTTTAACCACACTGCTGGGCATGGTGGGGGATGCAAAGACATGTGGATCCCTGAAACTAAGTCACTGGCCAGACAACCTACAAAATTGATGAGCTCTACATTTAGTGACAGACCCTATCTTAAACACAGTGGACAGCCATTGAGGAAGAGACTTGATGTCTACCACTGGCCTCCACAACCATATGTGCACATGTCCACATAAACATACATACATATATGCATTCAACACCACACATACACACACAAACACACACACGCACACTTTATACGTGGAGTGATGTAAAATGTTTATTTCAGAACTGCAATATTTAAAATATGATGAAATATCATCCATTTATAATTTTCTTATTTTCATTGTGATAAAACTCTTGAGACTTGACATCTATGGAGTACCTACCTTTAAACATTTTGTACACTGTCAAAACACATTTAATAGTAAATTCCCACAGCAGTGCACCTTTGATCTTAGCCAGGAATCATTTGATGGACTCACACAAGCTCTGAATTAAAGTCCGATTAAAACCCAGACTTTGCTTGTTGGGTAAACACCTCAACAGACTCATTCTTGTTCTATTTTGGCATTTGCTCTTTCTTGTCTGGCTGGGATGCAAACATTCTGGAATGAGTAATAATGGGAAAAGATTACACAGTCTCAAATGACTCATTCAGGGTCCTATATAAACTTTCTGCTTAAGCTTGTTTTAGAAAAGAATAAATTGAGTGAATTATCCTGGTTTGTTTAGCAAATATGAGCTGCAGCACAGAGGAAAGAATGGTACTCAAATTTCAGTGCTAACACCACACTGTGGGTTCCTTGCTTCAACAGCAGTTTCTCTGGCCTTGTAATGTTAGACAAAATTAAAGAGAAACACACTAAAAATAGACATTACCAAGTCTTCTACCACTTGATAACACTGTTTCTCTTTCTCTGGAACGTTCTCTTTCAGAGATGTTTTTCTCTTGGGAAATGGTTCTGCAAAGCACATGGACGAAATCAACTTTGAATCTTTTGCAACCCATTTTCTTTTGACTTACTCATTTAACTTCTCAAGTATGATCCAGTGAGATGGCTCAGAGGGTAAGCATGCCTGCCGACAAGCTCGATGACCTGAGTTTTATGACCAGGTCCCAACTGTTAGACAGAAACAATCATCCTTTTACCCCCATGGCACATGCATGCCCCACATAAACACAGATCAAATAAACTTAAATGAAAAGTGAATTTATTATATACAATATCTAATTTCTGGGCAAATAGTACATGCTAGTCCATCTGTCACTTTTTGTGCTCCAGGTGAAATCACTTCAGAACAACAAAGGTCTCCTTTCTGCCACATTACATGGACACAGCCCTTCTTCTACATCTTCTTACACTTTTCTATTTCTGCTAGATAGAAAATATCCATTCTGATAGGTGGAATTCTATCTCCCTTAAGCAATCCCTGCTGTCAAGGTTTATATTCCCAACTGATGTGACTTAGCCCTTGAAAGTATAGAGAACCACTTAATACTGTCTTTGAGTAGTGCAAATCTCATACTTTCTCCCAGTATAGAACAGCTCACCAATTCAGTTAGTCGTGCCTAACTCACTCAAAAAAATAAGCTGTTGTAGACAGAAAAAGGTTAATTCCCACATAAAGTTGTATAAAGGAAATGACAAATGCAACACACTCAAAAAGAAAAACAGTCTTTTGTTTTGTTCATGTTATTTTCAAACAGGGGCTTACTCTGCAACAAAGGCTGGCCTCCAACTAATGCCAATCCCCCTGTCTATGTCTTTAAGCTCTGGGGTTACCATCATGCCTGATTTGAGAATCTCTTCCTTACTATTCAAGTCTAAGTTCATGTGTAGATATGATATCACAGGAGAAAGATCTTAAAATAACTTGATCTTAAAATATCTGATATTTTCTTTGCATATGAGTATAATTCATCATTCTTCTACATTATCAGAAAAAGTACTGAGTAAAATGGGCCCATGTGTGATATCTAGTATAAAAGCTTTTACATGGGCAAAGATAAACTCTCCTGAATCTTCAGAGATTATAGCCATGCCTGGAATACAGTAAGTACTTAACAAGGACTGAAGGAATAAAACTTGAAGGAATCTCTTATGAATAGCTGAATGTATGAAAGCTTACTGGTTTGACATCATCTGATAATTGGATATGATCATTTGTTCTCTAAATTAAGCTTCTAGATATATATATATATATATATATATATATATATATATATATCAGTGAGGAACATAACATTCTAAGTTTCTCTTGAGTGTATTACACAGGTTCTGTAGATTATCTGCTTTCAATCCATACTGTGTAACTTTGGACAAAGAACTTCATCTCTCAATGTTAAGTTCTCTTTGTAAATGCAATGGTGGTCACCATTGGCCTATTGTGAGGTGATCCATGTGAACACCTAGTTGGTTCACAGGACAGTACTCTAATTTGAGCTGTCACTTTCTAGTCACATCTCTTCCATATAGGAGATTCATGCATAGTGGGGACATTGGCACATTACTAGACTCTCTAGCTCACTGGCTGAAGGTGTGTTGAGCCATTTCTCCACTAAAATTAAGTCATCTATGCAAGGAGCTGTTCCCTGTGGTGAAACCAGATCAGATTATAAAAGTTTGGTATATCTCAGGGTTTAAAGTTGGAAATAAACAGACAAGTCACAATATAGTAAAAGAAGGATTTTTAGGTTTCTTTGGTGAAACAAAAGCAGATATAAAAAGTTACAAAGATTTTAAATTTTCATTCACAAAAAAGTCATTCACATTTTACACTATACAGGTTATAATATAAATACAGGGAAGGATTATGTGCATTTTAATGAAAAAGGAGAAAGTTTTAATAAGTCAACACCATGATTTTCTGTGCTTTAGAACACAGAAAGATGGGCTACATTTACTGCAAAGACCCAGGCTCTTCCTAAGCCACTATGTTTGCTTGTGAGCAGTAATTCCCTCTAAGCCAAAGGCAGTTTCATGAGAAACAATCAACATAGGGACAGCCCAGTCTGCTCTTTTTCTATTCTTGTCATCTTTGAAAATTTACTCTCATCTCATGTGTAAAACAAAATTTGTCTATATTTATGGGACAACCTATGTATGATAGTTCAATGCTTATATACATTGTATAATTTTAAAGTTTAGTTTCTGTTCACTTTTTATTGGTAGTTTTTCTTAAAATTGCTCTAAATGAACTTTGTGAGTGAAAAAGCCTTAAATGCCTTCTTTCCATCAGTGGTTTTATCTTGGAACCTTATAATATCTGGGTAAAGATTCAATGTCATCTTCAGTGACCACTATTCAAATGCAAGGGGGAAATGGGGTACAGAGAGAGAGGCAAAAACTTCAACACATACACACTCCACCTAACTGGAAGAAATGCCCACACTATTTCTACACTTACACTCTTGTTTGGAATGGGCAAATCCCACTTACTGAAAGCTAAATGCTTTTCCATTCTCCGTAATAAACACTTGAAGCATTCTATTCATCACATTATTGAATCAGGAACAGGGTGCCTATATTATAAGGTTTCAAACTGTGAAGGAAGTATAAAAGCTAACATTGAAAAATTACTAGCATACTATATTGATTTCAGGTCTTGGGGAAAAATAACATCCAATAAATTAAATCCGTATGGCTTACTTCATTTATTTAGGTGTGCTTCATAGCTGCAGCATTCATACATGAACATTCAAACATTTTATAAAGGATTAAAACGGTTATATGTACAAGATGGAGGGTATTTGTTTTCTTTTTTGCATGAGTGTTTTGTTTTAAGAACCCCCACCCTCCACAACAAGGCATAAACTCTTCGACTACATCCATTCCAAATGCCTTGATCCATTACCATACCAGCATTAGTGTTAAGAAAGCCATTACAAAGGAATCCTGGTTAAGTTAATAATTAGCACTTTGACCCCAAAAAAAGTTCCAGGTCATAGAAAAGTCCTCCATTCGAGCCCTTCTCATAAGTGAAGAAAAAGGAACCAGGCAAAGCAGGGCCACACCCCGCAGCTCCAAGTTTCATCAGTCTCTCATCCGCCAAGTATCAGCTCCGGCAAGCACAGTGCCTGAGCTGCCATGGGGACAGAGGCCTGCAAGATTGTGTTTGCTGGTTGTTCAGGAAAGCCGTCCTCAAACTTGATGACAGTCAATGGGCAGACAAAACCATTTCCAGCCTAAACAAGCTATAGCAAAGCAGCCAAACCAATGATTAAAGACCTAGAAAGCTCCATAATCATCATTAAATATGCCCGAACTCGGTATGATGTTTTATTTTATATACACGATTAAAATCAATATTAAATCATCTTATTTACATGGCCATCGGTGCTGAACTTGCATTTTTTTTTTTTTTTTTTTAAATAGTACAGTAGGCTGGCATACAGCAAACAGTCTGCACTGGAGGCAGACAGGGAACTAAAGAAATTAGGTAGGCTGGAAATGGGTACGTTCTTCACTTATTTTCTTTCATTTTATTCACTTTGAATTCCATGTTTCATTGAAAAGATTTTAAGAGCACAGCAACCCCAAATGACCAGACGGCAGTCCCCAAATCCAAACCAACTGCTAATACTTGTTGAGGTGCTAGGAAAGGCACGGAAAGGTCAGGACTTTGGCTGAGTGATGAAGCAAACAGTCGCCATGTTACGGATCAGCGCCTCGACTCCGGCTGCCTCTGGCTCCAGTGATGCTCATGCTTTGACGTGTTTATGGAATTGTCCTTTGCTGATGAGGAATTTTTTAAGTATTTCTTAGAATAAGTCCTTTGGTATGCAGATGCTACATGGAAGAAAACAAACAAAGAAAACACAACAGTATTACTTGCTCCATACCCTGAACTACAGATACCACTGCTGTAAACTGTAGGTGTCTAGTATCTGTTAAAGCATGGTCGTCCACTCTGTCTAAAGGACCACTTACGGTTCATGCAGGTTATTTTAGGCATAGCCCATCTCCCATTTCCTAGACACCGGATAGTTGGAAGGTGACGCTGAATGAAACCATCTTTGCAGTGATATCTAATCAAGGAGTTGATTTCATAACGTGGTTTCATCTTTCCAAAGGTCTTGGCATTTTCTACAACAGGGGGCTGGCCGCAAGCAACTAAGAAAAAAAGCAAATTGTGTTATTTCCAAGTAACCCAAGTGTTTAGTTAGTGTTAGCATAAAAATCACCTCACTGTGTTTTTCACTGCAATGCTCCCCGAACCTCAATCATATACCTCTGTAAAAAGGCATTTAGATAGAATTTAAAATGTGAAACAATTTAAAATATTTAGGTTGAGGCTATAGGTGTAGATTTTTATCTCAGATCACATTTAATTGTGTTTTCATTAAAAATGCAATTATCATTAAACGGCTACATTTATCTACCCATCTACAAAGTTACTATTCTAAAATACTTTCTGATTAAAAGCTCCTGTCTGACAGCAGTAAGTAGGCTAGTGATAGGGTCTTTCTCTTTATCTCTCATCTTTTATCAACCATCTTAGTGGGGTGATAATGTGATTGCAATGGTTAACTATCCTTCCTTGAAAAGAAAAGCATAATCTTAAACATCAATAATTTGAAGTATAGACATATACTGCTAAATATAAATAAAATGTTATCTGAATAGTGTCCTTGACTTAGGTTTGCTCGTCTGTCCATTGTTTGAGACAGATGTTATGCAGCCCAGGTTGGTCCTAAATTCGCTATGTAGATAAGGATGATACTGAATCCCTGATCGGGCTGACTTTACTTCACACACATTGATATTTCAGACACGTGCGACTGCACATGCTGTATGCAGCTGTGAGGACTGAACTTAAGCAAATGCTCTATTTGAGCTGAATTCAAAGACCCTCATGCTTCAGTTTCTTAATTTGCTTAAAATATATATTAAAGAACAAAGCTGCATTTTAATTCACAGCGGAAAACTTTAGCTATTATCACACTAATTAATAAGTTGAAATGATAAGAAGTAAAGTAAAGTAAGACATCTCCCTATGTGAAAATCCAAGAAGATGAGAATTTATATTCAGTTTTATTTTGCATGAGTACATTTTTTGGGGGATGTGGGGTTTCAAGATAGGGTTTCTCTGTATTGCTTTGGAAGCTATTCTGGAACTAGCTCTGTAGACCAGGCTGGCTTTGAACTCACAGAGATTCTCCTGCCTCTGCCTCCCGAGTGCTAGGGCATGAGTAAATGTTTAAAGATGTATTTATTTAATGTGCATCAGTGTTTTGCCTGCATGTATGGCTATATGACGGCATTGGATACCCTGGAACTGGAGTTACAACAGTTATGAGCTGTAATGTAGATACTGGGAATTGAACCAGAGTCCTTTGGAAGGGCAACCAGTGCTCATAACTGCTGAGCCATCTCTCCAGACCTCATTTTAACTATTTTTAAACTGTTAACAACTATTATATTTTGCTATCTATCCCTAATAGAGGCATAGATGACATTTCTAAATGATATTTATGACCCCATTTTAGCAGGTTCAGCACCATGTGCTAATAACATACACTACAATGTCCTAATAATAGGACTCTTTAGTGTAAAAAATATCAGAAATTGGGTGTTTATACTTCAAAACATTAATATATTAAAAAAGTTTATAATAATTATGTTTGTTTACATATTAGAAGGCTGTTTATAAGTACATTGTTTTTTAATGACAAATTCAGGTTTAATTTTAATATTTAGTTCCTTCAATTTACTTCTGCTTTATCCAAATTGCACCTGGACACTGCATTTATTATAATATTAAATCTAAAACAGGCTCCAGATAATGGCAAGAATCAGGTAGAATGAGGCTACAGTGATACAGAAGTTTAAAATAATCAATTAGATAATTGATTGTATATAATTCTGTATTCTATTGACAAATTAGAAGCTGAATTTAATTTTTTTCATTTTTAGAAAATAATTACATGATTTTCTCAAAACTATTCATATGTAAAGATTATAAAAAGCTAAAATAATCCAGTTGCTTATGGTAGTGGCAAGGCTAAGGAAGGAGGTTGAAATTAGAATCAAACATATAAGCTTGATATTTGACAAGAACAACATGGCAGAGCAGAAAAGAAGGCAATCTTAAAACATGGATGATCAGGTAATCACATGGCAAAATATATTTGCTTCCCTACCTCATGGAACACATGGAAAGTCACTTCTAGGTAGCTTAAACACACAAACACAAATGCAAAGTTATAAAACATTCAGCAAACAATACCAAATATCTTTATGATTTTAGAGTTCATAAAGACTTTCTAAAGCACAGAAAAAGTTGAAATAATAAAGAAACATTAAAAATTAGGCATTTTCTTCATCAAAAACCATAACGTGAGATGAAAAAAACACTGCAAACTAGAAGCTATTTACAAACTATCAAGAGATTAGAAATGAATATATGAAATATATTCAATAAATATCCAAAAAATGTACATTAAATCACAAAGGATAACATTTCATAACCACCAGACTGACTCAGAATTTCCCAAGTCCAATAATAACAAATGTTGGAGAAGAGACAAAGTGACAGAACTTCTCACACATGCTACAAATTTGGGATGTAATTTCCTGTTTGCTAGTAAATGTGATTGTATATTATAGCTAAGCATCTTCACTCCTGGAAATATGTCCTACAGAAACTTGTGAAAGTCTACTAAGAACAAGTTTAGGAATATTCATAGAAAAATTATTTATAACAGTAAAAACTGACTGCAACACAGTTCAATGTCAAGAGAACAATAAAATACAGTTTTATGTAATGAACCACTTGCACAGCAAAAGCAGAGAACATGGAACTACATATATCTACACACATGAATCTCAACAAGACAACATAGAAAGAAGCAAAGGTATAAACTACATATGATTCTTATGTAAGTTTCAAAAAATTGAAAACAAGTAACCTGTTGCTGTGGAGCATTGCAGGGGACAGCAAAGGATCCAAGTCATTGTCACTGGCAGGGATTTTGATGAGGAAATGCCAACAAAATGGTCCAAAAATGAATGCACAGCATGAAGCAAAGGTGTTCTTTTAAAAACACCACTTTTCTATATATTAAGCATCTCTTCCTACTTGTAGTTAATAATCTGAAGAACTAATTGGGCAGGTATACTTAAAGGTGTATGAAGTATCTAAGAGACTACCTTTTACAAAAGCTGTAAGCATAGACATTACAAAGCTCTTCTAGAGCTTTGAGAAAAGAATCCATTCTTTAATGAAATGAAGTTAATATCTTTCAAAACTGATATCCCACCAAGAGATTTAAAATTGTACATAATACAATTGTATTATGCATGTGAATCTTACTTGACTCTAAAAGTAAAATTCTCAGCCTGGAGTATATTTTTCTTCCTCTATATACTGGACCCACCCCAGAGAATACGGCCAAATGTAGAACCGTTTGGTTGGTAGAGGGAGTATGGAGGCCAGGAGGATGCTAAATATCCTTGATGTACTGGACAGTCTATCATCATAAAGATGATACCCTGTTCACAATGTCACCAGTGCTGCTGTTGAGAAAATGCTAGGGGTCAAACCAGCTTCAGAGATAGCATGCTAAGCATGACTCTGGGACCATTTTGAGGTCACAGAAGGCAAAGATGACATTTAGATAAAGACAAACAGTTTATTAAAGACTTGTTCCTGGAAAAAGAAAAAACAGCAAATAACTTGATTTGCTATTTTTACCAGTTCCATGCAGAAGTGCTGAGGAAACGCACAGGCAGGAAAGCTTCTTACGGAGGTAATGCATTGTGGGTAAGTTCTACCTTGGATAAGAGAACAGCAGAGTAGTCATTAAGAGCAACTGAGTTTCCCCTGAGACTAGGACTGTGTGTATCTTGATGATCTCTTCCTCTATACCATTTTTAATAGGCGTTAAAGTCTCTCTTGCCGAGCATGTTTATCATATGTATGTGTGTGTGTGTGTGTGTGTTCTATTATTTTTATATCAAGGAAATCAAACGAGTTTTACATTTTGTATTGGTAGTTTGCATTCATTCTTGAGGTAGGTCTTAGTTGGCCTAAGAAGTAGATATTTGACTTTAAAATCACTATCACAATAAATGCTGAAATTCTTCTCTGGAATATCCCTTTGCTTTCGGAGGGTGGCTATACAGCCATATTCCATGCTACAAATATTCAAAGATATTCATCAATGACAAACACAACATAAACTAAAAGTTCAGCTTTCTTGGTAATTTGTTTAGCTCTGCTTAACACTAACCAAGCAATTCTCATCCTGGAACTTTCCTTACAAATGTCTTTGTTTATTGAGCATTGAAGGTACTCTATTATAGGCACAGGGCTGGTAGTTTCATTTCATGGATTACAAGTAGAAAATGAACCTCTAGGGGAATGCTTAAGAACTCAAATGCACATAAAGACCAGTTAGTAAAAACAGTGAACATTTTTGTTGAAGATTGTAGTGAATATGAGCCTTCAGCCCTCTCCCAGAGCAGTTTCTCAGTTCTTCATCTTTAACCCATGAAAAGCTTGAATATGACCCAAGTGCACCTCTTATAAAATGAAAAATCATACTTCACTCTTCCATAGCACAGCCAACAGTTTCGCTGGCAATGCCTTCAGTATTCTCTTCACCATAAAAAGATGTCTGTGGGCCCTTGACCAGTAATTTCTTTCTTAAAGGTGCTACTGTGCAGCTTTCCTGTATAAAAGCCACCTTTCCATCATAAGCACCTGAAGTCTAAAGTGAGGATAGTACTGAAAACAAATGCTTTAATTCAACTAAGACAGCAAAATGTCCTTAGGCAACAAGAAAGCACAGAACATGTCTAATTTGCAGCTCCTGGACATCTGCTGCCAGTTGAGATGCAGATTTAGCACCAGGAAGCCCCAGTCCTTACCTGTTCCCTTCTTGCAGGTGTAGGTGAGATGGTAATTGCAGGGAACATCATTCCACTGGCCATTCTCATGCCAAATGATCACAACACAGTCTTCTCCAGCAGAAAAGAAGCTGTCTGGCTGGTTGGGTCTCCAGTTCTCATATTGCTGTAAAAGGGAGAGAGAAGATAAACACTCAACAGTCAGAGGCTACCAGGAGTGCTCCAGCGGCTATCTGATTAGAATGGACTCAATGACTGCTATTCAACCACAGAACTGAAATTATTTTCATCATAAATACTTTCAAACCCTAATGGGAAATTCATGTATCTCAAAGACTTTGTTTAACAAATACCGTTTTTGTTTTTGTCAATTATAAATGTCCTTGAAAATTTTTGGTCTAGCTAACCCAATTTCCTAAATATGCAATCTGTCCTAAACTTATGAAATTTTATCATTTTCTTATTATTAAATGTAATAACAATATAAATATGATAAGCAATTTTTTCACAATCTCTCTCTTAATCAATTATGTTTTGTTTAGACTTTGTGTGCATATACAGTCTTACATAGTTCTAGTTTGTAATGCAAACTTCCTTATTTTCTAACTATTCAATATGTTTTTGTTTAATGCAATACTTTTTTCCAAATCCACTGTTTGAGTTTGCCAACTGAATATATTTGTAATTTATTTGTGTTTATCTGATATGCCTGTATTTGTGGTTTTTTTCAACATTCCAGAATCACTGTGGCTGTGTTTAATTTATTATTCTTATTTGGTTGAAAAAGTCAAGTTTTGCTTTCTGTCCTAATCTTTTACTGAGAACATTTATCAAATTTATGTGTATTAACATTAGCAATGTTAGCATCCAGACTCACCCGGACCCTGTCCCTTGGTAATCTGGCAGAGTACTTCTCCCCTGTGCAAATGGCAGAGAGTACACTGTCTTTGTGCAAAGGGTCCCTTTAAGAGACAAGCTCTGCCCACTCCCACTTCCTTCACCTCTGTCCATCTGGACAGGCAGGTTTTTGCCCCTCTGTCTCTTTCTCTCTTTTTCTCTCTCTTCCTCTCTCTGTCTCTCTCTTTCTCTTCCCTCCCTCCACTTCCCATGTCCACTTCTCTTCCCCCCAGTAAAACTTCCCACATAAGCCAGCCTTGGGGCTCCCCAGCAAGGTTCCTCTCACAGGGCATATCATAGCAAGTGATAGGCTTTCATAATGCCTCAAACTATTAATATTTGTTACTTATGCAAGATGTTCAGATATTTATCTTAATGGTTTTCTGCTACTTTTGAATTTATGTTTTTAGTAATATCTACTGCTGATCCCTTTTCTACACACGTGTACACTCCTGCCTGCACACATACCCAAAGTATCTTTAGCCCTCTATCATAGTATTAGATACCATTTATTTAGCATCAATACTGGATAAAGACTTCTTCTCGATACTTGATACATATTACCTCATAATAATTTGAGACAATTGATAACAATAGCCTCAGAACTCCCTGGGTTAAGTTCCTTTCCTACCTTAAAATGTTAAATGTTGCCCCCGTGTCAATGAATAATTATATAAAAAAGTCTTTTTCTTATTACACATACATACCTGTTCTCTCTCTCTCTCTCTCTCTCTCTCTCTCTCTCTCTCTCTCTCTCTCTCTCTTACCACACACACACACACACACACACACACACACAGAAGAGAGAGAGAGAGAGAGAGAGAGAGAGAGAGAGAGAGAGAGAGAGGAGGGTGAGAGAAGGGGGCAGAAGGAAGGTAGAGCAAGACAGAAGGGGGGGGGAACAACCATGCCATGAGAAATGTGGGAATCCAGTCCTCAACAGGAGTAGGTATCTCGGTCCCAGTCCTGGCTGTGTTCCTGGCCTATGCTACAATATAGCAAAGTTTGAATTCCCCATCTTTGCAATGAGCAAGTTGCCACCATTTCCCAGATTTTGATTGATGTGGTATTTAAGGCATTGTTTTAGCCCAGGGACAGGTATTTTAAAAATTGCACTAATTGTGTATTTAAAAAACAATACAAATGGCATACCAAACCAATGATTTTGTCGCTATTCCAAACCGGTTTTATTCCTTTTTAAACTTATTACAGTTTTTAGGGACAATATAAAGAAAAATGGGCAGATAATAAAAATTATTTGTGGATGATGCAAAACTGAAAGTGTTAGGTATTGTTGGAAAAATGGGGAGCTGGTGAGAGGATTCAGTGGACAAAGGTGCTTCCTCCCGAGGCTGATGGCCTGAGTTCGAGGCTCAAGCCCACACTTTAGAGAGAATTGACTCCTGTAAGTCATTTTCTGTCTTACACAAGCATGTCATAGCCTACATGTGTGTACATGACCATATACTCTAAGTAAACAATATAAAGAGGAGGTGGAGAGATGTATCAGCAAAGGGCCCAAGTTTAGTTCCCAATACCCACATGGGGTAGCTCATGGCCTCCTCCAATTCCAGCTCCTGACAAGTGCTCCTGCTCCTAGGGCACCTGATCTCACCTGCACATACTCACAGACATGCCTACGCGCATATTTAATTAAAATAATAAAAATAAATATAGCCTTAAAGCAACATAAAGAAAAAAGAAAAGCAATCTTCATGACCATCAGACTATCACTAGAAGGCCACTTTGTAGACTCGGGTCTTCTTAATAGGAATGTGTTAGGATTTCCTATCTTTCTGGCTCAACTTGAGTATTGCGCACTCCCCCAAGCTTCTGCTGGGCTTTGTCTACTCTAGTGTCTTATCATGCGTCTCAACAATAAGACTAATTCATGTTTAGCAAGAGTAGGGGCAGTGCTGAGACTCTACCTGAACATTGTAGGAAATGCAGGCTCAGATTTATGGAACACCTAAACTACTATTGCCAGGGTACACCCATCTTTTAGACTTCCTAAGATTAAATTTCAAACATATCTTTGGTTTGAAAATGAGTCAATATTTTAGTTAGGAAATATAGTTAGAGAAAAATCAAAGGATTAAAAACAATAAATCTGAATTCACAGTATATTACAAAATCTTTCTGTATACTTAATCCTACTAGTAGCTGCTTTTATTATAATAAATATGCATATTTAAGATCTATTTTACTTTCAAATACCATTGGGGGCTTGTATGCTTACAGTATTTTTTCATCAAATATTTCTATTTAGCTTTTAATCTTCAAATACCAGTGTTTGAGAATAGTCCAGAAAATATTTCTTTACTTAAGAAATAATTTTGAGTACCAATAAACCCTACACTAAAAATGGTAGAAGTTTCATTACTATGGTAGAGAAAAGCACAATTTTCTTCTTAGAAAAGAAAAATGATTTTAAGAACTTTTAAAAATGGTAAACTTCTGGATTTTTGAGAAGGTAACTTGAAAGTAAAATAACCCAAAATTTGCAGTCCTGCCTTTCTATCAACCTCTTTGCTTAGCTTTTCTTTAGTATCTTCCATCATGCCAATAGGTAATTTGGGTAATATCTTCAAGTACAGTGACTTTCAGGTAGAAACTACTAGAGATGAACAACATGAAAGAGATGATTGAGGACAAATGGCACAATGTCACTCACACTCACTGAGTCCAAGTAGTACTGACCATGTACACATGGATGAGGGGCCGCCCACTAGTACACAGTCATCCCACCATAGATCTTATCCCTAAAAACCAAACCAAACCAAAACAAAAAACAACAACAACAACAAACTGACCTACCGCTTAACTATCATCAACTGTCAATACCTACTCAGCAGAGATGTGGGCTCATGTGCCTCCCACACCCATGATGGAATGCTGTGCTGGAGCTTGATGTTGCCCAGATATTTTTCAGGAAACCACAGCTACCATGAGTTCATTAGAGAATGTTTCTCTCATGTCCCGAGATGCCAATGTCTCTATGACCTCCTACTTCAACAAGCTTTCTGCCCTACATTGATTCGTTCATTTCAAAAGCCTCACTGAATTACTCATCAGCAACAAGAAGAACATGAATTTCCTACCTCTGTTTTGTTGCTTATGAAAGTAGAATGTAAATGTTATGAAATTACCTACACATTTATCAAAAGTATTCACAGATATTCCAGTTAAGCTGGTTGAAGTTAACCTCAGCAGATGCCACTTCCCATCCCCAAAGACATTCAACAGCTTTGTATTCTTTAGCTGACATTTCCTATTGGTCTGAACAGCACCTGTGCCATTTTCACCCTGAAATGAATTCAAGTTATGTGCCAGGGAACCATATCTTGGGGCTTAAACTGACAAATGATATAGGATTGCGGAGAATTGCATCAGGCACCCAAAAATGTTTAAAAATGTGTGTTTTTGTTGTTTGTCAAAGCTTTGGCTTAATTGTTTTAGACGTATGGTTTGTATAAGAATATCTAGAGAAACCTGTCACTAGGGAAATGTCCAGACATCTACAAAGATGACCCTGACTACCTTATATGCCATCCTAGTGCCTTCATCTAGTAGCTGATGGAAGCAGAGGCAGACATCCACAGCTAAACACTGAGCTAAAATCGTGGAATCCAGTTGTAGACAGTGAGGAGTGATAAGCAAAGGGGTCAAGACCAGGCTGGAAAAACCCACTGAAACTGCAGACCTGAGTAAGGGGGAGCTCATGGACCTCAGAATGATAGCTTGCAATCCAGTATAGGACTGACCCAGATTCCCTGAATGTGGGTGTTAATTGGGAGGCCTGGGCAATCTATGGGGCCTCTGGTAATGGATCAGTATTTATTCCCTAGTATACAAATGGAGTTTGGGAGCCCATTCCACTTAGAGGGATACTCCATCAGGGAGGACCTAGGTCCTGTTCCAAATGATATGACAGACTTTGAAGACTCTCCATGGAAGTCTGCAGAGAGAGAATTGGAGGGGAGTTGGTGGGGGGAACAGGGGAGGATGGGAGGGTGTGTGAACTGGGATTGACATGTAAAACAAACTTGTGTCAAATGTAAATAAAAAATTATCAAAAAAAGAATATCTAATGCCTACAGGCATGTCATACTGTTACCTCCTGATAACTCAATTGTGCTATTTATCTTATCTAGAATATGTCAAATTTGTTCATGTCATTGCCAAATTGACTCGGTAAACTCCAGATTGCTGCTTCCTCCTTAACACTTTTATAGGCTTATTTAAGTTTTATGATGAATCAGTGAAAATAAATGAATAAAAGCATAACTGTAGATTCCATGATGCCTTTTTCATAAACATTAAATATTAGAAAGAAATTCTTCCTGATGAAATCAATCCAGTTATTATAATGTAAGCTCTCATCTTTGCTATCTCTAGCAACAGAATAAAGACTCTTTAAACAAATAGAGAAAACCCCACCTATCATGAGAAATCCTTTCCTTTACTTTGAGTTATGAACAAGCATCTTACATGTTGGTGTTTGCTTGTTTTGCTTTTTAAATAAACTCTCTCTACATAGGCCAGGCCAGTTTCAAACTAACTATGTAGTCTTGGATGATCTTCTATGAACTGAACTCCCTCATCCCATTGTTAGGGCTGGAATGGCAAAGTAGGAGTTATTCTAAGAAGGCAGAATGGGTTGAGAAGATTCTCTTTAAAATGTTTAACAAGAATAAGTTTTGGCCATATGTCTGCATAGTTATGCCCGAGATTTGAGTTTCTCACCACAAACCCTCCCATTGCCTTGAAAGAGAATACTGAAAGTATTTTGCTCTTTCATTTTCTGACAGCAAAGGAAAACTATGGCCTAAAACTCAAAGGACTGAAGTAGAGGAATGCCAACTGACATGGATATTTTCTTCTGTTTTATTAAAAGATAATTGTTTGACCCAGTGTGAAATTGCTTAATACTTTGTATCATATGACAAAATTACTCTGGGAGTTCCAATTAAATAGTTAGCTATTCATACCTGCAAAACAAGTTCTCAAATGGCAAGCATTTCAATTAAATTAAATTCAGTTACTTTTCCGATACCCCCTCCCAAGAACACAAATTCAAATATATCACCTGCCAAAATAATAAAATGGCTGAAAAACCCTTGGATGAACTCCAACAGCTAGTAACTATAGTTCTATTCCACAAAACTTGTCTCCACCTACGGGAAAGCGCTTTCAAACCAACCTTAATGTTGCTGGGAAAAACTCAGAGTAGACTGAAGTTATTTATCTGAGGCTACAAAATCATAAATGCTTAGTTATTTGCTGCAAATAGTCTTTCTTGTCAAAATTACCCTGAAGGTTCTCTGCAGGTCACGTGACCTCTCTTGCTGGCAACATCCACACCCTCAGGGAGGGATGGAGGGACCTCAGATAGCAAAGAAACTGAATGGGTTTTTCTTCCAATGGGTGCAGCTATTTTTCTTCCCAGGCTCCACAGTTCTCCTACCTGACGCAGTCAGTGTGGCAGGTGGGTAGCCTTGGATGGGAAAGTGGGGGAGTCGGCTTTTGGCAGTTTTCAATAATGTGCAATGAGGAGAATCTCTGATTATATGGAAGTCAAAATACCCATTCATACACAGTAAGTGATGTCTTATCTTTTAAAATATGTAACGCAAGACCAGTGATCAGTGGTATCAAAATTTCAGAGACAAAGCAACATCCCAAGGATTTGAGCAAACTGATGTATGTTGATGGGCCCAATTTACCTTTCCATATAAGGAAATACATAACTGCCTTTCTACAAAGGGTTATGAAAACTCTTTTTTCTAGATCTATATAAGACTTGGAAATAAACAAGAACTTTCCTCTCTTCTTTAAAAAGGGGCGTGGAAAGTAAGTTTGGGTTCAACTGTAAGTACTGCTTTTACTGAAAGAAAGCAAACAAGGTTTTCAGGCACTAGCTGCTGCTATGGTGATTGGCATATCTGCTTAGTCTTCAGTTGGCACAAATAAAGACCAGTTAACCACTGAGATGTGGGTAGCGAGGGCCTCAGACAGGTGTAAGCATAAACTGATTCACTCCTTTCCCCTATGAACCACTCCAAAATAACATTTAGGGTTTTGTTTTGTTGCTGCTGTTTATGTCTACACTAGGATTTAAACAAAAGAAATCTTGAGAGGAAAAGCAGGAGAAGGAGGTAATGTCTTTGAGGAGTTGGAGGGAGAATGGACATGATCTAAATACACCACCACCTCCATGTATGAAATTACCAAAGAATATATAAATGTTTTAAGTTAATTGGGAGGAGTAGGGCTGAATGTGATCAAAACACATAGTATAAAATTCTCAGAGCATTAATAACGGCAATATGTAATGCAAAATTCCTTCTTAAAAAGTGATGAATTTTAATTTGAAGAACAAAACCCTAAGGAAAAGGAATTCATAGGATAGTAAAATGTCTAGTAAGGGGCTAGAGAGATGGCTCAATGGTTAAGAGCATGGGTTAGGGATGACCCTTGGTTCCCAGCAACCACATGGTAAACTAGGGGGTCAGCCATCATTTTCTGTCCTCCCTCTTCTGAACTCTGCAGGCACCAGGCATGCATGTGGTACATATACATACAGGCAGACAAAAACATTAATAGATATAAAAATAAATCTGAAAGAAAACTTTTTAACATACCTGGTTTAAATCTCTTTTATTGTCACCTTAAAACTAACACCATTTGAGCTAGAGAGATGGCTGAGTGGTTAAGAGCACTGACTACTCTTCCAGAGGTCCTGGCTTTAATTCCAGGCAACCACATGGTGGCTCCCAACCATCTATAACAGGATCTGATTTCCTCTTCTGGAATAACAGCATAAATGCGGATCGAGCACTCATATACATAAAATCAACAATTGAGCCTTAAAAACAAACAAAGAGCCCACAACTCACTTTGCCTAGGAAGCCAGGCACCACAGGCTGGACAGCCCAGAGACCCACGAAAGAACCAAACATGACTGGCCAATGAATGAATGAATGAATTCTAGTGGTATTCTGCTATACTCCTCATAGAACAGGCCTGGCCCAATGGTCATCAGAGGGGCTGCCTTCATCTAGTAACTGATAAGACCCATAACCAAATATTAGATGGAGATCACAGGCTCAGGGACACTGTATGTGTTTAAGTTATGTCCTCTGCGTATAAGAAGTAGCTTGGTGTTCTTAAGAGAATAAGAACAATAGAAAGGGATTGTCTCTGACTCTTTTGGATACTTTTGGAACACTTTTCCTCCTACTGGGTTGCTTCACCCAGCCTGGATATGAGAGGATATACCTAGTCTTACTGCAACATGATATGCGATGTTGGGTGGATATCCCTGGGAGTCCTGCTCTTTTCTGAAGGGAACTGGAGAAGGAGAAGGAGAAGGAATGGATCCTGGGGAAGAAGGGGGCAGAGGGAGGGTATACTGCAGTGAGGATGTAATAGATGAGAGAAGAATAAGTAAAAAAAAAAAATTGAAAAGAATTTGAGCAGTGCCTAGCCTCCCTTCAGATTCTTTTCACTTGACCTTATTTAACTTGGTCAAAAAACCACAGTGAAAAATCAATGAGCACTGATTTTCCTAATTAATCATTCTTTAGAGTCTGCGGCAGTCTTTTCTTCTGCTGGCTCCTAGTTAGTACAATGTGAAACAGAAAAGGAAACAGAGTTGTCATAGATGTTAAATAATGTTAATTTCATCTGCATGTGAACCATAACATTGAGATGTACCTGTGATTCATATACTCACACACACATGCATGCGCAAGGGTCTACTCATAGAGCCCTAGTAATTATTGGCACTCAGATGGTGTATGAGAAGAATTTGAGGGTGTCTTTAAGCATACAGACTTGTGTAGCAGATGAACTTCTGCTGGAATGTATTAGAGGAGACCCACAATGAGCAGGAGTAGACAGAAGTATTCCCTGTGAGATGGGGAGTCAGAGCGGTCTATTATGAAGACTTGAAAGTTAATGAAACACTTCATAGGTAAATGCTGGCTGCCCATCACGAACAGATGCAATGTGTTCTGCTTGTTATCTCAGATATCGCTGGCATCATAAACCCTGAATTTGTGACTGAAAGGACCCTACTATATCTGTCTGTATCCTCCCAAAATTTAGCTATAATTCTTCTGCTTAGATGCCATTGTATTTTATACTTTAAAATTTATTATACTTTGGATTTTCTAGAGTAGTTAAAGACTATGTTTTGGAACTATTTTGATGGTGCTAAAACATATAAATATCATTCGCACCCTATTGGTAAAAGTAATCTTGAACACTTTCCAGAGATTATTTTGGGGGAAATTTACTAAATTTCCAACTATGATCTGGGCTTATTTTTTAATTAAAAATTTATTCATTGCTCTTTATCTATCCTTTTGCTCCAAACACAGATAAACAAAGTCATGAGGGTGGAGGTGGGCGTTTCATTCTAAACCACGGAAGTGCTTCCAGGTCACCTGATAATAAATGCAACCAAGGGAGACATTCTGTTGGTTTCTATCACTGCATGTAAATTGCAGGTTCAGGAAAGAGCAGGGCTAATTTTAACCTTATCTGCCAGGACGTTATCAAGCATGTGACTATCTGGTAGCTTCCTACTGTGCTTGCAACTTATCTCATTTTGCACCTAACTACAAGGTTTACAACATTAGACATTTCAAGATACAGATGCCCAAACACCAGTCCTGCATACTCTGGTGGTATTCATTTTGAAATACAAAATATAATGTGGCCACTAGGTGGTGACATAGACCGCTTATTGCAGTCCTACTTTTTTTTGCCAGCATTTAAAAATTACGATTATTTACTACACATGGAGGGGGAAAATATTAGGGGTTTATCTGTGGCATGTCATGCCAGTTTTGTGAGAGACCAGTACAATACAGACCTGGGCTAAACAGTAACTTCTAGACCCATCCTGTTCTGTTGTTGAATAGTATAGCTGTCGTAAGAATTTTCTGCCTAAAAGCACACACACACGCTTGTTTTCCCATGATCCTATTAATAAGAGCTGATGATTTACACCGATGGCAAAATTTTATCAGAAGTATAAAAAAAAAGGTCACGTCTAGTATATCCACCAAACATCTCTACAGCAGTACCCATAAATAATTATGTGCCAATACCAAAATATGAAACGCTAGCTATACGAATCTGAAAACTTGTGTTCTGAAAATACCATACATGTATTCCAAGCTGAATTCTGTGCACACTCCTTTTATCACTGTGGACCCATTATATCGCTATTGAACTCCGAGAGCTACAAATTCCAAATATAGTGCAAGCCACCAAGGGCAAGAATACAAACACATTCTATACACAAAACACTTGAAAGAGGATGGGCACCTACCTACAACACACACACACACACACACACACACACACACAGAGAGAGAGAGAGAGAGAGAGAGAGAGAGAGAGAGCAGAGAGACAGAGAGACAGAGAGAGAGAGATAGAGAGAGAGAAACGGAGACAGAGACAGAGACAGACAGAGAGAGACACAGAGAGAAAGACGGAGACAGAGACAGAGACAGAGAGAGACAGAGACAGAGAGACAGAGAGAGTCAGAGAGAGAAAGAGAGAGAGAGAGACAGAGAGAGAGAGAAACGGAGACAGAGACAGAGAGAGACACAGAGAGAAAGACGGAGACAGAGACAGAGACAGAGAGAGACAGAGACAGAGAGAGTCAGAGAGAGAAAGAGAGAGACAGAGAGTGAGAGACAGAGAGAAACACAGAGATACACAGAGAGAGAGAGAGAGAGAGAGAGAGAGAGAGAGACAGAGAGTGAGTGAGAGAGAGAGAGAGAGAGAGAGAGAGAGAAAGAGAGAGAGAGAAGTAGTTAGCTTTTCACTAGGTAGCCTCTATAGTTAACTGCAGTCTTTCTGAATACGGGGCAAATGGTTAGCTCAGAAAAGGCACAGGGACCTTTATTATAAAAATCAAAACATTTGGTACCATTCAATTGCCTTCCCTCCCAGATAGCCCTAGCACACAATAGGCATTTGTTTGTGTCTGCAGGGGTCATGTTTAACTGTTCTACTTGGATGAAGCAAATGCCTTCCTGCAAGGTAGGTCTACCCTCTTTTGATCCGTGCACTCTGGTCTGGGTCCTGATTTATTTTCGTTTTACGGGCGGTTACGGTTTTTCTGTTATCATTTAGTTGAACCCACAACTGAAAAAAAAGAAAAGAGCAGCTTTGTTTCAGAAGAGAAAGAGACATTTGTTTGGGTATCGCTACTCACTGGAAGCCTGCAGTTGGATTCTACCACACTGAATACGCTGAAGGGAAGGAAAATTAACTTGGGGTCTCCAGATAGCTGTTAAAGTGGCAATGTGCCCATTATTTTCCTCGCTGGCAAAGTTCTGTGCAGGAAAGACAATCTGGCCACTCTTGAGTACAGCACTAATCTTGTGAAATGTGTGAGCTCACTGCCTGACAAAGCTGTAATTATCAACAGCATTTCCAGAGGGACATGAGTTACTCCCACTGTGAGACAGGGGCCCCAGGCAGAGCCCCGTGGAGCAACATGCACTTAATCCAGGCAAAGGGCTGTGCCAGTAGGCTCCTCCACTCAAGCTTGTTTGCACAAGTCAGTCATGAAATGCTAGGGAACCTAATGCCAGAGAAAGTGCCAACGCCATTCAACTTCTTTCCTTTTGCTTTTTCCATGGTTATGCATCACCTTAAACTAATTAGCAGTTAAATTTAAACATGTGCATGTGATTCTAAAGTTTCCTGTGGCAGTGCTGGAAGAGACACCATGCATTCATTAAGTTTTCTTCACTTGCTGGACAAACTTGTCAATTACAAGCTGATTTTCCAGTGGTGGCAAACCCTGTACTTCAGCCAGTTAAAGCCATCATTAGACATATGAGCAATGAGAACAAAAGGTATAGACATGGGTTTTATGTTCTAGACCTACACTATGACTCATAATATCCTGTATGTAAGTTCAGGAGAAACATCTGTTGATGAAAATCAAATTAAACCACAACAGAAGTAAAGTTTTTCATTAACAATGTAGTGGTGTTTGGTAGAAAGAAATCTCCAGTCTTCTACTCATGAGTAATATGTTAAAGGCTGAAGAAAAAGCATGTGTTTTTCTTGGCTTTTGGGTTAATATAATAATGCCTGCAAAGTTTAACATAATTAAATTAATAGTGACATGCAGTGTGACTTGTTCACAGAGATGGGGCATTTGGCTTGGAGCTAAAAACCACATCACAGATGAAACATGCACAAATCTCTCTGTTAAAAGTCTTCTAAGACTTCCTAGTTGGTGATGCAAAACTTTAAGACTCTATTATGTGAGAGCAGAATTTTAAAAATATTTTATATTTAATTGACACAAAATACTACATTTTAACATGTAGCATGCTATTTCAATACAATGCCACATGAAATAATCACATTAGAGTAACTGATCACCTAAAACATTTACCATCTTTGTGTGAAAATTCTGTTACTTTGAACAATGTCATTTCAAAAACTTAAATTATATATATAATATATATTATATATAAAATATAAATATACCATCTTATACCTGTCAGGATGGCTAATATCAAAAACACTGATGACAGCCTGTGTGGGAGAGGATGTGGAGTAAGGGGAACACTCTTCCACTCCTGGTGGGAGTACAAACTTGTACAGCCACTTTAGAAATCAGTATGGCAGTTTCTCAGAAAATTGTGAATCAATCTACCTCAAGACCCAGCATTAACACTCTTGGGCATTTACCCAAAGGATGCTTAATCATACCAGGAGGACACTTGTTCAACTATGTTCATAGCAGCATTATTCATAATAGTCATAACTTGGAAACAATCTAGATGCCCCTCAACAGAAGACTGGATAAAGAAAATGTGGTACATTTACACAGTGGAGTACTACTCAGTTATAAACTACAATGACATCATGAAGTCTGCAAGAAAATGAATGGAACTAGAAAAAAATAATCATCATAAGTGAAGTAACCCAGACCCAGAACGACAAACATGATATATACTCACTCTTAAGTGGATACGAGAAATAAAGCAAAGGATAAGCTGACTACAATACACAGCTCAAATTAAGCTAGGTAACAAGGAGGACCCTAAGAGGGACATATGGGTCAATCTGTGGAGGGGAAATAGATGAGCTCTCCTGGATAAACTGGATGGTTAAGGGAAGGGATGGGGGATGAAATGTGAGGAAAAAGGATGTTTGAGTTGGGGAAAGGATGGATTGAGAGAGCAGTGAAAGAGATATCTTGATAGATGGAGGCATTATGGGCAGAAACCTGGTGCTAGAGAAATTTCCAGGGACCCACAAGGATGACCCCAGCTAAGATTCTTAGCAACAGTAGAGAAGATATCTAAATGGCCCTTCCTTTGTAATCAGATTGGTGACTCCCTAGTCTTCATTCAATAGCCAATGGAAGCAGACACAGATATCCACAGCTAAGTAAAAGGCAGAGTTCCTGGGGTTCATTCCAAGAGAGGGAGGAGGGATTATATAAGCAAGGTGGGTCAAGAGCATGATGGAAAAACGCACAGAGACAGCTGACCAGAGCTAGTGGGAGCTCACTGACTCTAGACCAACAACAATTGAGGGGCCTGCATGGGACCAATATTTTCTAATGTGTTTGTGGGTTCCCTGACAGTGGGATCAGGATCTATCCTTGGTGCATGAGCTGGCTTTTTGGAGCCTACTCCATATGGTGGGATGCCTTGCTCAGCCTTGATGCAGCTGGGAGCTTGGTCCTGCCTCAACTGAATGTGCCAGGCTTTGTTGACTTCCCATGGGAGGCCTTCCCTTTTCTGAGTTGTGGATGGGGGTTTGGATTAGGGGGAGGTGGGGAAAGTGGGAGGAAGTGGGGGAGGGGCAACTGTAGTTGGTATGTAAAATGAATAAAATATTTTTAAAAGAAAAATACCATTTTAAAAACTTAAATTATAGATACATACATATGTATATATATGTATGAGGATTTTATTTTGGATCATTTTCTGGCAAACCATATACAATCTTTCTTGTGGTTAGAAACCCATGAAGGAGTCCAGCAAACATCTCTGAATTAGTTAGCACTCCTAGTTCTCTTTTGTTGCCCAAGATATGTAGGAAACAAAGGACAGAAACATTGGTGTTTGTCAAAGGACAGTAATGTCACATTATGGCAGAAAAAACAGTAATGGCTTATTGCTTGTGATTTCTTACTACTTTTCTCTGTCCCTTTAGAATGTCTCTCTAGATTATAGGCTATTTGTACTATTTCTATTCATTTCAAAACTATTTTCCCCTCAAAATGAATTATTTGGCAGACTTATATGTCTATTTTATGAAGAACAAAAAAAAAAAAAAAAAAAGGAAGAAGATCTCTGGAAGTAAAGGCAAACCCACACCAATGTAGCTTTTTCTGTGTCAAACTCTAATAATAAGTTGGTGAAATAGAGAGGGAGTTCAGAATTCCTGGCTGTGTTAGCTTGACAATACTAAGTCACACATACTAAAATGGGGAGGAATATTCAATAATCACTCAGAAATACATTGAGTTTTCCATTAAAATTAATCACACTCTTAATTAGATTAGTTCAGTCTATAACACAACTAACAATTCAAGCTGAGATGGTTAGTATTAGAAACATAACATGTGTAGCTGGATGATTCAGTAAACTTATTCTAGAATTTACTGGATAGACTGAAAAGTGTACAGATTTGAGGAAAGCTCTACATCCTGCCTACAGGAGACTGCAGGGTGAAAGGAGACATCTAGAGTGATTTGCACTTAAGAAGCCCACAGCCTCTGAGATGACTACAAGGCAGTACTGGTAGGAAAAAAAAACTGAGAAAGGCAACTAGAAACTGCCTAAGAATGAAAGAGTTTTGTTTGTTTGTTTGTTTGTTTGTTTTAAATCGAACTTCCCAAAAGCTTCCTAGATTTTGTAGGAAAAAAATGAATGTCCAGTTCTGTCCTTCCTTAATCTCTGGACATCCATTCAAAGTGACATTTGTTTGAAGTAGTTTACTCCATGCCTCTGATGAATGTATGTAGACACTACTGGGGTCAGGAGCAAACTAACCACAGTGAGATCCTAAGTACATGCCAAAGAGAGCCCACTTCCCTTATAAGAATATTCTAGCAAAGGGTCAAAGAGAAATAAATAAATATGGCAGCAGCTTTAAAATAAAAAACCCACAGCCTAATTTTCAACCCTTTGTTGGGGGGGGGGAAACAGGAAATGTATTGTGTAAGATATTCCAATGTCTTGATATATCATCAGAGCAAGAGTTGAGAGCATGCTGAGAATCAGCGCCAATATACGGAAATCACAATAGTGAGAGGTCATGTTTCACTAAAAGATTTGATAAACAGTCTACCTCCATCTTGGGCTGGAAAGCCATCTTATACCAAAACAAACTACATTCATTTGTGCTTATGATTAAATCTTTGCTTCTCAAGGACTGGTTATGCCTCACCTATTATCTGAACTACAAATGGTTCTGCACTGCCTGTCCCAGGAATGGACAACCATACTATGGTTTCAAAAAGTTGTTATGACCAACTTGTCATAACCACCTTGCAACCATGTCTTTATTTCAGTAGGTTGCTATGAACAACTAGTTATGCTTATGCTTATGTTCTGCTTCTGTAGCCCCACCTATTTGCCTGCTAAATCCCCCATTTGGAAACCTTCTAATCCCGTTATAAAAACCATTATCTTCATCATGTTCATGCTGATCTCTTGAACGCTGACTTAGTGAAAAACAGTCATATGCATGAATAAAAAAGCTTGCTTTAATTAATTTGGCCATGATTTATTCTTGGTGGTCTTTCTCCACAAATATATGGGATTAACAGACTGTACATTAAAATATAGCAGATGGAGGTAGTGTGCTTTGTCTGAGGTGCTAACAATGAGAATTTTATACTGAAACCAAGGGGAAGACACTAAAGAGTCTTAAAAAAGGAATAACAGCCATAAACAGGGTAAACTCATCAAATCAGTCCACTCAGGGTCACGGACATCCCATAGAGGAGAGGATGGAAAGAGTAGAGGAGCCAGAAGGGATGGAGGCAACAACAACCAAAAAAGCCCTCTAAATAAACATGATCGGGACACATAGAAACTCACAGAGACCGATGCACCAGGCACAAAGACTGAACCAGATGGGGCCCTAGAGCTAAATGGAGAGGAGACACAAGCTTCCATTCCTAACCCAGAAGCTATCTCTAATGGAAAACTACTTGCAAATGAAAATTAAGTTTTCTCCAAAAAAGGTCTTTCTGGGAAACAAACTCTTCTTCACAGCAGGCTGCACGCCTAGCAGTAGCCAATAGAAAATAAACTCAACAGCATCTTTGGAATTTCCTTGTCTCATAATGTCATGTCAGTGTTCCTCCTCCTCATTCTTTTCTTCTTCCCTCTTCCTCTCATCCCATTCTCTCATATCTCTCTCTCTCTCTCTCTCTCTCCCTGTGTATATGTATGTCTTGGTGTCATTTGAATTTTATCACATTATTTTGTATTTTATTTATATTTTCTTTTAAAAATTTACCATTTTTACCCTGTAGGTCCTTTGTGTATCTATTACAGCTTCCAGTCATAGTATTTTTCTGAGATTCTTGAATATGAGAATGAGTGTGTCTCTGTTTCTTGTGCCTTCTCTTGGGTTCCTTTCCTTCTGTTTGTTTGTTTTGTCTAAGTCCAGTGTGTTAGTCTTCATTATATCTTATTCTACTTTATTATTATTATCCCATAGAAGCCTGGTTGTGTTCTAATGAAAGACAGAAAGAGGGCTAGATCAGGATGTGAGGTGATGGAGGGAGGAACTGGGAGGGATAGAAATAAAGAAAACTGTAATGAGGATACATTATGTTAGAAAAAAAAAAACATGCATGGTCCTCTGGAGAAGGGGAAAGGGACAAGATCTCCCAAGCAAGTAGGGAGCATGAGGGGAGGGGAAAGGGAGTAGGCATGATGTAGCAGGAAGATTGAGCCAGGGAAAGTATAGAGGAGAGCAAGAAAAGAGATACCATAATAGAAAGAGCCATTATAGGTTTTAAGAGAAATCTGTCACTAGGAAAATGTCCAGAGATCTACAAGGATGACCCCAACTAACCCTCTAAGCAATAGTGGAGAGGCTACCTTAAATGCCCTTTCTTTATAATGAGATGGATGAATACCTTATATGCCATCCTAGAGCCTTCATCTAGTAGCTGATGAAAGCAGAAGCAGACACCCACAGCTAAACACAGAGCTGAACTCCTGAAATCCAGTTGCAGAGAGGGAGGGGTCTTGAGGAAAGGGGTCAAGACCAGGCAGGAGAAACCCACAGAAACTGCTGACCTGAACAAGGGGGAGCTCATGGACTTTGGTCTCAAAGCTGGGAAACCAGCATAGGACTGACCCAGATTCCCTGAATGAGGTGTTAGTTGGGAGGTCTGGGGAGTCTTTGGGGCCTTTGGTAGTGGATCAGTATTTATCCCTAATATATGAATGGACTTTGGGAGCCCATTCCACATAGAGGGATACTCCCTCAGCCTAGACACATGGAGGAGGGCCTGGGCCCTGCTCCAAATGATTGGCAGACTTTGAAGACTCCCCATGGAAGGCCTCACCCTCCCTGGGGAGCAGAATGGGGATTGGAGGAGGGTTGGTTGGGGGAACAGGGGAGGAAGGGAGAGTGAGGGAACTAGAATTAATATGTAAAACAAGCTTGTTTCCAATTTAAATGTAAAATTATATGAAAATAAAAAGCTTTTATTTTAACGTATTTATAGTATTTTAAAACTATACAGAAAACATAAATAAAATGGAAGAAAAAAGATCTGTCTTCAGCAAAAGGGGAAAGAAAGAAAGAAAGAAAGAAAGAAGAAGAAGAAGAAAATAAGGAAGGAAGAAAAAAGAAAGAAAGGAAAAAAGAAAGAAAGAAACAAACAAACAAACAAAGAAACAAAGAAACAAAAGAAACAAAGACAGGCAGGCAGGCATTTAAAAAAAAGTTCAGTGTCCTGGGAGAGAGAATGTCAGTGGCAGCCAGGAAAACACTTGAGATAAGTCATTCATTTAACATTTGGTCAAAGAAACAACCTCAAAGTCAGCCAATAATATAAACGCCTGATAAGAAAAGTCTGTTCACTTTCTCAGTCTTTAATGTATGTTTAACTTGGAGAATTTAATTTAGTGACTTTAAACATATAACTAAGGTGACAAGGAAGGGAATTCATAGACAAAGTCATTTGTCAGGGTTACTGATAAAGCACTAGGTATGCTTTGCTGTCAGACATACTAAAGGCAAAGAGAAACTGACTAGGAAAAAGCCAAGAAACAAAGCAAAAGCTGAAATGTATCAAGTAAAATAATAAAAACATAAATCATAAGAGAAGGGTGGATGCTGTTGTATTCAGAACAATACTTTGTGAAATTTATTGGGCAAATATCCCAAGTAAATAATGAAAAGATTTCTCCACTATAACATAAACAAGAATTTGGCTTGTTATCGGTATCATCAACATTTTATTACAGAGGCCAATGAAACGTAAAGATCAACCAATATCTGCGGAATACAGGTGATTCTGATGACTTAGCAGAACAAAATCTCTAACTTAGCACAAGTATATGAATTGAATTAGTCTAGCTATGAAGTATAATTGTGTTAAATATGATATGACTATACTGTGAGCTTGTTAGAAACAAACTTTAATGATTTCAATAAATGAAATTAGTGACACTGAAATCTAATTAAAGCTTTTTAAACCCCCCCCCGATTATACCGATTATTACTGAATGCCAAATAGCAAAAGGTAGAGTCAGGTAAATAGAAAATGTAGTTTTCTTTTTGATACTGCTTTACCTACCAAATTGAATAACTAATAACTGTCGAACAAAAAATATGCGAGAGTAGAAGAGGCAAGAAAGCAGTTGAATATAAAACCAAATCCTTGAAAGTCACATGTGGCTAACTCACTTTTCCCAAGTGTAAGCAGGTACCATTTTCCCAGATGAAGACTTAGTCACTAGAAAGGACATGTTCAAAAGCAGAAAACCTCGGAATAAACAGTAAAACAAAAGCAAGCTTTTTTTAGCCAGTGCCTGCACACATATGGAATCTGTTAAGGAGATGAAGACTGTTCAGAGATCTAGAAAGGAGTTCAGAAACCACCTAGGCTTTCTCAGAAAGGAAAATGACAGAGGAAAGGGTGGTTCTTAAAGGAGAAAAGTGGGCCAGAGATCAGTCAAACATAGGCAGGCTGGTGGGCAGCTTTGCTCTTCTGTTTCAAAATGTTCAAAGTTAGGGGAAGCTCCTTACCATATTGTTATTTGTTTGATACAAAGACTAGATTAAGAAGAAACCAAGGACATATCAGTTTAGTCTGGATGTATTTTTGTCGTTTCTTTGATAAAGCTTGCCTGTTTACATGATTCATTTTAGTAAAGGCTTGGTCCTGAATCCTTAATGATTCCTGTGAATTATTAAGACTAAGGTTCCAATTGATGGTCTGTGGTTGTTAGGTTACATTATTCTGTCTTCCCTTAAAAATGCCCCAAGCAGATATTTCTTTCTTGAAAAAGTGCAATGTTCACTATTTTACTGAATTTGGAGTCAATCTTGATTATAGAAGTTAATTAGATTAACTTTACAAGATTTTTCTGCCTATATAAAAAAATTTATGGGCACAAATAGGTCAGGAAGATCACCTGAAAGAGAGGATAGCAAGACAGTTGCAAACTATTATTCTGAGCATGGCACAGCCATCACATGTGTGATCTCACAGCAACTACATTTGCCTACACCAGGCCTTCACAAGCCTGGGGCTGTAGGCAGTCATGCGTGCATACAGAAAGGAGTTCAGGCTCTCTTCTCCCTGCTGAACAGTTGGCTACTGATTGTAGTGGCATCTTACTTTGCCAGTGAACTTGCGGTGGTGAGGTGACCACATCCTAGGGTCTTGGCTGCAGGTGTGCAGGAGTGACCCCTTATAAGGAAGAAGAGGTGCTATCTCACTCTCTTGGGTTGTGATGAGGGCATCGAAAGAACAGAGGCTGCACTTAAACCCTGCTCACCAGTGGTGAGTAAAGCAGTTTCCAATGCACAGGTCTAAACCCAGGATTACACAGGCCACTCTAGTTAAACCCAATAGGTAACAAAAAAAGATTTGAAAGAAGGTGTGAATGTGAGAAAGGGGTCTGTGGGGAGGAGGGGAGATGACAGGAGAGAGAGAGGGAGAAAAGGGTGAGAGTAGGATTCATAAGCACACTATACCATTACACAATATATGAAGTTGTCAAAGAATGGTTAGTAAATATATACAAAACTAACAAACACAACAAAAGTGACTTGGTTTGCTTTCTTGGGGAGTAGGAGAATAATAATATCTCAAGTTGACCTGTATGTATGTGTTGGAGAAGGTATACCCCCTAAGATATGTTTACACACTCTATATAGTTGCCAGAAAAAGGTCAATTTGGTCTTATCACACTAGCTTACAGGGCTAAGCAGTAGGCTTCATTCTAGATATGATAGAAATCAAAACATGGGAGGGGTACGGAGTGGCCCAGATCCACATGACACATGTAGTGAGTGCCAAGACAACTTGACCAGCTAAGCCTTGAGCATTCGGTTTCTGTTCTAAAGACAGCAGCACACAAGGAACTGCGCCTCTCTGAGGTGTGAGAAGGGCTGGTCTGTCATAGTTAGACTTGAGCAGAGACAACTGCAGGACTCTTTAGTGCTTTAGAACTCAATAAGGGGAAGCAGTAAAGCCTGATGCCTGTTGCAACTTATCGTGTTAGAATTGGGTTCTGAAATGGCCCACACATGCCTGTGGTTTGACTGCTTGCTAGTCAATAGTGCCATCGTCTGTGTGGAATTGGGTAGCCTTCAGCAAATGGGACCTATCTGGCAGAGTAGATGTTTAGAGGTGGGCCTTGGGAGGCTATTTATTGCCTAGTCTCTGCGTTCAGTCACCCACCTTCTATCTCTCAAGCTGCCATGTTGCAAGGAACCATCTAGTTCCTTGCATCACCAAATATCCTGCACTGACCTCTTTGCACAATGGGAGCCAAAGAAATCTTTCCTCCCTGAGGTTTCCTGTCATGCATTTTTATCTCAGGGAAACCAAAGTTTCTTGCCAAAAGCCCTCTTATGTACTTCAGTGACAAGTAGTGCTAATTTCCCAGACATAATGATGACAGAGAGGAGTTACTCAAATAAATAGTAATGAAGTGTGCTGTTTATACACATCAAGAACAGATGAGTCAGAAGAAACATTCACTGTGGACACAGTCCTGAGTTCAAGTACTGGCCTCGTAACAGCAGTTTTGTGACTCTGGACGAAGAACTCGAGTAACAGGTGAACTCAGTGGATATCTAGACCCAGATGTGTGTGAACTCAGTAGATATCTGGTCCCAGATGTGTGGTGAGCCCTAAGAGTCCAGACAGGAGTCTTTAGACAGAGCAAAGCTTTTCCAAAAGTAGAGAGGAGTTCAGGATGGATTCTCTCACCTTTTGCCAAAACACAAATCTACATGACCGACAGGTAGTAAGTAAAACTTAATCACTTAGGTAATTCATATACTAGAGTTTAAACCTAAAACTTAAAAAGTATTCATACTTTTTTCCTGTTATCAAATTTAAAACTTGATTTACACCTACTGTCCAACTGAGTGGATCTCAGTGCTAACAGCATTTCAGAAACACCGAGGGATTGCCAGAGAACTACAGCTGCTGAAGGATTTGCTAGAATACATCTGGACTGGGGCCTGGGAAAGGTGTTTAATTACTCTCCCCAAGTGGCTGTTATGAAGAGTGGCACTGAGCACATCCAGTGTGGTAAATCACAGCTGGGCTAGTACTAAAACACTGGGTTCTCTTGTCCATTCAGTTTTAAGAACATATTGTACTACATATTAAGCAGCGGGCCCGTCTGGCCTACATGGTGAGCCCCTTCTTTAATATCCACAGAAACAAAACAAAAAGCAAATAAAATAAAAAACTAGTGAACTTTAAGCAGAGTTGCCAGAACTTCTAAGCTATGTTTAAGAAACAGAAATAAATAATAAATAAAGACTATTCAGCAGTACTGAAGTGGGATCAGATTTACAACACTCTAAATTCCCTTCTTTTTCCTACGTGAAAATGAGCCACACTTTATAGTGGAATTTCATTGCAACTGTATAAGAGGAAAGTATGTGTAAAAGACTGTCTTGTCTCCCTTGCATTTACTGTTTCTCTTTTGATTTGATTTGAGTTGATTTGATTAGTAAAGCAAAGATAATCATCTGAAAGGATGGCCCAGCACAATTTTCGTCATCCAGCTGTCCCTTTCCACAGAGTCTGCTATACTCTTTTTATAAAAAGAGTACTACAGCTCTGGGAGATGGCACTTATGACTAGACAAGTTAGCTGTAAACACAGAGTCCTTACTTGTTTCAACGAGTGATCTTAACCAGCTCATTTATCACTCTGTAACATAAGACCAGGGCATGATACCCTGATGCTTTCTTTCTCATCAGCATCTTACCAGTGCGCTGCCATCAGTCCAACGGAAGTCGTGCTCAAACATCTTGTCATTGAGGCCTATCCACTGGTAGTCATGACCCACACCTAAGTGACATAAGACAGGTGTTTTACCACTGTTCCAAGCACAATTTCAAAGAAAATTATTTTCAGTGTGAGTTACACATCCTCTTCTCTATTTTGTTTCTTAGCTGTTCATAAAAATAATCTTTCCTAATTGGTCCTTCTACCCAATAAGCATTAAATTAACAAGCCGATTTTAAAGTGCTATGAAAAAATAATCTATTAGAGGTAATCATTTCCCTAGAGATTAACTGTAACTAAATATTTTTCTATCTTTCCTCATGATAGAAAGTATCCTCATACTTTTCTTGTTAATCTATGCCACTGGCAAAAATTTAGTGGTCCACTGAATTATACCAGATTTTATATATTCCCCTCTCACTTGGAAAAAGCACACCTCTTTTCTCAAAACAGTGAATACGAAGGCAAATAGTTCTTAAAAAATTACTTTGAAAGGTATTTGGCATGGTATGAGTCACTGGCTACAATATCATGCAATAATGTTCAACGCACTCTACCCAGATGACAAATTAACAAAACTATCTTAGAAGGATAGAAGGCATTGGGGCTACTTTTAGTTGCACATCAAACTCTGCTTCATGAGCAAAGTAGTTCTAGCCATATGCTATATAAAAACTAGCTGCCCCCTCTTTCTTAAGAGTGAAGATGTTATGAAACAACCCTAACACTAGGTTTTATCAGCTTTTAGTCTTCCCCTGCCTGTGATCTTGATAGGAAGCTATCTAAAGTTAGGAGACCGTTGGAGGAGAACAGGTGTGCACAGAGTTACGATTAGGGTGCTATTCACGACTCTATTTTAATTTGCAGGGAAAAAAAGTTAAAGTTAAAGCAACTTATACTTAACTTTGTCCACACATGAAAATATTCAAAATAGAAAAGGTGGTGGTGAAAGCTAATCATAATAAGAACTATATTGAGCCTTAAGAAATAACTGTTTGTATGGGGAGTAGATGATACAGAAATTGCTTATGATTCAACCCATGCTCTACTAGCCCACCTGATGCTGATGGAGTGCTAAGCAACCATTTCTTGTACCACATCTGAAAGTATTTTGAAATGGACCTGGTAACATGGGTTATTTTATGCAGTTCGTAAGTGAAAGACTTCGTAAACTGAATGAAGGCATAGAGAACTATTTTAAATTGGGATCCAAAGAAAGCTAAGATAGAGGAAGGATGAGTAAATTTCCAAACAATTCACAACTGGTACATACGATTCACAAACATTTGTTCCTCATGAGACAGGATGCTTGTGAGGTGGGCACCCTGCAGACGACACTCCCTTTCAGCAGCATCCCATGTACGGCGGTGAGCAAAGTACTTGTAGCACTGTCCTTGGAATTTGTGCCAGCCATAGTCACAAGTCTCAGTGTCTGGGAAGAAATGAGGTCAAGACTTAGTAAATTTACCTACGTCGTTTGAACTTGACTCCTCTGTCCCTGTGTTCATAGGACACTCAAACCAGTATCTTCGCAATGCCCCTGAAGTAAATGATTCATAAGTTTTGGTCACAGTGACAAAGACATCATTGTAAAGTAAAATCAAATGATCCCAGTGAACTGGCCCATTATACATCTTCAGACTGAAAAGGCACCATCTAATTGCAATTTCCTTAATTAAAGACAGTTTTTGAAAGAGGCAAAATCAGCAGGACAATCGGCCCCAAACCTCTCAGGCCACAAAGTTCTCTTCAATGCACCTTTTTCTACACATTCACTAGTGACAGGATAATGATCCCCGCTAACAGGGTCACGAACACTTTATTTGTACAATGATTTCAAAAGTTCTGGAAGAGTTCACTCCCCAGAGAGCTCTCTGGGAGGCTAGGAGCTCTTGTCATGTGTGATTTATGAAAAGCTGGGCAGGCAGCTTTGAGGACATAGTTAGAAATGTGTACTTTCTTCCTCCAAAGAAGTACAATTGGGAAGTTTTTATGCAAATACACTGAGCTTTTGAGTTAATTAAAAGTAGAACAAGCAAGTCCTTCAATTATCTATACCGAAATAATTTTGATCTTCATAAAATATATCTCAAAATACATTGAACTAGGCCCATTAACAAAACTACAGCATTAACAGAATTTTAAACACCAAGGAGCACCTTCTTCATCTCTAAATAAAATTTACATTTTTTTATTTTATGATTGATAGATTTAAAGAAAAATACTGAATTCCAATGCTTGTTTTATATGCTACCCATGGTAGCCCCATTGAAACTCAAATGCACGACTCTGGTCTAATTGATTCCTTTTTGCATAGTTTTGAGATTGTCATCCTAAGAGATAATATTTTTCCCCTGACTTCAGTATTTCTAGTCACAATTTGTAAAAGATGTGGCTCATCTACTCACAGTCACAGGTCCAGTTTAGGCCATTATGTCTGCTTAGTTGCAGGCAGCAGCCAACTTACTGTTTTGGATAATGTGTCCTGGAAGTTTGCCTTGTGATACTGTTTGGACCTCACTAATTCTCACAGGAAGGATGCATGACACAGTTACGTGATTCAGTATAAATGAAGACAATTTTGGTCAGTTGGATATTAGTTTGCTTTTGGAAAAAGTTCACTTGAAAGAATCCAAAATAGGGGAAAGTCAGGGAAGAAATCAATTTTCATGTGTGAGGTTCGCTATACAGGAAGATGGTTGGAAACCACTTAGAACACTTTTCCTGACAAACCAATTCTGCAAGATTGTAACTGCACAGCTTGCCTTAACCTCACAATTTACCATTTATATTATGATAAGTCATGCAGAGTTAGGATTCAACTTTCTGATTTACACATCAGAAAGCAAATCTGTGCCTACTTTCTTAACTTCTATAAACTGAATGATGGCAGGTTTGCTTTCTTTGTCTTTTCTCATTAAAATGGATTATCAATAACTAGGTTTTTCTTTTACACAAAAGCAAAACCATAAAATTCAAATGCTTGGCTGTGCCATTCACTGTTTGGTTGTGGCTTCCTTTCTAGAGGTCCACGTGCTGGAGACTATCCCTGTTACTGGAGGGATAAGAGATGGTAGGAGCAAGTGGTGACCCTGAGTGGAAGAAAGGGCCCCACCTGGTGACACTGAAGCTATTTCAGGTCTCAGAGTAGATGGTTATAAAAAGAGCAAGTCTGGCCTCTTAGGTCTCTAGTTTGCCTCTCTTTTGATCTCTCCACTCTGCATGAGATTGGTTTGCTTTCTACTTCTCTGCTGTGTTATGGTGTGGAAGATAGGCCCCATCAGAGAACAGGTAGACAGAGTTACCCTTCTTTGAACTTCCATCCTCCACAATTGAAAATTAAATAAATACCTTCCCTTTATTAAGCTGTTAGCATCAGGGAGACACAACAGAATAGACAAATGTCTTCCTTAGTTAATAGGTATGTAGAATCTTATAAGAACATGGGTTAAATTTGTATTAATACCAAGGTGAGAGAATTTACCACCTATGCTATCTAAGTAAAATGTAGCCCTTTTCAAAATTGTGGAATTAGGCTATACCCATGCTAGGCAAGTACTCTACCATTGATATATAGCTCTAGTCCTTCCTTTATGCCTTTTTTTTCTGAAGTGGCATCTCATTCAGTTAGCCAATCAGTTCTTGAACTTGCTATCCTCTTGTTCAACCTCAACCTCATAAGTAGGTGGGATTATAAATCTGTCCCACAAATCCTTGCAAAACCACAGTAGTTTTATAGCTATACATATCCATAAGAAGTCATTTTAGTAGCATTAAGGCACCTTTGTTATTGTGTAGGCAAAACCCATTTTTATCACTTTAATTTCTAGTATTCATGAATTCAACAGCTGCAGGATGAAGGACTACATAATCAGGGAGCATTTCTCAGCCTACCATTTCCATGGGACATTTGAAAATTGCTCTTGGGACAAGCAGTGGTGGCACACACACTTAATCCCAGCACTTGGGAAGCAGAGGCAGGCAGATCTCTGTGAGTTTTGGTCTACAGAGCGAGTTCCGGGACAGACAGGGTTGTTACACAGAGAAATCCTGTCATGAAGATCAAATTGCTCTTGGTGTTTTCCAAATTTATCTTTAAATAATCTGACTTGTTGCTGTTGTTTTCTCTTTTATTTTTTTAAAGGCAACACTATGAATTATTTTTAGTTGTTCCCTGCCCCATCCCACCCTCAACATTTGGGATCAAACGCAGAGCTTTGTATATGTTGGGCAGATATTCTATCTCTGAGCTCTGTCATGGGCCCAGTAAATAATATTTTTTAAACATCATTCATCATTATAGATGGGCATTGTATGCCTCAAGAGCTTTAGAGCACAAAAGTGACAACACAGAGGCCTGGCAACTCCTACTCATGAGTGCAGGTACTAAACAGTCACTCTTAAAACCACTCCATAAACATCTGTCCTGTATGCTGTGTAGGTGACATTTTCTGCACTTCTGACATAGAGCTGCTAAGCCTTAAGACATTGTCAACACCCTGACCCCTCGCCCCAGCAAGCTGTATCCTTAGGTTCACAGCAATTTGTCTGTGCCTGTTTCTCTGCTATTCCAAAAGCCCTTCCTAGAGTTTGTTATTAGTCACCAAAATACATCCCCTGTTCAAAGTTACTGGGACTTAATCCGTTACTCATGCAGGGCAAAGGTCAGCTGAAGAAACAATGACACAATCATAGGAACTTTGGACAGAAAGCTGTTTAGATGACAGCGCTGCTGTTAATGAAGAAAACTTTTGTTCTTAGGCGACCTGAAAATAGAGAAAAATCTTCATGCATGAGAGGAGCGCAGCTGCACTGGGTAGACAGCTGGGTAGACAGACTGAAGTAAACAAAACACAGGAAGGTTAGACTTGTTGGGAGAAGAAACAGAGGCTCCTGAAAGTTAGGTGTGGACATTAATGAAGAAGTAATCTGTCTCCTTTCAAAGATGAAGTGAGAGGTGGCTAGGCCCAAAGGCCCTTCAGACAATCTGTTCCCACATAAACCATTAGATGCTTACCACATAAGATCCCTGTCTTTGAGGGTTACTTCAGAAGCAGGGAGATGTTGGAAAACCATGAGCATTTGCAGTATGCTACTCAGGATCATATCTCTTGTGTATTACCTTGAATGCAACACTTGTCTTCTCTAAACCTTAGTTCCCACACAACCCAAAGTTGTTAGCACTTGAAAACCCGTAACACATCAATGCAAGAGTTCTCCCTGATTCACCTATAAAAGTAAGTTGGTCCTACTTGAAAATTTATTTCTAGTGTTGCAATGTCAGGACAACAGTAGGTGCTTGAAAAATACTTTGACAAATTATTGTTTGTTTCTGTTTTACCTGATCCCTGTACTGGAAATTGCATGTCATTGAACATTTCAATGCATTGGAGTGTTTATGTGTCTTTTCCTTTTTGTGTAATATGCTTTCTACTCTTTAAGAATATGAGCTTGGACCAGGTGGTGGTGACACATGCCTTTAACTCTAGCACTTGGGAGGCAAAGGCAGAGGCAGAGGCAGAGGCAGAGGCAGAGGCAGAGGCAGAGGCAGAGGCAGAGGCAGAGGCAGAGGCAGAGGCAGAGGCAGAGGCAGAGGCAGAGGCAGAGGCAGAGGCAGAGGCAGAGGCAGAGGGAGAGGGAGAGGGAGAGGGAGAGGGAGAGGGAGAGGGAGAGGGAGAGGGAGAGGGAGAGGGAGAGGGAGAGGGAGAGGGAGAGGGAGAGGGAGAGGGAGAGGGAGAGGAAGAGGCAAGTGGATCTCTGTGAGTTCCTAGGTATCCTTGTCTACAGAGAATGTTCCAGGACAGCCAGAGATACAGAGAAACCCTGACTCAAAACACCAAAACCAAAACCAAAACCAAATAAATAAATAATAACAACAAAAGAGATGTCCTACTCCACATGTATGACAAGGTACCAACAGGCATTAAATAACAAATAAATGGCTTTTTTGTCTTTTAAAGAAGAATGTTAGCTTGGTATGTTTTCACATGTAAAATCCAAAGCTGACTTAAGTCTCTGCAATTTTTAAACAAGAAAATAAATCTTTAAAATACAGCCCTTATCCATTCCCTACAACAGTAGCTGCAGTCTATGTGACTTTGGGTTTCCGCTTGCTTTCATTGCAGTGAACATCTGGATTAATGCCCCAAAGTGGGAGAGTGGGCCAATGTGTCTGGGTGTCTAATACATTTTCATTTTGTTTTGTGGAATGGAAGCTTGGCACTGAGCATTCTTATCAAGGCCAAACCACTACGCGGTTTTAAGAACAGGAAACTAGCATTCCGAAGATCAGTGTGCTGAGCCTGCAGTCCGTTTCTAGACAATGAACTAAACAGGATAACCACAAAAAACCTGAAGCACACTATTAGCTTGGCCGTGAAGTGCAAATCACAAAGATTGTGAGATTTAGGGCCTTTCTTTCATTCAGAAAAACTAGATGGCTCTTTAAAGCAGTGTTTCCTGGAAGCAGTTGTGCAACCTCTTCCACAAAGTGTTTGGCAAGCCACAGCTAATGCACTGTAACCATGCATCAAGGCTTTCTGTAGACATGGCTGACTGTGACCATAAGCCCCACAATCGCAGCTGCTTATGGGGATAAAATGAAGGCAATCCATTACCCTGATCTACACTGAGATGATGTAGGTCGTGAGATGATAAAAGATGGTTGTGTTTTCAGAAATAATACTTACAACTGTATTTCTGTATTGATTAGATGTCCTTAAATTCAATTCAGCATGCCCATAAGAGTCTAACATATAAGCAAAACAAATACAGTCAAGACTCCTGTATAGTTTACGTTTGATGCTATTCACGTCCAAGGAACCCTAATGTAACCAGTGAATTTTTCCAATATAAAGTTCATACAGCATGTCTCAAAATTAACATAATTAGTGTTCATTATCCCAAAAAAAATGCTATAATAGGTCTTACCTTGTTCACAGAGTGCACCAATGTAACTTGGAAGGCAGAGGCACCTAAATGTATTAAAACCATCCACACATGTGGCTCCATTTCGACAAGGGTTTGAATGACACTCATCAAAATCTGAAATAAAATTGTAAATGTGAACAAAGAGGGCAAAATTGTTCTATATAGTGAGAGGTTGCTGAATAAGACACAAGATGGGAACTAAACATAATTTTCAAATTTTATGGAAAATTTGGATAAGTACATATTGGTCAGCGTTACACACACCGAAGTTTCCATTTTATTTTTAATCTAAAATTCTCTTTCATGAACGTTTCTTTGTTGAAATTAGAAGCCTTAAAAAAAATCTCAAAAATATCCAGAGCAAAGTATTTCCATTGCTAATTGGTGAATGCGATGAGCCCTGGAACTCATAAAGTATCTCAAGTCTGGTGGTGAAGCTTTAGTTACCTATGATATTCACAAAAGAGATGTCCTTGGTGGGTATGGGTTGTATCGACACAACCATCAAAAACATGTCTAGTTAACCCACTTGATATACGATTCGTTTATACACAGGTTTCTCTGAAATTGCCAATGGATGCCACAATACGCCTTCTCTCCCACTGTAGTTGCTGGAAAAGCACTGTAGCTCTTCATCCAAGAGCATCTTACCCAGTTCACACTGGTCTCCACTGAATCCAGGAACACAGGTACACACATAGGACGTCTCTGTAGGATAACAGGTGCCTCCATTGAGGCATGGGTTTGTTTTGCAGTGATCAGGTCCTATCATGTTCAGGAAAATAAGAACAATTAGCCTCCCCTTCCAGGGTTAAAGGCATTTTAGCACAAAATGTCACTTACAGCTACCATAATATAAGTTTTACCATAGCAGTTTAGAGGTACTGCATATAAAATTAACTTTACTCTGGAGTGTTTCTTGAAATTATAATTAATTGCTACAAATTCCAGCTATTCATTTCTAGGATTCAATCATTATTACTTGTAAACAATACATTATACCCCACCTGGCCACTATTATAGTCTATGGCAGATTTAGTTGGCATGATAATGGCATTGATTTTAGTTAAAAATGATTACACATATGTGCACAGTGAATGGAAATGTATTCTTTTGAACGATGTTAGTTCATGTGAAATGACTGGGAACACAGAACATGCATTCTTTTAGCAGATTGGCTTGTTACCAGTATTTGAATTCCTATTGCCTTTTACCAATTAATGCTCAGAAACTGTCTTCCAAAGTGTGCACTGAAGTTTCTTCTGCTACATTAACATGCCTTTTCCAAAAACACGTTCCAATGTACTCCTTTAAACTATACTTGAAGAAAAGCAACACATGGATTAAACGCTACTGTATAAGAGCAACCCCAAATACAAAATCCTCATTTAAAATGAAGCCCCAAATTTTGTTACAGTTTCCTTAATAAAATATAAATAAGCTAACCTTCTAGGAGAAAGATGAAAAGGCCAAAACCAGACATTTTCAGTTTACTATAATAGTTTAAGGTGTATTTTCTAAGTAAAAATACTTTATGCCTTTTACTTTTTTATTAGTATGGATATATATATTTTACTAAGAATTTTAATATTATTTCAGAAATTCTTAATTCTCAAAATGTTCAAAGTTCCAACAGAAATTCAAAAGTTTTACAAAACAAATGAAATAAAATAGATTCTATATGGGTACAACTGTTTTTTCAAAAATCTTACCTCCCCAAATCCTGAAATAACTGCACAGGACAGAATGTCTAACTTCTGATGAAACACTGGTTTTTAGAAAGAACATGATCCATTCCCAGATGAGAAGTTCAAACTCAGCCCTTCCTTAGCATTAAGTAAAATCTTTACAACTACATGGGCTCGAGGAGTCTATACATCCATTTATAATTCTTATTCAAACTGCTTATTTTAGTTTCTCTAAAATCTGCCTTCATTTTTCTAAAATGATTTCTTTTGTATTTCCAAGGATTTTAAACACCACTACAGTCTTGTTTGCCACATACTAAAGTACAGTGCCTAGGTTACAATGACATACACATGGAACAAAATCAAACTGACACTTAGGTGACCATGCTGATGGTACTGTGACATGTTTTCACTCCCATCATAGACACCAGTCACCACGCTGAGGTCGTGTGACAAGTACTGGCGGGGGAAGGAGCTTTTCCTGTGAACTTGAAGGAGTTCTAGTTAAGACACAAGTTTCCTTTTCAGCACCTAGTTCTTCCTTAGTAGTTTGTGTGGGCCTGGGAAAGCTGATCCTACACCACAGAAGCTGGGCACTCCCACAAAAGCTGCTGTCTACGGAATCACAATAAAAGAAAGCTCTGTGACGACAGAACATCAAGTGTCAGTAAATAGTGTGGCTTTGATAATGCAGAGATTCCCTTTCATCTGCTCATTATTAATACATCCTTAAGTGCATTTCAGTTTACTGATAAAACAATAAGTATTAATCAGATCACCAGGTTATCATTATATAGTTGATATAGTGATACTTCGAAGTACTTCCAGTGTCAACTATCTTAAATCAATTTTATTCATTTATAGTACTCCAACTATAAGCCTTTTACTAAAAGTACAAGCTTCTAAAAACTGTGTTCTTCTGATTCCCAAGGTAAAATATTTGTCATGGTAATATTAATATGACTAGAAGAATAATTCTAATAGCCATGACCTAAAGTACAGTATTTAAGATGAGACTTATTTTCAATCAACACAGCACTTAAAATTCTGTTTCTCCTTCCTCATTTCCTCTCTTCTCCTCCTCCCTTCCTTTCTTGCTTTCATTCAGGGTAGTCATTAGGTGATGGTGGTTACTTGTGGGTTTCATTATTATTCCTAGTCAAATAATGGCATTGTAGGAACAGACATTAAGAACTGACTTTTCAACATTCTTAGGCTAGATTTTTAAAAAAGAACATTTCTATTAAGTAAATATTCCAAGATTTTTGATTTATATATTGTTCAATGTCAGTTGTTAATTTTATGCTACATTGAAAATCAATAAAAGGGCAGTAAAAAGACCATGGGCCTCACAGTAAGACTGTTTTGTCAAATCCCATTTTTATCATGGTTTGGCTGTGCATCCTTGGGCAAATTACTGCCCTCTTCTGAATACCTATGCCTTATCCTTTTACACTGAGCTCGTGTAAAAGGATGAGTTTTAAGGCATTTTGTGATGATTAAGTGAAATGGTCTATATGAAGTAGTATCAAAATTGTGCTTTTTTATAGTCAGTATGTAAATGAGAATTTCTCAAGAGGTAGAAGGCAAATATATGCTAAATACACTATGACTAGGAGCTAAGTTGCAATTGTGTAAACTATTTCAAGCAAGGAAATCACACTAGACAAACTGTAGCTGATTGCACCAACCACAAGGCATTTGTAAGGAATAGTTACTGTTCTCAGATGTTAAAGGCCTGCTAAATTGTGGCACTGTCAAAATAGTATCTATTCAAGGGAAGCACTTGTTAAAAAATAGTCTGATCTTTTCACCATTTTCACAGCTATGATGTATAATTGTAGGACATATGACATGGCAATACTTCAGCTGCAGAGGAAAACACATTGCGTTTTAGACAATTATTTCACTTTAGCTACAACTGTATGCTATGTCAGACGCAGGAAAAATGCAAATTATGTCTGTAAAGTACAGAAATGTTCATATTTACATTCATTGCATCAAGTTATGACTCACTACTGTGGCTTGTCCTGAACAATATTAAAGTCTTTGTGAATTTCACATTATACATGTACATATTAGAACCAAGGGACTGATCCCAGCCTTGGAAACAGATGCATCAATGTTGACATCTTACCTGGTAGATAAACTGCTGTGCCTTCCACGGACTCTTCATTAATGCCAACCAGGAAAGCAGTTTCATTAGAATTGTCCAGAGTGGGAAATGGTGGTATTGGATACGCAGTACTTAGCTCCAGAGTACTGACTGTTGCCTGATTACTGTGATCAAGAATTCTTTTTGACACTTGTTTTTCAGATGCTATTTTTATGGAATCTTCTCCAATTGAAGCTGTGTATGTTTCATGGTTAATTTCCAAAGAAGGAAAGGTAGGCTCCTTGGGCTTCCGTGGGATGGGCTGAGGAACCACACCTGTCTCAACCCTGAAAGCTACAGAAGCAGAAGTAGAATGTGGCCACTGGGTGACACCTACTAACTCAATGTCATCTGCAGTTGTGATGACGGGTTCATTCTTCGGTGTTCTGACACTGGGGGGCATTCCAATTGTTTCTCCTATAATCTGGTCATTGGCTCTATTTGGGGAATCTTGGTATGTCTCAGTTTCCTCTTCAACAATTCGTTCTGTGGGAGAAGATTCTAGTTCTAATAATTTATGGCTATTTTCATCTTCTGAAATAGCTAATGTAGAGTCAGGAGGCAAAAATGGAGTTTCAGTTCTGTGGACATCCTCTTCACCAGATGGCTCGATGGTAGCTTCAGTATTAGCACGGGCTTCCTTAAAAGAACCATCTATGGGTCTTTGTGACGAGGCAGCACTAGGACCCGGCTGCTCACTTGTGTGGGGAACCTTTGGGTACTCAGAGACTCCACTGTCTATGTAGACAGGGAAGGGAGAAGGTGGTGTCTGGGAAGAAAACTCTGCCAGAGAGAAAACTGCAGATGTTGTTTCAGTGTAATGTGTGGAGTCAGATGCTTCTATTACATCAGGAGTTTCTGTTAAATGCTGAGCCACGAGGTGGGTACTACCAATACTTACATATGCAGTGGGACCTGTCAATGGCTCTCCTGCTCCTGAAAAGAACTCTGGTGAGAAAGAAGGACCTCCTTGTTTCTTTTCTTCATATTCTTCCTGTGTCTTTTCCAAATGGCCCAGTGTTGATATTACTTCACTTTGGTCTGCAATAGCTTGACTGTCAGACAAGGTGCTTGATTCAAATATATCATCCAGAGATACTGCTTCAATTTCGGGTTTTCTAACTTCTGGACTAACTGTGGTTAGCTTACTAGGAATATGCAGGGTTGACACTGTAGGAAACAAAGTATCTAATTCTGTTTCCATGCTAGGAACTGGGATTCCAGTTACAAAGTTAAAGCTTGCATGCTCTGCCTGCCTTCCATCCTCAGAACTTACAGATTCATTGTACATTGCTTGAGTGTAGCCAGCATTGCCAGAGCCCTCAATTGCTTCCCCGGTTGTAGAAAGGTTAACAGCTGCCTCGTACTTCTCTTGAACTTGAAGGCTTTCTTCATTACTGCCATGTGATCCCAATGGCATCTCTGGATCTAAGTCTGTTTGTATTCCAGGGATGTACTCATATACAGGTTTAGTGTGATCAATGTCTATAATAATATTTTTATCTGATGTCAGCTCAGGTAGAATTTCAACAATAGCACTCTCAGTAATTGTCAATCCTAAATCCTTACTATCTTCTTTGTCTAGATCTATAATAATGTTTTCAGTGTTTTTTTTTCTGCTAGGCTTCAAGGTAGAACCTTCAAATCTGATGTGATCTTGAAAACTATCTGCAATACCTTCTGTGGGACTCTCATACAGCACTGTGCTTGGCGATGTGCTAGTTGGATACAGGGAATTTTCATTGTATTCTGAGTGATGCGGTAACATTGCTGAAGCTGTTTGTCCATCAGTAGCTCCAGCCTCGTTTCTTGATACCGTTGGTTGCTTTTCCAGAAATCCGTCAGAAGTAAATGTGCTGTCTCCTTGATCAGTTGCCTGAGTAGGTCCAGAGGTGAACATCAAATCAAGAGCATCCACTTCTCCAGATCCTTCTCCGGAATGTGAGTAAAAGAAATCCAGTTGTTTTGATGTTGATGCAACAAATGCTTTGGTCATTTTGATACTATAAGTTTGATCCAGAAGAACAGTGGAAGAGGTTGCTGCTGCTTCAGTCTCTGATGTTGAAGAATTCTCACTAGAGATCTGTTCAGTCATAGTTTGTGGCCTATGGGTCTGGATTTCTTCTTCCCATATGAAGGTCTGATTTGGAGAATGCCCCATGTCCATGTGCTTGGTGAAAGGAAGAGGAGAAGTAGTAGGTCCTTCTCTTTCAGCACCACTCAAAGTTGTGTTGGGTGTTTCCTTATTATCGTGAGAGATGTTGTCTGCTTTGGAAATAAGTGTTCTAATTTCATCTGACCCATTTTCTATTCTTTCATCATCTTCCATGTGAGATGTCTCAGGATACAATGTGCTAATGATCTGCTTTATTTCAGTCAAACTCACTGATGTTGTAGGTAGAGGAGGCAAGGCATCCCCCGATCCCAGTCCTGAGAATGAGAGATCAGTGCTTGACTCTTTAAATGTTTGTTTCATATCCTTTTCAAAGGGCTGTATACTTTCTTCCTCTTGAATTGATGTATCCATGACTACATTTGGAGCTGGCACAGATTCAGTCACTAAAGCAGTAGCTGTGAAAGAATGTGGCTTCCCAGTTGTTTCAGGATGAATAATATATGGTTCTGAGCTTTTTATCTCTGGATCGAGAGTAGGCCTATGAGGTATGGTCATGTTTTCCTCCTCCATTTCCTTATTAGTGTTGTATGTTTCCATTGTTGTTAGCATAGAATAATCTGAAGTTTGGGGTTTAGCTTCAGTAAGTGTTTGGGATTCCAAAATTATTTGTTCTGGTGCAAGAGAACTCTGGAGAGATTCAAACATCTTTTGTTCTTGAGCTTTTTCCTTGGATGCTATTTCACTTTCAGTTGCTTGTTTTACAGTATTGACTTCCTGTTTAGACCATAATTTGGCTGGCTCCAATGTTTGGGGAAATTCCACTGAAATTGTGCCATTTACCTTTATGTCCCCATTTTCTGTCAGATCTGCATTATTTCCAGTTTCTGCTGTTGTCAATGTAATGGATCTTGCATCTGCTTCTGGCACAGTACCCTCTTCTTGAAACCTTTTATCAAAATGTGAAGACTCTATGCCAGAAACATTGTCCACATCAACAGAGTTTCTGACCGAGGCCAGTTGCTCTCCTGAACCCTCGGCTGATGGCATGAACTCTTCCCAGGGGAAGGCTGAAGTGCTGGCCATGGTACTGCTAAGTCCAATTGAGGCAGGCACCAAGTTAATGTCATGTGAGGTAGGTGGTATAGATACTGAAGTCTGCATATCCCCAACTTGTTTGTTCTCAGAATCTCCCATACCCACTCTCTCCTCTTTCATTACTGGATAAGACACTGTTGAAAATTCACTAAAGTCACCACTGAAATCTTCTGCTAAAGGAAAACCTGTAGAAAAATCCCTTACTTCTGCCTGAGGAGTTGGCTTTCCTGATACTTCTGAAGTCGATGTTTCCTTAGATGCCTGGTTCATAACTTCAACAACTCCTTTGTCCAATACAGTACTCAGAGAGAATCCTGTTGCCTCTGTGGAGAATAAAGTTTCCACACTAGGAGGCAGAGCACTAGGTAATTCCTTTTTTACTTGGGTTTCAGACTCCAAATTTAATAAAAATGAAGCAGTCGTGGATTCTGGATCAGCTCCAGCATCTCCTGAGCCCTGTTCCACAGAAAAAGATGGGGGCCATCCTGAGAGAGTGGGCAGCACTTCCTGGACCTGGGGCTGACTGCTACTACTGTACTTAAAGGACTGTGCCTCCAAATTGACCGAATCATTTGCTTCTCTAGAAGAAAGAGTGGAATTTTCCATTTCCTTTTCAGACTGTGTGGACAATGTCTCTGCCATAAAACTTTCCCAGGTAGCTAAATCACTAGATGCAGCTACACTTGAGCTTTCTAATTCTGGAGATAAAATTAAGTGATCTGACTTCTGTGCTGGTGATTGGACTTCAATGATGGGAGCTGCGTTTGTAGTTTTCTCTTTATCTTCTTCCCTTTTCCTGCCTTCAAAAGATATACTAGAAGCCCACTCAGAAGCATCTGTTTGAATTAGAAATTGTGTAGCACTTCCATCAGGAGAAGGTAGCTCTGAATGCAAAGGAGTGGTGGTCTCGGGACTATATAAATGGCTGTCTGTGGTCATTATTTTGCTCATATCCAACGGGATGAGTGTATCTGTAGAATTTCCCTGTGGTAAATCAGTTACCATAGTGAAGATTTTATTCTTATATTCTTCCGCTTCCCCAGACCCTTCAGTAATAGGGGCTGAAAAACTCCCTGAGAACTCTACAGTTTGTCTAGGTGTTGTCTCTACCCAGCTTTCCACAGTAGACAAGGAGTCATCAGTCTGTGGGATTCCTGTTAGGGTAATTGGTTCTTCTTCCAAAACACTCACTGACACAGAACTTGAAAGTATATTAGAGGTAGATATGGTAGTACTTTGTTTCTCCTCTTTGCCAAATGCTACTTCTGTAGTCCCAGAGAAGACTGTTTTTTGAGACACTTGTTCAATGGCACCCTCTCCTGAATACTCATCAAGAGACAGAAGTATAGGCTTAGGCTGTTGATGCTCTGGAATCTCAAGGATTGGACTGCTCTCTGTAATGGACTCTGCCAATTTGGTGGTTTTACCCTCATGGGATGAGATTGTAGGTAAAATATCAGGCTCACCACTTGAAAACTGTTCTGGTGTTTCAGGGTAAGTCTCAGGTTTCCATGTGATTTCTAACAATTCGGTGGCTTCTTTAGATTTGTTAAATTGCATGGAAGTTGATAATTCCATTTCAGCTATTATAAACTGATGGGTGTCACCTGCAGAACTGTCTGAGAAATTATGAGAAGGTGCAACACTTTCATATTGGCCACGCCTAGCTTCTGCAGCTTCCAGGTCCTTGGGCACTGTGGTGACAAGATGCTTCCCATTGATGTACTGTACCGAGGGAGTCGTTGTGACATCAGTTGCGTTTGCACAGTCCTCATCTCCTTCTTCATCTTCCTCAGTGTGATATATGTCTATTTCAAAGGAATCTGGTAATTCAGGTAAAATTTCAGCAAACAGATCATGCAGTGGATCTGTTTCTTCACTGCATGGTTCATCTTCTTTAGGATCTGAATCTATTGGATGACCATTCACAACCATATCACTCATTCGACCTGAAAAAAACAAAGAGTTTTCACAATACTTAAAAGGAAGGTGTGGCAGGGTATGACAGAAGACAGGCTGGTCACACTCATACACATGACATAGAAGCTGATGAACCTTTACGAGATAAGTGAAATCACCATGTGGCAAAGGTTCTTGCTCTTCCAATGTGTTGCTGTCTAGTTACAATAAGAAGAAAAATTTCATATTAAGAGTGTAGGAATAAAATATCAAAATACTTCAACATGCTTAAGGTGACAACAGGGTTCTCACAATGAAAAGAGAAATGACATAAACATATTAGTCCTGCAACACACCATTGGTGATGCTGCGAGCTGCAAAAAAAAAAAAAAATACTGAAATCAAGACAATTTCACCAGACCATATATAGAAATAATTGGCACTTGTTCCATACATTAAAAGAGATCAGTCTCTATTCAGTAAGAAAGGAGAAAAGATTCCTTCTGGCCTATTCATTCTCTGCCCCAAATGTGCATTTTTAGAAAAGGAAAGTTTGCTTCCATCCCATTTATGATGCAATGGTCACATGTATTCACTGGAGCAATGAGAAGAGAACCTGGACACATCAAAGCCAGGACTCCCTAGATGGGAGGGACTGGCATATGTCTTTCTGAAAAGACCAGGAGGAGCCTTTCACTCCTGAACATCATTGTCTTTTATAACACATGCCAGAGCCAGACTGATTTTATTCCTGACATCTCCCCAGGAACAATACTGATATCAAATGTATATATTCTAGTTACCTATTCCAAGTCATACACATCAAACCATTCTTTGGACTCAATGTCACCTAGCACAAAACACTAAGCCCAGATGATATTTCTGCTGCTAGAAGTACAAAATTTCCAGCCCAGGGTCTAAGAAAAGAGAGAATTTGAGGCATCACCCACACCAGAATGATATTTGCTGCAGAGTCCTGCTCCTGCAGCTGGCCCATTTCCAGTGTCATTACAGTGAAAATGGTGCCAGCGGAAACGCAGAGTTGTGAAAGATGCACAGACTACGCTAGTCCTTACCACCTCCCAGAGGGATGCAGTTGTAGAATTAACTTTCCCTGACACACAGGCTTAAGGAAAGCTTTAGAAACATACAGAAGGAATACGTGAAACAGAGCCAACTCTGCCACTGCAAACCCATCTCTAAATGAAAAAACATTCTTTTCTGGGGTGAGGGGTGCTGCTCCTCTTACAAGCTGCATTCTTCCACATTGGGAAGTATAGCTATTCTACATCCAATAAGCAAAGAGAAACATCTTGTTGAGGACAATCACAATGATCTTGTTTTTTTTTCCCAGTCCCAGTGTGCATCAGTACAACACTGACTGAACTAATAAGATAAACTCTGCAGATGTGTGTTAACATTTTTCGTATATCACCATTCATCCTAACTTATACACTCATAATGCATTTATTGAAGCTAAGGCAAATGGGTGGTCAAATGACTAAAAATTATTAATAATTATTATCATCTGATCCATACATAATTCTGGTGAATATAAAAATCTAAAACAACTACAAGCTATCTCTGGCACATACATTGCAACTAATATTTAACACCAAATTGAAGTAAAGGATTAAATGTCTATGCTTTTGCCTAAGCATCATTAAAATGATGTCTGTCCAGTATTAGTCACTCTGATCTTATAGTGACCATTGAAAGCTTTAAAAGAAGATGCAGTAAATACTTCAGATAGTGTGAATGAAGATACACTTTTACTGTGAGAAGAGAAATGTAAACACAATGTTCAAAGCATAGAAAGATACATTTCAAATGCCTTTGCACCTGAGTCTCTTTAAATAAAATGTCAAATAGTTTCTCCTCATCACTACTATTTGGATATAGCTAAATAAGAAGCAGATAAAGTTATGCCTTCAGCATACATTCATGAAAATTGAAATAGGGGTTCAAAAAATATCTGTCTTAAATGACTCCCACTCTTACAAGTTTCATTTTGTGCTGCTTCATTAATATATGATATGTTTATCCTGTAATTTTTCCTTGGTAGCTGAAGTCACTGGATGTGTTTTATATTTGCTATATACCTATGGATGGCAGAGTGGTTAACATAAAAAAGCAAACTAGCAAACATGTCATGTGGTTTTCTGTGTGATAAGAGCACCTGAAATCCCTAATACAATATGTAAACCACAGCCTTCATATTGTGTGGATTCCTAGAAATTTCTCTACTACTTTAAGTAAGACTCACATAAAAAAATGCAGAATTGTAGTGAAAGTTACTGTTTCCTTCTTCTGAAAGGAATGTTGACCAGTGTTATCAGTCAGGTTGTGTCAACTTACAAAGAGTTTCCTTGGATTTCTTCACATTGGTTTGAGGATGGGAAAATGTTAACTCTTAGAGTTTTGAATTTTCATTTTTTTCTCATTTTATTCTGTCAGGATATATCCAGCTTGTCCCCCACATTCAACACTTCTTGAACAGGGGCAGCATTTATGTAAAATCTATCTACAGTGTGCATACATGGGTGAATTATTCCCTGCCACATGGCCTGAATTGCCATCAATAATTCCTTACAACTTATCAAAGCCTACTTGGTCTTCTTTGTTTATTCATTCCCTAAAATCACTCCTTACCCCTCTTTTCTGTCACCACCCCCACCCACCACACATATTATTAGAGAATTGTAACGGCTATAATTATGGCAAACCAGAAAAGTTTCTTTGTGACACGTGGTGGGGGAGGGGACACCTGGGCTACTGTCAAAGTCCCATCTCATTGCACAATAGTGATCTGCTCCATTTCACACTAACAGAAATGACTTAACAGAGTGACTGACACCCAGGTTCTTAGAAGACTGAGCCCTTATAGAAGTCTGGTTTGTTTCAGAATTTTACTCTAAGGATAATATAACTTTTATTTAGATTTCAAGGGTCAAACCACAGAACTCTGTAGGCTGCGTATATAATCTTTTCTATGTTTATGTGAGTGTATTTTAACAGCTTGACTTGAATATACTAGTGCGGTGTGGTTAATGGGTTTTTTTAATGACATTTCACACAAGGCTTTATGGCTAACTGGCCTTAAACTATTCACCAAGTATTTTTTAAGTACTTCACAGCAGAATTTTGCAAACATAGCACAAGTCATGCAGTCATTCTGTAACCTGATACAAAACATAGTTGCTACGATGATAGGCAACTGGTGAAAGATCAGATTCTGTTCAGGGAGTTTTACAATTTAAGTTTAAGGTCTTTAATTAAATGTAAGCTATTGCAATCTACTCAGCAGAAATATTTAAGACTGCATTTCCTTTAAAATAGAATTCCTTCTAATATATAACAAAAAAAAATATCAGGTGTGCTTATTCCAAAAATAAACTCACCACACTGAAGGCAATTGAAAGGAGCTTGCAGATCTTAAAGGGAAGAATCTTGACATTTCTCACAATGTAAAATTTTCAATCATAAATATGTAGGTCCAAATGCCAGACAGAAAATAAATGTTTCATTCACTCACCTTTCCCCAGTTACTAATTGAAATTAAATACTAAGTAGCACTTTAAGGGGAAATATGTCATTTTTTCAAACAAATTGCTTAAGATATCCAGACTCTTCATTATTTTTTTAATTTGGAACACTATAGATTGTCCCAGCTTCATATTCTGAACAACAATAACAGAAATCAAGATACAAATACCCTCCCAAATGTTATTAGATGCTTTGCTCCTTCATTCCCTCAGTGCTGGGTAGCATGTGATGGTGCTCCAACACTGGAGAGGTCAACAGCATCAAATATTGGGAGGTCACTGTGTCTGTGACCCTTATCTCCTTATGGCTTAGCTAAGCTGCAGCCTACTCAGAGCACCACTCAAGCATGTTGTCTCACACAAATGACCATGGTCTGCTGAGTGCAGTGCAGCTATTTCTCTGTTCACAATTCTCACACCCAGAAAGGGTCATGAACATATCTAAACAAGGAGGCTGCTTTCTTATGGCCTTACATTGAAGAGGCAGGCATGTTACAGGGGTGCTAAACAGGCATCATATCATATCAGCTTCCAATAAACCATCAAATAAGACAGTCTTTTCAAGTGCAAAGACTGAGTTTATATAAAGTCATCTGGCCTGAGTATACTTAAGGAGCCATCAACAAGTCTAATCTCTACTTCATTGGAAAGGGCCTAGCTCATTCCAGTCCCATTTCAAAAGAGCAAGAGGTGTCTTAGTATCTGCAAGCAATCAGTGACATTTGAGGAATTTCTAAATAATAAGAAGAAACTACATGAAAAATAAATAATTTAGGCTTCAAAACAATCCCCCGGGTAGGCTGACCATGGTCTAGGAGATAGCCCAACACTCAAAGAGTATTTGAGCAACACAAACTCAACTAGATAGGTTAAAAAAAAAAAGGTGATATGAATTTGGGTAAGTTGATTGGCAGAAGTGGATCTGGGCACAATTGGAGTTAGTATAACTGAATACATTCTGTAAAGTTTTTGAAATATTAAAAAAATATTTAATATAACAAATATTATATGGAGAGATCACTTAACAGTTTAGAACACTGGTTGCTCTTCCATGGGATCTGGGTTAGATTCCTAACAACTACATAGCAGTCAAACTCTGACTATAACTTCAGTCCCAAGGGATTCAACACCCTCTCTGGCCTCTATGAGTACAAGGCATGCACTTGGTATACAGACATACAGTCACATAAAACACTAATATTTTTTAATAGAGCAAATAAAGATCAACCATAAAATATAGCATTATTATCTTTTTTTTTTGCTTTAGTTTTCTAGTATTCAAGTCCACTGACAATTATATATATAGGTATAGATATAGACACATAGACAGATATTACCAGATACTTTAGTACCACAGTCAGAATAGAGACCTTAAAAGTAAATAAATCTTTGACTACTATAAAGCAAAGGTCTCTGATAAATAGGTATATATAGTTTTCCCTCAGATCCTGAAACTATATCCACTAAACTACAGTGATCAAACACAGCCCTATCTTGCCATTTCTCTGTGAAGAGCTTCCAGTCATCTCTCCAACCTAGCCCTGTCAATGGGACACAAAACGCCCCACTATCTTGCTGACAATCATTCCATTCCTTCCACTCTCCATTGGCATCCTCTAGACCTGCACACCGAGGACCAGCAAGTCCAGAGTCCAATTTCAATACACCCTTCATTCCTGCTTCAGACTTGTTTTAAAAAGATGGCACCTTTATTTCCTTCATATAACATTGCCCTTCAATTTATGAAGTCTCAGTTCAGATGACAGATGCTAGATAGACAGATGATACCTTCTCACAGAAAATAGCTGTATTTTTATGGTGGGGCATAGGACTTACACTATATGGTTTGTTAGTATAAATTTACTTGTTTTTGTCATTATCCTGCTTTGGCCTCCCAACTGCTGCATTACAAGTTTGTGCCATCACACAAACCTCATTTTCTCACATCCCTTTTCGAAGTTCTATGTTCCAGCATAAAGTGATCCTATAAGAATATGATGATCTCCTGAAAACACACAATAGCCTATCCATTTATATCCCCTTTTGAGATTTCAGTTAAAAAACACCTTTCTAGTGATTTATCATTAAGAATCAAAATGTTGTCATTGTACTGAAGTTCCTTTGAAGAGTTACATTCTCACTTTAGCAATACAAATACCTTCACAACATATCCAACCAAAGAAATAGTCAGCTTTGATGACAACTACAGCTCAAGAGATACAACTAATGAATTATATAAAAAAGAAACTCAGGTAGTAAAAAGTTTGAGGGTTATGAAAATCTAGATAGTATGAATATATAGCAAATAGTCTAGTCTCAATATTTTTAATCATTTACTGTCTTTACAAATTTATGTAGGTTTCTATGAAGGCAGTGAATACTAGTTCTTCTCTTCAAATATAAATGAATTGAACAAATTTACTTGGTTAGTAAAAAGAAAAAGAATTATTGGGTCATTAATGCATCACTATCAGTTCTTGTGTTTGCAGATAAAACTTAAGGATACAGCAAAATGAAATTTTCAGTTCCAAGAGATTAAACATGGGCTGCCCATTCATCACTACTGCTTTGGATTCAGTGATAATTATCCCTAGTACTTTGAAAGTACATTTAAGTCATAGATAGATCATTCCATTTTCTCCCTCACTTACAGATATCAAGATATAGTTAGATCTGTGACAGACAGCACACTTGCTAAAATCTGGCGAGTGACTACAGCTTCATTAAAGAAAACTTATTCAGACAAACTTCTTGCCCTCAGAACTGTGAAGTCCAGCTTAACCTAACGAAGGCTGGAGGCAGCTGCTGTGTCTCAGTTGACTGAAGAGTCAGAAGCTCAATGTTCAATGCCCTGCTCAGCAAAACTATTTGGGAAACATTTAAGACTACGGATGTCAAATATGAACAGTATCTCAAGCAGACTTGGGAAAGGAAATAAATAACAATGTTTGTACCTCCAATTAGCAATCAGTAACAGTTGTCTGGGTGGTTGGAGTGTGACAACTTTATCTAGAGGTTTCTGATATCTAGACAAATGCAGAAACAGTGTAGGCAAACTATGAATTGGGAAGTTTCCCTGTGTTCATAATACTGTGTCAGGTGGTAGTGTCTTGGGTGATCACCTGTGGTAACTTGGGTTTGTTTGGTTGTGGGCCCCCAGGGCACCTGAAGAGTGCTCAAGGATGGGGTGAACATCAAAGTTTGCTCTGAGATGAGTTCTGAGGATTGCCTGGTACAGACACTTCTGACCTACTTCAGACTGCTCCTTATGTGTTTCTTAATGCATGGTATTCTCTTTCTTATACACTCGTTTGCTGAGTATTAAAGTTGTCTAACTACCTAAACTATACATCATATTGGTTCAATTCCCTAGCTACACAACAACTGAATCAAATGAATGTCTATGTGGCGTAGTATGAAAAGATGAACAGAGAATTTTTGTCTGCACATAGGCTCCCTAGAAAAGCAAGAAATGTGAGCTATTGGGGGTGAACATGAGAATTATACTGTGTTGCTGTATGTTCCTAGAGAAGTAGTCAAATATATGTAATTCTCACTTTAGCAATACAAATATCTTCACAACATGTGACGACAGAAACTAAATTCCACTTTCTGTTAGACATTAGGAATAGTTTCCTGCTATGTGAAACAGTTACTCTGCAAGAGCCTGCCCACAAAATTGCTATGTACTAATTACATGCAGGTACAGAAAAGTTAATGGCATCTAACTGGCATGAAATCTACATTTTCACAGACATAGAATATGAAACTCTCTCTCTTACTGCAGGGACTTTTTTTATACATTAAAATCTTCAATTTAAGCTTTCTATCATTTATGGAGAAGTACTACACATAGGCCTGATCATTCAGAGGTAACACAGGTTGTATTGGTTTCTTCTTTTCCCCTCCAACAGATCAAATCTGTCTTTACAAGTGTTTAAATCCTCTTTTTGCTACTAGGTGTGTTTTCCTTCCTGATTCATAATAAAGATTATTGCACCACCTCTCCAAGGGATACCCTTTTAAATAGGGCAGCTGGACTCTCAGTCCTTCATGGGATGGCCTTGTACAAAAGGATTTATTTCTTCTCATATCAGTTGTTTTGGGAAAAAACATAATACCTCAGCACACCTGAAGACATGTATATATTAGCTTTTACTGAAACACATCACTACTACAACCAACCCCACACCTTACTAATTACCATCATTATTCTTGGAACTGATCTGTAAATGAAGTCATTTCATTGAACAGTCATATTTGTACATGAAAAACTGGCTACCCTGAGAATTAATTCTACGTATTTCTAAAATGACCAAAATTGGTAAATCTCAAAAAAAATACAGCTCTATCTCTTTAAAATGACACTCCAGAGAATTTTGTTTTTCTTTTCCTTCAGGTTCTTTCCATTCACATCTCTTCCCTTAGCTAGCCCCTTGCTGAAAATGTTTAGAACACTATCTGGACTCCTCCATATGTTTCTTGTAATCATTGCAAAAATGAATTACAGCAAAGCTGCTAAGGAAGAAGAAAAACACTTCTGTGTAGAGAGTTGGGGCTTTCCCTCACAGCAACCAGACAACATCAGGTAGTACCTCCACATTCTATGAAAACAGAAGAAGGGCAGGGCAGTGAGTGGGAACATTCAAAAGAATTTGTCAAAGAGCTATTCTTGAGGATAGAATTAAAGTCTTATTGTTATCCTCAGTCCAATTTTCAGACACATAGAAGAGCTTGAAGCAGATGGGTTCTGCTCACAGGCCATACAGAATCAACACTACAGTTAAATTACAACAGAACTGTAGCTGCTGCCAAGTTATGCTCAGCTCAGAGTGGCACAAGCATAAACCAACATGCACTATGGGAGACTAAAATGTTAACATGCTCTTTCAGTCCCTAAAATACCAAACTACAGTTCTATTGGGTTCCTTGGATAATAATAACATACTCTGTAATGTCACAGAGTTGTCAACAAGATTAAAATGGCTTCATTTAGCATAATGTCTAGAAACAACAAAGGTATCTATTAATAAATGTGTACCTTTATATGAGCTAAAGGCAGTCATAATCATTCTTATGAAAACATAGTTCGGGTGTTGGGACAATGATCCAGTAATTAAGGGCACGGAATACTCTCCTAGATGACCTAGGTTCTATTCACAGCATCCACATGGCAGCTCACACATCTGTAACTTAATTGCAGGGTTTCTGAAACCCACTTCTGACCCCTGTTGGCAACACCAGGTGTGCAAGTGATGCATAGACACAAGTGTAGGCAAAACAAACATACATGTAAAATAATAAAATAGGATGAGTTTAGAAAAAGAAAATGTATTTTATCTTTAAATATTCAGCTCACTCAGGAAAAGTGTTTCTCCTTTGTTTTCAGTTATATGTGCAATTCCCTTTCTTCTGCATTGGAGGTGCATGGCATCCCAGAGGCTGGCTTGTCCATGCAAACATTAACCAATACAGCCACTATGTTATGACATATGGAATATATGGAAGCCGCTTAAGGTGCTGCCTGAAGAATGGAATCTGATCCTGATCCTCAAATTAAAAAAAAAAAGGTACCTTACATGTGGTTATAAAATTCCATAAACATAAAATGTGACTTTTTAAAAAATTATGTGAAAACATATTGTGTGATAAACTTCTCAAGTAAAATAAGTACATTTAGAAAAAATAATGAGATTTTTTACCCAGAATGAAAGCCAAAAAATAGAATAAAAATTATGTAACACTTTCTTATACAAGCACCATAAAAAAGAGATAAGTGTGTGGCCAGTGATTGTCAGTGTTGGTCCAGACTGATCACTGGAGCCTACTATCTTGTATTGTTCATCTTCCCCACAAGACCAAACTTCCCCAAAACAAACCTATGGCTTTATGTATATTTTTCATATTTAAAAATAGAAGAAGAAATCGAGCTGTAGGGAATTATTTCCAATTGATATTACCAATAAGGGACAGTAGAAGGAAACCATGAAAACAAATTTTAAAGTACAGGCCAAAATCTAATTGATGCACATATTACTGCATTAACATATTAATATTAATATATTAATGTAATATCACATTAATATATCATATTAATATAATTTCTGTCTAATATTTAGTTTTATACCTGTATTATATCTTTTCACTTAGGATGACAGAAAGCCAGTAAAAATAATTAAGAAGAATGCCTTCAGCATCAACATCATATATAGGCCTTGAGGTTTGGCCTGTGAGGAATCTGCCCATTTCTAAATTACCCTTTGACTTAAAGATACTGATACATTTGATTTTTGTTTGTTTGTTTGTTTTTGTTTGTTTAATGTTTGCAGTTCTGTTACACTAACATTTCAGATAATCTGCCTGAGTGCTCTTTACAAACCACAAAACAACAAAAATCCAGACATAACAGAAGAAACTCTTCCCATACTGTCAAATCCTGTAGCCTTCATACACATTCACAAAGAAAGCTTTTTAATAATTTTCCCAAGTGCAGGTGTGCAAATTACTCCTGAAATAGACGAGTCTAGTTTTCAGCACCCCTGAACCAGTGTTAACCACACCCCGCAGCATTTTTCAGCTCATAAACCCTTTATAGCCTGCGAAGTTCCTTCAGATTTTTAAACTGTTAACCACAGTTGCCCTCCAGCAGCAGAATCTACATTGCCATTAACATCCATCTGAGGGTATGATGTAAGCATGCCCTGAGTAGCATGTTTTGTTTCATGGTATTTCATAAAAGTTAAGCTTTATATCACCCTCTGAGTGCAGAAAAAAATTATAAATGCCTTAGTTCGGTGTAGCTTGGGTGGCATTTTTACTTACTTGGATACACGGTATACGTGAAGGTCAATTTCACTCTGGTGAATAGGTTTATACAATGGCACATATGCACTGAGGGTTTTCCAGTCTGGAAAAATTAAAATGTTGCCTTTCCAGGCTTCCCTCATTAACACACCTACCTTAGAATTTAACTGAACATCTGGATGAGGGTTTTCATGAGCAGCGTTCCATATGAAGACAATTAAATTATTGTTAGAAAACTAGCAAAATTTGTTAACTGAGTAGTTGAGTCTAAGGAAAACTCACTGCCTTCTGAAAATAAAATCCATGCTGTTATTCTTAAGAAAGAAAGCCTAGCACACATAAAACCAGACAATAGGCTACCCCAACGTTCCATGCCCCCTCCCGACATGCACATACTGTAATTCTCCTGCCTGATGGAAATGGCCATAGAGTTCACACTTTACCCAGAATGTGCCATCAGCATAGCCCATGGCTTTAGAAGTGGAGGAAAGAAAACATCAATGCAGCTCCAGCTAAATGGTGACTACCAGACCCTTATAAAGTCACACCTTTTCATAAACTGTTACATTGTTAGACTATGAAGCCCCTCCACTTGAACTGCCATTTATAAAGTGTTTCTGTTTTACACCTGATGACTGCCATCTTTTGGAGGTAGGGGTGGAGAGCAGGTTCAAGTTTCAGTCTTTTTTCTGTTGTGTAGTTTGAATGCCCTAAACTGAACATACAATTTCCCAGTCAGAAGAGTTGTGAGGTTCTATGTATTTCTGGTTTTGTAATGTTTGATACAATTTCATACTGCCATACTATTTGATACAACTTAGTATGTCATGGCCAACAGAGCAAGATAAATTGAGAAGATATGTACTAAATTGGTATGTACTTTTTACTTCCTGAAATCAAAGGTTGATGCCAACTTTCTTCCGCCTTTATTTTCCCCTGACTCCATAACTACAGTTTTCTGTTCCTTTTAATTCTATTAACAGCAATCCTAACTCCTACTTCTTGGTAACTCTTTCGTTCTCAACTCCAGTTTTGAGAGATATAGAAGTAATGTAGAAGACAGGAAATCATTTATGGTTCACAAAATACCATACCAGAAAAAAAGAAAGAAAGAAAGAAAGAAAGAAAAGAGCATGTTTCCATTCCTAGCCTGTAACAAGCTATGCTGGGAAGAGAGGAGTTCAGTAATGTAGGGCTGTGTAAACTATTATTTTTCCCATGCAAATGTTTTCACACCAAGAAAATTCTGAAGAAGAGCTAATAGAAGCCATGAAGTTTCTATCTACAGCACTGGACACTAACTAAATCAATGGTACAGATACCTGTTCATTTTCACCAGGCATATTCCTGATGACTCTAATGAAAATGCCATCTTTGAGCCAGGCCACAGAAAAGTGAACATGTATTCATCTAACTCTTATTTTTAGAGTTGAACCAAACAATTCAGAAAACCAGTAGACTTAACCTCTAAATATAAAGAACACACGAAAACATGAAATGTCCATCACTCAGTATGTGCTATGTAGCCTCAACTCAGATTTTCAAATTTAACTTGATGGTATACCCTCATTTCTAGGTAAGAACAAGACATTTGATCACGACAATTGCAAGTATCAGCCAATGCAAATATACATCTTTTAGAGGAGACAATGAAATCATAGTTAAAAAAAAAAACAAAAACCACCATGGCCTGTGTTTTAGGAAGTAAAGGCAATGTTTACAAATCCACCTTCTAATGTTATACTTGGTAATGACTCCAAGCAGTTCTTGGACATTAGCTATATTGTGTTGGTTCTAAACAGTTTAAGTTGCATTAAAAATATATATGATAAAAGCAATCATCGTCTATAAAAAATACTAAATTTTAAGTAAAATAGACCTATTACCCATTCCACAACTTATGTGATAAACCTGCAAAGTCCTGGAAGAGAAAAAAAATTTTTAGAGATCTTTTGGTCAACCCTAGGGATACGCAAAATCATTCAGCTGTCTACATTGTGAGTGCTAGAGGTTAATGGTTGCAGACCAATGGAATGTTAACACAGTCTAGTGCTACACTTGAGTAGTAATGTATGGAAAGACACTGAAATTAAAACATTTTGTTCTGCATGTTCTGAAGTGACGTAACAGTGATGAAGTGGTTGTATTAGATGACAAAGCAGAGCTTCTTAAGACTTTTAAAGTAAAACTATATCTAACATTCTTGCAAACAGTTTAACAGATTCTTCCAGTTCTTGTACAGATGCACGAAGCTAACACAATTTTGACACTCCAGTTATCACCTAATGGCAGCATTTGGTACGATGGTTATTTTAACTTTCAAGATAAAATGCTGATTGCCTTGACAGCAAAGACTTACCTGTCTTGTTTTCTCTGACCTCAATAATATAAACATTTATGTCAGGGCGGGATTTTGTCCCTGCTTGGGGTGCTGAAGTAGACAATGGCTCAGGTTTGGAGGTTGTTTTTCTTTCCACAGTGGATGGTCTTGTTGGCTGTGTTACAGGAGGCCTTGAAGTCATGTGATACTCTCGATCAATATCAGTTTCCGTTTCCTTAGCTATGATATCAGTGAGAGTTGTGGGAGGGTGCTGTGTTACAGACTCTCTAGGAAGTATAATGTCCCCTGTCGTTTTCTCACTGGGCTCCTCAACGACAGGTGGTTCTTTGGTGAAGGGCGAAGATGGTGGAGTTCTGTGAAGGCTGTCTATGAATGTGAAGGCACTGACATCACTTGAAACAACTGGAAATTCTGGGAGTTCCGTGGCTCTGGGTTTTTCAAATAATCCCGAGCCTAAATCTGTGTAGTCTAGAGATGGTTTCTTTTGTTCCTCGGTAGTTTCCTCCATAAGCTGTGTGACTTGAGTCCTGAAGGGCCTCAAAGTTGATGCAAATTCTGTTAGACTACTAACTTCTCCTTCAGATGCTAATTCTGCCTCTGTACTTACAACTGCCTTTGGCTTAATGGTTGATGTTAGTGTTACCATTGTCTCCATTTCCACTTTGTGCTGTGTTACTGTACCAGGTGGATAAGATGTACCATGGGCAATTGTTTCAACTGAAGTTGTTTCTAAAGCTGGAACTCTCTCAAAGCCTGTCACCCATCTGTCTTCAGAGATCGTATATGTTGATCCCTCCCCCTCTTCTCTGAATACTGTTGTCTCATTGGTCATTAATGCAGTAGAACTGAGAACAGAAAATGAGCTTCCTGTAGTTTGTGGTTCTTTCTGGATTTCTCCCTGTGTGAGTTCTGTTGTTCTCAAAGCTTCAGGAGACGAGCTTGCTTCTAGGTGAGTCTGTTTAATGAGATCTTGATCAGATTTGCCTAGAACCTCATATTCCAGTGGAACAGAAGATTCCGGCACACTCCATTCTGTCTTGGGAATTACAGAAAGAGGACTAGTGTGGGATATGTCTACATAAGTAGTGGGCTCTTGGGTGCTACTATAATTAACAAATGCCAATCCTTCCACATCAGAGGTGTGTGCAAATGGGGGGACAGTAAATAGTGGTTTGGAGGCATCTATATCTACCTCCAAAGCACTTCCTTCTACAGTTGCATTAGTGCCTTGGTCTTCTGTGCTTACGGTGGGCAGAACTCCATCTTCAGTTGCAGATTCTCTCAAAGTTGACTTTTCTGAACTGCCAACTGATGTAGCTGGCTGAAATGTAACTGTAAATTCTCCTGATGTTAAGTCTTCCTCAGACACCTTTTCTAATGGTTTTTGTGTACTATCTGGGGAAAAAGTATATTGGTCTCCTATCTCTGGGAAACTTGAGGTTTCTGTAGCCTTTTCATTTTTTGCTACAGTGGTAAGTAAGACAGGGGGCAATTTTGTAGAGCCAACAAGTTCCGTTGAGCCTAAAAGCTTTGAAGTTGAATTATCTTCATCCAATGACCATTTTGATACTGTGACCACTTCCATATTGAAAGTACTGTGGGTCAAATGAGCTGTTGTCACATCTTTGTAATACTTTGTAATATCTGTTTCAGATCTAGTAAGAGTTGTCATTTCTTCTATATCACTTGCTTCTGTAGGCTTCACACTTGACTTCTCAGTTTTCAATGCTGGGGAAACAGAGTGTTCTACTGCAGATGCCGTAAAATGAATTTGTCCTGGGGAAGAAGGAGAGAGCTTCCTTCCAGAGAAGGCTTCTTCAGTTATACCTATAAATGGATCTTTGGTGGCCTTTCCTTGTATCTCATCAGCTGTGTGAATATCTTTTTTCAACTCTGGTCTTGGTGTTTCTGTTCTTTTACTTCCTTGTGTTACTTCTGTTTGTAATGAGGGATAAATAACTGTGGATATTCCCTCCACTGATATCATGTCACCAGAATAGGGAGGCAATTCTACTTCTGTAAGATGCTGTGATGGAAAGAGAGTTGTAGGCTGTGATTGAACAAAAGGTTCTTCAGTCATTTTACCATTAGTTTTTTGTTCTTTCTCTTTATCTATGAGTGATTCCTCTACCTCTAGCATAGTTATAGGAAAAACAATTGTTGATGTTGAAATGGACTCTAAGTCCCCTGGCTGGGAGAAGGTAGTGTCTTCTGATGTCTTTGATACTGTGATGACTTCGGGTATTTGGCTGAAGACCTGGGTGCTCTGACCAGATCTAACTGTCAGTGTTCTGTCTTCACTCTTGTCTTCTCTCAAGGTGAATCCATAGGGACTCATGGTTGCCAATTCAGGACTGGTGCTTACAGTTGGCTTTTCAGGTTTTTGTTCCAGGGTCACTTTTGTGGGTTCCAGTGTTGTTTCAGTTTCTGGCAATTCCTTGGAAGAAGTGTGCTTTGTGATTTCTGTGGATGTTACTAAGGGGGCCACTTCTATTTCTTCACTCTGTGTAACAGATTCATGTGTCTGCATCTCTGCTGTGATCTCATCCTGTGAGCCAGTAGCATGTCGGGAGATGACAGTTGTACTTTGGAGCCCTTCCTCCTCAATTTCAGATATATCTGGCTTTTCCAGTGGTCCCGACCCAGAAGGTAGGTAGTCATTCACATTCAAGTGGTTCTTGGTGCTCCCAGCAGGTATGAGTGGTTCATTGTCTAATTTCTCTGTGATACCCTGAAACTGAACTACAGATTTCTGTTCAAAATTGGCTATATTTCCTGCAGGAGGGAAGTGTGTGGTAATGATAGGTAATTCGGTGACTAATGGAATGATTGGTGTAGCTCTGTCAGGTACCATGTATGGTTCTTTGGATAAACTGGGTGATGCAGTTTCTGCGAGGATATTCATTTCGATGGTGGTTGCCTCTGATATATTCTGTTTAGCTAGAAAAATAATTTCAAAGAGTTAATTAGACAAGTCACTAATAAGGGGTTGCATGACCACTGTTTAAGTGTTGCTCTGTATTTTCAAGTGGACCAAGTGATCTGTAATACAAAGGAGTCTAAATCCTAAACAAAGGAAGATCACTAGTCACAAACTGTTAGTTGTTTTGTATTGTGTTATTATACTTGATTGTATAGATAATTGTTCTCACAAAAAAAATGAACACTATGTGTTTTAAGATGAGTCAATGCCAAAAAAGTTGCTGACATGGAATTTTCATAAATGGTTATCTGTAATGAACTACAGTAGTGACATAAAACCAAGGAGAACTTGGTTTTGTTATCTGGAGATGGATGTCCCCTGCTGCTAGCTTCCTCCAGATATTGCCTTCTTTTCAAGATGCATAGTGTCTCAAGGGAGAGGGAGTGTTTCAGACTGCAAAACAACAAAAAGCCACATCAAATGGAACCAAGTTACACATAAACCATAACATTGTCCATAATATGTAGACTTTCATAAAAACAGGCTATGAAACTTTTAATACCCGCTCTTCATTTGGTCCCAGGTGTCGGACATTTGTCTTCATCTTCCTTTCAACTCTGGAGGCGTGTTGCCAGCAGATCATACAACATGTCTGGCAGAGGCTGGTTGGCATTTGCTGTAGTTCTAGTGTTTGCTGAATGATCTACATCCTGCATTTCTACGTATACTAGGTCTTGGTTTTAGTCTTATTTTAACATGAAACACAAATACATAGGAAATAAAGCAGCTATGTGATAGCTTTTAGCCTGCTACTACAAATTCCTGGGGTATCCTTGATCATCACAGAGTGAGCACATGCTACATAAAATAGCCTTGTCATTATAAAATGCTGTTATAATGACTCCAGATTTATGGAGTATGGTTGACTTAAGGAAATTTAAGCTGTATATGAAAGTGACAATGTTATACATAAAAGTCCTTCTCAACACAAAGGAAATGCAATGGTTTGGCATACTAAGACTGTATTTTCAAAAAAAAAATCAGTACTGCCTAAAATCAAAAATTAGTTGCCAGTGAATGCACAAGGAACAGGTGAAAGGAACCCATGTCCACCACCCTGTTACATTGCAATTGATGCAAAATAGCTGTATGAGCAATGCTGGTCTTCTCTGTTAGAAACTGTTCCATCAGTAGACTCTAAATGCTTTGTATCTTCTCCAAATAGAATCACTGAAAAACAAAATCAGGTGCCTTTGGCTTCATCTATTCTGTCAGAACTTCTGATAAGATGGTATGATTTTGTCCTAAATCTGACCAGGGCTATAATAAACTCTAATTGGAGAGGGGGCTGGAATTTGTTATTAGCTGTTGATATTCTTCAAACCAATCCCCCAAAACATCAGTGTTCTAAGGAAAACATGGTGCTTATTTTCACTATAATGCAAGTTCTTTAAAAATTCATCACTGCTTATCCTTCTATATTTAAAAAGAAATTAACCCAAAAGAATACTAGGACCGTGCAAAGTATATTAAATGAACATTTTTCCCTCTTGTTTAAAAAAAATAATAAGCTGTTTCTGCATTTATTTCCTGGCACAAACATTGGTCAATTTTGATTGACATGAACAACTTAAAGACCTAAAATGTGTTCAACTGTTTTTCTTTTAATTCAATTCTCTATCCTCTAAAATTCCATCACCATTGCCTCACTTAACTGCCAGATTCCATGTTTATCTTATAACTGCATTCTTTAGGGAAACAGTAAAAAATACATATGGAAAATGTTCCCATGGAAATATAATACAAATTCTTAGACACCTTCATATTAGGGAAAATTTAATCATATTATTACTAATAATAGCAGAATGGCAATTTTACTTTTTCCCTCAGAGTACTTGTCATGGTCAATGAAATTAACTTAGAAGAAGGTGACATCGTGTTGGAGCCTAGTGAGATCCTGGGGATTAGGTCCTCCAGTTTAACCTAGCAACTCTCCACATAATCCTATGGAAATATTTTCATAGTGTTTTAAAAATGGACTCTGATTTTTAACATTAAATAAGCACATGGCATTGTCAATTATGACTGGTTTTATGTTGCTCTTCTCTAGTCTTGTTGCAGAGTAAGGTGATAGCACCAAGTCTCGGATGCCTGTCTTACAAGGCCAGGATTTATGTGACTTGGTTTTCAGGGGAAAAGGGGGGGTCATAATTTTAGAGCCCTGTTTAAGAAAGTCTGCTTACAATTAAGTTAATTAATTCTATGACTTGGAATGGAAAACCTCAGACTTCCTTTTGGGGTTGGGTGGCTTTTCTCATCAGCTTAACAGCTGACTGCCATCAGAAGAACTCAGTGTATCTGATGTGTGCCATTTGCTCCAGCCATTCCAAAAAAAAAAAGGAAAGGAAAGGATCTTTAAAACACCATTTACAAAGAAATGTTCTCAGAATAAAAGCCACTGTACTACTTTACTGACAATTATTATAAAGAGGAGAATACAATTCTAGATTATTGTAAAAGTACCGCTCCCATAGTTTCATTCACATTGGACGCTTGCATTTCAGAAAACTACTATTGGTTTTCAATGCCATTATTGAGGAAGCCAACAAAAGCCAGCATGCTTTTTTCCCACAAATACTCCTTCCAATCTTTGCAGCTGTTTGCCACACAGATGTTTTACATCAACATTGCTTATGGTGTTTTACATGCTATGGACTATCTTTGCTGTATTTCTGTCCTGAGACATGAGACAGATTTTCATAACAAAAATATAGACTCGTATCATCAGCATAATGGCCACTTTAACTCCTATACTATCTACATTTTGGGGAAACGACTGACTTTGAATCAACTTTTGTATTATATGTGAAACATATGTGAGTATAAACAGGGGACAAAATGACAAAAGTAGTGGGTGTCCCACAGTATGACTTGAGGGTCATGTCTCAGAAAGTGCTCACATGGACACAGTAGGATTTGAATTTTAACTGTCATTTTAAAGTTCTATATGTGATTGGATGGTGATTAATTCACATCCGGTAAACAGGAGACATTTTGAAATACAAAGTAAGGAATTATTATCACATTTGGTACCTAATGGCACATAATTGTTTAGGACACAAAAAGGTCAATAAAGTGATCATAGATTAGAAGAATAGCCTAATTATAAACCTGAACTAAATATATATGACGTATGTGAAGTGTTGGGAACCAATTGAACCTGCTTTAAAATCTAGTTCCAAACCTAATGAAAAAAGAAAGGATGGAGAAACAAGGAAGTTCAAAAGCAGACCAAATGGTAACTGGAAGTTTAGACATTAAAACTGTCATCAGTGGAATTGTTGCAGTTCAAAGAGATGCAGAAAGACAACCAAGGAAATTATGTTCAATAGAAATGACGCTATTTGAATTTGATCAACAACTTTTAAAAAGAATAGTTCAAATTATAATGCTCAAACTTTGATTAAAAACAAACTATCTAATAAGAGTACGGGCTAATGAATATTAGAATGATTTTTTCTAGGAAACATGTCATTTCCCCTCTCCTGGAGATACTTAGTAGCATGTATTATGAAATTTTCAAAGGTCTTCAATGATTTTGATTGGTTTAAATTTGAAGATATTTCCCATGGACTTCCAAATGCCTGAGTTGAATTCTTTCACTAAACATGTTTAATCCTGAAGTCAGAGAAAATTAGGAAGTAGACAGTTTTCATCACAGGAAAATAGTCAGGATGGTTATTTTTAAAGGGCATTTGGCTGCCTGCTTTTAAATACATTTTACCAGATAATTCCTATCTGTGCACATTATCTGACACTGTATGTGTACTATTAACTGGCTCCGTAAGAAGAAAGCATTAGAACAAAATACAATTCAGAATGTTTCTTTGCTATGTGGCCTAAAAGCGCTCTTTCTGTGTTTGACAAAACCAACGATTTACAACATGCATGCATCTCTTGTTCAACTTATCATGATGACAGAACACCACAGACACCACTTGGGGGACTGTAGCTGAGGACATGGTGAGTCACCACTGGACTACATGGGAAAACAGAACATCAGTCAAATCGCCTGGAAATAATTTCAAATCTTTATGTACACACATACTAAAAGATGCATTGCAAAGTGCACTGGAAGCTGTTGGCTCTGTGACATTCTAACCTCTTCTGTGCTGAATGACGGTCTTAAGGACAGAAGAATTAAGAACCTGGACTTCAGGGTACGTAGGGGAAAATGTGTGTCTATACCAAAATTCTATACACTCAAATTAATAGAAAATAATAAGTATCAACTGCTTTTGTATTTATGTAAATTAAATTTAATGTGGTCAACCTATTTAAGTCTAAGGACCTTACTTTTTATGCACCCATGTAAATTCATTTAGATAAAGAATGCAAAATCTGCCTGGAACAATTCTTTAATAATATTTTCTATGGCCACAGACAAGCTTGGGTTTCCATTTTACCCTCAAGGAGAAAATGTGTTATTTTTTTTCCTGGTGTTAATTTTATACAGTGAAGGAAAAAAATTATTGACATGAGATAGTTAGGCCAGCCACTCAATTCACTCCTTATAACTTTCCCATTCCCATCTCCTTCTAACCATCAGCCCAAGCCTGTTCTTTCGCCATGTTGGTAACCTAATGTGAAAGTCATTTTATAACCTGATTTATAAGAATGTCACTAAGGACAGAATTTGGCATAAACAAATAAGCATGTTATGTATGCATACATGCATATATATTTAGGATAAAATTTTATAATTATTGTTGTTTGTCTTTAAAAAAAATGCTTATGGAAGACTTTGTTAAGGACAAAGCTAGCATTTGCTAGGTCTTTTATGGATCAGCAGCTAATACACAGCATATGGCCATAACACTCAGAAAAGCAAGTCTAAAGTGGAGATTTAGGCAGAGGCAACCTAGCAGGGAGATGGAAGTCTGTGAAATAAAACCCTCCCATGTTTCTATCAGCTCACAGATCCAGTATCCTTTCCAACAAACTGCTTAGGTTCATAGCTCTGTCTTTCTCACTGAAAAATGCCTGCATATTTTATTCTAGAAACAAATTAATAAAAAGCAGTATATTTCCTAGTCATTTTAGTTACCTGTTGCTCTAACAAAAAGAATTAGAAAGCTAGTTCACAACTTTCCTATGTTTTATTGGTATTTAATTATTATATTATTCAATGTCAGACTTACACCAGGTCACTAAAATACCTAAGCATTTGTCATTTAGTTAACATAATACAGACTCTGGAGTAAATATTACCACAAAATTTTTGACTAGTTATTTTTTAATTAAGCACTCTATAATTATAATACTATGTAATGTGACTAATGTTAAAAATAATTTAAATATGTCTTAAAAATTAAAATATGTATAGCACAAGTGCTATTTAAAATTAATTTTATAAGGTGAGCCTAACTGAATATAGCTAATTTATGCTACATGTTGCAAAGAGGCTACATTGTACTTTAATTCAATCAAAGCAAAATTACCCAAAAGGCACATATTCTATTACTTATAACAGAATGAGATATGTGAATTATATTGATTACTTGATAGTATGGTTCATTTTTAGGTAGAAAATGAACATAAACATTATCAATTTTAGCACCAATACTCACCTGCAGTGACTTAAACTTAAACTTCTACTTTTTAAAATGAGAAAGATATCAGACAAAATAAACAGAATTCAAATGTTTTTCTTAAATGCTGTTGGCTTAACACTGTCATACCAACAATGAAACTGCATTTAAAGGCCTTGATTAATAGGAAATGGCGATTCAGGATGTGGCCTGTGATTCTTAGTATAGCCGAGTGCAGCTAAGACTCTAATCTGACATTCCCATCTCCTCCAAAAACAAAAACAATAACAAAACAAACAAAAAAACCAAAACCAAAACCAACCAAACAAAAACACTTGCCAGACTCCCTACCTCATTTTAACCACTATGCTGGTATTACGTCTGTTGCACCTAAGTCACTGAACAGTTTCTGTCTCGCGCACACTGTACAGGATACAGAGTCCATCTCAACATCTACTGGAATCTCAGTGAGTCTCTTTGCTGCAGCTTTTTAAATCCCTATATTATTTAGAAAGATATCAAGCACTTACGTTTAAAGCAGTAGGCATCAAATCTGCTATCAGGGCTAGGGAAGCATGTCTGGTTCTCAAAACGATACAGGGTTCTCACCCCAAGTAGACCACCTCCACACTGGGCCCTGGCCACAGTCACGGGGTGCCGCACACTGGCATCTGACAGCCACCCGTAATCGCATTGGTCAAAGCCGTTCCGCCAAGCTGCATGAAGTTCCCCAACTGTCGCCAGTCTGGCATCCTGGTTTTCACACTCTTCTTCTGCTTCCTCAAAGGTGAACTTACTAGGCGCAGTGATGTGAAACACTTCGCCTGGAAAAAGAGGAGGAAGAGAAAAGCGTTAGGTTTGCTATTCGTTCTCTTCCTGTTTTGATAAATGTAGAAAGGATATGTGATACTCCGTATGGTAAGGTGGCAGCTTCTCATGCGATAAAGCAAATAGCAAAATGATTACTTCGATAAAGCCACTATTACCATGTAATAGAAATAATACATCACACAAGTGTTTGTGTAAATATGTGTTTGTGTAAGTAAGTGTTTGTGTAAGTATGCATGTGGATGAGCATATATGTACACACACACACACTAATTTTTTTCCTATTTGTTCTACCCAGAAAAGAAAACACGTGCTTTAATTTTCACAAGATCACCAGAAATGTCAGCAGTGGTTCTATGCAAATGGATAGACTATTATACCTGCTGATCGATTAACAAGCAAATCCTAAACATTTGCTGTGGTCATTACTAGATCCAATTAGCAGAGATGACTGCTCACTTTTGTGAACATATTACAGTAAAATTCTGGAAAAATCAGTTGGTTAAACCAGTATTGTATTTGTGCAACTAGTATATTGCCAAAATAAATTTAACTCAAATTAAATGATGTTTTTAAGATATGAACACAAATGGCTAAATGTCAGATGAAACATTGAAGAACATCCAAATAAATATAACTTGAATAGAAGGACAACAAATGAGATGGAGAGGAAGCTAAAATTTTGACAGGTTAGTATTCCAGAAGCCAGAGTCCTCTTTCTATAACTGAGAGGTGATCTCTAACTCTGTGATATTATGAGACAGTAAGAATAGAGTTCTTAGAATGTCAATCTATGATCTACCATAGACTCAAGCCAACTGTTTAAGATGAACGGTGCCATTAGTCTAAGTATGTGATAGTTTTATGAGAAAAAGAAACTTAGTCATCAGAAAAAGTGGCCAAAATATACATTTCAGTTTTTTCTTACTAAATCTAATATTTGTACGGGGGAAAGTAAACCAAATCTCTACTAAGAGATGCTAGATAAAGAGAAAAAATTATTTTCTACATGGAACTGAATTTCATCTATAGACTTTGCAAAAAGCAACTTGGAAGATGTCAGCCTGCACAGCCTCCCTTTCCTCAGCATCACACCTGGCTTGGGCCTCAATGGATGCACATTTAGGGAGGGATCATGCCCATACCTGTCCATTAAAGGTAGAACACATTGGTTTGTTATCGCAGATGACCTCACTCTGAGCATCTTAGTGTCCTGTATTGTTAGACACTCTACTCTGGAGCCAAACTGTTCTTCCCTGAGACTATCAAGAGTGTGACCTGCCAGCCAGTTTGAGCCAAACAATCCCATTCATTAAGGAAAATTCCACTTCTAGAGATAAAAATCATAGAAATGGCTAATAAGGAATAATGACCTCAGGATAACTGAATCCTAAAGGGCAAACATTGCTGGGCATTAAAATGAATAAATGTTTAGCTGTTGCCAAAATGGTTATAAAGGGACATGTCATTTTTATTCACCAATGAGGAGCTACTTACTAAACTTTTCATGTAAGAATTATCAAATATAATCTCACATCGATGATTTCACTCATTTGCAGGATACAACTTCCCTTCATATCTGTGATATCCACAAAAGAGTGATTATAACTAACTGAACTTATGTGATCTCATGGCTGATTAATTCCCACTCCATTATCTGTAATATTCCAACCTCACAAAGGTGTCCTTTCACTTACTTTGTATTTTATATTTATTTACAGGTATGTGTTTTTCTGTCTGTATCTTCATGTGTATGTCAGTTCTCTCAGACCCAGAAGATATCAGAGTCCCTGATGGCTGGAGCTACACGTTGTTTTGAGCAAGATAATGTGAGTTCTGGGAACCAAATCTGGTCCTCTTTAAGAATAGCAAGTGCTAGTAAACACTAAGCCATCTCTCCAGCCCCCAATACTGTGAATACTTAAAAAAAAACACACATTGAAAAATACAAACATGAATTTCATGAAACTTGAAAGAAAATGGAATATTTAACAAGATTGTCTGAGCTTATTTTAAGGCAAGGATAAAAAATTCATTAATGATAAAAATGAAGTCACTCTACTATGGCATAATAGTTATTTTAGAATAATAATAAAAAGGAAGGAAAACATGTTAACTTTAACTTTGCTCCAAAATTAATGACTTAAGCATAAACATTATCTTTGCTCATCTCAAAGCCCTAATGATATATCAAAGCCTACATCACACAACTATATCATTGTCCTTTAGTATGTTGCAGTAGCAATTAATTCTCAATCCATAGCAAGCATCACTGCCTACACATGTAAAGCTGCAGGTTCTTTGTGTAACAGACTCTAAATATTGAGGCAGGACATCAGTTTATTGGTTCATCTCTTGAAATATTGTGGAAATTTGTGCCCTAAAGACATGTATTTCAATAAAGTAGAGAATTCACAAGTGATACAGTAAACATATCTTAAAAGTCTGGTAGATACTAGGAAACCTGTTCATAGAAGCTGAACAAGTGAATCAAGTTACCATACAGAACCAAAGCAGAAAAGAAAAAACCCAAGCTTTTACCCATTTTCCTCCCATGGTTGTATCAAGACAGAAAGTGGACCATGGTAGGGTCATGGGTCTAAGTCAGCAATATGAATCAAATGGAGGAGGTTATCTCTTTAATGCAATAGGAGCATGTCTTTCATGAAATAAAAAAAAAAATGCATTCATGGTTGTACCCCAAAACTATCTTTGGAGTTCATGAGACAGGTACAGAGCCTTCTGGGAGAAAACTTCAATTTTACTTAGCTATATTGCTTCTCATACACACATGTACCTGAGTAATCAAAATAACCTTAGATTTAGCAGACAGCTGCCTCCTAGAAGGAGAATGACTTCTTATACTTTGACAAAAATCCACTATAAAGTTCTAGGAGTGACTTCCTCAAAACAGCTATGTGGCTTTTTTTAAGGTTTATGCACGCACATTCATATTAGTGTGTGCATAAAATATAATGAAGGACAGAGAATTTTACACACAAGATAATTTAGGTATTCAGATAGAAAATGCCTAAACAATATCCTATGCCATATTATCACACATTTTCAAGCTAATTGCTTCACGTTTAAACCTATTTTTCTTTTGATTACCTCTCCAGGAATGGTCAAGAACAGTGGTTCTCAATTTGTGGGTAGCAACCCCTTGGGGGTCAATGTCCCTTTCACAGGTGTTTCATATCAGATATGCTGCATAGCAAATATGTATATTATAATTCATAACAGTAGCAAATTACAGTTATGAAGTAGCAATGAAAATTATTTTGTGGTTGGGGGTCACCATAAAGAGAAACTGTATTAAAAGATCACAGAATTAGGAAGATTGCGAACTATTGGTCTAGAAAGAACAAGAAGGCATTTTATTTAGATTTTAATATTCTGTTAACATTGCACAAACTAGAACTTCCTTAATAATGGGACTTAGCATCATCAAAATCATTAAGGAAAATTATTCTTTTGATTAGTAACTATGGCAAGACTCCCTGAAAGCAGAACAGGCCTGCACTTTTTTCACGCCTCAGAGTGCCTGATGGAAGACGCTTTTTGGCAGACTAACAGGTGACACATACTGAAACAGCAAGCAATGAGGAAACAAATTAAAGCATGAAAAATGATCCTTGGTGTTCCAATGTTAACACCTCTTCCCAGGAGACGCAACACAAGTGTTAAAAGTCCAGAGCAATCCTAGGATACTAAGTAAAGCTGGAGACTTCTCTCAGAGCTGAGGCCTCACCATGGCATCTGAACCAGGGAATTTGCTGGGTGGCATCAAAAATTCTAAGTTTCTTTGTTTCACATGTGTTCATTGGTCCTGTTTTACTATGTGTCATGACTATCAAGTTCAATAAACTAGAAAAAGCCATGTTCTTGGTTTTACTTTCACCATGAAATGTGTGTGTGTGTGTGTGTGTGTGTGTGTGTGTGTGTGTGTGTACAGATGATGTATAACCTTGTTATTTGGGTAACACATGTGAGTACCTTATCATTGGCTGAAACAGGTAAATTGGAAGTAAACAGAGAAGATGACCTTCTAAGTAGCCATGAGTCAAAACCATTTGCCAAATAATCTAGAGCACATGGTGTTAACAGCAATTCAACATAAGCATTGCTTCGAAGTATTGACTTAAACTTTTTCAAAGGATTTTGCTCTTTGTCATATTTTGACTAAAATACATGTATACTCCTATATATAAGACTGTTAAAAATGAATAAATGGATGTTCTTGTCCTCTGAGCAACAATAATCTGTATGTGTTTGGGGTAGCATCTCATCAACACTGTTAAGAGACTACTTAAAGAGACACTAATTATATATACTGCAAACCTGTGTCAGTTCCACTAAGATGGTGTCTTATGACCTGCACAAAAACCAGTCTTCTGCAAACAGTGACAAGCATGCTAAGGGTTGGCAGAATAACTGCACTCACACTGAGAGCCCAGGGTCAGCATTAGACTGCAGTGTTTCTCATTTTGGAGTAAAGACACTAGAAACATACATATGTGTTTCCCAAATGTCTCACGTGTTCTAGGCTGAGGTTGAGGCAAAAATATTAGTTAACACTGATAGATGGGTACAGTTATGCTGAATGACAGAGGAATACATGAAAATCAATTGACTCCTGCCCACTTGAAGCAGATAATGAGAAAAAGCAATTACAAAAATATCCATATACATTCACATCAAAAATACAATACTAAGAATAAATTATACAAAATTATGTAAAATTTATACTCTAAAAACTAAAAGCATTCTTATATGAAATCAGATACTTAATGCCCCCCCACTGCCCCAGAAAAGTACCCCATGTTTGTGGACCAGAACACACAATTACTAAGACAGCAAAAATACTCCCACTTGCTTTGCAGACTCAATGCAGTCTACTAAATTCCAGCTAACTTCTTTGTGGAAACTGGCAAGAGGATTCTAAAATTAATTTAGGAACCCAAAAGAATCAGAATAGCAGCTACATTGGAAAAGAAGAACGGAACAGGTTTCACATGTTCCAACTTCAAACTTTATTATAAAACTATACCAATAAAGGCAATGTTGTACTGTAAGCCAAGAATTAAGATATTCACAAAAATATCTTGTGATATTGCTCAGCTTGTAGGTAGAAATATGAAGATGAAATCAAGGCCACCCTTGACTACAGAAGAATTCTGTGGTATGAGAGATTCACCTCAAATTCACAACAGAAAGAAAGAAAGGAGACAATACACCAATGGTATAAGGACAGACAAGTAGATCAATGATATAGAATTAAGAGTCAAAAAATGAATATATGTCTGCTTGATTTGTTTTCAAGAGGGTTGAAAACTCATTAAATGAGGAAAAGATAAAAGAGTACACCTTGTGAGAAATTGTGCTGGAACAACAGAATGAGTTTGAACCATATCACGGGATATATAAAAAGTAACTCAAAATGAAGCAAAATAAAAGTAAAAGAATTAAAAATTATAAAATTCAGTGGAGCATGGTGGCACATGCTTTCAATCCCAGCACTCAGGCGGCAGGGAGATCTATGTGAGTTCAAGGTCAGTGGGGTCTATAAAGTGAGTTCCAGGACAGCCAGGGCTACAAAGAGAAACCCTGTCTCATAAACCAAAAATAACAACAAACAAGTCACGGAATCCTTTTAAGAAAACACAATGGAAAGTTTTTATGACTGGAGATTTAGCAATGGTTTCTTACTGTTGACACCAAAAGAACAACAGCAATAAATGAACTAGATTTGGTTAAAAATAAAATCTTCTTAACTTCAAAGGGGTCCTAGCAAAAAAAGTTCAAATAACACCTCTCGGATTTGGGGAAATATTTAATATTTTCACTAAAACTTTAGAGGGGGTGAAGAGAGAGAGAGAGAGAGAGAGAGAGAGAGAGAGAGAGAGAGAGAGAGAGAATGAAATTTAAAGAAACTATACAATGTCTATCAAGAATTTCTTGGTTAGCTATCATGTATGTTTATGCCTCATCTCCAGGAGATCGATGCCATTCTGACTTTCTGACTTTTACAGAGGCTGCCTGATGGGGGACATCCTTCTGTATATATGTTTCTCTTGTTGGTTTATGAATACAACACTGATTGGCCAGTAACCAGGCAGGAAGTATAGGCAGGGTTACTTCTGCCTGAGGAGAATACTGGGGAGAGGCAGAGATGAACCAAGAGGAGATACCATGCCATTGAAGGAGTAACATGCTAGATTACAGGTAAACCACAGCCTCTTGGCAATACTAGATTAATAGGAATGGGTTAATAATTAAGAGAGAGGTGGTAAGTAAAAATCCTGAGCCATTGGCTTCTTACTGTGTGTTTCCGAGTGTTTATTTGGGGCCATGGGACCAGGTAGGACTGAAACTTCTTCAACAGCTTCCAGTGTGCTGAGAGACCTCCCCTTTCAGAACCCACAGACTAGCAAGAGAAAGAACTGAAAGCAAATATTTTCAGGGGGGTATTTACCATAGTACATCCAAGGTTCCTGGACGACAAAGGTCAGAGAACTCAAGGAAAGAGACAACAGATAAAAGAAAAGGTCATCAGGGGAGGTAAAATCTACAGGCAGGGCTGCATAAAAAAATGTCCATGCGCAGACAGAACACAGGTCTTTACAGTTAGAAGAGAAGAAACTCTGAGATGATCAGCCATGTTTGGGTGCCAGCCTAGTATTGATTAGTTTGCAAGGAAACTTAGTGGGTCAACCACGAAAGGAGATTCTCTGACCTCATTCATTGCATTCCCAATTATCTGCAGAGAAATATAATGCCTTAAAAAAGCCAACTTTTCAGACAAGTACTTGCTACCATTAGAAACCCAAACAAATGTTTTTATTTAAAAGGGATTGATTGTGGTTGATTTTTAAGTTTAAGGTATTTTTAGCTGAAATATTTACATTATGCTCTTTTCAACTTGTTCTTACTTATCTCATCTGGGAATCATTTTTTGCCATAACTGCAGTTAGGCACACAAACCTTCTAACCCACTGACAGCTTCACCACAGAAATACAATAAATTACAGAGCACTTTAGAAAGATTTAAACCCTCAAAAGGCAAGACTACAGTAATGTGTCTATGCGTACATGACTCTGTGGAGAGGTAGACGCCAGAATGTTCCTGAATGTTGTGATATGGACAGACAATGTCCAGGCCAAGTAAATTTATTTCAAACAAATTTGGAGGGATAATATAAAACCATTAATTTGCCATGGCATAATTTTTTAATTATTCAATAATGTCCCAATATTAAGTTAATCACATTTAAAATGACCCTGTCTTTACAATGCCCTGTTTCCAGTAGATCCATATATCTTTCAAGTGCCATGACTCAAGCTGGCTTTGACAGAGCATTTCACTCTTAACACCTTAGATCAAATCTATTTTAAAGATATCTCTAGGGATGAAACGTCATAGTTTCCAAAGATGTTTTCAACATTTAACAGTCTTCGTGGATAGAAAAATTCACCTCCTACTGACCCTACCACATGAAGATGTTGCTTCAAATGCTTTTATTCTCTGACTGCAGTGGAAATAAAGAACCCTACATTCCTATAAAAGGAAACAGCAACTATGATTTATTAGTCACTAACTTTGTGCCATACAATGTAGTAAAAGCTACACATATTATTTGATTCACTCTTCATATCATGATTCATAAGTAAATACTCTAAATTGTTCTAAATTTCACAAAAATGTAACTAACCACTTAAAGCTTTAAATGCAACATTTACCCATGACCTGACAAGTACTGAATGGCAGGATGGAACTGAACTGAACCAAGGGGTTTCTTTTTTAAATAATATTTTATTAAAACTTTTATATAATGTATTTGTAAATCATATTTACTTCCCTCCCGACTCTTCTCATATCTACTCCCATTGAGTACACTTTGAGTTGTCCAGGTACTCGTGGGAGTGAGTGTGGTAAGTCTGATTTTCTCTCTCAAAGCAGATAACAGATACCAATCATGAGTCAACTAGTAGTGGGATTTTGTGCTCTCCTTCTCATCAACATTGGGATTTCACTAAATGAATTTCATGTATTGATTTTATTTTGTTTTGTATTGGTCTCACTGTAAACTCCTGCCTGGCCTGGAACTCACAATGTAGACCAGAATGGCCATAAACTCACAGAGTTCTTCCTGTCTCTGCCTCCATGTGCAAGATTAAAAGCAGACCATACCATGGTTGGTTTGACCCTTCTTTTCTTGATGCTGAAGAAGTGATCAGTGATGATGTCATTCTGTAAATATGTTTCTTGTGTTGATTAATGAATAAAGCACTGTCAGCCAATAGGAAAGCAAGATAGGCAGGACTAGGAAACAAGGAGGATACAGGAAGTGGTAGAGAGGAGATTCAAGATGGAGGACAGAGCGAGTAGAATGCCGGGCCCTCTCTCTGATAAGATGAGACCACGTGGAAATACTTAGATTCATAGAAATGGGTTAATATTTAAGACAGAGCTAGTCAATAAGAAACTAGAAACTGGCCAACAGCTTTATATCTAATACAGTGTCTCTGTGTGTAATTTGGGGCTGGTGCAGCTGCCGGACCAGAGCAGCAGGGGAAAACAACTCTTAACAGATCAGCCTCTTGAGTCTGCTTTTTTCATGGTCTTCACCCTTCCTAAGTACTGGTGGTTCCTAGTAGGCTACTGCTTCAGTTAGATGATCAGACTTCCAGTGGTGTAAAAGAAAATGTATGCCACAGAAATTAATACGAACTTTCAGCTTTGACATATTCTAGAACCAACAGTATGCAGTTTAGTTTCTCAACATGTTGGAACCAGCATTAAACCAGAGTTTCTATTCAGCCATTCTATCAGATAAGAGCAACAATTGGTATTCTTCAAGTTAATCTTGCTAAGTGATAATACCTTGTAAGTTACATATTAAATTCATTTTCAATTTATAATAGATTTATTGGTATGTAACCTCATCAAAAATCCAGATCCTCTGAGGTCTCAGTCTTTTATCTATTTTTCTGAATCATTCTGTAATCTCAGCTCTAATTTTAGGGCATCTCAACATCTTCCAAATTCAGTTAATAGATAAATGGAGATTACATATCATATAATAATGATTATTTAATGAATCTTAACTTCTGTATTCCTATCTTAGACTCTAGTTCCCATTGACGTTTTAATGACATTTTGATCCTAAATTATATCTAACAAAACACCATAAGATCTAGAACACTTCTAAAATCACAAACTAATGTTGAAGTACTCACTAGTGTGTATAGTTGATATATATGCCCTTTTATAGTTTCTCAGCTATATTTTTCAAAACAAAACTGAATATTATATTTATATGCTAAACTATGCCATAAAGACACTTTGGGAAAGTCAGAAAATTGGTTATAATGTAGATAATTAGTTAACTTTTAAGAAAAATGTCAATGTATGTATAACATTCTAAATTAAGAAAGAAAAAATGCTTAACATTTTGTTAAGGTAGCATCTTTCATGACAAATAACTAAATTTAAAGAAAAATTAGTGTCAGGATCTACAATTTTAACTGCCTTCACCGGCTCTCATATACTTGACTTCCATGAGCACAATTAAATATGGATGAACATTATTAAATCCATGAATACAGCAATAGATATATTTTAGAAGCACTTTCATATTACCTTTGTTAGAACAGCAATTGAAAAAAACAGAAGTACTTTTGTGTTGTCAACTTTTCCCACCAATTTTTGTTCATTCCATTCAGCTAAAGACCAGAACTTTTATAAGAATGATTATGACCGCCCACCTATGTCAACAGCCATAGATGTTTCTTTAACCCACATCCCATTCCAATTTCAAAATGAGAGAAAAGAACAGTGTCAGAAAATTTTTCCAATTTCCTAAGGGCAATGCACAAGGGTGAAAAGGCTTCCCAGGTAGTGTCATCATAAACGTGCTGGTATCCCCAGAATCATCAAACATCTATGAAACAAAAGTCTTGCTGTTCTATTCACACAGATTTTACCCAGTGTTTGACATTCTGTTTGTATTGATTGTTTTCTCTCTCTTCCAACTTTTATGTACTATAGCAGCCTGGTTCAAAGTCTGTTCATCTTGTCATGCTATATTCCACATGACAAGTCTGTAGTCATCAAAGATGTGAAATATTTATTCTAAGTAACATTATACAGTGGAGTTGGATTCCACTGGGACAGAAGCAGACTTTACATAGAACATCTTCCTCAGAATTACGTATGATTGCAGAGGTAGGAAGGAACTCCTATTCAGAATAGCAAACCCATGCCTGTAAGCCTAGCACTGAGAACGCTAAGGCAGAAGGATTGTAGTTTGAGTAAATATGTAATATACAGCATGCTTAAAAAAGAAAAGATTAATACATCCTTCCTTATGGTAAGTTTCACAATATATATATATATATATATATATATATATATATATATATATTGAGAGCTATTCTCTGATCTCTGGCAAAATTTAATTCTTGGACACCAAAATGACACTTGCAGATGGTGAGAGGCAACACCCAACTGGTACAATGTGGCTAAGAGATCCCTGGCATGCATCTATCATCTAGACTTTCAAAACACCTACAGTCTTAGAAAACAGGCTCACAGCTCCTGTAAGGAACATTGGACAGTAGCCCAACAGAGGGATCCCTGAGTACACAAGTCTGGCTTAAGATTTGTGTCTGAATGTTCATCATATCACTAAGATTTGATAAGGTCCTTTCCAATAGATTGGATATAACAAATATCCTTCATAAACTACCTCTGGCTCTGATGCAGACTTGGCAACATCCCATATATGCATTAAGGTCCTGAGAGATTTTATTCTAAGCTAAAACGATTATACATATTTTCACCCTAGTGAAATAGCAATACAAAATCCATTTACTGGAGCCAAGTCTTCCAACTAGCCATTTCCAATAAAAACTATTATTAAAAACTATTTGAAAGATATTATAAGCAGTTAAATAAGAGGAAGAAAAGCTTCTAATTTTATATGCATCAGCAATAGCTTGGCTAATATTTATGCCTCCCTTTGCCTGTATACAAAAATAGCAGCTGCTGGCACTGGAATATATTATTTAGGAAACACACTAACTGGTATCAAGTCATTGTAACAAGAATGCTATAAAGAAAGTATCTTCAACAAATGGTGCTAGCATAACTGGATGCTGACCTGTAGAAGACTGCAGGAAGATCCATATCTATACCCATTCCCCATGAACAAAACTTAAGTCCAAATGGATCAAATACCTCAACATAAATTCAGCCACATTGAACCTCTTAGAAGAGAAACTAGTTGGTACCCTTGAACAAACTGGTACAGAAAACCACTTTCTTAACAGAACATCTGTAGCACAGACACTGAGATTGACAATTAATAAATGCGACCTCCTGAAACTGAAAAGCTTCTGAAAGGCAAAGGACAAAGTCAAAAAAAAACAAAAACAAAAAAACCAAAACAAACAAACAAACAAGCAAACAAAAAACAGCAGCCCACAGAATGAAAAAAGATATTCACCAATCTCACATCTGATGAAAGGCTGATATCCAAAATACACAAAGAACTCAAGAGACTAGTCAACAAAACACAAAAGAATCTAATTAAAAAATGGTGTACAGAACTAAATAGAAAATTTTCAAATGAGTAATCTAAAATGGCTGAAAGACAGTTAAGAAAGTGCTCAACATCCTTAGCCATCATGAAAATGCAAATCAAAACAACTCTGAGATATCATCTTACTCCCATCAGGATGGCTAAATTTAAAAATGCCAATAACAGTTAAGGCTGGAGAAGATGTGGGGAAAGGGGTACACTCCTCCACTGATGGTGGGAATGCAAACTCTTACAGCCACTTTGGAAATCAGTATGGTGATTTCTCAGGAAAATGGTCTACCTCAAGATCCAGTAATTCTACTCTTAGGCATATACCTAACAGATGCACATTCATACAACAAGGACATCTGTTCAATTATGTTCATGGCAGAATCTGGAAGCAACCTAATTGCCCCTCAACTGAAGAATGGATGGAGAAAAGGTGGTACATTTACACAATGGAGTACTACTCAGTGGGGGAAAAATGGAATCTTGAAATTTGAAGGCAAATGGATGGAACTAGAAGAAACTATCCTGAGTGAGGTAACCCCATAACAAAAAGAGAAACACGGTATGTACTCACTCATATATGGTTTTCAGACAGGGAGCAAAGCATTACCAGCCTACAATCCACACCACCAGAAAAGCTAGGAAACAAGGAGGACCCTAAGAGAGACATACATGGTCCCTGAAAAAGAGGAAAGGACAAGATTTTCCAAGCAAAATGGGAGCATGGATGGAGGGGAGAAAGAGTTAAGAAGAGGAGGGGAGAGGTGGGCATGAGGGAATAGATAGACTGAGTCAGGGAAAGAATAGAGGAGAGGAAGAAAAGATATACCATAATAGAGGGAGCCATTATACATTTAAAGAGAAATCTGGCTCTAGGGAAATGTCCAGAGATGTACAAGGATGACCCCAACTAAAAATCTAAGCAATAGTGGAGAGGCTACCTTAAATGCCCTTCCCCAATAATAAGATTGATAACTACCTTATATGCCATCCTAGAGCCTTCATCTAGTATCTGATGGAAGCAAGAGCAGACACCCACAGCTAAACTCTGAGCCAAACTCTTGGAATCCAGTTGCAAACAGGGAGGAGTGATAAGTAAAGGAGTCAAGACCAGGCTGGAGAAACCCATAGAAACTGCTGACCTGAATAAGGGGGAGCTCATGGACTCCAGTCTGATAGCTGGGAAACCAGCATAGGACTGACCCAGATTCCTTGTATATGGTGTTAGTTGGGAGGACTTGGCAGACTATAGGATCTCTGGTAGTGGATCAGTATTTATCTCTACTATACAAATGAATTTGGGAGCCCATTCCATAGAGAGAGATACTACCTCAGCCTAGACACATGCAGGGGGGCTGGGCCCTGCTCCAAATGATAGGACAGAATTTGAAGACTTCTCATGGAAGTCCTTACCCTCACTGGGGAGCAGAAAGGGGATAGGATGGGGGTTGGTAGAGGGAACATGGGAGGACTGGAGGGTGCGGGAACTGGAATTCATATCTAATATATGTATATATATTAGATACATTGCCCTTCAAGGCACAATTAATCAATGCATAAGGAAAATGTGGCCTGCTTATATTCTAGCTAGTACATATTATAACTACTCATTCAGTGAGTAGAATTGTAAAACAAAAGTCTGACAAAGTAGCACATATTTGTCCCTGGCTACATGAGAGGTCAAACAGCCTGATCCTTTGAGTCTACCCATATGAGACTTGCATGGCCAACACAGCAGACTCAAGACAACAAACAAATAAATAAAAACACCAAACAAGCAGAATTACAGAATTCTAATTCTGCAAGGGACTGTCTTATCTAACCCATTTTACACATAAAACAAGGTATACTGAGTCAAAATTATAAGAAATAAGTTAATTTGTTATCATTATTATCATTGTTTATATACTTGGGGTCCTAATATACCTGTCACTATAAATGAAAATCCGTGTTGAGACACATTCGGTCCAAGAATGGAGTTGTATGAGGAGAATTGTGAGCGCTTGTGAGAAAAAAGAGGCGAGTGTCTTATGACCTCAGTTTCTTCAAAAACATTGTTCTTGAAATGTGTTTTGATGCACCTCCCTGGTACACCAGATAGGAGTGAGTTTACTTCAGATTATTCATTACAACTGGCTATTGTTATTTGCTTATAGGCATCTATGTAAAAACATGTTTTGCCACTTGCACCTTGGCTGCCATGTGCAGCCAGTCCTTGTGATGGAACTCGTGTGATTCCTCTTAACCCTCAGAGTATCAAATGTCCGATGCTCCGAATAAAGTTGACTGCTGCATGAGACTTCACTCTGTCTCATGAGTTGGTTCCAGCCTCCCAGATTTACTCTCTTGAGTGGTAAACATGAGTCCTTGCACCTTTTATTGGGAAACCACTTGAACCCTTTTGAGACTTTCACCAGTGAACTCAAATACTCTTTACTTGGTGAAAGAAATGACAGAGCTAAAATTAATCAGCTTCTACTGTCTTGAGGAGAAAAGGTTTTTTTTTTTATCTAAACTGGCTTTTACAACCCTGCTAAATAGCAGGCCACCTGCAACAGTGGTCATTTTGAATGTGTGGAATAGTCGGATGAATGACTCTTCTGAAAAATCCACTTGACAAAGAAGAAAACACTGTGGGAGAGAATCTGAAACCACTTCATTTGCCAGCTTGTAGTGTTTTCCTTGGCAGGGAGCTGTCTTTATAGCCACATGGAGTCACAGCAGATTGTCACCACAGGGTTTCTACCTGGGTCTCACTAGAAAAGGTGCCACCTTTACAGGTTTCTATTCTGAACGTCTTAAAAAGGCAGCATGGCTGTGAAGAACTTGCCATTGGCCAAGTTATATCTGTCCTGCGTAAGCATTTACAAAGCCCTCCTTCCCTTTTCTTTGTAACTTTGGCTTATCTTACCACAAAAGCACACAGTCATGGAAAGAAATGCTGCCATGTGGGATGCACACAAGCCTGGAGACTTGCTCCATTCTCTTGCTTCTGGCTTTCTCTTAGTTTTCTCAATTCATACGGAGCTATAGAAGGTTAAATGCCTTACCATCCAGATGGTCCACATAACAATACACATCATAGGTTTCATGAGGAGAGCGGAATCCATAGGTCCTGACCCCTTCCTTCCCCATCATGTCTCCATAACAGCCTTCTCTGGGAGCCCTTATGGGGTATCTAGGGAAGCAAAGGAGACGTGAGTGGCACTGACACTGGCAAATTAATACTTAAAAGCTTTTGAGCTCAGGCCTCTTACCTAACAGTTTGATCAGACAGCCATCCTGCATCACACTGCTCAAATCCATCTTCATAGGCAGCAAAGAGCTGCTCTGGGGTTGCTATGACTGCGCCAATGTCCAAGCAAGCCTGTTGAGCAGCTGCAAAGTTCAGAGTATATCTACTGGTTGCTGCCCTGTAGTGAAACACTACTCCTGCAAAGAAAGCAAACCAGAGACCATTTCAATGCTCAAATTCCCCACTGTGCCGTGCAAAATTTCAGAATGAAATAACATACCAATTATTAATATTATCATAGCTACTTATTTTTACTACGCAAAACTCTTGTAGATTCAGGACTTGATGCCACTTTTCTAGGGGTCCTGTTCCTCATGCTACATCCTTGAATCATGCAGCATTATCACATTTACTTTCACAGACAGCATGATAACATAGAAAATATGCCAGGATATATGTGTGACAATGCCTATTTCACTCACCACTTTGCTTCTTACTTATAAACTAGTCCAACTCTCTGAATCTTGATCTCCTGTCTTATCCATTAGACCTAATATTTACTTGATCGGAAGGTTGGGTAGATTGCAATGCATTGTCCAAACATGCACCATACCCACTGCCTGGGTCATGTTTTTTGTTTGTTTGTTTTGTATCTGCTATGACTGATACAAATATACATTTTTCTTGCTAACAGAGGTCTGAAATAAAGTTCTTCACGCTCCCCAAGTACAAACAATGCATGTTTGCTTCCAGTTTCACTTTGTAATATTTTATATACTGCTAAGGAAGCAATTATAAACTGTGCAGCTAAGGGACAGAACCGTTGGTCCTTTCTTCCTACTTCAACATGCTATCCATTTTTATCTGGAAGAAAAATGATTCATCAAAATTAGTCTAACTGTTATGCCAGGGAAGCCACCACAAACTACAGAGTGAACCAACTGAATTTTGTAAGTAAAATCTTATCAAGTCATAGTACTACTCAACACCACTTTTTTGTTGTTTGAAATGAATTGTGGTTTCCAAGATATCTATCACTCTCCTCTGACTCCTTAGTCATTTCCTGGATTTGACAGATCTGTTTTCCACAGTCACACTAGCTATCAGACTGTCTCTTCCATGTTATTCTTCATATTGTGTCTCTGTCTCAAGATAAGCCAGCAAAAGAACTGAGAGAGAATAGAATAGCCATCTTGCAGATAAGCCTGTTCTCAGTGCCCAAACAAAGGGAGGTGCATAGCATCTCATAGATGGAGTGACTGGCAAGCAGCATTTCTTTCCCTGTTTCCGATCTTTTGTGTCTCAGAATGTCACCAAATGCCAATCTGAACCTTCATGTGGCCTCTCTAAAACTGTGTATGAGTACACGCACACCATGTTTCTAGTAAGCATAAGAAATGTCCTAAAATAACATGTAAGCTTTAAGTAGGAACTTGAAAGGGTTTTAATTGGTTTTTAGTGGCTAAAGTCTCAAGTAATCTTGGGAATCATAAATGTTCCATATATGCTGAGCATTGGTACTAAGAAGGGACAGAGCAGAGGGCCTCCTTGCCTAATACAAGGGGGCATCAGTCCATATGTAAGTGTCTGCAATTGTTGGAATAACCTGAAGATTTCATGAGGCTGAGAAGATTAGGTGAAGGACATTCAGTGTTTCTGAGCAGTAAGAGGCAAATGAATTGCTAAGTCTTTAATGATGAAGGAAGAAAAGGAGGAAGCTGTGAAACTGAGAATTTTAGTGAGTAATTGTGTGTGATATACATCTCTATGCACACAGATGTATACAAAGGTACACTCTTAGGCAGACTGAAATCAATACTGAGGAAATCAAGCATAAGAAGAGCTTGGAGATTTAGTGGATCCAGGGACAACAGGCAACAGATTAATTAACAGAATTAATGATAAAGGGTGCTCAGCAAGTTTGTTTGTGGCACCTGAAATTTAAACCATTTCCTTTTGGCTAAACAAGAAAGAGTTTTTAATAAAACTCCTTTTATGTATTTCTGAGAGGTAAATATTTTATAAGGAAATTGAGAATCGGAGGAAAATCTGTTCCATCATGTCTAGGTATTCGAGTTTTGCTTAATAACTTGCCAACACTTTCTGCTTCCAAGAGCTGTGGCATTGTGTGTGTGCCCAATTAAAGCAATTTCTCTTTGCTTTGTCTTCTAACTTAAGCTCAAGTGACATATAAACCACCATTAAAGGGAGGATAAAGGTAAAATGTGGTATTACAAGCTTAATGGACAGCAACTAGTGATAAAGTCACATTTCTTTTAAACTCTGATTCCTTGCTCTGAACCAACAGAAAATTAAAATATTGATTACCTTTTTGAGACATTATTATATAAATCACAATTAGTTTGTCAATGTAACTTTTAAATGATACTTCCTGAAACTGAACTCAAAAGCTTTTTTCAATTGAGTTAATATGTCTGTGTGTGCACACAAGGAGGCAAAAACCCATGCCCTACTACCACGTGGGCTCCAGGAATCAAACTGAGCTTGTCAGGCTTGGCAGTAGTCTCTTTCTGAGTAGCCAACTCAGCAGTGCTCATTCATGATCAGAGTAAGGAGGCTGAGGTTATAGTTCACTGACAGAAAGCTTGCCTAGCATGCATAAAATGTGGGGTTTGATCTTCAGCACACCCAAATATTACACTAAGAAAATTAAAAAAAAAAAAAAAAAAGAAAAGTTCTATATCCATGTAGGTATGTGTACCCATATCTGGTATTTAGAATGAAAATATCCCCTAGCGGTTCACATGCCCCCAGTTAGTGGAACTATTTGAGGACTAGGAAGTGTGGCCCTGGGGGAGGAGGTATGTCGCCAGGGCGGGCTTTGACTTCCAAAAGCCCACACCATTCCTAGTCAGTATCTGCCTCCTGCTTGAAGATAAGACTGTAAGCACCCATCCATAGTTCCAGCATCTGGCCTGCTGACCTGCGGGCCTACTGCTGTGTGATCTCTGGCATGATGGTTATAACCCTTTATAACTATGAGCCCCAAATTAAATATCTTCTTTTTGTAAGTTGCTTTGGTGAAGGTGTTTTTTCATGGCAATTAAAAAGCAACGAAGACAACATGTATGCAACATCAAAATTAAAATGTAGAATAGCTTTTATAATGTTCTAGTGCAATCACCGATAGGTCTCAGCACTAAAACAATGATTTAAGAACTATGTACTATGTTTAGAGGTTTTCATTATTTCCAGTATATTGTACATGCCTAGACTCAATCAGTAAAGCTGCTTCACAAAAAGTTACCTTTCTGTTTTGTTTTGTTTTTTTTTTTTTCTCTTGGTTTTGTGAGACAAGGTTTCTCTGTGAAACAGTCAGTCCTGACTGTCCTGGAATTCATTCTGCAGTCCAAGCTGGTCTCGAACTTCCAGAGATCCACCTGCCTTTGCCTCCCAAGTGCTGGCATTAAAGGTGTGCACCACCATCGCTCAGCGCTCTCTCTCTCTCTCTCTCTCTCTCTCTCTGTGTGTGTGTGTGTGTGTGTGTGTGTGTGTGTGTGTGTGTAGCCCAGGCTGGCCTTCTGGCCTTGAACTTGTAATCCTGCTCCCTCCTCATCCTTCAGCAAATCCTACCAGCATGCACCTCCACAACTGAAAAGTTACTTGTCTTTAATGAGTAAGTTTGTTTTCAATGAAAACCAAAGATTCTTGGATCGATGTGTTTCCCATTTGTTCATATCCTGCACAAAAATAGCCTTTCTTGGGAATTATGCTCCAACTTTTCTTACAAAATTGAAAACCTTACCATCCACAGTCAGTGACATTGTGTCCTGAGTGTCTTCAATCCCGTACATGACGTCACAGCGGTAGACACCTGCATCACTAGCACGGAGTTTGACCATGGTGAGGGAGGCATCACCCACGTCCTCGGGATGTGTAAGCACTGACACTCGTCCTTTGTAGTCCTGCCCAATCTTGATATTCCCATTCTGGGCCACCAGGACAGTGGTCTCCTTTATGTCTTTTCCATTTCTGTCTGCTTCCATCTTAGACCATTTGATTCTGAGAAATTCACTTGTGTTGTAATTGGGTGGTAATGAAGGCATGGTAGAAAAATGACAAGGTAGGCTCACTTTTCCGGACAGAGAGCCTTTAACAGGTGGGCTTTTTTCCATTTTCCCTAGAGGGAAGACAAAATACCAGATTAATATTCCTGAAAAGCTGAAACTGAGTCTATTAAATGTGTAAATAGATAGGCAACAGTTAGAGACCTTTCATTGCATCTTGAGTATGTGGAAAGCCAATTTAAATAAAGAAAACAGAATGACCCTTCAGTAATGCTCTGTAACAATGATAGAGGTTAATGATGTTCATCTTTGTACACTGAAATGCAGAACTCATTTGAAAGCATTTGTCACTTGGTATTTAACATGGGAGGGGAGGTAGAATAAGGCTAGAACAAGTACAAAATGAAGAGCAGAAAACAACAGGGCAGGCTAGAATCAATAACATTGTATAAAATAGATTCGACCAAACTGGGGTGGTGGGTGCTTGTGCCTGTAATCCTAGTACTCAGGAGAGTGAGGCAGGGGCATTGCTCTAAGTTCCAGTCTAACCTACACCACAATGAAAAAAATCAATCCTCCCCTCTCCCTCTCTCCCACCTCCTTTCTCTGAAAAAAAGTTAGGCTGGTTGAAAGCAGTTGAAAGGGGGAAACTTAGGTTTATAGATCAGTGGGGGAAAATCCTTTAAGATAACTGCCACCTACATTACTTTAGAAAAAATATATTATAAAATAATATTTGAAGACAAAGTTAGATTTCTAAACAGAACTTGAGAAGACTAGAGAAAGAGCAAGGCTCATGTTTTAAGAGCCCTCTACTTAGGCCAGCAATTGAGGCAGGCACATTTCCAAGGCCAGCCTGAACTTGTTACACTAACAGGTCAGAGATGAGAATCATTTAAGGTAACTACCACATTACCTTAGAGAAAATAAAATAAAAATGAAAGAAGAATTTCAAACAGTACTTCATGAGACTGGAGTGAGGGCAAGTCCAGTGTTTGAGGAGCCCTCTTGGTACCCTTGTTTCAACCAAGGGCTCCGTCATAATGACAACTCCAGCTGCAATCACTTTGCAGAGAAACACTGCCTTTCATTATCCCTGGGCCGGAAAACCAGCTTCTGTTCACCTAGGCCGCCTGACATACTTATTTCTGCTTAAGCTCTTAAACATTTAATGACAAAGGGTATGCTGGTTACAATTTAACACCGCTGCATGCAAGAGAAAACACCCCTTCTTGCTTCCTGGAATTCATCCCCCTTACCCCAGCCCTTTTTCCATTTCCCAGCTTCCACTAACTAGGCTGAACCAGGTGTTAGAAAGGGCAAGAATTATTGTTCTTAAATAAGCAATACTCACTTCATGAAATGATGGCCAAAAGTAAGTGACGCAGTGACTTTTAACTACTAAAGTGATGTTTGTTCTATTGGTGTTATTGTTTTTAACATCATGCAAGTTATCAGAGAAATATGTGTCCCCATGTAGACAAGCATCGGCAATGACAGAGCTCATTGAACCCTTATCAGTCAGTTGAGTCATTTTCAAAATTACAGGAAGATATTATTACTTTTAAGAAAAAAATGTATTGCCAAAAAATTTAACTTTAAACATAATGGGCCTAAAATAGGCTCATGTTGGCAATCTCAAGACTTGACGCATTGGGATAAGTGAATCTCCATTAGCTGAAGACCAACCTATGTTACACAGAAAATTTCAGAGTTGTCTGGACTGCAAAGGGATACCCTGTCTCTTCTTCCCCAAAATAAGATTAATATAATATTATGTCTGGTGTATTTATAATAAATATCATGCATTTATACCAAAATTATAATGACTGCTACTTTCAGGACTAGTTTATCATTCTAATACATATATATACATACATGCATACATACATACATATCCTGTTCAAAAGATATTTAGCAAAATTAATACTAAAAATGAAGTGAGCTATTGTCTGAATTAAGCTACTCTTTAAAATACTAAGATTTTTTCATTGTAATAGTGAGGCAACAACCTCATTTCCATAGCTAAGAAAATACTTAGGTTCACCCTTTGAAATGACCCTGATTTTTTGATGAAGAACCCCCCTGAAAGGAAGTGGCAAACCCCCAGCTGGCTGGCAACACACCTGAGCCAGAACACATATCTCATTATATCTAACCAAACAATTTTTAGCATTGGCATTTATCAACTCCCTCTCATGGCCCTAAATTCATCCACATGGGCAGTCCTCACTTTGTCTCACTTTCTAGACACCTGCTTTAGTCACTGCTAGAATGGAGACCTTTAGTGGTTTCATGGTCTCTTTCATATATTAAGTCTGTGGGAGACATGCTAAATGTGACCCTACTCATTCACATTCCTTCAATTTAGAATCAACTAAAAGGATGTCAACATTTCTGTTTTATTTGTTTATTTACTTATCTATGAAGAGCAGGGATTCTAAGACTTGTGAATTCTGTACCTAAAAATCTAATTTACACTTATTGTATGTTCTAGGAGTTCACACTTTCCATCCTAAAGAATCACTTAACACAAATAAAATTTAGTAAATACCACAAATACTGTGGTTTGTTTTTAATAGAAAAAGGAACAATTTTATAATAGTGTAGCATAGAAAATCTCTAATTTCTTAATATCGATTTCTAAATTACAATTGATTTCACAATTATAAAAGCATAGGAGAAGACATAGGATTCAACCAATCCTATCAAGTAGGGTTGAAATATGAAACATGGCTTAATCACTACTGCTGTGATGAAGAGACAAAAGACAATGTCTCACGGGATGTATACTATTCTGGCTATTCATGATCACACAGATATTAAAACCTTTGCTCTGAAATCAATATAAGCTTACATAGAAGCTAATCTTCAGAATAAAATTAATCAAAGGATATGTGAACAAAATTGAGTATTGAGCCTTGGGTATTAATTCACTGGATCACAAGAACTAAGTAATCACATCTAAATATTTTAAGAGTTATTTTAGTAGTCTGAAGCATAATGCTGATGAAGTATGTACATTTAGAAAAAATCTGCTACATGCAGGAACTTGTCTGAATCTAGGAAAAATGTATCCTGACAAAAACAATGTTTACTGTTCTCACAGATGGTTTGTGATCTACATAAGGGAGAAAGCACTGTGTAATGAATGATCCATTACTCCTTATCCTGTGCACAGACTGCATAGTAAAAATGGTGTAAATTCCATCTGCGTAGAGGGAGAAAGGGGCCCCCAGACAAATATCAGATTGAGAATATTGGGATTTTTTGTTCAATTACAATATTACATTCTTGTTCAATTCATGGCCTCACAACACTGTATTCTATTTTGTACTATTAGAGGGATATTCAAATAAGTGGATAAATTATCAACAATTAAGATGGTTTCTAATGCAATTGTTACATGCATTGTTAAAGCAAAGTGCTAAAGCCAACAAATCAGTATGACATGCTGTTCTTTAATGCAAGTCACTGATCTTTAGAATCCTGTGACCTACCAGAGCAGACACAGAAAAGCCTGCATCATCTCAGCAAGTTGATGCTGTCCATCCCACTATGAACTAGAGAAATGTGTTTTATTTGGATCTTAAATGTGTATACTTTTTGTTTCTGCCTCTCACAGGAAAGAACTCAATATTCCCCTTTAGCTAAAAATTGATTATGTATATTATAAACAACGGGGCCTCAAATGTAGTAATCACATGATATTGTTAGCTCTTATTGTTTCCTAATTCTATGAAGGAAGTACACCATACATTGTTCTGTTCACTATGTGAGTCTCTATTTCAAACAAGGGATGTCTTATTGTGAATATCACTGTGCTTCCTCTTTCATTATTGGCCATCCAAATCTGTCTGAATCCTTTCTACACCCCGACTCCACTGAGCACTGTTATTCTTTCCTCTCTGATCTCTTTATCTACTTCTTGGAAATGTCTAAGAAGATATTTTGGGGGGTATTATCAGATGCTGGTGCCTAGGATACCCATCCCCATGGCCACCACCTGAAGTTACTTATGAGTTTTATGTTCAGGGTGCCACAAAAATCATCCAAATTAATTCCTTGCCACCATCCCTGTTCTCCTATAATCAAATCTTTACAGAACAATAACAAAAGCTTTAAAGAATCTACACTTCTCTGTGGACTGGAACTCTTTAGTGTATCTTTGTGCAGACAGAATAAACTCTTATCTTATCTGAAAAACCTATACTGCCCTGGATAGATAAGAAGTGTGAGACATTGATGGTGAGGGCTATGTATGCTTCATGGGTTGCCTTCTTCGGCCCCTCCTTCTAATACTTACTGGATGTGGAAAGCAATTGTTCTTCTTAGCACTTCAGTTTCCTCTTTATAGCACATGGGTAATGGATGTTTTGGTTAACCAATGTTAAGCACTTCAAATAGCTTCCAGCTCTCAGCGAATCCTGTCTACGTGACTAGTGCTGCTTCTATTTATATAAGCTGATCTCTGCTTATCTGTCTGCCTATATCTCCTACTTTCCTTTTGATCACTACTGTCCAACAAAAGTGACTTTTTCCTGTTGCTCACACAAGTTTATCTTTTTAACTTAAGGGAAGATCTTAGCAGGCTGGCGACACTTCATTCTATTTCAGCTTGCATGTCACTTTCTCAGACACCTCAACCAAAGCCATTCTCTATGATATCTTTCTGCTTTATTTTCATCATCATAAAATACCTACAAAGGTTATGTTTGTTTACTTCCAGTGCATATAAATTTTTAAGTTTAGTAAAAACAAAATTCACAATGTTTACTGGTATATCCCTGGACACCTAGGGTAATACCTGATACAAAGAAGGAATTCAAAAATATTGTCAGATGGATAGATGGATGGATGGATGGATGGATGGACAGACTGGTGGGATGGATGGACAGGAAGGTAGGTGGATGGATGGATGAATGGATGGATGGATGGATGGATGGATGGATGGATGGATGGATGGACGGAAAAATGAACAGATGATGGGGAGATGTTTAAACCTTCAGTCCTGAAGAATTAATTAAAATTTAACTAAATAGAGCCACAGAAGAAATGCCAAGCAAAAGTTATCACAAGTCAGAAGGAGAAAAGACAAAAGCCTGTGGGTTGACAAATTATTTCAGAAAGTCTGGAGCATTGGTGTGCAGAAGAAGTAGAAGCTAAGCATGCAGAGTATACAAAGTAGAAGCAGATCAATGACGCTCGACATGGGCTCTTCAAATTCTTCATTGTGTCTCCTTGATTACACCAAAAACTAAAGTGAGAATTAGAGAAGCCTCATTAAATAGGCATAAAGTTAAAGCTAAGGACAGTGCCTGCACACGCACTTGCCACTTATCTTTCCATAAACAAAGACAAAGGGGGATGGTTAAGGATACTTGCTGGCAACATTAATTTTCCTAACTTAAAACTCTAGACTTGCAAGCTTAATTTTCTTTTTGGTATAGGAAAGTCTTTAAATAACAGTACAGAAGAAATTAGAATTTTAAGTATTCTCAGTGTTCGAAAAGAGCCTTTTTACATACACAGTTGAATGTGGGGACCAAATGTGATGACATATATTAGTAACCTAGAATTTTTAAGGTTGGAGTAGGAGAACCATAAGTTTGAGACTAGCTGGACTACATAATGAGACACTGTCTCCAAAAATAATTAACAAACAAAACAAACACACAAACCAACAAAACCAAATGATCTATGAGGTTTCTGAATGCTTCAAAAACAAGTTTGTTATTTTGGTCTAATTGACTTATTGAAATATACTGCATTCATTAATACTTTAAGTAAAAATCTTAAGCAATGCATAGATTTTTTAAAAAGATTCCTCATTGTATAATCCAATATCAAAATTCCATTTCCCAGTGGAGTATTTTTGCACATATTAATAAAGTATTGCCCTACTTACCTTTTTGCAGTGCATGGGTTACTAATAAGGTTGAGCATATCCATAAGACGCTTTTCATATTTATCAACATCTTGCCCTAGAAATGAAGAAAAACAAAGTATAGCACAAGTATTTATGGTGATGGCAAGCCATAAACCACATGCTAATATGGTACTGGATGCAATAAAACTGGCTGTTTTCCGTGGACTGTGCAAACCAGAGGCTTCTAATAGAAGACATCAGAACAGTCTAACAATTCATTTGAACTGCACTTGAGACAATAGCTACCAAGATAATCCCAAGCCCCCCAAGTGTAAAACCCTAGGCTTACACAGCTAGGTAGGCCACAGGAAGAACATTAGAAATGACAGTCTGTGTGGACTGTGGACCACTGTGTGCTTTGGGAAAGACATTTAATAATCTGAGTCAAAAAAGGGCCCTTCCAAGTCTGAATTTACAGAAACTGGCCTAGTGAGGATAAGTACCAGGATTGAGGATTGTTAGTGTTTCCATTTAAATCGAACTCAAGACCCACAGTTTGAAGATTTGGGCCTGAACTTGGCTTTGTTGGAGTTGGAGGAACTTAGAGACGGGTTCTCAGATCATCAGTGCTGAGTCCTCAAAGGGAATGTCCTCCCTCTGTTTACTTTCCCACTGGATTCTCATGAGCAGCCCATTCATTTCACCACATCCTTGCATGCATGATATGCTACCTGGCCACGGGCCCTCAAACAAGGCCAACCAATCACATACTACATCCCCCAAAACTGTAGTCAAAGAAACCTCCCTTACATATTTAAGTTGATTGTCTCGGCTTTTTATTTTAGACTTGAAAGCAGACTCACAGGCATATTGTTGTTTGAATATATTCAAGAATATTTTGGTACTTGCAGCCAAAGATATCTTCACTGGCTCATATGTAAGTTGGTACCTTATGGAGCCCCCTTTGCCTACTTTAGAAAACAAATTCTGCATTACCTAGGAAACCTGGACTGGAATAAGTAAATGACACAAGAATCCAAGAATCCAAGCTCAAATACATTTCAGTACTCCATGGCAGGTACTCTTTTTTCTTTAGTAATATTCTGTTTTTTTATCTTATTTTATAAATCTCAAAATACATGCTACAACCAAACTAAAACAAAACTGTAAAATGCTTAGCTTATGGGTTTATGGCTTTACCTGTGTCTCGATGGCCTGACAGTGGTTCAGAAATAAGAGATACTAATTTCATAGACAAGATGAGCATTTGGGTCATAAAATGATACTAAATATATGTAGTTATGTATTTAATTTAATCCAAATTAATAATGAATATTAACTTAATTCAAATAGAAAATCTTCTCTTAATCATACTTATAAATACTTTTTTGTTTCTTTAAGGAAAAATTGGCCTCTGTCTTTAGTCTTCTTCCTTTTTTTTCAGCAAAGCTTTATAAAGTATTTTTTTAATGTTTGGGCTCCACTGTTAAACAGTCTTGAATTCAAATTCTTCATTTTCTACCTATAATCTCAGATTATAAGTAAATGAATATGCCTCTCTGAAATTTATTTTTATAGTTAAGGATGAAAATTAATATGCATTATAGAAATAATTGAAAGACCTGAAAATATTGCCCATGAAATATCCTCACTCATATCTAATATAGTCAGTCTGTATTGATTATTAATAAAATTAGTAACTCAAGTTTCCTATAGATGCTCTAATATTTGCTTCATGTCACTAATAATAGTGAATTTGAAGCCAAAATCATACTTTGGGTTATCTCTATAATAACAGTTTATAATATTATGTTTATAATAATCTGCCATTACTTATCACTGATTTTAATTATTACTTTAAAATATATTTTACAAAGAGGTGGCTCAGTGGGTAAAGGCGCCTTCTGTGAAGACTGATGACATGAATTTGGTCCCCAGGAACTACTTGTTAGGAGAGAACTGTTTCTCTCAAGTTGTCCTCTGACTTCTATGTGCTCACCGGGACATTTGCATACACCCATAAATAATACATAAATGTAATAGAGTATGCTTTATATCTACTACAAAGCAGTAGGCTTCTAGGAGGCAAAGCTACTTATGAATTCACACAATATTGTACAGAGCTAAGTTCAATACCACCTGGAGAGGGTTAGTGGGCCAAATGTGTAATCAATACTTCCACTTTGAAGTACCAGTTATGAATGTGAGCATGTCTGTAGGGCTAATTGATGTTTGAAACACATGAAACTATCCAGATGAATATTGATATTACATAATAATAAAATTGGAGACCTCAATTTTTAGACAGTCCAATGTTATAAAACCAAAGGAAAATGATGTGATCCTGACTCTAGAACATATCCTCTGCTTTCTTATTTCCTGCCCAGAACAAATGCTCACAAACCTAACTTTTTATATATCATACTTAGTGCTAATAAACATGTCTTTATTTTTTTCTAAATCAAAGAGAAAAATCTGTCTTCAACTCAATAGCAAGTATTCTCACCTGCCCATTAAATCTAAACTAAAGAAATAAAGTCAGTGCCTTAAAAACATACAGATGAAAAATGTTTGGGATGCACTGTATGAGTTACAAAAATGTACTTGAATAAATTGTTCCACGGGAAATACAAGAGCTCTCAAACTAAATCCCAGATCTCCCACTTCATTAGAAAATGACCCAGATGGTCCAGTGATAGGTCTGTATTCTGGCTGTCCTGTCATCAGCAGTAATCATACAGCAGCCTCCCAATCTGGGCTTTGTGCTGGAGGTCACAGGTGTTCTAGCTGGCCTCTTCTCTATCTCCACTCATGCCTGCCCATCAACACCTTTGCTACCCTCAAATTGAAGGATGATCAGCCATGGCTTTGGTAACTATGTCGAGAGCTCTTAGTTGGATGTCTATTGTCCCATCATCAGTATATGTGAACATACATTTCCCTTTTCCAGTTTTATGAAACCTACACCTATGCCTTTAATTAAGCTACACCCCATTATTTTTCTGCATTTGAGCTTATTAAGTGAGAAAATTGACTCTTTGTTTCCAGCATGCCTCCAGCTCCCATTTCTATTTTTCTGCTCCAGAGTGTCTGTCTTGTGTGGTCTGTCAATGATAGAAAATCTCTGTACATGGAAAGTCTGAGGAGATAAGGAAGCCGGCAGTCTCTATATTTAGCTATATACTTCAGTAAAGTCAAAAATAGCAAAAAAGTCATTGAACCATCAAGGCCCAGCTGAACTACAGCTGTTTAGTTGCCTGGGAAACAAAAGACAAGGTCAACGGAACTTCTATCTCTGTGAGACGTTTGCAGAGGAGAGGGGCACCTCACACCAGGGATAGACTGCCAGGGCTCTATTAACCAGATATTTAGTATTCTCCCTCATTCTCAGGGAAGTCTAGAGGAGAAAGGGTAATCTAAGGACAAAGACACAATGGCTTTGTCTACCATCCTGCTAATCAGTTGTTCTGGGCCACTAGTTGTCTTGGATACCTCAGTTACAAATTAGATATAGTAATCATTACAAGTTATACTATAGTACTTCATAGTATTAACTGTACCACAGGAATTTATCATAGTCTGCACCTAGTTTCCTGAGCCTGAACTGAGTTAAGATTTTTAGTGATGTCCTTTAGAACTCTGTTCTCTGCCTGTATAGTCTTGTTTCATTACTTCATCATCTCCACGCACTGTTTACACCGTTAACACATGGCACCACTTTGCTTATGTATTTGGGAATTATCTTCCTCTTTTAGCTAACACAGAAGCCTTAAGAAAAAAAATCCTCTAATATTCTCTTCACAATATCCAGGACATTCAGTAATGGTTTTAAAATAATGAGTGTACACTTACTTATGTCATTAAATGCATTTTCTCTACACTTTCCCCTTTTGCTCCCTTTACTTAAGCCACACATCCCAAATCAGCAAATACAATTTTCCATGGATATAGTAGAAATGTTTACTCAGAAAATTCCCTGAGATGAATCTGGTTCAAAGTTTTTAACGATTAACAAGTGTGCTTCAAGCTGGGCGTGGTCAAGCACACCTGTAATCCTAGCACTTGGGAGGCAGAGGCAGGTGGATTTCTGTGAGTTCAAAGCTAGTCTGATCTTTAAAAACCAAGAAATATGCTTTAATCCATAAGTAGTAGGGCACACCTGCAATTCTAGCTCTGAAAAGGCTGGATGAAACAAGATTAAAAGGCAAGGTGAGAACTAGGGTCCAGAAGGAATTTCAGACTTGAGTTGCTACACATGCAGACTCTGTCCTACAACAGACCAAATCATCAATAAAACACTGCAAGGAAAAATCCTTATTAATCTATCTATCTTGAATTATATTTCTACCATAATAGCTCTAAGTAGAATTCCCAGGTAAAAGAATATGCACACTTTTCAGTATCTCTCGCTGGTATATTAAAAAGAAAGTTTACTGATTATTTTCTCAAGGAAACAAACTAATTGAAGTTCTTATAATAATTTATAACTTCGGTTCTCTACAACCCAACCAACACAAGTCTCCCAAACTGTTTTCCTTGTCTGACTGATGGAAAAAATTAAGCAGTGGTTGTTGCAGTTTTAGTGACTTTTTAAAAGATTTATTTACTTTACTTCATGTATGCGAGTGCTTTACCTGTGTGCATATATGTACACCATATGTATGTCTGCAACTCCTGGAGGCCAGAAAAGGGCACCAGAGCCCCGGAAATGTGACATAAAGATGGTTGTAAACCACCTCAGGGGTGCTGGGGACTGACCCAGGGTCTTCTGCAAGAACAACAAGTACCCATAACCACTGAGCAATCTCTCTAGCCCCTTATGATCATGTTTAAAACTATGAATGAAGATGAACAAATTCAAAATCGTATTTTCTCACAACATTACCAGTCTGTAATTTTGCCAAGTTTTTTACATTGTTGACATTTGACAGTTTTAGTAGGCATAGTGTCTTAGTATCTCTCATTTATGCAGTTTTCCATTCCTCAACGCTTTTTTCATAGGTATTTGGTCTTGTAAACATTGTAACATTATCCATGTAATAAATTATGACATCGAAGCCCCAGCAGTTCCATTTAACTTGGTTTCCCAGTTAGAGCAGCCAACACAACCTTTCTGATTACAAGTCTAGTGGTCACTCTAGGCTGTCTCATTGGGGTTGAAACAATGCCTTAATGGTAAAAAAGACTGTGATTTATGACTTACTACTTCTGTGTTCACTATAAAATGGATTAGTTTCTTAAAATACTTAACGTATTTTTAAAGTGTATGTGTGTGTGTGTGATGTGTGTGTGTGTGTGTGTGTGTGTGTGTGTGCATGGACACACTTGTATGCCTACATGTGAGTGCAGAGACCAATCAGATCTCTCTGTAGCTTGAGTTAAAAGTGATTGTGAGCAGCCTGACATGCAAACTCTAGTCCTTTGCTAGAGAAGTGTACACTACTGCACACACTTCACCACTATGGAGCTCTCTGGTGCTGAAAATAGGTTGTTTCTGGCAAGCAGTCTATACTTGTGCCCTTCCATATATAACAGATCAATCAAAGCAGTTTATGATACATGAAGAAACTGACAAACCTTCACAAACCCAAATGGAACTTGTCTCCCCCTCCCCCCTTGTTCTGACTCCAAACATATGCAACAGTCAGCACGTTTTTCCACACCAGGGCAAGTAACCTCTAGCAATGAGTGTTTGTATGTCTCCTCACTGATTTCTCTGGGTGGGTGGAGGAAAATTTAAAAATCCACCTAGTATTAGGCACTCATTCTTTTGCCACAAAGCACCAAGAAGCTCTGCCCTTCTTAGAGCCATATCCCATCTAAGATGTAGTGTCTGTGGATGTTTGCCCAAGAATAAAGTCAACAAAAATGTTTGAACTCCCAACAGGAAAAAGAGAAATGAGTATATGACTGTGGAAGAGAGAGCCGGCTGGTCTTTGTGCTTTCAAGGGCTCCAGGATGTCCCATTACTGACCAATCATTAACCTGGGAGTGTTTAAGCATAACCCTGTAAGGAGAGACAGAACAATGGGTGCATCAGTCGCATTAACCATCTTCAGCTTTGAGTTAGCCTTTTATAGCCTTTCCAAACAGAAATAAACACTCTAATATAGAGTGAGACAGCTCAGAATAGCAGAGGGCTTTCCTTGCAATTTGCAAAAACAAAAAAAGAGGAAAGCCTGATTATAAATACCCATAAACCTGAGAAAAATCTTTTCAAACTTTTTTTTAAAAGAAAAAAAAAAAGACTTATGAAGAAGCTTAATTCTTTAAAACCACGAAGAAATACCGAAACTTTGAACTCTTACATAAATTCTAAGTGATGGTCTTGAATCCCATCCCTCTTTCCCCCACCCACAAGAAGATTAAGGACTGTGGACTTCCTGCTGGAGGAAGTAATTGCTCAATTGCTTCGGAATCCATTGGAGCCCTTTGCAGTATTAGTGGGGACATGCAGATGCAATTTGTCAAAGATCCCTTTCTTACTCTGTGCTCAGAATTAGAACTCAGATCAGATTCTCTAAGACCCCCTCCTTGCTACATTGCTCTGACAATGGGAACCCCCAATCCACCTCAGAAAATTATCTGATTGTTGTTTTGCTATTAAATTCAGAATGTTCCTTTTTAGGATTTTATGTGAATATTTCCCGAGTTTAACACAGTTGCCAAGCAGTACTTAGCACAATTTTGGCCATAGCTTTTAGAGATAAACAAAGCCAATAATGAACCAATTGTAAATATTATTTAAGGTGAGAGAGCAGACCATTAAAACCTAGCTCCTCCGAGTTAGAAGCTACAGAGTTTAATGTGAAGTTCTTAGTAGCAGTTTCCTGTCTACATAGCCACCCCCAAGTCCCCGGCCACACGCGCACAAACACACACACACACACACACACACACACACACACACACACACACACACACACACACTCACCACACACCACACACACACAAACACACACACACACACCACACACACACTCACACACACACAGGCACACACACACACACAGACACACACAGGCATACACACACACACACACACACACACACACACACAGACCACACATATACACACACCACCACCACCACCCCACCCCTGCCCAACTCTTTTATCCGTCATTTGGCCAACATCTATCCCCTGCCCACTCTAAGGGTCCTGGTTGATACTCATTTACACCAGGATTAATTTTGTCGCTGGCTAAAAGTGGTCTTTAGGCAAACGTGAATGTATTTAAAAACGAATGCATGGAGCAATCACAAACTTGTCTCATTCTCGTGCCAAGAGTTGACTAAGAGTAAATCTTCATTTCTCCTTTTAAAGCAAAAACCCCGAACCTTGCATTTTACTCCCAAGAAACGGAAGAAAAAGTGGATTTTTAAAGACTTTTAAAGTGAGCCTTTAGTGCCATCTGAGCAGGAGTTGGGCCCACTCCAGCTTCAAGGAGCCTTAGGAGCTCTAGGAGGCAGGCCAGCCAAGGCCCCACCCGGGTCCAGCCCAGACCCGCCCCACTTGGCCGCAGCCACTGGAGACCTAGGCTGAAAGGATCGCCGGAGCAGCTGTGCAGCTGTCTCGGAGCCCAGGAAGTCACACCCGTCTCGCGCCCTGAGCTGAAGCTCCAGCCCACGTGGCGGATGGCAAACCCCAGCCGCTGAAGGCAGTGCGTAGCATGGTCCCTCCCCAAAAGCGGGATGAACTCAGGTAGGCGGGGCGGGACCATCTCGGCTTGTGTAGTTACTTCCCACGCCAGCACCAGGCAAAGATGCGCTTGTTACCGCCTTGGACATAATGAGCACGAAATTGAGACCCATGTTTCGAAACAAGTCCTCATGGCTCCTGGCTATCTTCTATTCATCTGTTTCGTCTTCTTTCCTTTCTTTTTCCGCCTACCTCCATTGTCCTCATTCCTTCCCTATCTTTTTCGCTCCTTTCCTTTGCCTCTAGGAGCCTTCTCCCCACTTTCCACGTGCATCTCGTGTCCTAGTGTTGAAGAAGTTGGATTAGGGGGCACTCTTTTACAACAGCCTGGAACAGGGCCTAGTATTGTGTTCAAGGACCTTAGCTAGATTTGCCAAAGCAAGTACGTCTATTACTTTTCTTAAAGATGAGCACATTGCGTGTCATGAAACCTCAAACCTGGCTCAGTTGCCAGCGTTGTGTTAGTCCACCCAGCTGCAGGCGCCGCCCAGAGCGCTGCGCGAAGCAGGAGGACTGAAGAAAAGAAGCCCCTGCTCTCGGCACGGCCAAAATCGCTTCTTTCGTTTTCCTCCAAACCCCAAAATTCATGTCTCAGATTCTGAAGTGGAAAATTCACTATTAAAATGGGGGTCGGAGTCTTCTCTCTTTGAATCCAAGGATGTATACCCAAGGATGTGAAAGCGGTTTAATGGCCTTTTTCTCCGCTTGTGCCGAATTCCTCCATCAGGGGGAGCTCACACCTACCACAAAACTCCCTATTCCTAGACATCTGGGTTCTGCTAGTCGGAAACACCCAACTGCAAGCAGATCTTAAGGAGCGCACCGCCCCCCTTGCTCCTCCCTCTGGGCCTGCCTCCTCGGACCGAGAAGGAAGGGATTTCACACTAGCCATTCATTTGTCAGCCATGGGGGGAGGGGACGCAAACGCGGAGAGGAGGCAGAGATGGGCCAGAGAAGGCAGAAAAGATGGAGACAGGGAAAGAGACACAAAGATGAGAGAGGACACAGGTAGCGACACTCTGCTGCAGCTGTACTCGGGGCAGAATAGCACTGCAGCCTGGCTTGGGGTGGGGGAGATTTTTTTTCCCCTTTCCGCAGGATCCCCAGAACAAGCTAGACATGCGGAGGCGTACGCAGTTGGATCCAGTTGGATCCGAGAGTAAATAGTTTAGGCTATGACATTATTTTCTTACCCCTATTTCTTCTGTCTAACCCCATGACGTTCCACGCCCATTGACACAGAGAACAAGGCAAGACAACCGGGATGTGCCGGGTCTGCAGGCACCAGAGAAATCTCTGTAATCAATGCCCACGCTTACTCAGGGCAGTGGGACTCTCAGCCAACGCGTCCCCAGGGACTCCCGGCACGCGCTCTCAGCAGCCACTCTACCAGCCTGTAAAGTTGCTCAACTCAAGTGGAGAAATGAAAGCTGGTGAAGTAGAAGGGAGCAGAGGACTTCGGTAATTCAGGCGACAAGACTGGACCAATTGGTTCCTAACTCGGGTCTCCGCGCCACCTTTGTCTAAGAGAGCGCTCTGGGTCCTGGTTTGCTGCTAAAGATGAGGGGAACAACTCCCCATTTCACTTTCCAGGGGGAGGGCAAAAAACACTGCACATCTCTCTGGTTCAGGGGGAGCTTTCCCGCCCAGGAGCCTCCCAGACCTCTACGGTGTTCCAACAACCCCACCCCCAACCACTGCTCCTTCCTGGCTGGCTCCGGCGCACCACGCGCAGGACAAAAGAACACAGGGGCAACATGAGGGAGCTTTGACAGCCCCCAAGTCATCAAAGAAACCTAACCCTAGTACCCTGCCCAACCCCTGTCAGAAAGGTTTCCACTTAGCCTGTGAGGGGGTTGCGGGGAGGGCGGGGGTCCTGTCCTCTCAGGTCCTTGGTAGTTAAAGCACCCCGCTGCCTGGTCAGGAGTTGCCCAGGGGTGGCTTTCCAGGAACCAGAGATACTGACCACACACCAGGAGCCAGGAAACCAGGTGGTCTGCCCTTAGGTGATTTCAGGGACCTGTATCTGGGCAAGTCTGGGGACTCCCCATTCAAACTTTTGCCTTAATCATTAAAACACAACAAAACACCAAAGTGTGAGCCCCTCCTATTCTTCCAACTCATGGTAGCATGACTTTTCTAGTATTTCTCTTCAAAATCCTGCCCCCTATTCCGTTCATCCTTTTCCTCTACCCCACCCCTGGCTTCTTTGTCTAGATCTTTTTCAGCACCAAGGTCTATCTGAATTCCTCTTTAACAAGCCTCTTCAAAGTTACCTGCATGTTGTAAAGTGTGTACATTTGCTTAACTTCGCCTACAGCTAGTCCTCTTTGCTTTAATTAAAGTCCTCTTCCAATTTCACTGTACCCCCACCCCCAACTAAGCCAGGCGGTTTTCTTTTCTCAACAAGTTTTACCCTCTTTCTTCTAAATGGGGAACAAAAGAAACGTGATTACCTTGAAAGGCGGCGTACTGCAGTTTGGGGAAGAAAATTCACTGCTGAGCTGTGAGGATGGGCTCCGCGTTGCCCCAGGAGATCATATAGGAAGCGCAGTGGCCTGGGGAAGGATGAAGAGAGTGCGGGACAGAGCTGGAGGTGAGGGAGGATGCGCTGCTTGCAGCAGATCCCTGTCCCAGCGCCTGTCCACTGCACCCAATAACCCGCGGCTGCTGCGCCCGCGCGCCTTCAGTTCTTCCCCCAGAAAGGCTCGGGGCAGCTCGCCTGCAAGTTCAAATGCGGGTTGTGACACCCATCGTCATTATATCACTGTACCGTCAGCGCCGAGGAGGAGACTCAGGGAGAAGGAGGAGGGAGAGGAGGAGGGTTCATTCACAGGCTCTAGAAGCGCTCGGCAGCTTCAGCCACTCCAAATAGCCCAGGCTTGGAAACAGGCGGAGGGGCTGAAAGGAGCTCCCAGCGCCCGCCAAGGGGACCGCCTGCCTCCCTCGCCTGGCACTCCCACCTCTCAGTGGTTCTTCCTGACAAGAAGTACCAATCCGCTGGGGGGAACGCCGCGCTTCTCACTCAGCCACCCTGCACCACCTCGCTGTGCGCACTCAAACAACTGCCTTCCCATCGTCCCCCACCCCACCCCTTCCCCCGCCCTGTGCTGCCACTTCTGAAGTAGGGGAAAGGAGTCCCCAAGCTCTGGTGGGGCAGGCAAGCACGGAGCAATTAAGTATAGTATGGTCAGTTCTTAGGAGCGGACAGGACTCTATAAAATCAGCACAGAACTTGCATATAACGTGTTTATGCGCCCATGGAGCATGCCTGTCCCATCTGAAGAGGTGTCAGGCTCAAGGCTCCTGCCAACCTGAAAGAGATACAGAGAAAGTGAGATCCTGAGCTCCTGAGAGACTGTGAGCATTTGTCACTGCCCTCCCTAGGGAACTGCCCAATGGGGAGCCTGCAGCATCAGGCCCTACACAAAGACCCTGGCAATAAAGGGCTGGACAGGAAATCCCCCAGGCAATCCCTTGTCCCATTCAAAGAGAATCCTTTCTCTGGCATAAATCCGCATCTTTACTTAAAGGCACTCTACTTTCTTCCTTCCTCCTTCCCCATCTTTTACGGGACCCCTCAAAGAATTTTCTACAGCACACAGAATCTGTGGACTTATCAGTCCTTCCATGTTGTCAGGAAATGGAATCTTTCATGTTTGTATTTTCTTTCTTTTTTCTACTCAGGCTTACCCAGAGATGTAAACAACATCAATACAGGGAAGCGCACCCTTCACTGAGTCACAAAAGACCTCCATTAGGACCTTAAAGAGCAAAGGGTCAACCAGTTAGCACAAAGGATTTCTGGCCCCCAGAGAAGGACTTTGAATTTTCCGTTGCTTTGAAGTCTAGTATGATTTTATGCAGTAGGGACAAAATAGTTCTCAAGGCACATCGAGGTAACTTTAGGGGTACTGAAACAATTACTAACTTTTCCTCCTACGCCAATATGGAAATATCCTTGTAATTATTGGCTCTGGATGTTTTGCTTAGAAAATTACATCAAGCACAGGACTTCAGAAACAGTAGTGATTACCACAGAAAGTTTGTCTTTACTCTGGATTTCTTTAATTAGATTGGCTTCAACTCACAGTTCTAAATTTGTAATCTAGACTCCTCAGAATGTGGATTCCTCTTCTACAATTTATAGACTCAATCTGGTCACAGATTTTAAGCGATAAATGTGTGGTAGATTTATCAGTGCAATTTCATTCTCAAATGTGTGTTTTTTGTATATATATATATGTATATATATATTTTATTTATCGCTCATAACATGGAGTGACATAACTATTCCAAGGGCCACTTGGACATCAGTTTGGCTATCAGTGAATTATTTACATTTAGGCCATGGTTATACTACCACTACTAAAATTGACATTTCACAGCTTGGAGTCAGACTTCAGCACTGCATTTAACACAAGCACAATCAGGTACATAAAATGATGTCCCCAAGGCTACACAGTGAAACCAGAGATTTTTATCAGAGCACAATTCTGGAGTCAACATGAATTCATTCAGAATGAAGAAAAATAAAACATAATGAATTCTCATTGGAATTTATATTCCAGGCTTTGGGGTAGATTTTTCTCTGAAATGCTTCAAGATGTGTATCATTAATCTATTTCTTAAGTTTGGGGGGAAATCTAGATTGAGTTTTACAGAGTTGAAGTGCTACTTTGTGACAGATCATTGGCCTAAAACCTTATTATCTCTCTGTTACCCTACTCTCCCTTCCTAATACAGTCAAACAATTCTATGAAGACATAGAGCAGAAGCAAGCCACTGGTAATGCATTGATATCCATTTCCCAAGCATGCTAATGGTCAGTATTCACTACAAGCACCTTTTACAAACACATGTGACGGGCCATCAGAAAAAGTCATTAGTTGGATATATTTTATTACAAGATGTTTTACTTTATCTTATCAAATGTGTTTCGTTAGCTGACCATCATTTATATAGTTCATCATATCCTCTACTGACCGGTGGTCTACAGAGCAAAGGTGCTTTCTCAGACAGTGCCACCTTACCAAGGTATGGACAATGCTGAGAAGCTGCATTTTGGTGCATGTATTGTCACCTGCTTGTCTCATTTATAAAACTATGCCATCAAATAACTAAAATAAAAATGGGGTACATAGCTTAATATCTATTTTTCTTTCTCTGGGGGTAGATCCCCTGCTTTGGTTATGGCTATGTAAAATAACATTTTAAAAAGGAAAAACAGGTATAATTGGGATATTCTATAAATATATTGAACTTTGTGTTTTCTTTGTGCATGTCTCTGTCTCTCTATCTCTGTGTTTGCATGTGTGAATGTGTGTGGTCAATATGTGTGCTAGTGTTTCCCTGTGTTCAGGTATGTAAGTGGAATCCAAACCTTAACACCTGGCATCTCCCTAAGTCATTCCCTACATTTTTTTTTGAGACAGAGTCCTCTTGTTTCTGCCTCCAAAGTTCTAGGATTACAGACATGAGCCATAGTGCCTTGCTCTTTTATCTAGGTGCCAAATACCTGAACTCAGGTCCTCTTGTATGTATCCTGAGAGCACTTCAGTGGTTCAACCATCATCCCAATCCCTAAGTAAGTGTTCTTGAAGGGCATCTTCCTTTAGAGAAAATTAGAAAGCAATTATTTTTGATTCTCCAACATCTGACAAGATTACCAGAACTTTTAAAATGGGAAATATTATTTTATAATTATTAATGCTGATAATAGATTTACACTTATATTACACTCAATAAAATGATAATTAAAAATCTCATTCTGTGAGTGCCCCTTGAGGTCATATCCTTGTACAGGAAATGTTGGGTATATAAACTCCAGGATCCCAGGTATTCATTCATATTGTTGGGGTCTACAAGAAATTAAAAGCTTGAAGCACTATGCCATGCTGCCTTGCCTTGATCTAGTCTTAGGGAACTTGGCTGAGTTTGGGATCAGTCACCCAAGGACTTGGAGCAGAAGAAAGATATAGATGGCAGGTGTGCCTCCAGGGAATTCCATTATCTTCATCCTCTCTCCTTGCCAAGGTCTGTTGAGATCCCATTTCAGGGTTCTCCTGTTGTTGATTGGGCAAAGTGCTTCTAGACATGACAGTATTTGTTGCTGGGCTCTGGATCAAACTGTCCCATTGAAGTTGAAAAAAACAAATAGTTCAGGTTTCTGGGCCCTGATCTGTAGATGTTAAGCACAACCAGACCAAGTATACTGTGCTTGGATCGTTAAATAAAGCTACAAACTATAAACACACCTCAGTGAATTTTTTTTAACTCCAAGAAGAAAACCAGTTCTTCAAGATTGTCAGAAGTTTTAAAAATGAAATTATATTAAGGACAAACATTTGTATTTCTAACCTTTCAAAAATTTATAGTGTGTGTGTGTGTGTGTGTATGTATGTGTGTGTATGATCTCAGATATAATTAGCACAAACAAATATACTGAGAAAGCAGCAATTACAAGAAAATAATTTCAAAAACAACAACAACAACAAAAAAGATACTGAGCCGTTGTTTCCTGAAGCTCCTAAATCAAACATTTCAGTAAAGTATGTCTTTCGATAAATAGGGTTTTTTTTTTTTCTTAATCTGTCTTCTCCATGCCACTTTAAATAACATAATACACAAAAGTCATAATGAAACCAGTCACTTTGCAATGATAACTTTTTGAAATAACTAAAATGTCAGAAAGTTATTTTCTTACTTTCTGTGCAAGGCTGGATAGATTTCTCTAGAACTTAACTGGAAGGCCATCTACATCACAACAGAACTATGCAGGCCAAAGCCAAGTTCCAGCATGGACTGATGGGAGAGGCTGGGCTGCAGGCAGAGATGACTTCATTAGAGAGAAGAGAGACTGAGTCTGTCCACATAGCAGCCAAATGGCTCAGCACATCTGCACTCACCCAGGGAGGCTGCCCCAGACAAAGCATCAAAAACACTATCCTTTCTACAGAGAGAAAGATCAAGACTAGTTGGAGAGCAGTCCGACTGAATGAAATCACAGCTAGTCTCCATCTTCATTCCCTCCTTACTCACTTTCTCAAACTCTTTCCCTGCCTCCCCAGTCCTCTGGAAAATGTGGGTCAGTTTTCATAAAAGGTTTTTCTGACTGGACCAAGAGATGAAGAGTTGTTTACTGAACACAAGGATGCGGTAGAAATTTTAGCATCTATGAGGCAAGCAGAGAACAATGCAGAGGTTTTCAGAGAGGCAAAACTTTGGCAACTGCTGTTTATTTTCAGTGGCTACCAGTCTCTAGCTATTTTATCAGACCACAGATGGACACAGAAACAAGGAGTTTAATGAAAGCTACTGAACAGATAGGACCACAAAAGAGAGCCCATTGGTGTCCATAAGTGATTCAGGTGGTAAAGCAGGAAACATTTCTACAGAGTGAGAGGGACATTTGGTGAACACTAGTGTGGGCATGGGAACAGAGAAGGGGAAAATAGCTATCCTATTTTTAATCCAGGTATCCTGTTTTTAATCTATTGAATAGCAGAACTGTAGAACTAGTTGAATGCCATGGACTTTAGGTTCTTGTCCCAAAATATGAACAGTCACATTCTAACACACAAATAAATGGAAGTCAAATATTTGTTATAATAACTCAAGCAAACAGTAGAGGATTAGAAGACTCGGCAAACACTTGTCACAGACTGGTCATAACGCTCTTTTATTTGTTCAGTGTGACAAATTTACCTCTTCTAAAGCAGGTTTGCTCTAGAAAATACAGCTTTCTTATTTGTATTATGCAGTTAAGTTAGAAGCAAACTAAATAAATACATAGCACTCCATTGACTACACATGTATTAGGGAAGAATGGCTGCTGAAGACAACTATGTCCTTTCTTTGAAACTGTCTTCTTCCATGAGCCATGTCTCTTATTTCCACACAAGGAAAACAGTTAAATGACACAGTTTTAAGGCTCATTTAAACTCCCGAATGTCTCCCATAGTTGATAAATCAGTTTCATCAACCTGCTACAATAGTTATAGCATGTGAAAGAAGAAAAGAAATGAAAGAAAAGCATTAAATATGATGCTAACAAGAAAAGAAGGCCAGAGGAAGTAAACACATGAAGGGTCCCAGGGCTCCTGGGCTCAGGTAGGCATTAAAGACAAGAAAAACAAAAATTAAACCAACAAGAAAAAGAAACTTTTTTAAGCAGTTATCAAGCAGTTAAAATAATGTGATTGTTAAAAAAAAATCAATTTTAAAAGCTTCTTTCAAAAAAAAAAAAAACATAACAAAATGCAGTTGAGGATGTGCTATGGTCCTTCTCATCCCCCCCCCCCCCCCGTTCCCACAAATGTTTTGGGATATTTTGTCTCCTTTATGCTTAGGAGCCTGCATATGCTCTTCCTTTGACATCCTCAACAGAACAATGCCTATCTCATTCTGGATTCCCACAGCAGAAAATCTGGAGATGAAGAGGTGAGGTCACCAAACACTGATAAAGTCTGGCGGCAGGGAAAGGAGGGAAGATGGGCTTTTTACTACAGGGAACAGGCATACAGTCCATAGGGGATGATGACTCAGAAATGTTGCTTGGCAGGGAGGATATCCTACAGCACTTGTGTACTTGGTTAAAAGCTTCTCTAAGGGGTGTTAATCCTATACTACTTCTGCCCTGTGGGAAAGCTTTCTGGCTTGTGGTTTTATTTCCGCGGGGGAAAAGGACTAGGCAGTGCCCTAGGCAAGAAGATACCGAGCTGCAGCAGGCAGGCAGGCTGATGTACACAAAGATGACAAAGGGCGAGGTCTATGAGTGGAGTGTGAATTATATTTGCTGTAATTTGATGTTTTTTAAAACATTGCTGCCTAGGCTGAGAATGTTGCAGAACTAACAACAATGCGTTTCTTATTCAGTTGGAACAGGTTGTGATAGGAAGTCCTAGCACAAGTAGAGAGGAAGGGAAATCCTTCCATCAGCTCCTTACTCCTAGCATAAGCCATCTTCCCTTTACTTAAAGACTTTCCTTCCAGCTACCATTCTCGTATCATACCCAGGCACATCATTGGCAAACACCTCCTGAGACTCGGCCATTCTCTCTCTGCCTGAAGTCCTTACCAAGGCCTTGACACCCAGATGTCTCAACTCTGAAAAACAATTCAGCTGTCACATAAGAACTGTCCTGGAAAAGATCAGCGAATCTTGAATTCATAGACACAAAAGCAAGGACTGTAAGTTCCTATAAGCAGGTCTTTTATACTGTGATGTCTAATTGTAAATATACTGTTTAAATGTCGTTCCTGGATTCTTACAGTGGATATGTGTTCTGTCTCCTGTCCCTCTCCTCCTTCTGTTTTACACACAACACTTTTCTCCCCACTGTAACAGTGCTTCTGATACAATCGTTGAAGTTCCCCTTGGGCTCACAGTTTCTGAGGGCTCTGCCTATACAATTAGGCACTGCAGAATATACAATTATGACTGCAGAAGTGTGTGATGAGGGTCAAGTGCCACCTCTTGGTTGTTTTGAAGCAGAAAGAGAAACTGCCATTGGGGACTGGCTTTCTCCCTTTACCCTCTTACTTAGTCAACCTCAACTTATAGTATGGCATCATACACAGTCATTGGAATCACTTCTATTCTTTCTCCACCCCGCACCCCGTGTGTGTGTGTGTGTGTGTGTGTGTGTGTGTGTGTGTGTGTGTGTGAAGAAAGACTAGATCAATTGAGAATTCTCTATGCCCTGTGACATTTGTTAGATACAGGAATGACGATAGGAATACAACATACTTTCTGCCTTAAGAAGAGCTACAGACTCCAATACCTAGCTGAGCTGAGGCCATTAAGTTTGTATAAAACAGGAAAGAAGGAAGAGAAGTAAAACAGAAACATGAGGAGTGTGAGAAGCTTCACAGTGCAAGCTGGAGATTTGGGAGCACTTGCTCCAGCACTTTAAGATCTTAAAGCATTTAAGCAAATCAAATAAAACTAAATTGTGGGAACACCTACCTAAGAAATGCCAGAGCACAACCCCAAATTTAAATGGTCCAGAGACAAGTGATATGAACACAAGGAGCAGGGAGTCGTTTTATTCCCCTCGTTCATTCTCTCCTTTTATTAGTCCCCATCTTTTTTCCTTATCAGTAAACATCTTTATCTCCAAGAGGATAGTATGTTCCACAGAAGTTTGGAAAGGAGAAGGAACAGAGAGAGAGAGAGAGAGAGAGAGAGAGAGAGAGAGAGAGAGAGAGAGAGAGAGAGAGAGAGAGAGACCCAAATAGAGGAGTTCAAGCTAGAGAAGACACCAATGCATGATCATTTCTTATGAAACAAGGACAGAAAGATGTCCCAGCTCTCTCCAGTTCCCTCTCTTGGGGTCACATAACCTCAGCCATTGCTACCAGCAGCTCTGCTTTACAGAGCTCTGAGTCTGGCAGCCAACAAAATCCTTGCAGTGAGGAGGCCAGCATTGTAGCAGCCAAGAAGCATTCGAGGTTGTATTTCTCTAAGGGAGTCTTCAGCAATAACACTGCTAACTCTGCACTTCTCATGGACAGTCTTAAGCAACAGGCTTTCCAGGATTTTATATCCTGAGACTATATTCCCAGAACTAAAAGAACAGTTTTCCTTATAGATAAGACTGGCACATTATGGTGTAAATAAAACAACAACAACAAACTCAATACACTCTGGGAAATATAATTATATTTTTATAGGGAAGAAAGAAGTAGAAAAACAGATTTTAAGAATGCATGGACATGGGGAATGAGCCAGAAAGTTACTTACAATAAGACACTCTTTCTTGAAATACCCACAGATGTCTCATCAAGACTGAAAGTATGTATGTCAAATGCAGAAACTTAAAGAGGAGAGTATTAACCTGGAGACAGATTAAGCTGTGGGAGGAGTAGGAAAGAACAAAGATGCATATAAGATTATGTTGCTTTAAACGAGGTTATTTGACAAACTATACTCAGTGAGAACCTGGAAATGACTGAACTAAATCCTTGGATGCCCCAACCTCACCAAGAGATTAGGCATCTTAATCTTAATCTTAAGTAGATTCTGGAATTCTTTGTATACTTTTACCTAATAAATTCTGTCTTTACCTAGTTTAAAAGAGCATCATGCACTAGTCAAGGCTTTTTCTCCCTGAATCTCCCATGTTTGTTGCTCAGGGAACATGAAACAGGATAAGAGGGAAACTAGCTGGCTGTGTTTTGTTTTTCCCCCTTCCCCTCTCTCTCCCTGGAAAGGAGCTGCAACCAGCTTGGGCTTGATCCTTAGTTTTTATTGTTTCCAAGCTATCTCTCTCTCTTACTCACTCTCTTTCTCTCTCTCTATCTCTATCCTCTTTCTTTTATTGAAGATTAGTTCTCAAATAAAAATTTTAGATAATCAAAATATACATTATGCTTTGATATAGGTTATTAGGTTATTATAATAATCAAATTAGTTAATATGCACATATGTGTAAGATCTACCCAGTTAGCATATTTCAGAATGCAGTCTTCCTAGCTATCGTTGACATGCTCTAATTAGGCTTCTGGAACACTCTCCTTAGACAGTTAGATTCTCTACCCCTTGACTATTTCTCTTGCCCTGTGACTTTAGAAAATAACCCTTCACCACTCTGCTTCTCTGAATTCATCTTCTGTAGACTTCATGCATAGAACATGACCACCACATTTGCCTTCTTATAGCTGGTCAATTTCAGCTGGTGTAAAATTGTGTAGGTTCATCTGTGTCATTGTAATTGGCATGACTTATAAATGTGTGTATGGTGATATCTTGCTACTACAGATAAAACCTGTCTGAAGGTTCAAGAATGGAGCTTGCCACTAGCAAACCATAAGGTCTGGACGTCTGTACATAGACAGGAAGTAAGGAAGCTGTGAAAATGGTGTAAGATGCTAATGAGGTAAGGTGTGGCTGTGGCTTGCTCCTTCTCTCTGATCTCTCAGCATTTTCTTCCATATCTGACTCTGGTTTTTTATTATCTGGACCAATTAAGAACTTCATATATATGTGTATATATATATATATATATATATATATATATATATATATATATATATACAGATGTGTGGATACTTCTTCATTCATCTATCACTTGAAACATTTGTTCTTTATCTTCTTTCTTTCTTTTTTTTTTTTTTTTGAGACCAGAGCTGCCATAAAAAATTGATGTATGGTTGCCTCTTTGGCATCTGATTTCATTTCAGAAAGCATATGCCCAAAAGTGGAATTTTTGGTAATATGGCAGTGCTACTTTTAATTTTCTTTGAAGAACCTCCATACTGTTTCCATGATGGATCCACAAATTTGTGTCTTCATAATATGTGTGAAATGTTCCATTTTTCTGAATTTTTCCTTCCAAAATTATTTTATATCTTTTTTTTTTTAATTTGGTGTAGACGAGTGTTGTGCCTGTATGTATGTATGTGCACTATGTGCATGCCTAGTGTGAGTATGTGAATGCTATTGGAAAAGGGCATTGGCGCCTCTGAAACTGAAGCCATAGACAGTTGTGAGCCACCATGGAGATGCTGGAAACTGAACCAAGGTCCTCTGCAGCAACAAGAGTGCTCATAACTGCTGAGTCATCTCTTAGGCCCCATGTCCTTTTAGATGTCCTTATGTTGGCCATCTTGACAAGTGTGAAATGATGTCATCAGTATGACTTTCATTCCATGATAAACTGTGATGGAGTGCTTTTTCTCTTCCATTTCTATCGTATCCTTGGGAAAAGGTCTACAAAAGTCTTTTGTCTATTTTCATGGTATCAGCACCTTAGATATTTTAAATAGCAACCTTTTATCAGATTTTTTTGTTCATTACTATCTTTTTAACCCCAAAAAGAATCATTGCCAAAAACTGTAATTTACAATGTAATTATTTACATTGTAAAGATATGTCTCTGCCTAAAGTGCAAGTAGGATATGCTGCACTAACAGGTAACTGAATTATGTGGCAGAATGTGGATTTTAAAAAGTGGGTTAATTAAATTATAATAACTAGTTGGAGAAAAGCCCAAGTTAAGGCCAAGCTTTCATAATTAATAATAAGTCTCTGGCTTATATTTGCTGGCTGGTGATCCAAAGAGAGTCTAACAAAAGAGCTTGCTGAAAAGAACAATGTCACAGAATGTTTCTCCTATTTTCCTCCAGACGTCGTTACAGTTTCTGATGCTATATTTAAGTCATTAATATCCTTTTAGTGTACCTTGTATGCAGCATAAGGATCCAATCTCATTTCTTCTGTATGTGGTTAGTTCTCTAAAACCATTTGCGGATGAAACTCTCTTTTCCTCCTAGTGTATTTTTTCATGTACTTGCCAAAAGATTATTTCACTGTGTGTAAATCAGCTTATTTCTGTCATTTCCCAATTTTTTATTGTTCTGTGTGTCTGTTTTTAATGAAGTACCATGCTATTTTCAACAGTATAATTTTATAATATAATTTAAAATAGGAAAATGGGGTTCTTTCTGTTTTTTTCATAGGAATTTCATAATTTCTTATAGTTTAATCGGAATTTCACCTTTTTTTTCTGTTTCTGTGAAGATGACTATGAATAGTTTGAATGTGCTTATATGGAGGAAGCTGGAGCGTAGAGGAAAGGAATGACATCATCAGGGATGTCACCTTTAGAAGGGATCAGTGTGATGCATGGATCTAAGGAGAGCTCCATAAAAAGCAGCTTGTTAGAAAAAGACAAGGGCCGCCTGCTGAATACCTCTTGCTTCTACTCTCAACATGTGATCTTGTCACAGTGAGGTATAGCCAAAAGGCCCTCAGCAGAGGCAAATAAATGTCACCAAACTGTGACTTAGTAAAAATATTAATCGGCTATATTTTGATATATTGCATTAACTCTATAGATGATAATTTGTTATTCTATGTACTATATTTAAGTGATTTTGTGTATTTGTGCCAAATGTGTGAATGTGCATGTTCACGGGTGTGCAGGTGCACATTTGTATAGGTGAATATGTGTGTGCAGTTGGGCTACTGTGTGTGTGTGTGTGTGTGTGTGTGTGTGTGTGTGTGTGTGTGTGTGTGTGTAAGGCCAAAGAACAATGTCAGGAGCCATTACTCAGGAGCCACTCATTGATATTCTTAAATGGCCCCTCACTGCCTGGAGGCATCCAGATATATACCTGTCTCCACCTCCACAGCACTGAAATTACAAGCACAAACTCCACACCAAGACTTATTTTCAATGTGGCTTCTGGGGATCCAGCTGGAGTCCTGGTGCTTGCAAAGTAATCTCTGTACCAACTGACTGATCTCTCCAGGCCATGAGTGATGCTTTTATGTTGATTCTGCATGCTTTGATCTTATTAAATTTGTCTATTTGTTCCATCAGTATTTTTCTGTTTTAATGATAGACTCTCTAGGACTAGATCTTTTTACAAAGAGGTTTACTCATCTCATAGTTCTGGAAGTTGGGGGGATTATGCCATCAGCTTGATGAAGGCTTTCCTATCTACATCACAGATTATGGAATAACATAATCCCCCACTGCCCTCTCTCAAACCAGGATATTGCATTTCAAAATGAAGCTTTAAAATTCCAACGTTTCCTATGGAAATGAACAATAAAGTTTTGCAAATCACATATATGATTAAAAAATCATACCCCCCAAATAAAAGGAAGTCTACAACTTAATAATGTGAAGACAAATAATCCCAGTCTTAAAGTGGTATATTAAAATGAGCATTTCCTTAAAAGTGTGTCTGTGTGTATGTGTGTGTTTGTGTGTGTCCATGCGCACACGTGCGTGCACACGTGCATGTGTACAGTGTTTGAATTACTGTAACATTAATGAAAAACACTCAACATTGATTTTAGAGAACACACTTCAAAACTGCTGTGAGATTCTACTCCACTCTTACTAGGATAATGAAATCAAAATGTCAGATAATAACAAACGCTGATGAGAATGCAGAGGAATGGGGCTGCTCCTCCTCTCCCGGCTGGAGTGCAAATCTTATGGCCCATTTGGAAAGCAATAGGGAAGTTTTTTTTTGAAAAGTTAAGTGTAGAAGAGACCGTTTTACCCTAAAAGAAATGAGAACATAAAAACTTGACCATGAAAGTTTGTAGCAGCATCACTTATAGTACATAAAAATTGGAAACAAATCAAAGCCCATCAATTGATGAATGGGCAAATAAAATGCAATGTGTCTAGAGAACAGAATATTATTTAGTGTTCAAAGGAAATGAAATGCTCGTACCCTTTATATCATGGTCAGACTTTGAAAATACATTAGGGGGAAGAAGTTAGTTACCAAAGGGCACATCTTGAATGATTTCATTTATATGACAATAAGCATGCCAATACAAATAGAAAGTGCCTGGCTCATGCTGGGGGACAAAGGACAGGCCAGAGTGATTGTTAATGGGTGGAAGGCTTCACTGTGTGGCTATAAACAGATTCTGTGTATTAGCAGCAACATTTGCTTAGCTCTGTGAATTTACTAAAACTCATTTAGTTGTATAATTTAAATGATAAACTGTACAGCATGTGAATTATATTGCTTAATGGCATTACCAGAAAATGGAGTGTGTACTTTTGAAAAATGACCTGAGTTGCTTGTTAAAATTGTGGGTAAATTAGAATATCGGTGAATAAGCTATACTATATTCAACATGCATAAGTTCACAGAAGTCATTTTTTAATTGTGTATATGTTTGCATGCATGTTATTGCATGTGTGTTTGCATGTGTATGTGGATGCTCATGCTTATACACAGGAAGATCAGAGGTTGATGTTAGTGTCTTCTCCCATCACTTTCTCCTTATGTTTTTAGGTCTCCCTCTTGAAGGCAAGCTGGCCAATTCAACTAGTATTACTTACCTGCTCCAGGATGCGCAGAGCAGTCTCTCAGCATTGGAATTATATGTATTCCACCACATTGGCCTGACATTTACTAAGTACTGTGGATAAAAATTCCAGTTCAGTCCTGAAACTTCTACTGAGTGACCTCTGTAACGCAGGGATCATTCTTATATATTCACATCTGCTAACCAACAACTAGTTTATACAACAAGTTATACCAAATATCTATCGTAATTTCTGCTACAATTTTTTCTGGCTACAGTGATGGTTTGTGAAACACATCACTAAGAAATGCTTGAATAAAAATGAAATCTTTTCTTAGTAGTTACTATGAATAGCCATGTGTAACAGTCTGTCTTTAACTTTTACATGGGGATGGTTAATGTCCTGTGTGACTGAAGCATTCAGGAGGCTAGGGGTGTTCAGCACGTTTTCTCCTTTAGATACCTTCAGCTTGTTATGCATTTACCAGGACACAAACCCTTATAACTCAAGGAGCATCTCTCCCTGTGGAAGAGGCTCTTTTCATCCCTGCCAGACACTGCTAGTTATGCGTCTCCAAATCAGCCATTCAGCCTTTTATTCCACAGTGGGATCATAGTTTCTAGGAAAACATTTTCTGAGAATCAGATAGGGAAGCCAGGCATTGGTGGCACATGACTTTAATTGCAGCACTTGGGAGGCAGAGGCAGGTGAATTTCTGAGAGTTCAAGGCCAGCCTGGTCTACAGAGCAAGTTCCAGGACAGTTTTCAAAGCAATACAGAGAAACCCTGTCTTGAAAAACAAAACAAAACAAAACAACAACAAAAAAGAATCAGACAACTAAATCCTGACCAATGCGGCAGGCAAATCAGAAAGATCAAAATGACAGTATGGCTTCCTCTCTCCTCCATCCATTCTGTTGCCATGGATACATGGATGTGGCTTGAATCTTCTTTCTGAGGTCACCTTAGGAAGAGCAGAAAAGGGAAGAAAAGAATCCCATATCCCTGATGCTATGAGTCATCCATGTCTATTTAATCTATTCACATGGAACTATGTATGAGTCCACAAGAGAGAAATGGATTCAGGATGGGTGAGTTCCTCTGGGTCGTAATGGTTAGTCTAGATTCTAATGGACCAGTTGAGCTACCACATACAGTTGTACAGGTCAGGTAATTCTCACAGGACTCAGCTGGTAACTTCTGTATGTACATGGCCTCACAGAATCTGTCCACTTCTCAAAACAGAACACCTCAAAAAGGTGTCACTCACTTGATTATAGTCTCAGAGGACTAAAATGTGCTTCTTCATCATAAAATGAGATGCAATAATGTTTCAATATTCTTATGGAAAAAATAAGTATCAGAAAGAAAAGTAAGAAATAGAAACAAACATAAAAGTGAAACAATTCTGTTTGTTTTTTGGTTTTACTGAGACAGGATTTCTCTGTATAACAGCCCTGGCTATCTTGAAGCTCACTCTGTAGACCAGGCTGGACTTGAACCCTTTGAAATCCACCTACCTCTGCCTCCCAGGTGCTAGGATTAAAGGTGTGCACCACCACAATTCTTAAATTGAAAGATTTTTGGCATTCTCAGTGGCCAAGGCTAAACGCTGTGTAGTCAGGCAATTATAACAGCTATACATGGAGAGCCATTTATTTGCATTTATTAGGATGGAAATTGAATATGCATATTTCACATGCATGTACCAGCACAGTGATTGATCTTACTAGATCAGTTTTTAATCATAATTATTTGGTTTGTTAATGAATTTCTACTGGATGGGGTCCAATTTTGATTTTAAAAAGTGAAGATTTTAAATATTTGATATTGGAAAAGCCATTATTTTTAAGGTTTAATTTTATCTTCTACAAAAAAAGTTCTTTAAGTGGTAGATACATTGAATAAACATCAAAATAATTTGCAGGTTGAGAAAACAACGTTGAAATTATGTTTGTTTTTTAATAACCAAGGTATATTATATCACCCTGTTGTCTCATAAAAGCGTCAAATTTTTATGCTTAAAGGAAGGGAGACAATGGCCTAAAGTTAGGTGCCAGTCACACCAACAAGGGGCCTTAATACAAGCAATTGAAAAGTTGGGTTTCAGCTTCCACAGATCCAAGAAATACTTTTCTCAAAATACCTTGGGTTCATAGTTTAAGTGAAAAAAAAGTTTTCTCTAACTTTGAGAAGTTAAATTATTTTTCATTTGTGAAATGATATTCCACAGGAATTGTAAAGGTCTTCAAAATAAGATTTTTTTTTAACCCATTCAATTTTCTTACTTGTGAATAATGACTGCATGGACACAGACAAACCTTTCTGTTACTGTATCACATGTTAGATTACTAGTTCTGTCAAGTACTTAACATACTTGGAGTAGCTATGCACTCGTGAGTGTAAGATGATCTCCTATCCTTCCGGGAGCCGGCAGTGCAGCTGGAAGATTGTGTGGAAGACTGGGTGGAGGCTCTGGGACATGCCAAGCTCACTGCTCGTGGTTCTCACAGGGAAGTAACTGTTAACCACAGTGCAATGACCTAAAATGCTGAAATGCTTGCTGCCAATCCTAGTTTTTAAGCTGAACACAGCAACTAGCATTAGGGCTTTAAAAGGACGTTCTAATTGGTTAAAGTAAATACACAAGGGTGGCATTGATTTCTCCCTTCCGTTTTGGTTCTATCAACCCATCACGTTATCTCCTTCTTATCAAAACCAAAATATTTTCTTTTGTGGGTCACCCTTGTCCAAAACACTGCAAAAGATGCCACCACCTCAGATGAGCTCTAAATCTCATTCATTTTCCAAATGTGATTGTGGTAGCATGAGAATGATAACAATAAAAACATATGACTAGTAGCTCTGAATTGTTGAACACTTGACACAGGCCAACCATACTCTTCATGATAATATAGCAGTGGATGTTATTGTGCTCGTTTTACAAGGAGTCATTGAAAATTGAGAGAGGAAAGAAATTACTTCCATCTGAGATCAGACAGATCCACATCTCTACTTTATATGACTTGTACGTCTGTATGTACTTACATGCTTTAAGAGAAGTTAAGAGGAAAGGATTAGGGATAGGGAGAACAGAAGTGAGATTATAGCAAGCAATTTCATCTATGTTGTGAAAAAAAAAATAACAGCATAGAACTAACATTCTCTCCCCCATCCTCTGGATCAAAGACCTGGACCTTTCCCAAGGAGAGGTCACAACTGAGTCTTCAGAGTAAATGAAAGCTATTACTGTTTTCATGGGGCGTCACATCCTCAGCTTTTCTTCTCTCCAGTGAAGCAGACCAGACCAGACAGCTCTGCTCTCTCCCTCTTAAAAGAAAAGAAAGGGCAGTTGGTGGCCTCACTACTTATCACATCCAAGTGGTCTCAGCCTGCTTGAGTGCCTTGTAAGTCCTTCCATCCAGGACACACTGATAAACACTGTTCTGGGAAGATTTTGTTTGGATTTTGATAATTTGGTTCCTATGTCATTCAATTATATGTACAAATGTAAAAAAAAAAAAAATTGACTGGTGTCTTGTTCCATTGCTCTTACTCAATCAAATGCTGATTTTTCCATCCCACCCCCCGCCCCAGTATGCTTCAAAGTAATCCAGCATGATAGCCCCAGCCTTGGAACCAGTCCCCACAGATAGATGTAGTCTTGAAGTAAGCACAGTAGGACTTTGTGTAAGAACTTTGCCCATGTTCTCAGACGCTTATCAGCCTCAGAGGTAGTCATAACAAACACAAAGTGCAACTTCAAAATCTTCAGGCAACTCTGGCCTCTAATGCCAAAGCCAAACAAAAGCAGTCTGTGGGACTTTCTCTTACGCTAATGCTATCTTTATAAGCTGTGTCAATGATCTATAAAGGTAAAACCAGGGATCGATTATGAGGATAGCTAAGAAACCTGTAAATTATGGGATTAAAATTAGAGGTTTAAATATCCTTACGAATGCCTCGGTAAGAGTAAGACTCCTTAAGGGAAATCAGCGTTCAAGGATTGGTATTTCAAGTTCTCTGCATTTGTAAAGAGTTGGAGAGCTAGGAAAGTGGTCCTGTGGCATGTTTGCACACGTGTGAACCTTGCAAAGCACGTTTCTGAACCTCCACTCTATTAAGGGAACTTCAAGGCGCTCTTTTGGCATGTAAAGATTCTTACCACCATAAAGTCTAGTACAGACTCAGAAACAAAGAGATACTGAGCCCATAAGATCCTGGGTCACACATTAAAACTTAAGTGCATCTGATTTTGTTAGCTGAGGCCATAGCGGAAAAAATGGTTTTTATGTTTAAATACTCCCGGAAATTATATTATCCCGATGAATACTTTTCACATTCTAGAAATTTTCAACTCATACATAATACAATGATTCTTTTTTTTTTTTTTTAAACAAGTTAACCTAAGGGTTGTGATGATTTCTATGCTTCAGAACATGCTGCTTCTTGGGAGCCTTCTGATTGCCTCCGTAAAAAATTGTTTCTCTAATCTGTGAGCTTTCCTTTGCTTCACACCTTTACACAGCTGGAAAAATAAATGTACTTCAAACTTCCAGACATGAGTTAAATTTGTAGTATTTGATGAAGGTTTGGTCAATGGCCCCTTAGCCCCATTTGCTGAGGCCCTTTGGCTTTCCCACTAGGGTCTCTTACAAGGAGCAGCTTCCATTTCTGGCTCACTCCAGGTTGTGTGGAACTCCAAAAGCCTAGCTCTAAGTTTTTGGCCTGGTGGTTGTGGGCAGGTTTTTCTTCTTGTACACTGAACTTCTGGGGCAGCATTTGATGTCCTGTGTTCGACTGAGAATGTCACCATCAAGTGAGTGATGAGAAAAACACACCTAGGTTTATCGATGTCGGAGATACTTTCCACTAGAGAACTTAGTTCACTGAACTTTCTGGCATTTGAAAATTATTCCTAGATTTCTTCAATTAGCCATCTGGGCTTAAACTCTGGCTTCATCATCTTGCTGGGTGAATATACTTTAAATATGTACTTGATTCCTCCTTCTCCCTCAAAGGATCTGTGATGTACTGGTCTGTGAGGCAGAGGTTACTGTGTCATACACCACAGAGAGCTCTCCCAAAGGTCAAAGGATTTAAATACACACAGGGTTCTGTCCTAGGCTGAACACCTAGTAGCTCTCCCTTACAAATCATGTATCAGAGTACATAAGATGGTAAGTATACACACTCTCACTCCAGAAGGGAAGAACAGGGCAGAGCAACTGAACAGTCACACCAAACCTGAACCAAACTTTAATAGGGAGAAAACAAATCTTGAAGCTTTGTTGTCTAGCGTCTGGGTCATATGATAAAATCTCCTGGGATCCAAAGTGCCTGGGAAGCCCCACCCTTCCAACTCTGCTACCTACATTTGATAGTTTTTCTTTTAGGATTAGGGCAGCTCCAGTCTGTACCTGAAGTTCTCCTTGGTAGACAAGGGAAACATCATTTTGTGGCTTCATCCTTATAAGACAGTGGTACTGCAGTGCATACATCATCATCTACTCAGATGTTAGATTCACATATTGTTCACTAACTACAGCAAATTCATTTACTTTTGATAATCCTGACATTCTGTAAAGATGGATGGCGATGATGTCTGCATACTAGAAATATATACTTAATCCCATTGAACACTAATCTTGGAAAAAGGACTAAAATAATGGCTAATGAAAAGGTCCAGTGAGTAAAGGCAACTTCACCAAATTCCACTTACTGGAATTTTGATTCCTGAAATCTACACAGTAGAAACACAAAACAACATCCAGAAAGGGGTTCTCTGACTTCTACACATGAGACACATGCATATGCATGCATGTATGTATTCACACACATATTAATAAATATAAAAGATATTTAAAATAATACATTTTGTAATCATAATTTACAAATCATAGAAAATATTTTAAATGGCATGGCATCATTATCAAATGCAAAAAGTATACAATATTTTGTCCACATTATGTATGTTTGCACCTGTATTACTATCAACACAATAGCTATGCATATATTATCTTCAAAAGATGCAATGTGTCTCTTTGCTTCAGGCTTTTACCCATCTGACACTCTCTCACCATCCATATGTCTACCTTCAACCTCTAACCTGTCTCTACAAAATAATACATACTTTCTAGAATGTTTGTCAGTGAATCCATACTTACTCTGCTGGTTAAACTGCTGCTGCCTGGCTTCCTTCTATCCCTCCTTCCTTCTTTCTTCTTTTCTTCCTTCCTTCTTTCCTTCTTTCCTTTCTTCCTTCCTTCCTTTCTTTCTTTCTTCCTAAGTTTATCTATATTGCTGTAGCAAAAGAACATTCCATTATTTATTTTTTTTTAATGCAGGGTTAGGTAGTATTCCATTGTACTGGTTATATCACAGTGTGTTTATCCATTCAGTGTTTATGTTCATTTACAGTGTTTCCATTCATTTTTTAATTACAAGTAACGATGCTGTGAACATTCGTTCAGTCTTCTTATGGGAACATCTTTGCACTCTCTTGATACATGAGATTAGAAAGTTTCCACCAAATAAACAAACAAGAAAAAACCCTAAAAAACTTGTTAATCTGTTGCCAAGATATTTTGACATTTTCTCGTTGTTCCTGCTCAGAGAACAGAAGGAGACCCTTACATTCCATCCAAGTCAGATATGTCTTCTGTGTCCTCACTTTTGTGTTGTGAGCAGTTAAATTCATCAGGTAAACTGACAAACATGTAATCATTAACTGGAATAACAAACATGTGCTGTGTTTGCAAATATATCACATCTTGCAATGAATACCAAATAGCCAGTCTATTGTTTATATTTGCTACACTTAAATACTTATTTCTGTGTAGTGGATTAGAAATAAACAAACTGCAAAGTTTTTTAAACTGTTAACCCGGAGAAAAGCAAAGCAGGAAAGATCATCTTTTCATGGCCAGCTAGTTGATTTCACATCACTTCCATCAGCACCAGAGAAGGACAATAAAGTTGCTTGGCACTGGATGCGTTCAATAACAAGAACTTAATAAATGAAAACTATCGATCCCGTTTGAATAGCTTGGTAGAAACCCAATTACATATGAGCTGCATACAACAAATACTGAGAAATATTGTTTACTTTATTCCACTTCTCCTCTGACGAGGCTCACTAAGCATCTCTCTCATTAAGCAGGCTTGTAAAGATTCTCTTGCCCTGGGCACTCTGTGGATGACTAATACATGCCATGCTACGGTTTTCATCTGTTTTGATGTTAGTGGGTGCAGTGGGTGCTTCATCTGTTAAGAGCACATCTCTTAGCCTCATGGAATTCATGCAAGGAAAAAACAAAAACAAAACAAAACAAAAAGCTGAGCTGCCCACAGCCCAGGCCCAAAAGTCAGATCATCCCTTGAAACTCTCATGGGAGCTCCTGCCTATCCCTCGTCGCTTTCAGGATGCCTTAGAAGTCAGACCACCTTCTTAGTTCTGAGTGTGTTCTAATTAGTGCTTACTTCCCCAGGTCTGCCTTCCACCTTTAAACTTTAAATAAAAGTCAACTTAGATGAGAAAATTATACTCTAGTTGGTGAAACATTTGGCAGGTATTCAGTTAAGGTGCTGTGGGTGGAGAGTGGGCCAGTTTCATGGGAAGTAAAAACAGTTCACCGAAGCTTGGGCAATTCCTGAGGCAGCCTCTCCCCAATGGATCAGTGTCCTGATGTGGAGTAGACCTTCACTCCAGGGTGATGCAGTATATCTCACTAATGCAGGGCCAGACTGCAGGAGGAACTAGTAAGTAAAATATCCTTGCTATATAAAAGACCTGTAAGTAAATGTACCTCCTTCATTTGAGCTTCAAACATTAGCTTCCCGAATGCCAAAGAACTTCAGAGAAGGCAAAGGGATGTAACAGCAAAGGGTGATGGGAAAAAGGAAACTCAACGAGTGAAGGTCAAGGTCCTTTACATAATATGACATCAGCATTCCCTCAATGTATTCCTGAAATACCAATTTAAAACCCAAAGTATCTCTGGGTACATAAATAACTTAAATCTAAAATAAAAGCCAATTCATAAAGAATGGACTAAAGAGGAATGGAAATACTTCATTAGATGTTCTTGGTGAATCCAGGTTGGAAATAGTTCAAGATGGTGAATTCCCCTTACCCCTAAGTCATGTTACAATGATAAGGACAAGACAATAGGGCAGGAGTCAAGGTGGGGAAAAGTGTCCCCGGTGCATACAGCAGATGAGTCACAAACTTGTCTTTCTCAGTGTTTCCTTTTCTTAACATTTGGCAAGTTGAACTTATTCAAACTGAGCATTTTCTCACTGGTAGAGACAGAAGGAATGCTCTGTTAGTGCATGGTGGACAGCAGGAACTCCTTGGGGGGGGTTAATAAACAGCGTGGACGGAAAGAGAGTTTGCTGCTGTTTAGCATTCAGTTGTTAGGGTTAGAGGGGGTATTCCTCATTTCAAGCATTTCCCGATTTCCTAGTTTAAATACTCCTAATGCGGATAATTTGTTCCTTTATACTGTTTGTTTTCATCTTAGTTTGTGTGTGTGTGTGTGTGTGTGTGTGTGTGTGTGTGTGTGTGTGTGTGTGTGTGTGTGTGTGTGTGTGTGTGTGTGTCTGTGTGTGTGTGTGTGTGTGTGTGTGTGTGTGTGTGTGTGTGTGTGAGAGAGAGAGAGACAAGTACAATTTCAACTTACTAATGTGATTTCCCAGTCTGATGTCTGCAGAGTTTTGTTGGCTTTTATGTGTTTATTTATACATTGCCCTTTACCAGGACTATAAGTTGAGCATCCAGGGCCACAAACTCCAAAATCTAAATTTCTTTGAAACATGAAACAGTTCCACAAGTGGAAAGTTCTATGCCTAACCTCATGAAAGGTGACAGCCAAAAGTCAGGGGCATTAAAATATTATATAAAATTTCTTTTAAACCATGTGTCTAAGGTGTAAAAGAAATATAAATTAATTCCCTGCCTAGACTTGGATTCCACCTCTACCATATCTCATTAAGTGTATGAAAACATCCCAAAATCCAAAAAAGGAAATAAATCCCAAAATCTTAATTCTCAAGAATTTCAGATGAAGAACATTCAGCCTAAATTAGTGTTTGTTAAGTAAGAGTAAAGACCTACTAGTTACACCATTGCAAATATGGGCCATTGACATCAAGATAGAGCAGAGTGCTTCTAGTTATAACAAAGACCCAAATATAAAAATGTATTACTGTAGTCTGCATTCCAACATGACAGCATTTCAGGCTCAAGAGAATGCTATTGATGGCAAACAAAGTTTAAAATACTTAAGACAAAAGCTTCCTAATGTCCTTTGAAATGCTTAATCCAAAACGTGCCATTGTAGCATTTGTGCTAATAGATCAGTTTGGTATGTGGAGTATAGCTAAAATTTCCCTTATGTATTATAAAGCATAACTGATTTTCAGAAACTTAGATGCCCACTGGAGAACCCTGAAGATGTTTTGCTGGCAAATCTTCTGCAAAAGATCCATGATGCCCGGCTGCTCTGTTTAGGTTCACTTGCCTGCGGCCGGTATTCTGGCTCATTCAAGGGAAGCTTTACTGTGCACTTCACAATTGGACTAGGTCTTTCAGGATTCTTCCTGAATCCTGTCACTGCAGGTGGGTGCTATTTCTAAAGAGGAAAAATGAACTAAGGCGAATGAGAAAGAAATTAAGGAAATTAGAGGAAAGTTAAAGATGCTAAGACCTCTAGATCTAGACTGTGGGACCTGAACCTCTCTGGCAGCAGATGTGTTTGGTTTGATCATCACAGAATGAACATAACCAACCCCCACCTTCAGCGCACATCTTGTCATTGAAACCCTTTATAATGTCAAATGTTCTGGGTTTCCTAAAAATATGAGACAATATTGGCCTTATACTTCTACATGACAAAAACTAGTTGCTGCTGTATAGTGACTACTGTCTTAAAATAGGTCACCAGCCTCTAGGGAAGCCCAGTCCCTATCCTTTTTCTCAAGTCCAGGTTGGTTTCGCTTGTTCAGTACCCTCAGAGAGTTGCAGCTGTTTCTTTTGTATAAGGGAATCATATGGCCTTTAACACATAGCCATCTTTAACTTTTCTATTGATACCTTCCGCTTCAGTAGGCTTACTTGAACTGTACCCATCACAAGCAAACATCTACATAAAGTTAGACTCATGGGTGAATAGATTTCATTCATTAAACAAATATTTGTTGAGTGCCTTCTGTGTGATGGTCACTGTTTAAGAATTAAACTTACTATATATTTACATTTCAAAATTCTCCTAAGATGACTAATAAGGAAAAATAATGACTCAAACAATTACAATCTGATAAGAAGTTTGTCTTAGGAGTAAGATAAAAATGCTTTTGATTATCCATTTTCAGAACCAAATTTAAACAATGTATGGTTGCCTTTAGTCTCCAGTCTAAGCTCAGCTTTAAGGATTATAAAAGAATAAAATAAAACTGCAGGAGATCAAAGTACTCAAAGGGACCTGCTGTAATATTTTAAAGACCTGTGAAGTTCTTTACTCAACTGTGCTACATATGAGAAAAACAACAAATGTTTAATGTAGATACATATCAAGAAGTTGTCCAGACATTAGTTTGAAGGCAACAGATTCCCTAATGTCTGTGGTACCTAGAATTGTTGTAAAAGTAGGGAAAAGGTGAAAATAAATACACTTGCTACATCTCCTTAACACTTACCACCTTCAGATCACTTCAAAGATGTCACCGTACTCTGGGTAAACATTATTAAGCTTATTTTTCTATCACACTGTCTTTCAAAATTCTACACAATTACAGTTGAGGTAACCCAGACGCCCTCCTGAAAGGGTTTTATTTGTTTGCTAGGTTCTGTGGTAACAATATGTTTTCAAAATTCATGTGTATGGCTATAACCCCCAAAGCAATGCAAGAAGGCAGTGATAGAAGGCAGGCAATGGTGGAAGGCAGAAAATGGCGAAAGACGATGGTGGAAGGCAATGAGGGAAGGCAATGGTGTTAACACAGGGCACTTGGGAGTGACTAGGATGTTTGGGCTCTGCCTTCACTAAAGTGATTAATGTCCTGATACGAAGGTTAGAAGGAACCAGCCAGCCCATTTGCCCTTCCGGTAGTTCTTCAAACCATGTGAGGACACAGCATCCAGGCTTTTTAAGGAAACAGCAGCAAGGTGCCATCTTGTAAGCAGAAATGAACCTGAACTCTTACCAAAATGACTAGCACCAGGATCTTGCCCTTACGGTCTCTGGAACTCTGATAAATGAACCCATTATTGTAAAATACCTTGTCTGTAGTAGTTTGTTAGAGTAGTCAAATAGACTAACAGTTGTATCACAAACTTGGTAGTATAGAACAACTAAAAATGTGTTTACTTACAGCTGTTGTCTAAAGTCCTGAAATCAAGGTATTAATAGAGCCACCTGCCTTTCAAATGCTCTGGGGGGTGGGGAGGAGGGCCCTTGCTGTCACTTCTACTTTCAGATGAGTACAGGAATTGCATGGTTGGTGACTATATAATTTCAATATGCTCTACTAGTTTCACTGCACCTATGCCTTCTCTGTGTCTTTAATAAAGACATTTGTCCTAGGATTTAGTGCCTGCCTAGCCAGGTAAACTAAGTTGACCACATCTTAGGCTCCTCAGTTATATTTGTAAGCGCCTTGTTTTCCCCACATTGAGAGGTACTAGTGGCGAATATATGGATATAGTTTCAGTCAATCTACCATTCCACCAACTGTAACTGTCTCCCTGTTTGTGTTCCTAGTAACCGAACATTTGTGCCATTCCACATGCTGTTTGTGATCAGCTATACAAAATGTTAGCATTAGACCCTCAGTCAGAATTTGATTTGAAATCAATCCTGCAACTCCAATAATACCTTAAGTCGTTAGAATGTAAAATTGTGCCTTATATTTATTTATATTTTGTACTCAATAGCTAAGATACATTAACACATACAGGTAGATAGTTACTTCATGCTTTTTTGTTGACACAAATGACATTGAAATTAGTATTTGTGAATGACCTCTGTAGGGCTTTCCATAAAGGTATGACATATTTTGTAGTAATAAAGACAGTTTTTCATGACACTGTAGTGTGCCTTGGGGATAGAGAATGGGGAAATGTGACCAAGGTTGCAATTTCTCTACATTTTCCTCTGGAGTTTTCCTTTACATTATTTGGATTGACCTCCAAGCCCTCTTTTGAAAAGGTACATGTAAGAAGAGGCAGCTTATTAAACTTTGTAAAACCTTATTAAAACAAGAATATGAGCAAGAGATTTTTATGCACTATTTTGAGGGTCTCAGTTAGGACAGAGGCCATACAGAAATGCCTGTGTTTATAGAACTCAAGGAAGTTGTATTTGCAGTCCAGCTATGCGGAAGGAAGAAGGAAGACCAGATCGAGGAAGGGAGCTAATTTCAATTTGAGTGGTTATCCCAGTAAAGGAATTTTTCTTCGGGTTGAGAGAGATTTCAAAATTTTTGAGACATCCTAAGAAGTGTCTGAAAGAGAAAAATCAAGTGAAACCCGGCAAAGAAGCAAACATACTCTGCATTAGGTTGGTGGACACAGGAACTAGAAATTGAAATATCATAATGTCCTAAGCTGATTGATGGCAATTAGGGCAGAGAAAAACTAATGAAAAGGGAAAAAAATGTGTTTGTGAGAGGCTGAAATACAGAGAGACAGTGATGCAATTACAATATGAATAGCTGGCTGACCTGGGGCTGCTGGAAAGAATCATTAGCTCTGGTTAAATGAATGCGTTTCTGCTGTGAAAATTAAATAAAGTACCTTAGAGGCATCATAAGCAGGGCTGGAGGCTGGTAGCAATCCTCTTGATGCTTCATTAATTAACCATGACCACCTTCTTGTAGCGTCTTTGAACCTCACTGGACATCACAGATGGATATTTTTCTCTGAGGTGGAGAAAGACACCAGCATAATCACGTGCTTTAGTTCCTTTTAAGTGGGGGTCATTTAGATTTCCTTCAACTTAGTGAAAACATTATCCAGACAAAGATTCCACTTCACACTGAAATAACTCTGCTAATGCAGGGCCGCAGATTACCCTCTAAATGGTTTCCCTTTGAAACAAGGCAAATTGTAAACTGCTGAGCCAGTGCCAGGCACTAGAGAAAAGGCTGGGTTCTATTGTATGTTCTGCTCTAAGACATGGGGACTCTTCTTTCTGTCCCTTTCTGTCTGTCTGTCTGTCTGTCTGTCTAGCCAAGGCATCTTTGAATTCTCAAGGATTGTTTTCAATCCAAATTGATAAGAGACTAAAAACACCCAGTCTTAGTTTTCCAGAGTTCTCTTTTCTCCCTCATAGTGCCTAGCACATTGTAAACGTGAAACAAGCAGATAAATATCAAATAAGCATGGCCCAAATCAATATATTTTCTTTTAACAAGTAAAATTTTCATGTGATTCACAGAAAGCAAAGGTAATTTCAAAGTTGAGATTTGGGTATAAGAAGGAGAAAGTATAGTGCAATGTCTTGGCCAGAGAACAAAGCTCTCTTGTTCGTGCAAGGCTGAGACCTGCCTGAGCACATGTCCACCAGGTGGCGTTTCATATCTGAGATTGTTTTTGTAATTAGAAAATACCCATCAGTAAGAAGCATTTTGGAAAGTGGCAAAAAAGGAAATATAAGCCATTCACATTAAAAAAAAATTATTTTTAAGGCACAATTTTTAGTAGTAGAGAGAACAATAAACATCTTTTTTTCTCATGAGACCACAGAATCCCATGTGTCCAGGAGAATTCCTAGTCTAGAGTGAATCCAAAGGAAAGATGATGTAGGGAACCAAAAGCAGTGTTAAAGATCATTGCACCCTAGTGTTCCTGATGAAGACACTGATAACTAAGAATTTAATAACCCTGGGAACCAGTATTAGACACTTGGCCACCTCAATTATCTTATTTATGCTAAAAGGTCTGTGAGTACAACTTAATTATAGGGCTTGCAAAGCATGACCAAGGGGTATGAGTTCGATTCCAGAATCAACAAATCAAGTCAACCAAACAAGACTCAAAACAGCAACAGTTTCCCATCAAACTGTATTGTGTTCATGTAAAGCTCCAAGCACAGAGCTGGTGGCTGGGGATGCAGGAAGATACATGCATGGAGCCAAGCCATCTGGTAGAATTAGGGAAAGAAGTTAACAGATATCAAGGGCCATACACCAGACACCGATCTGTGATGACGTTTAACTGAGGCCCAGAACAGATTGTTCAGTGGGACAATGCCAGGGCAGGTCCTGGGAGAAGCAAGGTAAGACCATGTGCTTAGGAGAATGGAGAACTGTGCGATCAGAAGCTGCCTAGGGAATCACACAAGGCAAAAGTTGGGGACGAAGTGCCAGTGGGTCTATGTGGAAAAGTGAAAAACGAGGCTATGCAATAAGCAGGCTTGCTCCAGGATTCACCTTTGAGTCACACAAGCTGACAAAGCCCAAGTACCCAAGGGTCAGGCTTGCTGTGAGAGCTTCCCTTGTAGCCATACAATCCAAAGTACTTCTGCGAAAACAGAAGGTTTGACTCTGCAGAAGGGTGCTTAGCCTTGTTTTGTTTGTTTGGTTGCTTGGTGTTTTTGTTTTTGTTTTGTTTTGTTTTGTTTTTTTTTTTGAGTTCTTTCTTTTGTTTAAATTTGAAACAATGTTATTTTACATATCAATCCCAGTTCCCATGTCCCCACCCACCTCCCATCCCATCCTCCTTCTGCTCCCCAGAGAGGGTGAGGCCTCCCATGGGGATCATCAAAGTCTGTCATATAATTTGGGGCAGGGCCTAGGCCCTCCCCAGTGTGTCTAGGCTGAGAGAGTATCCCTGTATGTGGAATGGGTTCCCAAAGTCCATTCATGCACTAGGGATAAATCCTGATCCACAAACAGAGGTCCCATAGACTGTCCAGGCCTCCTAATTGACACTTGCGTTCAGTGACACCTGCGTTCATCAGGGCTTATGAACACTGATGCAAAAAATAATAAAAGACTGGCTTAGCCTTCTTAAATCAAGCAGCTCAGCACAGGAAGCTGGATGCCCTGGCTCTTTCAAAACTGACCACAAGGAATCCAAAGCCTCACTGGGAGTGGCCAGGTCTCAGATGCACATTTGTAGCAATTGGCTAATTTAATACTGTGCGGTTGCTAGGGTACATGAAACCCAAGCATATGTCTTGATTTTTAGAACTGTGCTGACTCACGAGGGATTGCTGTCAAATAGCACCTTTACAATTTCTTTCAAGATAAAATCGTATTTGTCTCATTTAATCCTTTAACCAAAAAAGACAGAGGACCGCACATTTCATACCCTACACTAGAGAAGCTGGGCCTTGGTTGATCAGGTAACCTAGCCAGGATATAGGAATCTGGTTTGGAATTTCATTTATCCTGCTCAGAGAGCTTCCAACACCTCTTACCGGCAGGAGGGGAATTTTCAAGGTATGTGCATCCAAGGATCTGTTGATGGAGAACATAGTGAAATCACACTCATTCATTCACTCCTAGTAAAGCTAAAGACAGATACTGAGTTCACTTTTCTGACCATTGTATTTGGCTACGATATTGTCCTATCAAAGTTTTAACAGCAGTATGAAAGGAAACTACACAGAGGAAACCACCTGTGAGGAAACCAGGGTTTCTAATTTTAGACACTGGATGTCAGGTCCACTCCTGCACCTCAGATTCCAGAGAGGCAGTGGATTGTTCTTGGGGTGGATCTCAGAACTGAGCAGCATGATATCATGCAAGGCATGGATGGAAAAGGCTGAGCTTCTCTTGGAGGTGATTGTATTCCTGCCTGGATGGTCTCACTGTAACAGAACATCAATCCTGGCTTTAAAAAATTCATTTGTCAGAAACCTTCAGATAAAGTCAGTTTAAGTCACTTATCTGGAGCATTACGTTTGAAAGATAGAGTTTACAATTATTGACCCTGAGAAGGATTAGGGATTACTGACATGACCTTGGTTCCTGGCCCATGTGATAGCTGTGTGGGTTTTTGAAATAATACTTCATTGTGTTTAGATTTTATACCTGCATTCTACATTGCACTTCAGAGCCTCAATGTAAATGTTTTGGGAAACATTTGGATTCCGCTTCTGGAAGTTCTTTCAGGAAACACAGTGAGTACAGACCTAGCAATGCCAATCTGTAGCTCTATGACATATGAAATCCGATGTGCAGTGTCAAATAATGACATATAAGAGCCCCGTGGTGGCTCTTTATATACCTTTAGTCCCAGCACTAGGAAGGCAGACATAGGTGGGTCTCTGTGAATTCGAGGCCAGACTAGGATGGTAGAAAACTAGAGCTATTATACTGAGAAACTGTCTTGAACCCCCCCCCCCAAAAAAAGAAAGAAATCATCGTGTGTGTGTGTGTGTGTGTGTGTGTGTGTGTGTGTGTGTGTGTGTGTGTGTGTGTGTGTGTGTGTATTAGTGACTTGAAAACATTTTACATACACTTTTCTTTCCTTAGATTTCGGATATGCAGATGAAGGAATTTTGGCCACATTATATGGTAATTCAAAGTTGACTTTTTTTTTTAACATATGAACTTTATCTTGGACCCCTCACTTCTCAGTTTTGAACGTTCCTTCTTTGAATTACTAGGCACTTGGTGTATTTGCATGTTTGTGCTGCTCATTTGCTTCTGAAAGCTTGGCTGACTTCTAGAAGGCATTCACCTCCCAGCTAACTTTCTCCAGCTGCGTTGGGAATGGGACATGAGCACAGGTCCTCAGGTTCATGTTCACTTAACAGACCTGAGCTCTTAATCCATTCGTGAGCATCCTGCTAGTTCAAACTGGTCTCCCGGCTTCTCTTTCTTCAACTGTGAATATTTATCTCTTTTATTCAATAGTAGAAACAATCCTGTGAGGATTACCCTGCCAAGTGTAGATCAAATCAAAATTTGTGGTTTCTGTTTCACCTGACCTTGAACCTTCGGTGTTTGGGCTCATTTAATCTTGGCAAAAATTTGCTTCCTGTTTCAAAGAATGAACTATTATTAGGTTCATAGGGTTCTTGCCCATCTAATAGTTCTTAGAGAGCTAGGGAGTGGATTTCTTGGCTAAATACTCATGATAATGAAATAAAGCCTGGAAAAATCAAAGCACTACAAAGACATTTTTCTTGACCAAAATATTTGCATTTAACAAAACTCTGAAACATTTAAAATACATTATATTATATGTTTATAATAATAAAAGGTGAAGTTTAATCCCCAATACACCTTTAAAGTGTTCTGCTGCAATAAAAAACAAAACAAAACAAAAACTTTACAAAACTGCCTTTACTTAAATTTTAAAAACTTTTAGTTAGAAGTCATAACACATAGATCAAAATTCTTCTGGTGTCAATTGCTTAACAGTTTTTGATAGCTAAGTAATTCCCTAACATATTCTTTAGTGCCTTTTTATTTTATTTCAAAAAGTTGCAAATTAGGCAGGAGACAGGGGTGGGGGCTTTTCAAAATGTGAAGGTGACACAGATGAGAATACATTCCATCACTCGTGGATGGTTTGTCTTGGCTCCAAGAAATCCACGTTCCAGCTCCATTGTTTTGTTGCTGCCTCCCAAGTGTGTTTGGCACAGACATATAACCAAAACAGGGTTTAGGTTCCTTCTCTTGTACACACTTATCACATAATTACTCAATTTCAAATGGAATTGAATTTTTTTTAACCTACTTATTTAGGTAGGTAAGTCAAAGGGGTTAGATTTTACAGTTCTAGCAACATTATTCATTTGTTTTCTGCCTGTTAGTTAGTTATACACACCCCTTTGCAATCAGCCTGCTTTCCCATCATCAAAATCTGCCTTCTTGATACTCCATGGAGAATAAGGTCCAGTTCTGAGTTTGGTAATACTAATACTAGTTCCACAGCGCTTGTAAGAAAGTCATTGTGACATGTCGTTACTGACAACAGTTGGTGTTTGGGGATGTTGAGCATAGAACAAGGGGTGAAAGAAGTAATGTCACTGAGCATAGTGGGTTCTTCTCATCGTTCTCTTGGTAAGGGCTAAGCAAATACGCACACCAGATGATGAAAGAATAGAGAAAGGGTCACTAATGGTAGCAGCTATGGAGAGGACCAGTGTTATTCCAAAACTAGTAGCCTCTACAAACAATTATGGTAATGTTATTCCAGATCTTATACTGTTACATAGGAAATCGCTTTGATCAAGGACACATTCCAAGGCACATTCAGACTAAAATGTATATTATTGACCATGCTCGGTTTAGGGCCATAGTTTGAGAAGGAATTCCAGAACACCACACCCAGCTATGCTTAGCCCAAGTTCATTGAGAACCTGGAGAAAGGATTCATTGGCATCCAGGAACCTTTCTGGACACACTCGGCTTCCATCATAAAGATGGCAGAGAGGATTACCTCCAGGGAAGCTTGACTTCTGCTTTAGCTGAAAGAAAAGGGAAGGGCATATGGAAGCAGTTTTCTATTATGGATGCCTCTTTTTTCTTTGCTGCTAACAGATGCTCCCAAGTGTGTAAGAATCATAAGGTCCAGGTTCCATTTAATTCTCATTGAAGGATGGGATCATATCATATCTCTCTCTGTGTTATACATCTTCTCATTCAACAGCATGCTTTAGATTTATTTGTGAAAAACAATAGCAGATTTTGATTTTAGCTGTAATGACTAACAAAAATCTGAGATGTTTTCATCTTCAACAATTAGAAAATGTCACAAAAATATGTGCAATGGGGTCTAGCCAGATAGTTCAGTGGCTAAAAGCTTCTGCTGCCAAGCCTGACAACTTGAGTTTGATCCACAGGCCCCACATGGAAGATGAGGATAATCAATTAATGAAAGTTATCCTCTCTCTGACACATGTGCTTTAGCATGTATGTGTATGTATACATGTATGAATGCAAACGCACAGACACACAATAACAAATGTAAAAAAAGTTAACATTTTGTGAAATAATAATTCTTGGACATTAGCCAATCAGCATTGTAAGACTTGCCCTTCTCTGGGAAAAAAAAAAGCAACACAAGGGAGTCAGCTTATAGATGGAAGTGGTTTACAGAGAGAGGACGAAAGGGAAACTTGAAACCCATGTTGGATTTACCTGAGTAAAGGAAATAGCGAAGAGAATGTTCCAGAGTCAAAGAAGTTAGAATTTGTGGGACAGATTCCAAAGAGTAATGAAGTAGAGATGGTTGGAGTAGATCTGAGGGAGGCAAACACAAATAAATTACAGTCTTACTGAGCCCATTCACTATTTCTCTTTTTGACTCTGAGGGAAATAATTACAAGCAATCTTGACTCAATTGTTCATACTGTATGTCTGGTGTTATGTATAACTGTCCATGGAGACCAGCATTACCTCTAGAGCTAGACTATGGCACACCCTGCTCTGCCATACCTCGTGATTCAGCTCAACACTGTATCAAGTCTGGGGGAAGCCAGTCTTTGCCCTTTGCAGAACTTGAGGTCTGCACCCTCATGGAATCTCCAAGGTCTCTGGGCTTGTTGCGTGGCCTCCAGCTTTCTGAATACAGAAAATGTCTCCTTAGCAGTGTGTAGCATCTCCAACAACCAGCCTTGGAAGCCAGTTCTTAGCTTTTTAAAAAGTCTTTTGTTCTCTCTAGTGTAGTTATTGCATTTCTACATCCCCAAAGATTTTGAACTCCAGACTTTTGAGGCCTGAGATGACATATGTCACAGAGGCTCTGAATACCTGAAAGGTACCTTATTGATCTACCCTACTCTGGGCTTGCAGAGGATCTGCCTTGCCCTCAAGGAAGACCTGCAGATGTTCAGGAGATGCTCATGTTCATCTGTTCTGACTCTAGCCTTCACATTCCACACGAGCATGTGCATTAGGTCAGTTAAAGATGCTTTCACTAACTTTTTGCTAAATGCTATACATTACACTTCATCGTTTATTGCGGTTCAATAAGGGTCAGGATAAACAAATAGGTCGAATAGATGTTTATTAAGGGAGAAACAACTCACAACACAGACAGATGAACACAGCAGTTAAAACTGGATGCTCCTCTCTCCGTGTCCCGCCAGAAAGGGCCTTTCTCCTGAGACTAAACTCCATCGGTCACTTCCGCCCCTGGCTCCACCCCTCAATGGGTGTGGTCAGTGCCACAGAAGCAGACAAGGTGAATATCCCACTACAATTCCCCTTTTAGTCTAAAGAAAAGATTTAAGCTTGATACAAAACTATATACAAAACAGTGAATAACAAGTGTGCTCTAAGAAAAGGAAAATCGAGACCAAAACCACAAACATACCTAGTCCTAGGGTGAAGGCATAAGGGAGTTTACAATAGAGTTGTCTTAAGCTGAAAAGCTTAAGTCTAGTACTTAATATCTAACTAGGAAGAGAGAATAATACTAAGATAGTTTAATCTACAACCTCACCAAGACCTGAGAAGGAAAATTACAATACTAGGGTAGACGGGAAGTGCAGATGGGCAACTTCCAAAAGGTGCAGTGAGGACAGAAACAGCAAGCTACCTGGACAGTCACCCAAGGTCTCACAGCAATGTTGGTACAGCCAGATATGACTAAGGCCAGGAGTATTTGACAGACCACAACTAAAGCAGGGAGGTAGAAAGGCTGTTTTACCGTGACTTGGCAAGGTTCAGCAGTCTTCTAAGTTTGTCTCCTGCAAGCATATAGGACCGCATGTCCAAATCAGTGGTCAAGGCTGAGGCAGTTCCTTGCCCAAGAGGCCATTAGCCGAAGCGAGGATGAACTCCAGAAGGAGCAACAACAGTGTCCAACATACTTTCGGGAAAGTGCACGGTGCTGTCAGGAGCAACAGTGTCTCATGTCAACAGAGTACTAATATATAAAACATTTAAATGCCATGTTCTGCAGGTCTATGAAGTGATTGAAGATTAAGCATCTATGTCTGACTAATCTCATAGGCAAAGGAAACATGGGTGAGGATAATCTGTAATACTCAGGAACTTGGCTAACAAGCCTGAATAAAACTTCCTTGAGTAAAGCAAGGATAAATACCTAAACAATATAACTATGTACATGTATATATATATATATATATATATATATATATATATATATATATATATATATATCTCACATGTAAATTCCTAAAGTAGAGGTAGAGTAAAAATGTCTAAACAAGAGGTAGAGCTCTAAAGGGCAGCAAGACAAATATCCCAAATTGTAACAAATACAAAATGTCTTGAACACAAGCAATAGTATACATACATAGAATATGGCAAGTATAATGTACATAAAACATCATAAATGGAAAGATTTCACACAATACAACAAATATAAGATACAATTCTTCCAGGAAGGGAATAAACTTAATTTTACATAGGTTACCACAAATAATAATATATAACAATGTAAGCTGTAATACTAATGTCTCATTCTTACTGAATAATTCACAAGAAAATAGGCTAATCTACCTATATCCATTCTGAATCATACCTTTCCCAACCATACCCTATTCCTGTCTAAAAGAGATAACCAAGTCTAAGTATCACCTTCCAAGCCCAACCCCAAGTAACTAAAACCAACCCTTTGAAGATGAATATTATTCCTAAATTCCAAGAGTGGGGAAAGGGGGCGTTGTTATCTTAAGATTACTTCCTGCTGAAATGGGACGATGATTTCTCTATGTTACAGCAGGTTCCCCGCCGGCTGCCGCTGGTTCTGCCGCCATTGTCCTGCAACCACGTGTGCCCCAAATAACACTCAGAGACTCTGTATTTGATACAATCCTGTTGGCCAGTTACCATTACTGTTTATGGGCTAGCTCTGTCTTAATTATTAACCCATTTCTACTTATCTAAGTATTTCCACGTGGTCGTCTTATTGGGGAGCTGCGCGGCAGGCGTCCTGCTTCCTCCACAGGCTACATCTCGACCCCGCCTTCCCACTTCCTATTTCCTTCTCCTACTCTCCTAGCCCCGCCTATCTTGCTATCTCATTGGCCACAGGGCTTTATTAACCAGTATGAGAAACATATATACATAATAACATCTCCCATCAATCGTTCAGACTCAAATTATACAAAATTGAATAAATACTAAGTACATAGATAATCCAGCCCCACAGGTATATAACTTGTTAAATTCTGCTGTAGCATTTTCAAATAGCAAATATGTTTTTGTAAATTCAAAAATAATCAGATTCACTGAGAATGATTTTGATAACTATTTTTAGATTTATTTTATTTGTTTCAGTGTTTTGTCCCTAAACATGTTTGTGTACCACATTCATGCCTGGTTCCTGCAGAGATCAGAATAGGCTGTCAAATCCCTTAGAAATGAAGTTACCAATGGTGGTAATCTGGGAATCAAACCTGGGGTCCTCTGTAAGAGCAACAAGTGTTCTTAACTGCTGATCCATCTTTTCAGCCACTGAGACTAATTTTTAACATGACTATGCATGTGGCTTGAGACAGAAATGAAATATTCATTTCAGCACACTGTTAGGGTAAATACTGCCTCCAAATGAAATCAGTGCCCTGAAAACTTGAAGACAGCAAGCAACAGCATTTCTGTTCTTTCCTCCCAGAAAGCCTGATCTTATATGACAAAAATAATTACAGTCAAACAATTGCAGCAATGTTACAACTGAAGATCTACACAGATCAAAGAGAAATACAGTTGAGTTGAAAGTTTATAATCAGGATAAGTCATATGCCTGATGGATGCTTTGTTGAGACAATCTTTGTAAGTTAATTCCATCAGATGGCATGCTTGGTGTAGAAATGGTTTTGATTCATATTGAGATAATGGAGCACTGTTGACTTACCCAAAATAATTGTGGGCAGAAAAATTTCATTATTGTATCATTCATCATTGTTAATAATTTCAAAGTTGATTTTATGAACTATTGTGATAGCTGTTTCATAAAATCAAAGAGACTTTTCTCCCCAAGGAATTTTAATGAATATAATACGTTCAGAATGTTTCAGGAAACCTTCCCCAAATGAATAGAAGGAGGAAGTTTTTCATTATGTGACAGTAGGAGCTAATAAATATTTCAACCTCAGAAACATTAATGTTCTAAAGGGACATTGCTTTTTGTAGGTAGACGTTTATCAGTACTAGATAATTGTAGTTCATGTACAATAATACATGGAATAGCCTTTTAATTATGAAGCAGATCTGTATAGTTTATGTTACTCAACTATTCAACACATACTTACAGATCAACTATTGCATGCTAGGTACTATGATTCTATACTAGAACGGTGAACAAAATCAAATACATTCCTTGTTTTTACAGTGCCTGTACTCTGGGGAAGATCAATAGCTTCCCAATAATCACAAGAAATAATGTGTAATTTCAAATAGAGATATGAATCCTACATATAAGGAAATCTGCATATACATATGCATGTAGCAGAATGTCCCAATGAAGACAGAAAATGTCAAGAATCAATGATCCACAGGATGGATAGATTGGTTGAGTGAGTCCAAGAGCTTTAAGCAAACAAAGGGAACAGTTTGAACAAATATAGAATGGTTTGAGAGCTGCTTTATGAAGTTAAAATAGCTAGTATAGTTAGAGGGCAGAAATTGGCTGGGAGCTTGAGATGCAGCTGGGAGTCAGACAATGGTTTAAGCACACGAAGCACTCACTTCTCTCACTTGTTGTGATTATTGCAGTGATAGCAGTCTTCCTCAGCATAGTGAAAAGACTACCACAGCAGGGATTGGTTTTATTTTGTTCACTTTTTTAGACCAACACTTTAATTTTTATTATAAGAGCAATGTAAATGTATAAGAGAATTTAGGCAAGGTTGAGGCAAGGCAACTAAAATGTGACCTGTTTGAAATTACATTAAGAACAGATACATGGGAAGATTTAGAGGAAGGAAAAGGTTGGGAAGGGGTGATATGATTATATTATAATCTCAATAACTGAAAAATATTAAAAATCAACGTGTTTCTTATTTTACATGTTGATTCCAGTTCCTTCTCCCTCTCTCCCATGTTCCTCGACCCCTGTCTCATCCCACCCACCCCCACTCCACAGGGAGGGGGATGCCTCCTAGGAGGGATCATCAAAATCTGTCAGTCATTTGAAATAGGATCTAGGCCCTCCCTCTTATCTCTAGACTAAGGGAGTATCTTTCCATGGGGAATGTGCTCCCAAAGTCATTTTGTGCACCAGGGATATATCCTGGCTCCACTGTCAGAGGTCCCTTAGACTGCCCAGGCCATCTGAGACCCATGTTCAGGGGGTGTGAGTTGGTCCAATGCTGCTTTCCCAGCTATCAGTCTGGAGGTCCATGAGCTCCCCCTTGTTCAGGTCAGCTGTATCTGTGGTTTCTGTATAGGATAGTAGAGAAATATAAATATCAAGCTATAGCTATATATATTATTTCAAAATGTGATGCGTCTCCTGTAGGCAGAATTTCTCAAATAAATACTCGGAAACTAATACTAATAGTAAATATGTGGCCAATAGTTTGGACTTGTTACTAGCTAACTCTTAACATTTAATTTAACCTATATTTATGTACCCTCTCCAACATGGCTCATGGAATGCAATCTCATTTTCTATATGTCCTGATTTCTCTACATCTGCTGTTATCTCTCTGACTCCCTGCCCTTTTCCATCCTAGCATCTTTATCTTGGTTGTCCTGCCTACACTTCCTGCCTGGCTACTAACTGTCAGTTTTAATTAAACCATTTTGAGTAACAAATCTTTACAGTGCACAAAAGGATTATCCCACAGCGGCCTTCCTGTTGTAATACTATGTATGGGAAGATTATATTATCTCTGCTATAACATCTTACCACCAAAAGCATGAACTGATTATAATTATAAGAAAACATTGGACATCAAAGTGAAGGGACATTATATAAACATTATATATCTGTATCTTTCAGAATCAAAACTAAGAAAACGAAAGATCAGAGAATTGCCCTAAACTAAAGCAGGCTAAAAAGACACAACATATTACAAACAATAAGAGACACTTAACTGAATCCTGATTAATAGAGTAAGGACAAATGGTAGCTAAAACTGCCTTGTGGAGTGAGCAGCCAACCATTAATCTTAGTTAGTTATAAGCTACAGAAATGCAGGATTCTTCAACTGTGTTTACTGCTATGTATCTTGTAGCCCATACCTGGGATATATATATATATATATATATATATATATATATGTATGTATGTATGTATGTATGTATGTATGTATATATATATATATGTGTGTGTGTGTGTGTGTTTGTATACATTTATGTGCAAACATGAGTATAATATTGTTTAAAATGATAAATGTGTGAATAGTAGCATGCTCTTGAACTTCTTGATTCCTGAAGAATTAATAAGAAATGGGGGAAAGGGTGACCTTAATTATTACTAATCCTCCCAAGCTTTCTGTTTCCTTCCTCTTAGTGACTAAGCCACAGACCTCATGCCCATGCCACCCCAAAGATACACCCTCGAGATTGAGAAATTCAATGTAGCTCTTTGTCAAGAGAAACTTCTTCATTACAAAATAGCTAGTCTGTGTGTGGGGGGTTGCATATGAGTGCATATATGTGTTTATGTGGCTGTATATGTGTGTTTGTGTGTGTATTTGTATATGAGTGAAGTGTGTGGGTGTGTGAGTGTGTGTGTGTGTGTGTTTCCACTGAACCACAATAGTTACTTTTTTACTAAATTCCAATATCTGAACCTTCCACAATCATGGTCTGCATAATAACATTTTTAAAAGACTTGCTTGTTGATATCTGACAGAGGCAGTTGTTTCCTATAAATAGTGGGGCCATTTTAATTGATAATAGTATCCCTTAACAGCACTGAACGCAATGCTTTATATGTGGTAAATTATTGATTATAGACACATGCACGTACGTACACACACACACACACACACACACACACACACACACAAACACACACACACACACACACACACACACACACACACGAGAAAGAGAGAGAGAGATTGCCCTGCATTTACTGATTACTTCATGTACCATATTACAAAATTGGCATTAATTGAACTCACAGGTTTCCTGTCTGCAAAGCAGAAGGTAGTGGGACTGATGAATATAAGCCTCTCCTGTGCTTATTTAATTGTGCTCCAATAAAGGGTGTGCATCTCCTGCTGAAAAGACAACACATGCTTCATTAAGCTTCCTCTCATTTTTGCACTTCAGGTACATGGATTAGATGGCAGTTCTGTGTTGAATGGCTTATTCAAGCATGACAAGTCACCAGCGAGTATGTGGAGAAGCAGCAGAATGAAAAGTGCCCTTTGCATCCAGAAGACACTGCCTCGCACTTCTCATAATGCTGGATTGAACTCTGTGGCTCATAAATATTCATAAATCCAAGAAGAACATCTTAGATAAATGAACAAACATCACAAGATTCCTTGCTGGTAGCTCCACAAATGTTTCAGAATTAGAAATTCGTTATTTAGAGAAGTGACTTATTTGTTTCCCTTGGCATCTTTTACTAGATGTAGTTTAAATTTTAGTATGTATGTAATGTTAACATTTGTGATGGTTGAATATGATCCCTTAGTATTTTAGCTTATAAGATATAAATCTTCAAGATTTTTAATTTCTAAAACTAAATGATGCTCATTACATGCAGGATAATATCCTTGAAGTAGATTCAACTCTCCCAAACTCCCTTTTTTACATTCTTGTATTTAACTTGCATTCATACAAATGAGAAATACTTAATTATGTGATGCTAATATTTTTAAACAAACAGTATTATTTTCATAACTTCACTGGAAAGGAGACAACCTATTCTTTTGTTGATGAAAAGCTGTTATTATTACATTTTGTTATTTTTGGAAATAAGAATAAAATACTAAAACATTGCTGGCTTTTCCTTAGAAATTTATGTCAACAAAGTCAACTCTCTTTAGCTAGAAATGGGCTTTGTGAGACCTTCTCTCATCCATGATGGAATTGATCCCGTGCAGGTGACCACTGCTGCTGTAAATTCATGAGTGTGACAGCATGTCATGCCCCAAAGATGGTGTTTCATAACACTCCTCACAATCACCATGCTCTTATCTTCTTTCTGTCTCCTTTCCCATGATGTTTCTGGAACCTTGGATGAGAAATGTTGATATAGATGTCGAATCCATGTTTGAGTATTCAACCACTGTCACTTTTTCTCCAAACTTTGACCAGTTATAAGTCTATGTGTTGAATACTCCCCACTGTGAAAAGAAGTTTATCTAACAAAGCAAAGAGCAATACACATTTAGATATAAACATAAACATATAGAAGACTGAAAACATCACCATTTAGCAAAACAACAGTAGGCCTCCCCTATGACATTTCCAGTTATGGAATTTTGACCAGGTACACAATACTAGACATGAAATCCTTTCTGTGTAATAGGTCTCAAATCCACTAGCAGTCATGCCAGTAGACTCATCTTGCCTGGATTATTGGTATTGCTGGAGATTACCACAGATTCATGGTATGTTCCAGCTAGCCAGCAGGGATGAAGTTGCCTGTCAATTTGAGATTGATTTCTGTATGTTTTATACACAAAGTGTTTAGTGTCTTTAGCAATAGGGTTTGACCATTTAGCTATAGTGGACCACCAAGAACAATCACAATAGCCTATGTTATTTTGGATACTTCTGGGGCTTTTCTGATCAATAACATATAAGAAGATAACTAAGACTTTCATTTAATAACCCATGTATTTGAGGGAGCAGCTTTGTGAATCTTTGAAGGGTATCTCTGTCAAACTTTTTATTTTTAATGAGCTTACAAAATGCTGTGTTTTCAGAGTTTCATTGTGCATCCTTAATGTTTCTTAACCTCTTCCTCAGTCCCTCCCTTTCTGTGTCCCCTTGCCCTATTAAAACAGTTTAATCATTTTTTCAATGACAGGTTAATTCAAGAAGAAACTCAATGGAATTAGAAAGATTTTCAGAGAAAAAATGGAAAAATCCAGAAAAACCAACTGAGCCAGAGCTCAGTAATATGTAAGGGTCAAGCCCTAGCTGGTGGGTTTAATATCCCAGAAACAACATTAAAGTTGCATGTTGTATAATGAGTCAACATTTCCTTCCTTCCTTCCTCATTCTTTCCTTCCTTCATTTCTTCCTTCCTTTCATTGTTCTTAATGAAAATTGACTCTGGCTTATTTGCTCTCAGGAGTACACAGAAGTCCTTTGAACGGCTGGTGTGTTTCTCTCCGTGTCCCTTTTCTCTCACTGGACCCTTGCTCTCTCCCTTCCAGGCCCCACACATACTTTCCTTAAAACAAACATCCTTGTTTTAAAAAGCAAAGAAATCTCTGCTCTCCATTTTTGTTTGACTTCCCACACATTGCTGTTAACGATTCCCCAAACACAGATGGAAGACAGGCTTGGACTCTTCCACCGTTGGCTATTTCACAAGATTTCTGCCCTTTAAATATTCTAACTTGTTCTTCTGGAAAGAAATTCTCCCTTTCAGGGATCCCCTCCCTTCCTCTCCACTTATCCACCACCACCAAGAATTAGTTACTTGTGAATCTTACCATTTGGGTAGTCTTAGACTTTAGTGATAACAAGGTTAAAGCAAACAAACAAAGAAGCAAACAAACAAACAAGTTAGCGTGTATTCCTTTAGTTAATTAATTAATCATCATTCATATTTTTTTGCCTTACCAATGAGCTAAGAAAGGTGTGGCCACATTCTCAGTGGACTGAAGAAATTTAAGAATATAGTTTGTCATACAAAACCACTGACTCCCCAGTGCCTTTAGAAGTAAAGCAGACAATTCCTTTTCAAGGGGAGGGAGATGGGCTTCACTTTGTCACAAATATTATCAGCATGAAAGGTCATTTGAAAAAAAAACAATAACAACTATTAAGCATAATTCTAAACTAATGTAAGGGTTTTACTTAGAAGAGGTTCAGTGTAGAACAAACAGTACATAATCAAAGGATAGAAACTCCTGAGAACTCTGTCCTTAGATCTGCCCTCATATCCTCATCTAATCCCAGGGAAGCCAAACCAGAGTCAACTGTGTGCGCCTGCTAAGGCCAATCTCATCCTTTTGTGATTTTTTTGAACACTGTTACTTGTTTGAAAAACCTCTAATTAAAAAAAAATCACTAAACCTGGTTTCCAGATTTGACTAAGAGTCAATCATTCACAAAATGAGAAGGAACAATCTCTCCTTTCCCTCCCTTCCATACTCCCTTCCTTCTTAAAATTAAAGCTTGGAAGTGATATATATATATATATATATATATATATATATATATATATATATCATTCCAGACAGCTTTGAAGAATTCATATTGATGTATGATTATACAGTTGTATATCTGGAGGCTAGAATCCATTTAAAATAAAATTTAAGCTGATTTTAATTTCCAATTCTTCTTGTAATTTATAGATAACAGAGTTCTATGTATACAATACATACTTCTTTTATACATTTATATGTCAAAGAAACATTAAATTTTTTCTTGAACAAAACCACTAATATGGAATATACACACATGCAAATATATATACACATTAAACTTAAAATCTATATCTCATGAAATCTGATTTTCCATTACATATTTTGAATTTTTATCCTTCAAACATATTTATTATACACTCAATATTGAAGCTCATATGTTAAGGCCTCTACATATAAATAGATGTAGTGAGATCTCTATTATATAGTATTAATTACATATAATAGTAATTATAAAGCTATAGGGATATTTCAATTCTTGTACTTTTGTGTATGAATTCAGTATGTAATATGAGTATTTCTATAAGTTTGGAATTTAATGTATAAATCAGAAACATCTATTATACATTTAAGTCATTGTAAAAGCTTTATATCTATATTTACAAACATAAAAATAGAATAATCAACAAATGAGGTATGGATCTTACTCTTTTCTTTTTGAACAAGTTTCATATGTACAAACAAATATGTACCTTCAGATATATGTAGCCTACACCATTAATACTGCTATTCACCTAATACATTTCATTGTTTCTTTCAGGCATGAAGTAGAATTGCATCTCCTTTGAAGTTAGATGAAAAAATGTGACTTACTTAGTCAGTGGAATGTGAGTTGACATGATGCATTTCACACGCAGGTGGAAATTTCAAGAGTCAATGTTCAGTTCAAATCTTCTCATTAATGTGGTGACTGTGGAACACATATTGACCTGAAATTTTGTCAGGCTGGGTTTCTAATTGGTTCTGATAAGCAGGGAACCCTCATTACCTATGATGGGTATGGTTAGAAAGAAATAAACTTTTACTGTACAAAATTGCTGCAGTGTGTGTGTGTGTGTGTGTGTGTGTGTGTGTGTGTGTGTGTGATGGTTGTGATCTCAGTACAAAAACACAATCTAGCTTGAGTGTTGGCAAACTTTTCCTGTCAGAAGGCAGAGAGTGGGCACTTTGGCTTTTATGGCCTACATATGGTCTTTGTAATATATTTTCTCTGTCTTTTTCCTTCTCATAACAAACAACATTTAAAATATATTCTTAGGATGCAGCCCATACAAATGTGGGCTATAATACAGACTTGCCTGGTGGGCTATGACTTTCTATTTGACACTTCATGGCTTCCTGAGATAAAAGGCAGGAGTGAGGGGCTGGCAGATGGCCCAGTGGTTAAGAGCACTTGCTTCTCTTGCAGATTCTACTTTAGTTCCCAGCATCCACATGTGGCTGCTCACAAGCAGCTGTAGCCCCACCTTCATGGTATCTACACCCTCTTCTAAATGCTACAAACACCTGCATATACATGAATATGTTAATGTGAGTGCATACTCAACACACACACAGACACACATAAATTCACACACTCAGACATACACACACACACACACATACACATAGAGACACAAACAGACACACTCTCACACACAGGGACACACAGATACACACTGAGACACACACAGACACTCTTGCACACAGACACAGACACACATAGACACACACATGCACAGAAACACATGTACACATACAGACACATTTACACACATACACACACACAGACACAGATACACAAAGAGACACACAAACACACTCACATACAGACACAAACACACACACAGAGACATACACACACAAAGAGACACCCATATATACAATGTGAACACATATATTAAGTTAAATATCTTTCACATATACTATAGAAATACACCCACATATACAATATTAATAATATAATATGCTAAGTTAAAAATCTTTCTCATATATACTATGAAAATACACCCACCTATACAATGAATACATAAGATATTAAGCTAAATATCATATATACAACAGATATAAATACACCCATATATACAATATGAACACATAAGATGTTAAGTTAAATGTCTTTCACATATGCTACAGAAATAAACACACTCACACACACAATATAAACACATAACTTGTATTTCACAGTTTCCAACAGGAAAAGGGAACTAGGTGATAAAGTATGGCATTTAAGTTGATAAGCAGTGGACTGCAGGAGGCTGGAAAGTGCTTTTCTGCTCAGGACACTTGTCTCTTTTGTTCATTCCACTACCCCAGCCCATGGGATGCTGACTCCTATACTCGGAGTGCCTTCTGTCTTCAATGGAACCCTTCTGCAAAAACCTTCATAGACACCAGCAAGACTGATGATCACACATACCATGTAAATGAGAAACAGTGGAGCATATCTGCATATCTCTATCACAGTAACCGTTTTATTCCCAACTTTGGAGTAGTGAGCTACTTGCTGGGGATATTTTCGGCAAGAAAATACCAGTACAGATTCCTCTTCAGTTCATATGTGTGTATTTTAAGGATTTTAAACAAGCAACCACCTGTCAGAAAAGTAAGACTGTTGCTTAACATTATCTGGAGAGACGTATTTCACAAAACTGCTGGAAATCAATCAGCTAATTTGGTGTGCCTCCTATGGTTATAAAACCTAATATTATAGTTACAACAAGCCCCAGATGCAAGTAAACACCCCCTTATTGAAAGAGCATGTGGGTAAGCTGTTGTTGTTTGGCAGATAGGACTGCACGCAGTCCGAGCCTACTGCCAACTCTCTGTGTAGCTAAGGATAACCTTGAATTACAGATCCTCCTGCTTCTATTTCCTGAGGTATGTGGCCACAGGCATGTGTCACCACACTCAGTTTACATGGTGCTCAGGACTGAACTCAGCACCTCCTGCATGTGAGACAAAAGCTCTACTAACTGAACTACACTGCCACTCCCAGGTAGGATTGATTTTTTTTTTTTTTTAATTTTTGAGATTACAATATAATCACAACATTTACCTCCCCCCTCCAACCTCCAATACACCTTTGTCTCCTTTGCTTTCTTTCAAATTCAGGCCTCTTTTAAATTAATTGTTATTGCATGCACATACTGTCAGTTACTCATGAATTTATTGACTGTGAAAAATACAAATTGATTTGGAATTTGTTCTCCAACCTACTAGGGAACAATATGCCTATGTGACTGTTATTTTTGGAATATTATTCTAATTTCAATAGTTTTGACAGGGTAGGAGTCATTTATGCTATTCACTAATAAAATGCACACAACTCTTATTAAAATGTTTAATAGTACTTAATCATTAATGGTCTAAGAATAAAATAAATAGGATATTAGGCTACTTTACCTAGCTTGTTAACAATATGAGCTAATGCCAACATTATAAATTGTACTGAAGTGTGATATGGTCTAGTTTGCAAAGCTGTGTTCTGGAACTAGTCTTGTCCAAGCAGCTCCTGGGGGAATGTGGGCTTTTGAGGGCATAGATCAGAAATGGATAGAGCTGGAACAGGGAAGCCTACAAGCAACTATGAGATGATCCAGAGCAGGGTCTTGAGTTAGGGGACCAGTAGCCATCATGAGCAATAATAATCATGGCGACTTGATGAGTGCTCACACATGCTAAACATCTTACAATCTCTTTCACGCAACAATTTCCACAACACCAGAATCACATCCCTTCCCCAAGATGAAGAAGGTGAAGAATTATGGTTAAAGAAACTTGCTCAACATCACCACGTTTATAACTAGTAGCACCATGAGGGCAATGCTCTACTTCAGTGAAGGTTGATGGAGCCTAGACTACACACAAGCTCACTAACTAAGCTTAATAAAGTACCCAAATTGATTTTCAGTATTGTAAAAAACGAGGCTATATGCTTCCAGTTTTTGAACAGTTCCACGAAAAGCAAACAGGAAAAGGTTTTCGTTAAAAAAAAATACATTTAATTTTGTCCTTACATTTTCTTTGAGGAAAACTAAATGATAATAGGATTATGATGATAACAATAGACAATATCTCAGAATTTACCCAGGATTTGAGCTAACACTGCACAAATACCTTTTGCTCGTCTAATAACCTGAGTGTGTGAATGCATTTTTTTAATGAAGTAAAGAAGTATAATAGTACTCCCCCAAATTGTACAACTACGAGAAAGGAAAAGTCAACAGTAACTCCATAGGTTAATACTCAAGGCTGTACTGTAGCACTATACTGACCAAAATAAACAGAATAATGCTTATGGATTTCATTGGATTTGAAAAACATATCTTTAGTTCCTGGGTACTTAGCCTAAATTCCTTCTCCAATTTAGTTCTCAAAATAATACGACATCATGGGACAGATATACTACACATGTGCTAAATGTCTTTTATGGAAACAAATATTTCCAGGAGCCAGAAATGCAGAGCCTGGAACACACAGCCTCAAAGCTTCTTCAGAAACTGAACCCGTTGTGGATCATCACAAACATTTTTTCATGTAGTCAGTAAAATCATAATCTTATTGTGATTTCTCAAAGGTAATTACAGCCTCTATAAAATAGTAGAATTTGTTTGAAAGGTTTGTGCATTCGGCCATAAAAGTAAATCGGAGAACAATGCAAATCAAGTTGCATAATTTGTTCAAATGCATGTCTCTTTGGCCACACTTCCTTAATGAATAGAAGCAGACATGCAAGGCAGCTAATAAGTTATTTTAATAGGGTGATGTAACCGTGTGCGAACTGTTACCTCCTGAGAGAGTGAGTGACAGATTCCTGCTCTCATTTCTGTGTAGATTAGTCTTAGAGAATTCATTAGTGCCCAGTGTGGCAGCTCTGCCTAGGGCCCTTAATTTGAAGAAAGAGACAGGAGGCCAGTGAGCCTGCGCAACTCCAAAGACGGATGATCTGGAGTTGAAGGCTTTTAGGGCAAAGGGCTCTCCCGAGAAGACGGCAATTATTCATGTGGTTTTCAGGCCAATGGTGACAGCTCTCTTCCCTTTATTCTGTTTCACTATATACGATAAAAACTACAGAGGACTGGATGTTTGCCTTACCTTGGAGGAAACAGCTTTAATGTAGGCTATTTCAAAGGTAGCTACATGGCAGAGCTCCACTACCAATAACTTATTCTACAGAATGACGACAGCAAACAGAAGTAGCATAAAAAGTGGAATTTGTCAGAACCTGCAGCATCTGATTTTTATACAATAGGGTTGCTCTCTTCACCAAAGCTTTGTATTGACTGATTTTAAAATCCCCTGTGCTATTCCCGCCACACATAGGAGAACTACTTCCCTGAAAAAGCTTATGACAAGCACAGACAATATTCTGATTTCTGAACAAATAGCACTGTCTACAAAGAAAGAACTGTTCACAGATGATTAAAAATCTTTGCCACTTTGACTCCGGCCCTCAGTAAGAAATACATTTTATCCCCAAGCAATACCCATAAACATGTAGGTGTTTAGAGCTGAAACCAAATATTACAGTACTTGTGAGGTAGTGTTGTGTTTCTGTTTTTTCTATTCTAATCTCTTTCTTCATAGCACCGTATTATATTGTATTTCTTCTTTAAATAATTTTTTCAAACTGTTGATTCTATTTTAAACTTAAATTTTACTTTACCACATAGAAACAATACAGGATATATATATATATATATATATGTATGTATGTATGTATGTATGTATGTATGTATGTATGTATGTATATATTGAAAAATCAACCAGAATAACTATATCAGGAAAAAAGTCTTTGGATATTACATTTTGTAAGAAAAAATATTGTGGGCTTACAATACAGCTGGCACAGTACCAAACCTCTTCAGAAATGCGGCCATATAGTCTTCAAGCCAGTGATGGAAGCACATACTTCAATTTCCATTGTTAATGTAAGAACATGAAGTGCAGAGAAGAGATGAAAATTGCTTCAGACACAGATAAAGTCTCTGACATAGTCAGAATACCATCACAGAGAAGCTATACACTAAACACTGATCAAATAGTGCATTATTTGCATACACAATCTTGGCTACAAAAGCCTGGCTGATGTTGTTTAAAACAGTGACCTCTCCCAGCAAGGACTCTGTGGAGCAGAAGGCAAAGCCAGGCTGGCACTCACAATTAACTGCTCTGAGACCTGGTCAAAGGTATATCCTGTCCTACCCCTAACCATCTCACAGAGTGAGCCACTCAGAGTCAGGCAGCGGGGTCTGGGCATACTACTTGAGCTCATATATTATCTACTACTTTTAGTAGCTGGGTTTAAAGTTTGATTACAACTTCTGTGCATATTACTGAAATCACTTATATCAGGAAATAACATGTAAAATAGACTTGTTTTTTGTAATTTAGAACAATGTCTGGCATCTGGCACATAGTCAATCAGTGTCAGCCATTAACACAGTTACACTGAACGCTTTTACTATACTACATGTGTGCTTCTCCTTCAAGTGACCCGAACAGTGACTTCAAACTCTTCCCTCTATTGTAGCTTGAGACCTCATCTGCTTTTTCTTTATCACCGAGGGATGCTGAAGTCAACAGCAAAGCTCTATTCTCTGACAATTCAAACTGTCAAGGTGGCATTCTTTTTGTTTCCAAAAGAACCTTCTTTTGATAATATTTCAGACTTACAAAGATAAAGGGCCCTAATTCTTCGTAAGACAGCACAAAGAAAGCATGGATACAATGTGTGTTTCTCTGCAGCTGAATGACATTTTACAAAACTCAAGTCTGGGGTTCATTTTCCTAGTGTTCAAGGCTACCCAGATTAGCACATCTTTCAGATGACGTTGGATTATAACAGTAAAGTCAAGAACAAATGTTTCAGCATGGTACTAAGGACTGAGTGACTTAAAATACAGAGTGGGACACTTGCAATAAATTTCTACACAAACATAGACTTGATGCTTTCCTTTTCAAGTCTCTTGGCAATTGATGACAAATGAATATTCAAAGGCTATATTGGATCTTTTTTTTTTTTCCATTGGACACTTCATCATGGTGTCAGCCAGCCTCTCTCATGAAGGTAGGAATGTAATTATTGGCCAGAGTTTATCAGCTCTATTGCTATCCATCTCAAAGCCCATTTAACAGTTAAGGTGTTCTTAAAAGGAACAAATGAGGTATGACCAGACATCAAGCAGGAGCCTAAAGGTAGCATGTTAATCACAAAGAAGTTGCCAGTCCTGCTGTCCATAAAAGCTGACTTGCTCACTCTGTCTGTGTTGCCCTCACTACTCACAGAAGAGAAGGGGATCAGGTGCGCCTGATTTAGGAAGCTTGAGCATAGCTGTTTGTTTTTATTTATAAGCTAAATCATTGATGTATTTAATTACCAATTGATGAGTATCAGATATTTCTATATTAAATGCAGCTTTATGTCTTCAAAGGCAAAGTAAAAATTTTTCCCTGAATAAGGCAACAATGCAGTAATTTTTCCTTTTGTTAGTATATTGGTCAGGGTTCCCTATGGGAACAGAACTTATAGAACTTATAGAATGAATGTACTTAAATATATATATATATATATATATATATATATATACATATATATGTTATTTGAATGGCTTATAAGTAGTGGTCCCACAATGGGTGTCTGTCAATGGAAGTTCTAAGAATCCAGTTTTTGCTCAGTCCATGAGGCAAGATGGCAAGATGTCTCAGCTGGTCTTCAGTATATGCCAATACAATCATATTTCTTCATGCCATGCTTAATTTCCAAATGAAAACAATAATCAGATCATAATCATACTTAATATATTATAACTACCACTTGTACAACCACAAGCATGACGATGGACCTCTGTTCTATTCTCTGATAGAAATATGGTGGCACACAGTTTTAATTCCATTTGCAGCACTGGAAAAACAGAGACAAGCACATCCTTGAACTTGCTGGCCAGTCATCTGAGTCTAATCAGCCCCATGTCGCAGCCCCATGAGAGACTGTCTTAAAAAACAAGATGACAGGGGTGGAGCATGGATAGCTCCTGAAGGATGACACCCAAGATTGATCTCTGGCCCTGTCCTAAACACATGCACACTCAGGCTTATAAACACTCATACACACACACATGCATAAATATACACATAAACAACCATGCAGGCACACATATGCCTACACACATAAATGCACACAGATGCTTATGCATGCATACACATAAAGACACACACACACAAAACTAGTTAATAAACATCCTTTACTGCTATGTGTCTACTTGTTTTGTGTAATTTTTGCACATAGGATCCCACTTAGCACATATTTTCACATGAGTTACATATTATGAACATTTTATTTAACAATATTTACAGACTGTGTCATACACTTTTCTCAGCATTTGGAAAATAGCAAGTCTGTAGAATAAATGATTTATGCTTAGCAATCATTAAAGTCTGTAGAAACTTGAATTTTTTTTTTAACTGCAAACAAAGAACAGTTAAGAATTATACTCTCTGAAGTTGAAGTTAGGATATTTCATTATAACTCTAAATAATTGGTGTTATTTTAAGTTTATTTGGATACTTTTCTAAAAATGAAAAATGACACCACCATTTGTAGGTAGGTAGCTGGTAGGAATTCTTTTTACAGCTGCCTGTGCCATTTGTCTTGATCAGGCACTAAACAAGCCTCCAGTTCTTTAGAATATTAAGATCACTGTGGCTTTTCTACTCTGGCCCCTGGACTTTGAAAACATAGAGCTCTATTTTATTTTCATCCATGTGGAAAAATATGTAACAGCGTCTCAAAATCCCATTTCAAGTTAACTATTTAAAAATATGAATTAAAAATACCAGCTGTGCATTACACAAAAGAGAGGTTGTGTTATATGAGTTTTACAAGAGATATGCAAAATGTGTGGAAGTTTGATAATATGGAAGCAACTAGCATAGGCATTAAGTGTCCTGCTAACTGAGGTTCTTATGTCACTCTGCTAAATACATGTGTGAATAAAAAGTATGCATATATGAATAAAAAGTATGTACACATATATGTAATATAAGGAATAGCATTTACTGGATTTGTAGTGATCTTAAACATTTTTAAGTTCGTGTATAGCTTGCAAAAGTTAGTAAAGTGCCAATGACTGCCCAGAATGCTATCATAACAAGACAGTATGAAATCTGATTGTGTGAAAAGGTGAATATTTACACAAAGAGGTCAGAAACCAGCTGGCTATATGTAAAGAAAAGCCAACAAATATCCTAGGACAGCTCTTTTTCTTGATCTGCTATGGGCATGGCATCATTTTTAAGTGATCTAGCATCATTTTTAAGACCTAGATAGGGAAAATGTTTTCTAAATCAGCACATGTTCCCTAGAAAACAATTTTTTGGGGGTAGCTTGCTATCCAAATTACCCTAGATAATTGTTGTGAAAATTGCATTTGAAATTCAGTACTAACAGTTATGTCTATCATTTAGAGGAGACACTTTTACACTGAATGAAAAAAAAATGGACCACTCACACATGTTTTATTTTTATACTGAGGGTCTGAGCAATATTAATTGGTTAGACATTGAAGTTAAGACCCTATTGCTGAAGATAAAACACACTTGGACACAGGCCTTGAAGAAATCTAGCTGGAACTGCCTTGGAAGTCTTCTCCTTGACAACTAGCTCTCATAGCATACAAAGATGCTGTGCACACTGCCAAAATAAAAGCTATCAATAGTACTATCCAGATGTAAAGCCCATGAACCACAACAACAACCAGCCTCTCAAAAATATAATAGTGGTACTTACATGTTTGGGTAACCAACAGCTGTGTGATTGGATATAAAGTTTTCTTAGAGTGTGTGTGTGTGTGTGTGTGTGTGTGTGTGTGTGTGTGTGTGTGTGTGTGTGTGTTTGTGTGTCAGGGGGAGGGAGTAATTCGTGCCTAGCACTGTAAACATAGCCCACTACCCATGGTTGCTGAGGTCACAGAACCTAGAGATGAATCTACTAATATTCTAAATAATACATTTTATGACATTAGTCTACACATGTATCTTTATATCCACAGATAAGTGTAGCTCTCACTCTTCAGCAAAGAAGTTTCTTTTTGCAGTGAACAGAGACTATCACAGAAACCTAAGGGGTCAAAATGTTGGTGACAACTTTCTGTAGGGTGTCCAACCCCAGATGATATATTTACAGCACAGCCCCTGTTCAGGGAACATTAGAAAAGAAAGTAGGAAAGATGGTAAGAGCCAGAGGATCAGACTTTTACTGCAAGATAGTGTTTTCTTTAAAAAAAAAGACTGTAACCTTTAAGTTCCAACAATAGGGAATCGAGACCTGCAAAATGACAATCTTGTTGGCATGCCAACATAGATGGGGAAAATCTCACCAGATTTCACTCCTAGATGAAGAGTTATAGGCAGTTAAGAGCTACTAAAAGAGGGCAATCAGTCTTCTCCAAGAACAGCCCTTCTGATAGGCTATCTAATCCCTAGTGGTCAGTGCCAAACACATATGCATATAAATAAGACATAAAAGAACACATATGAACAACATATAATGGACCCAGCAGGTCCTACCCCTGCCGTGTGTGTGTGTGTGTGTGTGTGTGTGTGTGTGTGTGTGTGTAATAAAAATAATTAAAATAGTCATAAATTTAACAGGAATGGAGGGAACACAGAAGTCGTTGGTTGGAAGAGAGATGAGTGAATATGACATAAATACAGTACTTACATAAGAAGCAAAACACTAATTTTTTTTAAAATCTCGCAAAGATAATCCCAAATAGAAATTTTCTAGTTCATACGCTAAAGGACCATGTAGCATTTAGTTGTTTTTCTCAACACAAGACAGAAGCAACAGCACTTCTCATTTCTTTTAATTATTATGGCTTGCCTTGAGTTCCTATCCTCACTTTCCCAGATAAACAACTATAAGCTGTAAGATCAACCCCTCCCCCTGCCTGAGGTGCTTTCTGTCATAGTGCTTTATTACAGCAATAGAAATCTCAACTAAAATACTGGATTATATGATAATGTTATCTTTAATTGAAAAAAAAAAACCCCTGCAATGCCATTTTCCATAATGGTCACACCATTGGTTGTACAACTTCAGTTGTGCAAAAATATTCCATTTTCACTGGGCTTCAACAAACACTCATTTGTTTGCTGTTTTAAAAAAAAAACAAATAGAAAGCAAGATTGAGAAATGACACAGTAAGAGAACTGTGTGGGGATCTGAGTTCAGAGCCCCAGTATCCACTTAAAGCCCACATAGCAGTACATCTGTATCTACAACATCAGGGGAGAGAGGAAGATAGGCACCTACTAGAACAATTGTCCAAACAGCCCAATTGCATCTATGAGGTCCAGTTTCAGTGAAAGAAAAAAATACATAGAGGAGAGCAATAGAGGAGGGAACTTATAGTGAACATCTAATCTTCACACATGTATCGGCAAACACCCACATGCGTATATGCACTCCAACACAAACATGTGCATGTACCCTCCCCATATATTTAAGTTACAGCCATACTAACTGGATATTGGTTATGTACTGTGGGATTGATTTGCCTTCCTCTAATGATTGTCAGTGTTGAACATCTTTTCAAATGCTTGTTGTCCATTTGCGTATCTTCTTGTGAGAGATGTCTATTCCAATCCTCTGCACTTGTTTAAATTAAGTCATTTGATAACATTTTGCAGTTGAGTTGAAGGGTTCTTTATGTATTCCCATGTGGAATCCCTGCAAGAGAGTAGATTTGCCAATATTTTTCATTCTCTCAGTCACCTTCTCACTCTGTTGATTGGGTACTTTGAAGAATAAAACTTTTCTTTTTTGATGTGTAATTTGTTGAAAGTTTCACATAAATGTGCTACACACTGAGCCTATTCCAACCCTCTGATATTCCTTTCTTACCTGCCGCTGTTGGTGGTGTTGGCTCACCTAGATAATTTCACATCTACTTTTATTTTACACACACACACACACACACACACACACACACACACCACACACACAATCACTCACATGGAGGTTTTATGTGATGTGTAAATTCCTCCTGAAGATTTTGGAAACATTTACGGAAGGTTGGTATTCTCTAAATGTTGGCAGAATTTCTAGTGTGGTTATCTATTACCTGTTGAGATTTTTCTGCTTCCCACAATTCATTATTTATAATTGTGTGTATCTGTGTCATTTAGGTACAGTTTTCTAGCAATTATGTATAATACTCATAATCTTTTCTGTTTTCTGTAATTAGTGTTCCTTTAAAATTTCTATTGTGGTAGCTTTATCTCATTTTGCTATTTTTGAAAACATACATATTTTCTTTCCAAAATTCTATTTTCATAATCTTTGCACTAGTTATTATTTTCTTTCTTATGTGAGTACCATTAAACACAACAAAATAATTATTGAGTCCATCAAGGCCATCTAAAGTCAAATGACTTAATGTACAGTTTGTGAAAGCAGGTGCATGTGGAGACCAGATGAATATGCTGAGCGTCTTCCTCAATTGTTCTTAACCTTATTTTGTTCAAGAAAGGGAAGTTCTATGAAGCTGGAACTCATTTATTTGCTTCAACTGGTTGTCTAGTGAGCTACAGGGATCTACCTGTCTCCATCTCCAAGCATTAGGATTACAAGCACATGCCACCATAACCAACTTTTCCTGGGTGCTGGGGAACTCAGACATATCCCTGAAGCCTGAATCTTGGGTCTGACTGTTCAACCCATTCTAGAATTGGGTCTTTCACATATCCATTCACTAGTTTACACAGCTCTCAGCTGAAGTACACTGAAGTGGCTTCACACTAGGTAATTCTAGTATTCAGAGTTCATATCCTTGACACATATATATTGTTAGTTTTCTAGACAGAGAAATTAACCGGAACACTAGCTGTATTAGTCTGAAGTTTCTTTCCACTGTAACTTGGTATCTGCCTGTTAAAATTTTAGAGTGCTTATTTTTTGATATTATAATTACACCACTTCACCCTTCCCTTTCCTGCCTCTGAACCCGCACCTATATAAATACTTACTGTTTTACAAATAGAGGACCTTTTTTCCCATTAATTGTTGCCACAAAATATATGTATTTTTCCCTAAATATACAAGAGCAACCTGCTCAGTCTGGAAATGTCACATAGTGGTTAGATGGGAATTTTGTTTGATCACTAGATTTGGCTTTGAGTAGGATGATTTGAGCTGGAGCTTCTCATCTTTCCTTAGCTATACTACACATCTTTTTATTATTTGTTTGCAAAATTCTTGCATGGTTTTCTCTCTTTCATTCTTTTTAAGGTTTTTATTAGTTGGATGCCGGCCTACTTAGCTTGCTCCTTATCTTATCATCTTTTTTTATTTGTAGTTTTATCTTTTGGTGGATTTATATTAATGTTCTGGCCTCAGTACTGTGTTTTGGCATTCATAATTAAATCTCGTTGCTTTGTTTCTTTGGTTAGATGTGATTTTCCTTAGATCTTATTTTCAGGATGCTTTCAAGGAAGAGTACTTGAAGAGATGAACACATTTTTCTGCTTTGTTGTGTTAATAGGACAGTTTTCCTACAAAGTTTCTCCTATATATATTTTAATGTCTTACTGGGATAGGTCGGGCAGTGTTGACTATTAAGTTTTTTAGGGTGGATGATGGGAGCTGCTTGTTAAACTGATGGCTCTCCAACAACAGATGATGGGTTTCCTCTTATGTACCACTTAGAAGTTTTACTTCTCTGGATTTGTTTGGTTTCTTTAGAAGGAATTTCTCAGATGTCTTCCCTGGGACAATATGCTGTCTTTCTGTGTCTAATGTACATATTGGAGAAGAGGTACTGGCTCAAATTTCGTCATATTTAGCTTCAAGAAATCTGGTGTTAGTTTCAAATTTTACCTTCACCTTAACTTTTTTCCAACCAGTTTGTACTCAAATTCTCTGGAATACCAAAAGCAGACCCACTGCCTTCTTCCTACACAGATCTCTATTGCCGGCTGTTGAATCCTCATTCTTTTCATGTTAAATGCTCTTTTCTACCTTGTATTCCAGGAATTAATCAGACATTAAACCTTCAGGAACGCACAGGCCTTGTCTTGTTTTTTTGTACTGGGAATTTTTCTTTGTGGCCTTATCCCCTTGCTTTCAGTCACAAGGAACTGGCCCCAGTCAGTGATAGCCAGTGATATTTTGATATTAACTTCCAGCCAGCCTTCATCTGGGTTCAACCATTAAGAAGCACCAGAAAGATACTGGGAGGAGGAAGGTTGCAATAGAGAGAGGAAGCATATCTCCACCTGAAGTTGCCTTGGGCAGCCTCTCTACAAATTACTAGTCCTCTTTTATTTCATCTAACTCAGCATCCTTGGAACTTACAAAGCCCTTAACTTGTAATGGCAATTTTTGATTAGTAGTCCTTGATTCTGGGATCTGCTAATAATATGTTGTCTGTGAGCCTCTTCAACAACAGCATTAATAGCATCCAATGTTGCTTACTTTTATGACTATTTACATCATCCCATACTTTGATAAGTGATGGTCTATACGAAACTATTTGAATTGATTTTTCTTACTGAATTCTGAAAGACATAGATATAAGGGGCAGCTATATATATATATATATATATATATATATACATATATATATAGACATAAGTGACATTTTATATATCTATACTTTTAGTTTAATGGGTTCTTGCAAGAAATGGAAGGCCATTGTATATGGCCAGCCTGTCATCGAGAATTGAAAAATGTGTATGTTTTGAAAATTTGGTGTATATTGCCAGAACCTTTGTGTCATATTTCATTTGCACTAATAGCAGATGGTGTCCATACCCTGACATCTGCACAGCACGGTGGTTGATGCTGCTGTTATCAGTGCATCTATCCTTACATGAGAACCTAATTTTTTTTAGAAAAAAAAATACACGTTCTCTTGGCTCAGAACATCTCATATTTTTGTTTTCAACAGCTGGAAGTGATCTATGAGGACAGAAAACCAATAGCACTTTCCTAAGTTTGGGTTCAAAATGGCTGATAAGTTACTCAGGAGTTCAGATTCTCAACACCATGAGAGATACAAAAAGCAGCTTTCTGGGAGGCTGTTCTGATGTTTAATGAAGAGGAATTTTTCTGGCTCTCTAGAAAAGTAAAGTTCTTCCCAGAAAAGAAAGCTCTTACTGAGATCCAAATTTTTGAATCATTACTCAGAAAAGAGTATGTTTCACAAAAGGCTGAGTCACAGTTAACTGCCTCTGCTCTCAAGATTAATACCAAATCAGAAAAAGCTGTCTCTTCATAGATTATTTAGAACCAAAAACACACAAAAGGGCAGGATTTCTTAGGGCGACATGTTATCTTCTCTTTGCCATATGGAACAAAGTCCTAAATGCACCCCTTATGGAAAACATAGTTTATTAATTTAAAGTCTTGATTGGTTGTGTTTTATCATCTTTCATGGCAGCTTTGCAATTATGCTCTATCTCCATCACTTCATTAATGAACAATGGTCATCCTCACATGCGAGACGTGCTCTAGAACACCGAGCTTCATCCACCTGCAGAGATGGTATACTTTTTCTTCACTATTTTGCTTTTCCCTAGTGTACATTGCTTACGTTACTTGGCATCATCTTTCCTAATACTAAAATGAAGCTGAATGGTACCAGAAGTATCCATCTACTGCTGAGTAGAGCTTAAGACTGGGAGAGTTAGTACTTAAGGAAATCAATAGAGCTAAGCCTTATATTCAAAAAGTCACAGATTAGACTACATGATCCTTTCTCTCAACAACGTTATTTTATTTTATGTATTCACAGCACAATTTTTAAGAGTTAAAATGCCCCCTTCTTTCTTTTTGTCCTAACCTTTCTTTCCTCACCTTCCCCCATTAGTCAAGGAGACCAGAATAAAACAAACAAACAAAACCAGAAGAACTTCAGCTCTCTTTCAACATCTGAGGCAGTTTGGCTTTATCATCAATGAATTTATTCACAGATGCCACATTCCCTATGACCTATGAACAGGTTACTATGGAATGGAATGAAGGGGTACTGTTAGTTTTATGGGGTGATGAATTAGTGTTCTGACTAAACTCAAATATTTTGATGACTTGTTGGGGTGGAGCCCAATAATTTCTTCAAGTTGGGATCAACACCAGTGATACTTCCTGTTGGTGGATATTCAGCCCCAAATTATAGACAAAGGGAAACAAAGACAGTTTAGTGTACAGACAATTCCAAGTAAAGTAATCACTAGAAGTGATTATTTGATGCTGGTTTCCAGAGCTTCAAGAAAAGAAACATGAACAAGTTATTGACACTTTTGCAATTTATATTAAAAAGACTATTTATAATGTGCAATTAAAAGCCAAAAATGATGAAAAGGTTAAATGCTTGTGGAGTTTACATTACTTTATTTACCATGTTCCACACAGATCATTTTTAATCTTACTAGTTATTTTTGGTTCCCTTAAATTCTCAAATCAAATTAAAATTCCAAAATTATTTTAGAAAATAATATTTATATAGCCACAATAACTATAAAATCATCTAACTACATTCTTTAATTTATATATGAAGGAATTTAAATTGAATCTTCTTGATTAGTAAAGATGAGACTTGGAATCATTTAGTATGACTAAAACTTCCTCACATGCTGTGCTTTTAATTTTGGCAGGCCAGTTACCTTTACAGTGTCTTCGAGAATCATGTATGAAATGTCCTGTACGCACAAACCAAGGTAATACTACATTGAAATGATGGACACATTTGCTTTCTATTTGATTTAAGCACATAACCAAATGAATCCATAAATAGACCACTTCTAAAGGTTTGTTTCATTGTACTTATATACGTGCTTTGCCCTGTCTATGTACACACTGTGCCTATGGAGGCCCAAAGAAGTCATTGATTTCTTGAAAACAGAATGGTTGTTAGCTACCATTAGGGTGTTTGAATTGAACCCAGATCCTATGGAAGAGCAGTCATTACTCTTAACTAATGAGTCTTTACTTCAATAGCTCATACCAGATACCATTTCTGCCTTGACACTATTTTTAAAGTTTTTTAAAAATTTTTAAGCAAATTTTGACATTTGTCTATCAACTTTTTTTTCCAGCTACAACAGAAGATACCCTGAGATGCTCAAAAACTTGACAGAGGTATTATACCTTTTCTTATATTCCCTTTGTATGATTTTGGGACAGCAGTTAAGACGATAATGAAAGGTGAAGTGTTAATAATGACTCAAGCACTAAACTGAACACAGCTAATATATGTTTTAATTGTATTTTTTCAAAAATAACATAGTGGAGTACTTTTTATATGTCAAGTGTTTATTTCATATTTTGAATGTGGCATGAAAATCTCTGTCATGGCATTTCTCAGTAGAGTCTGCTCTTTCTCACTGTTCTTTCTGACTCATAAATCTCCTGTTTCAACTCAATTCAGTTTTTTTTTCCCCACAGTGTCAGAGTGACTAGACAGCAATGCCATTTTTTATGTTTTTATGGTCTCAAGTTTAATTATGTAGTCTCAGGCCATGTAGATACAAGAGTGTTGTCTCTAAAAGCTAAGAAATTTCATAAAAGCAAATTTTGGTGTGTAACAAGTAGCACCGCCATTTCATTGAAAACCATGTATCTTGGACATAAAGGTATTTTTCAAGTTTTTAATTTTGTGTGTGTGTGTGTATTCAGTCTCAAATAAATACATAAAAGATTAACAGTTTAGATGGTGATTAATAAAGTACAACTATGAAGAAAATGGTGGTACTATGACATTGAGGTACACTGTGAGTGATTACGAGTAAGGAAACTGGGTGGTCTTGAATACAGGAGGGGCATCCTGTTTGGAAGGCTCTTGATGGTGGCAGTACATGGACATGGCTGACTTAAGAAACCTTAGGGAATGTCTTTGTGGGAAGAGCTTATTTTTGTGCGCGATAACATGGGCACTGCCTCTGTGCAACACCAGCCCCTGTCTGTTCCTTAGATGGGACATTTAGACAATCTAAATTTGTTTTCAAGGAAGCTGGCTTCGAAAAAGAGGTCAAGAGGCAAGGAGATCTAGGTTTGGAACATCAGTTAGTGACCCCAGCCCACTTCATCCTACTCGTGATGCTGTGTCTAATATGCCGTGTTGGAAGTAAAATGACTTGTGAGGATTAGCTATTAATTGGAGTAGGTATTTGTGTTATTTGCAGTCTTTGGAGAGAAATGTTTTCAGTTGGCTGTAAGAAACACTTGCTCCTCTTGTTTCAGAGGTCATTATGAGTGAAGTAGGTGTGGGAGTCATTCTTTCTGGCAAGAGAACCATGGAGAGAAAGGGAGAGCCAGGATTATCTCACAGTTAGAAAGGAACAGTGAGTTTTATACCCACTGGCTTTTAAAAGGATAGCAGTGACGTCTGACCTGAATTGAGTAGGGCACTTGAGATGACTGTCTGAGTCCCAAAAGTATTCTCTACCCTCTTACATGAGTAGCTCCTGAGACATCACGACAGAGTAAAAAATGAACAAAACACAAAGGATGCTCCTTCCAGGAAGAAAGCAAGTAGAAGGAAGGCAGGATTTCCCCCATTTTTTCTGCCTTGGTGAGTACTATCAGTATTCAAAAGAGAAACCCTTCCTGCCAGACTGCTGTGCTTGTCTTGGATTCTAGATTTCATTTTCAAGTCATGCTGATGCTTTCAGTGTGGGTAAACCTGGCTTTAGCATAAACGCAGTCTACAAGAATGACCACTGAATAAAACAAGTCTGTTCTTGAGCATATTCTACTGTTTTACAGAATTTTACTAATGCATGAAAAGATTTAAAAGCTCAATGTAATAGGTTCAGGATGTCTTTCAGTTGGCAGAACGCTTGCCTAGCATGCATGCAGCCCTCCCTGCAACTATGAGTACCAGAGAAACCAGGCATGGTAATGCACAGGTGTAATTCTAACACTAGGAAGGGGGATACAGGAGGGTCAGAAGTACAACATAATCTTCAGCTACAAATGGATTGCAGGCTAGCCTTGGCAATATAAGAACTGGTGCCCCCACACACACCAAAGGCTGCTGGGATGACTCACTGGCAAAAAGCTCTTGTTACAAAGCTGGGCGATCTGAATAAGGTCCCCAGAACTTAAGTGGAAGAACTGCCTGCCCCCTACAAGTCGTTTGCTGAATTCCACATGGGTGTTATGGCACACACACACACACACACACACACACCAAGTAAGTAAAATATATGCAACAAAACCCTCTTCATGGAATTTAAGTTTTCCACTGGTAGCTTTATAAGAGCATTCTGCCAGTGGCAATACTCACTCAATTGTTTTTGACTATGAGAATGCATCATGCTAGAAGTGGGACTTTCAGTATTTGTAGATGAATAAGACCTAAGGGTTGAGCACTGCTATTACTTCAGCCAAGTGAACAAAACTGTGATTTCCCATCACCTCATCTATAGACATGTTAAAAATAGTAATGTGTGCTCATGACATGTTATTTATTTAGTCTCCCTAGACTGAACGGGCATGTGGATTTACAGACCCCTCACAATAAATTCTGCTACCCTCAGGGGTCCAAAACCTACTGCTTGAGATCCACAGAGTAGGACAGGCTTATGATTAATGACAATGAGGAGGGCCCGGGGCACATCTGCTCGTCTTCCGTGGCTTTCATCCCCCCAGCCCTCACACAGCCGCCTTGAAACGCTGCTGTGTTTACTGGAAATGTTACTGTGTAAACTTCAACAAGTTAGTTATGACTTTCTACAGAACAAACATTCAGAAACATTTTCTTCATATGAAAAATAAAGTGCACCTTCGACAGAGATTTATTTCTCAAGAGAAAAATGATTTTCGGTTCAGGACCCACTAGGTCTTCAAATGTACATCACAGTACTTTAACTGGGAGGTGAATATATGATTGTCTATTACATGATTCACTATACTTTTCTGAAAATAATGTATTAATAAATTAAGGCATGGGATTTCTCACATCCCTGTTCTGCTCTCCTTTACGTTTAGGTTGCAATACAGCAACAATGCCAACAACAAAGGCACTAACACCACATGATACACAGCCAAGAAGCACCGTGAACTCCCTTTCTAGTACCTTCCAGAATTTCTTATTTCTCTCAGTGATTCTTGTCAAATCTTGTGATTCAAAATTTGAGTGTATACATTTACCCGACTGTGCCTCCTCCCTTACCCATTTTATTGTCTCTATTTGCTTCATCCTAGGGAGAGTTTTGATTTCTTTCCCCTAGAAGTGACTTTTTAAACATATTTCATGTATGAATCTGTATATATGTCTCTCAACATTTTTTTAACTAAGAATACCTTCCTTTAAAAAAAAAAGCATGGACTAACTTTCCACTTTGGTTCTTATACACACTTATGTCACAACCAGTTTCAATGAACTCCACTTTGGTTTCCAGCCTAAGGATGCCACTGAAAATATACTTGCCATAAACCTGAGCCATAGTATCTGGCTCTGAAGTGGCCCTGTTGCTGCTCCCGCAGTGACTCTTACAGTAGTGTATGTATTGCTCTTCCCTTCTTTGATTGCTCCACTAGTTTCACTTACATGAGATGCGAATTCATTTATTTAGGAAGATTTGCTCATGCACAGGATGGAACATAGAGAAAGAAAGATTGAGGCTGCTTGAATTCATGAACTGAAAGTTTGAGATAATTAGAGAAATGTGATGGTTGAAAAAATACAGTTTTGAGAGTTCACTTTAGAGAAATACCTACTTAAGATTGGAAAAGTGAAGGTAGACATCTTGGGAACAGTGACACTTCATCAGAGACACTGGTCAGATGAATGGGACTCAGCCAGTGAGTAGGGCAGTGCTGTGATCAAGGGGATGGAGACAGAAAAGCTCGTGTAAAGGGTTCAGTATCAGAGAGGTATGAGGGACACACACACGCACACGCACACACACACACACACACACACACACACACACACACACACACACACACACACACACACAGAGAGAGAGAGAGAGAGAGAGAGAGAGAGAGAGAGAGAGAGAGAGAGAGAGAGAGAGAGAGAGAGAGAACTTACCAGTCACATATACAAAGTTCAAAGTTGGGAATTTGCAGAAGAGTGTGCCTAAAGGAGAGACGTTGAAATTTATGAGATAGGAAACAGGGTTGGAAAGATGGCAAAGGCAGATGAAGAGTTGCTGGAGGCCATTGCATCCACCTCTCAATCATATACAGTGTAATTGTTATACAACACCTATGTGGTGGGTAATGGTGTTTCCCCCTGTGCAACTGTCAATTCTCTCTCTCCAATATTCATATGGGTCATTAGTGTTGTTGATGGTGGTAATGTGGTAGTTAGAGCAGCAATGTTAGACAAAGGAGGGAGGGAGAAGGAGAAAGAGAGAGAAAGAATGGGGGAGTGGAGGAACAGAGGGAAAGAAATTAACAGAGAAAAGAAATTAAGTGCTACATGGCAAGGAATGAAAGGTTTTCAGACTGATTGGAAACAAGAGTAGGTATCATGCCTGGTTACAGCAGTTTATAACTAGGGCAACCATTTAGCCCATTGGAAGGTACTCAAGTAGAAATGTGTTGCTGCTAACAGTGAAAAGGAGGTTGTGGATTCAGTCTTAGATTGTTGGTACTTTACAATAGCAAACCCACTCAGAGAGGCAGCTCTCTAGAGACAGGTGGCAGAGTAAAGAAATTAGAAGGATTTGTGTGCTCTTAGAAGATTATCAGAGAGTGTTTCTGAGTGATCCCCAGCACAAAATATGAGGAAGGTGGGTAATGCTGTGGTTCTGGGGAAACCTCTTCTTTCTCTGGTCAGGAAGAAGTTTCCAGGAATAGGGAGAAACCTCCCTAATCAAGGCTCTGGATTCATGGCTCTTTATATTGAGACATCAAAGATTCTGTGGCAAGAATCATATCTCTAGGGCTAGAGGTATTTTTTTTTCAATGGCAGAGAACTTGCCAACATGCATATGGCCCTGGATTTGAACCTTGTCAATGTCAAAGGAATAAGCAAATGTAAACCACAAGTGCATTAAATAAGTAAATTAAAAAAGAATTATACATATAGTACCCAAAGCCACTTGACATTGTTGTGTTTTCATCTTCATGCTTAAAGTATCACTGGTCATTAGAGAGACCAAGGAAAGTGTGGCAAAGTAAAAGAAGTTTTAGAATAGTTTCATATAAAACTCAGGGCTTTTACTTGCTCAGGGTCCTGCCAAGGGCTGCGCAACATGACCAGGTTTGGGTTCTGCAAGTCACACAAAGTTATAAAGAGAGTACAGACATATAAAAGATAAGGGCAGAAACCCAATAGCTTTTCAATCTTGGTTGGTTTGTTCCTCATTTTGTGTGTTTTGGCACACACCGCTTGCACAAGTCTCGTGTTTGCCAGAACGCTGTTTTGGAGAATATATGGAGCAATAGGTTACAAAAGGTGGGGGGTTTCTCATAAAGAAGGAACTGGACTGAAGCCACTTTCAAGAAGTCCTATACATTGCTACATACTTGGCCATCATAAGTGACATAAAACTTCACAGTGATTTTAGAAAGATAAGTTCAAAATAATTTAAATATATGTGGATTAATTGTTCTGTTATTAATATGAGCTTTCAGTTTCCATACTATCATTTATCAAGTTCTCCATCTCTGCCCATGCCAACATATTCAGGAATACAATCTACCTTATCCAGAGACTGATACGACATCATTAAGAAATGAATTCTACTTTAGGGGTTCAAAACTAATTTCTAGAAATTATGCATTTAGTGCATCTTATGGGTTGTCCTTTGTTTTCTGAAAATGAGCAAATTTCTTCCAGCTTGTGAAATACTATACCAGCTCCAAGGATCAGAAGTTATCTATGGTGAAATTTCTGTAAGCACAGCATGGTCAACTTCCCAGCAGTGTCTTATAGGAGGGTGGCCAGCTCCCTTTCTCTGTTAAGTCATGGTTAGTCACAGTAGGGAGGGACTAAACTCTGGTTACAAAAAAAGTGATTGTTCTACTTCCCTCAGGGATGTGGTTAGTCACTAGCAGCTGCCTTTGCTGCCTGGGGCATAACATTGCACCCATTCTTCCCCCAGGACAGTTTTATACTCAGATGAAAGTGCCAGTCAACACATCAAACTACACCCCCTCACTTGTTCCAGGGATCCTTGAGCACAGGCACAAGGAAAATCACTGTCCATGTTATCTTACTCAGTTCTCTAACCACCTGGAATTATTGGCTGCATTTTAGAGCTCCCAAAGCCAGTGTATGGAAGTAAAAGGCATTTTCTAGGGGTCAACCAGAGTTGGGGTTTTAACTGAGTTTGGCTCTTGAGTCTGCTCTCATAATTATCACACCAATGCCTTCCAAATTTTGTTTCCACAGTAAGGAGAATTGGAGCCTCCCACCTGAGCCATAGCATCTCTTCTGACCTGCTTAGAGTACTGAAGTTCCACCAGGAGCTTACTATCAGGGGCCAAAAGATATGTTTTAAAACTCTGCATTGAAAGTTGTTTGTGCCTCCTTACAGCATGTGGACACAAACATAGAAACATCCGTGCTGTTCACGTTAGACCTTCCAAACTGTCAATTCAAATAATAATCTGGCTGGACTATTATGTCAGTAACTCTGGGTTAGATCAACTCAGACCTGCCAAAGTGTTCAAAGAGAATGACAGCGTAGCTTAATATCAATCACCTCAAAGACATCTTAACAAGCCAACATATTATTTGCTTTGTTATTCAGGAGTATTCCAGAATGAGACAAGGACAAGGGTATGTAGTGGAGGCTCTGAAAGTTTCAGGAAAAGAGAAGCTATTCACTCATGCCTGCAGTCTGAAGATACCTGAGCTGGGAGGGCATGCATGTAAGAGGTTACTCCATTGATGGACATGTGTGTCCATGTGCTGTGATATACACATATGTGGCTCTTATAACATACTCCCTGTTTCCAGCAACTCTCCAGAAGTCTGGATATGGTCACTTACTAAGTTTGCAGTACTTCTTTTCCAATATTGCTAACATTTTGGGTTTTCATACAATCACTACTAAAATACAGATAGAATGAGGACCCCGAAATGGCCACCAGACTTAGCAATATAGAGGTTATTGGGGAACAGATAAGAATTTAAGAGCATCTTCGTCTCAGCTGGGCTTTGGTCATAGCATGGCCAGAGAGAAGTCTTGAGGTGTTTTAGGACATGAAACGTTTGTTTGAGAGCAACTATTCAAGATCCCATGGTCTAAGGTGTCTAGAAAGGGACAGAAATCTAAGACACCAGAAAGATTGTTTGGCTGCAATGGTAAACAATGACCAGGATGGATTTATGGAGGGAAGAACTTAACATTCACACAGGCTGCAGGGTAAGGTCTTTGAAATTTTAAATTTAATGATTTTAGCCTTAGCCTTGTATTGCTGAGGCTTATAGATAAGATGTGCACACAGTCATGTAAAACTAAAACAATAGCAATGTTAAGAGTCTGATCTTGTCCTTTGGCTCAATCTTTCATATTCGATCTTGTACAGGGTAAATGGTTGTAGAACATTTCACTGAGAAAAATCAATAAATCATATCAATTTTATGTATTAAGCTTTTGTATAATTATAATAATACATATCAAACTAATTAAATAAAACACTCATTAAGTTTCTGTTATATATTGCTCTAGACAGAGCCTATAGGGGAGAATGGATCAGACTAAACCCCTGTTCTAACTATGTTTATAGTATGGTGGGAAAAGATAGTTGAAAACAAACACACCATTTGGAATGCCAAGTTCTGATATATGGCATGAAAAAAAAAAACAATCAAGGCAATGATAATAGTATTGTGATATGTAGAGAGAAGGGCATTTTACACAGGGCGGTGAGGGAGTATCTCAGATGACATGAACTATGTAACTGAACAGTAATATAAAAAAAAAATACAAAACCTAGGTACCTATTTAAGGAAGGAACACTACTGCATTCCTACTAGAAGGTACAATATACACAAAGATAGCATGCACAGTGATTGCTTGAGTGTCCTTGGAGCAGAAAGTGGGCACAGAGGACCAGGCAAATAAAGGGCATGGAGATGAAGTCAGTGAGGTGGTACAGGCTATTATTCCCAGGTCATTGTAAGTGAAGGTCGGGACTGTGACTTGTATTTGGATGCTAGAGGATAGAAAGGGTATGATAGCACATCTCAGTTACTTGTTACTATGTGTTGAGGTCCAGGGCACTGACTAGGAGGTTCCTGTCATCATTTGAGAGAATGGGATGCTTACTGCGCATAGCTGTGACATTAGTAAAAATTAAAGATGCTGGATGCATTCTGTTGTAAATTAGGTGTAGATTGTAGGAAAAAAAAAAGATGAATCAAAGAGGACAGGAGAAACGGAACTGTTTATAAGATGGGGAAGACTGGTTCAGAGCAATATTTGAGACTGGATGTTGCTCAATGGCTCAGACTAGCCTCCAGCTTCACCTTTCAAAGCTGAGACTTCAGGGCTGCCTCATCACATCCGTATTTCAGTTTCTTCTTCTAAGGGTGTGAAGGTCATTACACAAACTCTATTCTCATGACTATAGGTCCCTGCACCGATTATTCCTCTGAAGTCCATTCTGTCACAGGTGGGTAGGGGCTTCAACACATACATATTCATCGGAACACAATTTAGTTCACAATAAGAGCCAATACACAAAAGAACAGACTGTGTCCACCTAAAGAGACTTCCACAAGTATTAGGAGACTTAGAAGGAAGTAAAAAGGGCTAAAGCGGGGATTATGAAGGTAGTGAGGAGAGAACTAAGCAGTTAGTAAATGTGGGGCATTTGGATCGTCAGTCTTGTAGTATGACTCAGATGAGACTCAGCAATGGCCACTGAATTTAGCAATGTGAATGCGGTGGTGACATGAAGAACTCTTTGGCACTATGGCAGAAACAATGTCCCCATTGCAGTGGATTTCAACAGATCATGGTACATACAGGCCTTAAGGGCTGTGATGATAGTACGGTGGAACCCGAGAGGGTGAAGTCACCCAAGTGCTTTTCTCTTTCTACGGCTAACCTTCCAACTGTCTCCCAGGCTTCCCAAGAGAAGAGGTTAGCAGTTAGGACCCATGGGGCTAAAGCTATGATGGTGTCCCAGGTTTTTGTTGCGTTTGCATCTGTGAGCTCCAGCCCTCTAGATTGAAGCATGAGGCGGTCATGCTTGGTTGTTTTCTTTACCTATACTAAGGGTCTCACTCACCTTGAAAGACTGCTTGTCCTAGGTTGTGATGGCCCCATGTTGGGAGGTCAGTAGTGGGGTTGTCCCTCCGCAATTCTTCCCTCAGAGGAGAGGACCAAGGAAATGTGAGTGTAGGTTCCTTAGCCCTTGCCCAGCACGAGAACCCCCTTTATAGATCTGAGCACATGTTTAACTAGGCTTCAGGGTAGGGGCTGGGCTTCAGAGCGAGAAGTTTGATGATAGTGGGTGGAGAGATTAGTGAGGGTCAATAGCATCGTTTTTAATCACCAGTTACCAGGCAGAGGTTACTTTTTTGTAAGCGCCCAGCGGAATCAGCGTTATATGGAAGTACAAAGGGAGACAAGTCTCCAAACTGAAGGCAGGCTTGGGTCATGCCTTTAGGCCTGGCCTGGGAACCATCCCCTGGCCTGATGTCCCTATAGCCAGCCCTACTGCAGTGGATTTCAACAGATGATGATACGTAAGCCTCCTGCACGGGTTGTTTGCGAAAGTGATCTGGAGATTTAGCAATATTCTAAATCCTGAGTTATTCATTAAAGATGGAGAACACCCCCCTTCTGTGATTAAGTCAACCCAGTAAGAGTCAGTGAAGTGAAGAGAGCCAGTGAAGACGGTGTAGTAAGGTATTTTTGAGGATACATTTCAGATGGTCAATAGAGAGATTAATTAATTGGAGGGAGAGGAAAAGTGATGGAAGGTAGATAAATCTGCTGACTTATTGTTCATTACTTTGTGATGCCCTCAGAACAAAAACGGAAACTTACTGTACAGTTATGAGAATGAGACCTAAACAGGATAACAGCTGTTGTCACAGAGCCCAACACTGAGGTTCCCAGAAAGTCAATCTCAGTTACCTTTTCTCTAGTTAAAAATCAGGAAAAAAAAGTCTACTTACTTAGTTTTACCTGTTTAGAATTTTGGTTTTGCTTGCACTAGTAAGTGCATTTCAGAATTCTGCAGTGTGTCTGGAAGACACAGTTTTTTCCCTCCCCTTTATGGACACTTTAGTTTGTGTATTATGGAACAAAATTGAGTGGTATCTGGAAACATAAAAACCAGGCACTGGGACCTTTGTTCATTGCTTTATTCAGGAACTCATCACATAAAGGGCTAGGTTATAACCGTTCTGAGACAGAAGACAATCGTAATTTCCCTAGATCCAGAGTGGAAAACCATCCCACTGTTCCTGGACACATGGAGGGTACACAAGATACAATAGAGTCATAAAACATTCTATTTATCTTAATTTTTCCTGCTGCAAATTTCCTTTATTTTCACAGAAAGTAGGGTCTGATGGCCTACATTAAGCATGCCTATACTGAATTTCCAGATTCTGGGGCACTCTCTTTCTTTCTTCCTTCCTTCCTTCTCTTTCTTTCTTTCTTTCTTTCTTTCTTTCTTTCTTTCTTTCTTTCTTTCTTTCTTTTCCTCTTAAAACCACACCAAGCTTCCAGCAGTTTCTTAGAAAGCGACCCTACTACAGGCAAGTACCTCATCAGTTTGCACCAGGCTCTGAAACAATTTATTTGAATGGGGAGTTCTATTGCCTTTTGAGCAGACTGGTCCTATGAAACAAATTTACTGTACAGTAAGTTGTATTTCCTGAGGTAACCAAGTTCCCAGCTAATGGTCTTGGAGTGCAATTCCCAGGAGCTGTAATGCATTTTGCATACAAGCTTGCAAATGCTCAGCACAGACTTTGGCAAATAAGTCTCCCTCTGCACACACGGTTCTAGAAATTTATCACAGGCAATTCAAACAGCATTGCATTCCCCTTTCTTCACCTTTCTCTAAGCTTATACCTCTGGGTTTTTGTTAACATTTAAAAAAAAGCTATTTAAGACTGCACTTTGGCCACCTTGTAAAATGAAAGAGTACATTGTGCAGGCACTGAAGGTACACGTCAATGTTTTTATCAAGTCAGGGGCCTGCACTGCAGCACTAATTGGAAACATGTGTCAAAATGCAGGACAGTGTTTTCGGTGATTCATTAATTGAATAGAATAAAATAAGAACTAAATTCACATTTCTTTAGGAGGCCATTCTGTTAGAGTTGTTCTATTAACAGAACTGATGGATGATTTTGAGGGGTGAAGCTGGCACCTATGTCTGTGCTGCTGGGATGCTGGTACTTATTTTATTTAAGATATTATAAATGGTTCTATTATACTCTTAAGCAATATTATAGAGGTCTTGCTTACAAATGCTGCTCTGTTAATTACTTGAACGATAGTGATGGGAAACACAATTTATTTCAAAACACTGGATGACTCATGAAAGGTTTGTAAATAACATTGTATGAGGTGTTATATTCATAAAGTCTGCCTAAACATGACCCAGAGAAAGACAACAACAATAGCCATGCCGAAGTAGACAGGGAAAGACAGCAAGGCCTCAACCTACACCAAAACCTACAAGCAATGAAGGAATGTGGAAAGTGAGTGAAATAGCGTTCCCCAGGAAAGAGCACATCAATTGGCTATACAATACAAAATAGTCAGCCGTGAAAACGTACATGCATGTAGCGTGATATAAAATGATCTGGTTATTTGTATGCAAGATTAATTGAAAGAGAGCACAGCAATTTGTAAGAGAACAAGGAAATGGATATAGGAAGGTTTAGAGGGAGGAAATGTCGGGAAGAAATGGTATAATTTAATTCTAGTCTCAGAAAGAAAAGAAAGAAAAAAAAGTTACCGCAAAAATCATTCAAGAAGTATAAAAAGTGTCTCTTGCCCACTAAAGTCTGTGACAGTAGGGGCAGGCTTTTGGTCCTTGCTCAGAAATGGTGACAAAATGTGTCTCAAGCTCTCTGTTTAAATTGGAAATAAGGTAGAATTTGTGATGTTTAAAAGAGTACTATTTATGCCGCTGTTGGCTTGGGGAAAGATAATTTGTACCTTGTAACTCATGTGGAATCAAAATTCCAGGGAACAAAAATGTTGGCTCATAATGTTTTCTTTCAGGTTTTAAGGCCTTCCTTGACAACTTTTATATAACTTAACATCCCTTGAATGGCACCTGTGTGTGGAGCTGACTCCTTCCATTGACCTAGACTTTGCCCTAACCACATTTAGAAGCAAAAGATTATTGCTTCCAATATCCCAGTGTCACCTACAGCCTCTGGAAGGAGGTTCATAGAAAAGGGAATTAACAATAACAACAACCAGAATCATTTTGGCTACTCAAGTAGTATTTGGTAGATTGTGAAGGGTCAGTGCTGGATTGGGAATGGTCAACAATGGAAGGTAATTCTATCAGAGCCTAACAACACTCCTAAAATCATTCCTGAAGATACGGCCTCTCAATAGGGATGGGTCAAGAGTTTTTCTGTCAGCTTGTTTTTCAAATTCCAGATTGTTTAATCTGTGAATGTTCCTGGACATGAAGCACAGTTTGATGATATCCCACACTGATGGGAGATGTTATTCTGTAAATATGTTTCTCATACTGGTTAATGAATAAAGCACTGTTGGCCAATAAGAAAGCAACATAGGTGGGGCTAGGAGACTAAGAGGAAGTAGGAAGTAGTAAGGAGGAGTCATCATGGAGAGCCCAGAGAGGTAAAACGCCAGCCACTCTGGCCAGTAAGATAAGACTACATGGAAATTCTTAGATTAGTAGAAATGGGTTAATAATTAAGACAGAGCTAGCCGATAAGGAATAAGTAACTGGCCAACAGCCTTATATCAAATGCAGAGTCTCTGTGTGTTATTGGGGGCTGGTAGAAAACAACTAGCTACATCACACAAGTTACAAATAGCTCGAAGGAGTTGCACAGCCTACAGACAAATCTGAACCCTTTGAACACATATGGTTGTGCCTGCCCTCACATTACCTTTAAAAATTTCAGAGACGATCCAATCAAGTCACCTCCTTACTTCCTTTAAGAATCTTCTAGAGCCTTCCATTCACATTAACATACTTACTCTTACTGTCCTAACTTCTCAACCTATGATTTCTTCCTACTACAATGTCCTGTGTGCCTTAAATGGCAGGTTGCCTCAGACAAACATGGAGGATTCTTGAAGGGAAGTTCAAAACTTTCACCTATCTCCTTCTTGCATTTCCTTGGTTCCCAATATCTTCTCCATGAAGTTTCTCAAAGAAATGGGAGCATAATGATATTGTAGGATTATAGTGGACAAACGAACTTCAGACATTTCTGAATTTGGGGGCTAGGGAGATGGCTCAGCGGTTGAGTTCTCAATAGTCAACATCAGTTGTCTTAAAACCACTTCTAACTCCAACTCCAGGAGACTCAATATCTTCTTGTGACCTCTTTGGCGACCTGCACTCCTCATTCAACAGCCCACTCCACCCACCCACACACACACACACACACACACACACACACACACACACACACACACACACAAACACACACACCATGCAAGTGGTTTGACAGGAAAAATATCTGTCTATAGTTCTGTGGCCCAGTCTATCTGCAGTGGCTTAGCTAGACAGCTTTCCTGAAAGTCTCAATGAAGTGGCCTTGGCTCTTGCTTGCAGATCAGACTCAGTTATGATCTGCAAGTCAGCAGAGGGCAGGCATGGGGGACAGCAACTTTCTGGGAAATCACTATGTGAAATCTTTAGAAAATGTACTGCATTTACTTACTAGTTTAATTTCCCTTTCATTGAAGGAGCCATTCATCTATTTAAAGTACAGAAAGGGAATGATGTGTTTAACAGTATACTTATCTTAGAACTTGCTCTGAAAAACACAGGTGTGAGGGCCACAACAGGCATTGTTTTCCCTTGTCATAAGTCCTTAAAGTCCTTTGTTTCTCTTTGCCAGCTTGCACAGGTGTTTTCTCCTTTTAGTTTCATCATAACTTACAGGGTGACTTCTCCATTTTCAGACAAGTCATGAACCCAACTTAGCCAGGACACTTATTCCCTGGCCTTTCAGTCTTAGCAGCTTGACTAAGATTGTGAAATGAGGCAGTGTGAAATTGCATAAAACAATATGTACCACATTGGTTAGCTATTTAGCTGGGACTCACAATCTTCCAAATCACCATCAATCAATAGTAGTAATATTTGACCTCCTTCAGTAGCTGCTTGGTCCTTTGACTTCTTCTTTGACCTTATGACTTCTCTGTCACTGCCACATGGGTCATCAACAGGAATTGAAATAGGGGGGATCAATGCATCCAGGATACCACTGACTAACAGAAAACATCAATCAACAAATAAATATTTCTTCTTTAGCACTCACCCATGCATAGTTTTGAAAAAGCAGCTAAAGGGTTTTTTCCAAGATCCATAAAGCCTACACAGTAGCCATCTTAATAGGGTATCTCTGCATTGCCTCCTGCTTTCTTACTTTAAGCTGGCTCATACTTTCTTGATGTCTGGATTATATCCCTAAGGATACTACCTTCATAAAAGCTCTTATCTCAATCAGAACTTTTGTTAAAGAGCACAGCTCAGAGTTAAAGAGTTTAGAGTTGGGTCGTGTATAAGCAGGTTCCATAAACATTGTTTAATCTACCTGTGCTTGACTGGTTAGTATATCCAAGATCACCATTACATTTCAAACTCTCTATAAACAAAGTAAATGGTTCAGGACTCATCCATATTCCTTCAACTGGAACTTTGGCCACAAGGAGAATCTCTCCTGCTTTTCATAGAAACAAACAAACAAACAAACAAACAAACAAACAAAAAACCCTATCAATATGGAGATAGGGGTGATTCTCTCCTGCAGAATCATGAGTCTTTAGGGACAATGAGACCTTGTGTGAAAGTCTGTTCTCTGGAAGTCTGGGGGAGAATATCAGACAAATCCTTAAAGGACAGAAAGAAAAAAAATCAACAGGCTATTAGTAAAATTCATGTTGGATTTTATTCGGATATGCGAGAGGAAAATCAGAAATCATGGGTAAATGAAAGGATCATAGGGCAGGGTAAACTTGAGCCAAGTGTAGCCTGTAGGGTACTTTATACTGAGGAGATATGAGAGTTACTGGTCAGAAAGAACGTGGTTGATCATTTCAAAGCACTTTTTACAATTGGTATACAGAGAAAAATCATTCTAGGTTTTAACTAAGGGAACATCTACAGTGACATCTCATCTGAAAAGCGTTTTCAAGAAACTGTCAGAACCCTGATGAAAAAAACTTCAGTCCAGATAAGAGGTCTCTTGGGTGTCACCATTTCCTCTTACAACATTATTAACATGAGGCAGAAATGTAACTAGTTGTTTCCTGGAATTGATAACTCACAGGTAAATTGAGGAGGCTTACTTTGAATGCATAAGTCAGATATTTGTGGTTGATCCTGGACATGACACCGAGTGTAGGGATGAGAGAGATGTGAAAAGATGAAGGTTGATTTTTTTTTTTTCTGGGCCATGTCTAGCAAAAGTCTCACGGAGCAGTAGTTTCTTTTCTTATTTTCAGATATCCTAAAAGAGCCCCAGGAACTCAATTAATTATAGGGTAGTTTCAGCTTCGCAATACATGGGCTTGTTTTGAGGGCTCCAGGCTTCATTTACTACAGCATGAACTCTATGACAACAGGGCACTTACCTGTTTTGCTCACTATCACATCTATCCTTTAATTATCCAACAGCCCACTCTGTACTTTGTGTATAACCCTAACCCTTCCTTGGTAAACATTTGTTGAACTGAATACCCAATAAAGAATTGCTTGGCTCAAAGACACAGAGTCCTGTATTTTATAAATTGGAGTTATAGACCAGGAAGCAAACCTTTTCGAAAAAGATCTCTGACCTTTGAAAACTATATAATAAAGACACCTTTCCTTTTTCTTTTGATAATTTTTAATTTAAATTTGAAACAAGCGTGTTTTACATGTCAATCTCAGTTCCCAAACCCCTTTGCCCTCCACTGTTCCCCCTACCAACCACTATCCCATCTCCTTTCTGCTCCCCAGGAAGCAGACTTACGTGGGGAGAGCCTTCAAAGTCTGAAAATACACCTTTTCTTGTGCAGGAATTTTTTTCTTTCTTCCCTAATGATTCCTGGACCACATCTGATGTCAGTCCCCAACTTATAAATTTTAAGTTGACCCCTGCCCTGGAAATGATCCATTTGTCTTAGAATAAGGATACTAACATTCAAAGAATAACAATGTCTATTCCAGTTCTGGGTCTTACAAGTCAGTCAGTGGTCTTGAGAACACTTATTTCAGAGCACAGACAGTGGAAACTGTGCACATAAACATGGCTTTGACTGGCAGGATCTGACCAACTCGTAGAGCGCAACTATATGGTATGCTAAACAGAATTGCATGCCTTTCATGTCTCCACAAGATAGGAACAATCTGTGGTTATAGGCTGTATGCACCGTTTTGTAACCAACTGTATCAGTGTAGCACAGCAATGGGTGAAAATATCCATTGTCCTAAAAAGATAAAATAAAAATTCAAAACTTTCAAAATCTGATTAACTTTATAGATATTACTGTTAGTATTACATTGGAAATACGCTCATCACTAAGATTCCTCTCTTTTACTCTACACGTACTGGTTGTATACTTTTAATTAGTTGCACACCATCTCATATTTAAAAGCTCCTTGTAAAGATCTAAAGTGTATACATCTTGAATTATTGAAGACTCAACAGTATAGTAACATTACTGGGTGAATAAGTAAGTTTGTTTTTTAGAATTATATTTATAATTGATAATATACATACATATATATATATATACATATATATATATAACAGATATTTTTCTTCTTATATAAGCCATCAAAAAATTAAAGCATGGTAAGAGTTTTCTTTTCAAAACATTTTTTCTGTATCCCAGGCTGGCTTGGAACTCACTAGGTAATCCAGGCTAGCCTTGAATTTATGGGAAATCCTCCTGCTTTTGCCTTCCAAGTCATGGGATTTTAGGCATAAGCCAAATGAAGTAAAATGTAGTAAAATCTCTACAAGACACACACACACACACACACACACACACATTTCATTGGTTATGTAAATGTTACATACATAAATGTAACCACTTTAGGGAACAAAACAAAACAAACAAACAAAACATATGTATTTAATATGTATGTATGTGATGTATATAGTCTCTTTATAACTTTGCCTATTAACTTTGGAGATAAAAATATACAGATAACATTTAAAGTCATATGAAACCTAAAGTGGTGATATGGATAATGAAAACCTGAGTGTTGAAGAGTAACCCTAGAGCAATCAAGCATCATTTAGCTACTGAGCAGAGAGCAATCAACCGAGAAGTCTAATAGAATAAAGGAGGACCACACAGAACATGTGTACTTCCAAAAAGCAGAAAACAGAGGTGATGAGCTTTACCAAAAATTCAGATGAGTCAGAGTGGATCAAGTACTGGATTTGACAACATGCTGTGTATTATAATTTTGATAGAATGGAATGGATGCTCAGTTGGAAAAAAATGATGGCAGAACTAATGCTTAGGAAGTAAACAGTAAGAAATGTATCAAGTTTTACTGGTGATAGGTATGACATGGTGTTTGCTTTCAAGAAAGGCCTGAAAAAGGCTATGCTTTGTTTTCTATTTCGTTTTGTTTTTTGCTCCCCAAAATGGTTACATTTACATACATAAGCACTTTCTTTATTTGTGAGTTTCATATATATGTGCAATGAAATATGATAAATTTGTCCCCCATTTCTCGCCTCCAAATCCTCCCACATTGTCTTCAATATGTCCCCTCCCTAACTTTGTGACTTATTTTTAATAACCCACTAAGGCCAATCAGTGCTGCCCGTGTGTGCATGGCTGGGGCCCATTTCTGGAACATGAGATGCCCACCAGTGGGAACTTTAGAAAGACAAGTTACTACAATAAAGAAAAAGTTCTGTTAAAATTTCTTTAAGAACACAAACTTTTATTATCAGAATTTCAGATTGTTTACATACAACATAAAGATATATTTTATATGGGTCACTCCATAAATTAACTTTTCAAACTTGCTGTTTAAAGTGCAATTCAAAAAGAATTAGGGACATTTAAAAAAGATGTTGTTTATTTTTTTCCCTATTCCAAAAGTCTTCCAGGAGTCATTAGAAAGTTACAATAACATGTAAAAGAATAAGATAAATGTACCCTTTGGAACAAAACTCAGATTAAGTAGGCAACATGAATGGTTGAGAAAAGTGTCCCTCTGTCATCCCATCAGATCATCCCATCAGATCATCATCATCATTCCGTAATTCATTTTGAGTGCACATAGAAACCATTGCTGCTAAGTTGAAAGCCTGTCTTTTCATTTGAAAGAACTGGAGACAGAATGTAGTTTAATGATAGCAACATTGTGTTCTAGGATTTTTGTTTAATCAGTGATATCTTCCGGGCTGCTGTTTCTCAGGGTTTCTAAAGACATGTTTTCATCAGAAGTGTGCTCTTCTTTCAATGTGTGAGGCAGTGAAGAGGCAAGCCTAGAGGAAAAAAGGAAACCATGCTAGTTATCTTTTAGTTTCTTTCTAATTTTTATTTTTTCCTTTTATTGAAAATAAATATTTTTAGTCTTACATAATATATCCCTCTACTCCTCCCAGTTCCTTCCTGCCTCCCCTACCATGCAGATCCACTGTCTTTCTGTCTTTTATCAGGCGTCTGAGAGGTAATAATAAAATACAATAAAACTCCATCTGGTACAGACCCATACAGGCCCCACGCTGCCTCAGTCTCTGTAAGTTCATACTGTATCCATTATATTCATTTAGAGGGTCTTGTTTCCTCTAAATGTCTTCTGTCCCCTCTGGCTTTTACATTCTTTTCATCTCCTCTTCTGCAGGGCTGAGCCCTGAGGAAAAAGATTTGATGGAGACATCTTTCTAGGGTTGAGCGTTCCCAGTTCTCTTACTCTTTGCACATTGGTTGTGGTTCTCTATATTTGTTTTACCTATTAATACCCACGTTGTCCCTCAATAACTGCACTCTTTGATCACATGAGCTTCTAGTAGTCAGCTATCACTTGGTTACTTGTTTATAATTAATAATAGCTGATAGGGGTGAAATGTACTGATCTATATCATTTCTTTGGATCTACACATCATCACGCTAAACCAAATTCTGTTTAGATGCATGAGTTCGTGCAGCTACTCCTTCACTGGATTTGACATCTATATGTAAATACAGTTTGTGAAACCAAGACAATAGCCTTGTTCACTCCATGACCACTGTGGCTAAGCAGACTAGGCTGGAGGATCATAGAATTCAGTCAAATGTGAATTGATGACCTTGAGTAAACAGTGCTTATGGTTCACCACTGAGCCCAAGGAAGCATTACTCAATATTAACCAGAGGTGGCTTCAGGGACAGATGTGATTAGATCAAATCATTCAATTAATAGAGGTAGCTGCAGGTTGCCAGCTTCAAAGCCATGGCTAGCTAAAGAGTGCAAGGTTAAGGAAGCAGTAATATGGCTTTAGGCAAGCCAATTCATCCAATGGGACTTCAGTTCTCTTTCCTAGAAAACTTAATAGTGATGTGCAGATTAAACCAGGTGATGCAAATGAAAATGCTTGCAAATTCCCATAAAACAAGCAGACACTGTTATTATTTGGGGCTAAATATTGAATAAATATTTATTCAATATTCTGGTAGTAGAATAGAAGTTCAGAAATATCAGATATGTATGATAATTTAAAAATTTTTTAAATTCCTGCATTTACATTTATTTGAATAGATTATTCAAATTGATCTCACTGCCCAGTCCTCCTTAGTTTCTAGATTATGCACAACTAACCATGACTGGCTGGCAACCCCCAATCTGGGATATATCTTGCTTACTCCAACTAAGCCAAGGGCAGACAAACCTGATTATGCCAAGGTGCTATGTGTTAAAGCAGTATCAAGATGACAATTATAATCCCCAGGAATTCATAGGAAATACAGATGTAACTATCATAGCATGTAATCAAGTATCTAAAATGAACTTCATAACAGAAAAAACATACTGTATAAATAGCAGCTTATCATTACACATACATTTTCACACATGTACACTCACATATACACATACAAACACATACATGTATATATGCTTTTAAACAAATAGACACAACACACATGCATACACGTGTACATACATACACATTTTCCCCCTCTGGTCTGAGATGTCTTAGTTACTTTTAGCTCACTTGTGCAAATAGAGGACCGAGTTATGTCAATTATGAAGTCAGACTTGGAAAGGCCTCTGCAATTTTGTACACTGTCTAGACACTCCGTAGAAAATAGAGGTCTATCAACTCTGTTTTAAAATATCAGTAGAAAACAAAAGGATTACTCTGAAGGGATGAGACAGAAAGGAAGAGACTCCCAGTGCTACACTTACAACTGCTGTCTGTCTAAAGCCAGATGCTTAAGAAACTAATTTGATCCTTGTTAGGGTCCTGAACCATGACAGGTACAGTGAGGATGGCACATGACAGGAATGTCCAATTCTCAGGTCTCATATGTCCACACCAAAGAAAAGTTAGTATCTTTCCCAAGGATATTTCAGACATGTTTTGTAAATTTCATAAAGCAGAAAGAACTAAAATAAAAGTTTTTTTTTCTGTTTTACCTTTTTACTGCTTAAAATTCAGGTAGATTTCAGAAAGTTTACTGTGTGATGATGGTTCCATAGGGAGACTTTAGAAGCCACGATCAGGAGATCTTTACCTGGGATCAACCAAATTCTATGTGTACATTAAAACCATTGTGAAATTTTTTCAATGGTAGGTTAACTAAAAAAAATGTACAATAATATCAAGGCTTCCAGAGGATGTCAAATAACTAGATAAAATATTGTTGGTAAGAGATCCAACATTAGAAATTACTATAGAAAACAACTTGTCAATATCTCCCAAAGATAAGGAAATGTTTTTACCTGTGGCTCAGGAATTCACCACTAGGCAGATATTTAGGATATACATACATACATACATACATACATACATACATACATACATACATGCATACATGTGTAGTGCCATATTATTTATGATTTATTAAAGCTTGCATAAAGATTCAGAATGCAAAGTGAGTTAGTGGTGATACATTTTAATCCCAGGACTCAAGATTAAGAGGTAGATGCATCTCTGTTAGTTCAAGGCCATACTACACTGATTACATAAAATTAATCCAGTCCTAAAATAAACAGCTCACACAGGTGGCCTTAGTGCCTCGGATCATATGCTTTTAATATATAATTATAGAGGTGTTTATTAACAGTGAAAAACTGAAAACTACATAATTGTCTCTCAACTGGAAAATGGCAATCTGTCACTGAGTTTTCATATAATACAATACCAGCCAGCTATACACATGTACAAATATCTAATGAAATTTTGAGCAATGGGTCAAGGCATAAAAGAATGTATACCACTGCATGTCTCTACCTAAAAGTCAAAGTTACAAAACTAAGCAATAGTGATCTTTCAACAGTGGTGCACGTGAGAATCTGTTGTAGGCACACACGTGTGTATATAGTATATATCTGTGTACCTGCATATATTTATTATATCTGCTTTCCTATGAGATGTCATTCCTGGATACTTAAAGCTTCTCTGTGACAGTCTTCTCAGATTTTGAGACCGTGTAGCTTTGGCTGTATTGGAGATGTTCCTAGAGAACAGGAGATTGCTTAGAGGGCTTGGTTTGGATGTGAGCAGATCTGAATCACCACCAGGCCATCTTCTTGAGGGAGGATGTAGTGGGGGAGTGGTGCATAGGAACAGAGCTCAGAGAAGGGCAGATGTTGCTACCAGTGCCTCATCATTGGAGAAGAGATACCCGGAGGCAGGCCCATTAAAGATAGCATGCATTGATATGGACAATGGAAATTAAAATTGCAGAGACAGACATGGAAATGAGTAAAAGGAGCTAGAGGAGTGACTCAAGGCAGGACTAACAGCTTGAGCTGTTGCCACTTGCGCCAATTCTGGCTCTCTCACTGTAATGTTGACTGCGGAAGCTTATACTTTACGTAAATTATTCACTTATTATTAATTATCTGGTGCTGAGAAGAATAATCTGGAAGGACACTGTTAAGCTTAAGATTTATCATAGTAGGACAGGCAGTGTTTTCTCTCAGGAGGAAGATATATTAAAGTCCCAGATCGAAGCCCTCACACATTCAAGTGCTGAACCATCACCCAGCCACTCAGCAGGACAGCTGGAAGCAACTGTTCTGCTTATGAGAGAGAGAGAGAAAAGGGCTATGCAGTTAAACTTTGTTTTACTATCTTTCTTCCCCCTGCGGTTGAGTGGTGGCATATGAGTATCTGCCTGCAAGCACATGCACAGCACACACACACAAATACACAAAATGCAGCTTTAAAAAGCCAATATTGCCAAGAATTTTTGGGACATGTCAGTAACCCTAGTTCACAGGCAGAAATTGAGGCAGTAGGATTGTATGTTTGTGGTGAGCTTCGGCTAGCTTGTAGCTTATATATCAAAAGTCTGTTTCTAGAAGCAAAACAAAATAGAAGCTAAATATCTTTAGGATGCATCAGTTCAAGTCTTCATGAGAAAGACTAAGAAAATACTAAAAACCCAAAAACAAGCAAATAAAACAAATAACAACCCCCCAAACAACTACAAGACTGAATCAAAATATAAGGTCCCCACTGAAATCAAGCAAGCAGACCACCATCACACCGACTTTCAACAGAGTTCCTATCATGCATTTTACAACAAAATTTAATTGATGAACTTCCAAACTCAACTGTACAACTATTTACTAAAATATGTAAATAATGAACTTAAAGATTTGATATCACTAATGTCACTAGTTTATTTTTAAATTAGAAATTAGTACTTCGAGATATATTGGGTATTAGGATGGGAAGAGTAGCTGACTGTTTTCTAGCTGACCTTATAAAAACCTAGGCTTCTAAACAAATTAACAGACTCAGACTGAAGCCACCAGAACCCAGTAAAAGCAGAGGCTTACACTGTCTGGAATTCAGAAGTCATTTCACTGGCCTGAGAATGTGAAAGAAAAGAAACAGACTTTCCTGGCAACCCAAATGGTAAGCAAGAGACACTGTATTTGTTTGTTTCACTTAAATTCATATTCACAGATATCTTGTAATACACATGACCGTGCTGTTTTAAACATGAGCAAGAAGAACACAGAAATGCCCTTTGGGATGTGTGATATTGACTAAAACATGAAAAGAAAAATAACAGAAGTAGTTATTTTTAACCCTATACTATATCTAATGATTTCTAGTCACTGTAAAATAATAATTTTATAAATTTTGTATGAAAGTATCTAGAATAGACTTGAAAATAAGACTAGTGGGGACTAATGAGATGACTCAGCATGTAAAAATTGTTGCCATAGGAGAATGATGACCTAGGTTTGATTCCTAGAACCCATTGTAAAGGTAGATAGAGCAAACCAACTCCATAAAGTTGTCCTCTGCATATAATTCAGTTTAAAAACTAACCATTAGATAAATAGATCCACAATCCCTAAGGAGAGAAGCACTTATAGAGAAATTTCAGAACAATAAATTTAACACTTGCTAAACGTATTTGGATAAATTAATTGTTGTGGCAACCAATCACATAATCAGTAGACTTGTTTACAGAAGTTATAAAAGTCACTTTTGACTTTCATCCAGTAGCTGATGGAAGCAGATGCAGAGGTCCTTATGTAAGCACTGGGCCTAGCTCTGGAGTCCCATCGAAACAGGAAGGAGGGATTATATAAGCAAAGCAGACAAGACCATGATGGGGAAACCCACAGAGACAGCTGAGCAGAGCTAGTATATGCTTACAGACTCTAGACTGATATCTGGGGAACCTGCCTGGACCAAACTAGGCATTCTGAATGTTTTCTGGCTTGAGTAGTCTGTGAGGCCACTGGTAGTGGGACCAGGATCTATCCCTAGGGCATAAACTGACTTTTTGGAGTCCATTCTAAATGGAAGGATACCTAGAGACAGGGGAGTGGGGCTTGGTCCCGCCTCAAATTGATATGCCAAACTTGGTTGATGCTCCATGGAGAGCCTTACTGAGAAGTGGATAGGTGGGGCGTTGGGTGGGGGGAAAGTGGGGGGGGGAGGTAAGAGGAGGGGAGGGAGGGGGAACTGTGCTTGGTATGTAAAATGAAAAGAGACTCTTTTAAACAAATAAAAATTTAAAAAACTTGTTTTGAATGTCTTCGATCCACTTTGTACTCACTGAGTTGAATTGGCACAGGTGGTGTTTGCTACTGCTGCTCAGTGACTACACATGAAGCCTTCTTGGGAGGGCTCTGATTTATTTCACCTGGCACTGTATTTGGCACACAAATGTTCCAGTGGTTGCGTGTATTAACAGTGATGAATGAGGTAGACAGTATGCAGGAGAAGACGTAGTAAAGTCATGCAATCCACCTAGCACACAGCAGTGAAGGTGGTAGTAAGCATCCGGGCAGCAAAGCCAGTGTGTGAGCCTACACTTTGCTCACTCCAGAGTCAACAGCACCCATGCTGCACTTGCGGCATGGAGCCTATGAATTTATGGGCTTCCTCCAGGGGATGCTCCTGTTTTCAGGAGGGCAGGAGGGCAGTGTGAATGTGGAAATGGCATGTCTCAAAAGTTGTACTGTGAGATAGTCTCTAAAAAGGAATGAGATATTTGGTGTGAATGTTAGGAGACTATTTTCCGTCACTAAGTCCTCTAATTATTTCCTGGGAACAGTCCATAACAGAAGACATAAAAATCCTCCAGTAACAGCATGTTTAAGTAAAGTGAGAACAAAGAACAGAACAGGGTGTGTAGAAACTAGAATATATATCTATATCTATCTACATCTATCTATCTATCTATCTATCTATCTATCTATCTATCTATCTATCTATATCTATCTATCTAATGTGTGTGGGTATATAAGTGCATGAACATATGTCCTTCTGTGTCTAGATCAGGTCTGGAAGGTTCTGTGGTAAGATATGGTAGATGTTTGACTTGGAAATGGGGATAACTTATAGTAGATAGTCTCCTTAACTGCCAGAATTATGTGTACACACACACACACACATGATTAAAAATTGTATTTTAAAACATGTTTTAAGAAAAAAACAAAAGATTGTTCATGAGGGTTTCCAAATGAGCCTGGCACTGGGTGCTCTTTTCTTACAATCTCTCAACCATTAACCTTCCAAGAAACAGTGTTCTCTGAACAATCAATATTAACTTGCTCTCCTGAAGACACAATCTATTGACTTGAACTCCAGAATTTAGTAGTATAAAGAAAGGAATAGAAAATGAACTCCAGTTTTATTCAAGTCTAGTGTTGGAACAGTGGAAACCATATGGTCAGACCACCTTCCAGTTTTATTCAAGTCTAGTGTTGGAACAGTGGAAACCATATGGTCAGACCACCTTCTGAGACAGAAGGGACAGTGATTTCTCGGGACCCTAGGACTAAGGATGGCTTCCCCATGGCATGATAAGGGGCTGCTTTAATTCCTGTGGCTGATGTTACAATTCACATAATGTAGCACCTTAGTAAAACTCTGTCATCCTATATTTAGAAGCTTGGGTTAAAATCAAGGAGTTGCTGAATAGTTTTCTCCTTTGAAGTCTCTGGTGGAGAAGAAAGTGTTTCCCACACTTTTCAGCCTCTTGAACTCTCTCACTTTCAATGTGGATAGCAGTAAATATCCTCACATACCACCACTTTCATGCTACTGACATTTCAATTTTTCTCTCTTTTTCCTCCTCATTGTACCGCTTGGTGATGACTCTAGACCAACCTGGGTAATCTAATAGTACATCTGCACTATTATAAAGCCAGCTTGTTTGCAACCCCCATTCACTTGTAAACTTAATTTTTGCTTCCATGTGGTCAAACATATTCTCAGAGTCCATGAATTATGAATGTGGTCATTTTGGAGTATTATTCTGCCATCATTCCATCATTCATTTTGTTAGGGCTCAATTGTTGCTCTAACCTACCAAGTTAAGTACATTTCAGGAAAATCAATTAGAGAAGGAGGCATAAAAATAAGCTATGTAAAGCCCAGCGCTAAAGAAGACCTTGCATTGGTTGGAAAAAAAGCAAGATGACCCAAAAGATCATAAACAATACATGTTGGGTCTTCTCTACAGATTAATGGAACCAGAATCACTGACACAGGCTTGCTAGAGTTGTGATTAAATGAATGCTCAATGCTCTTTCAATCTTTGTGACTGTGGTCTCAACAGGAAATGCTGGAAAATTTCTAGGCACACAAATCAGAAGACCCTAGAATACTGAATTTTCTCTTTATATGAGTCATTACATTATTGTTTTTTATTATTGTTAAACCTTTTGGAGTGTCAGTGAACATAAATGTCTTCTATTTGGCTATTGAAAAACAAGTCAAGGATGAAGTACAATCTGCTGCACAGATCATGTTCTCCTCAAGGGGTGTTTACCAGCTTAGGCTCTTAATAATCAATCAAGAAAGAGAATAAACCAGCAGGAATTAAAATATTAAAGCAATAAAATATAACACTTGTTTTAAATTAGAAAATTCACATGAATATTTACTACAATTAAAAAGGCTATAAACACGCATGGGGAATATTCATCCAGGCTCTCCAGTCTCATCATGGCGCCCCCCCCCAACACATACACCTTCAAATTCCTCCCCAATGATTATCTGGATTATTTGACAGAAAAAAAACCCCTCAATTCCTTTAAGGGACCATCTAAGTACACCCTTTGGTTTTGCAAACAGAAGGCTTGTTTGTCACTACAAAAGAAAATGGATGTTTGATAATTTCCATTATATCCCTGAACACCTCTCTACAATTTGCAACTAACTACATGAAACACAAAAAGAACCATGGTATTAGCTGGACTTTCTCTACATCAGAACCACAAACTCATTCTGTAGATGATTTACAACTCAAGATATATTTTTCAAAGAAGAAATAAATAACACATACAAAGACATCTTGGCCTGTGATATAGGCAATTTATTAGAAAGTAGTAATCACAAGAACTTAACTAATAATCAACCCAATCAGAATGTGTTTTTCATACATTCAATACTTCAGTGTTTTTAAGTTTCAGTCATCATGCTAGCACTTAACACAAAAGATTAAAGTTAAATCTTGTACCTCTGGAAAATCTTATCACTAAACTGAGCAAAAATATATTTTAACAGCTAATAAATTCTGAAGATGACATAGGAATGAAGTATTGATTTACAGTGTTTAAAATCCATGTAAGTCTAAAATATTCTGCTGAGGATATTTCTTTTAATCATATCTATCTATCTATCTATCTATCTATCTATCTATCTATCTATCTATCTATGTGATATATATCTATATATATTTATATCTATATCTATCTATATCTATATCTATCTATCTATCTATCTATCTATCTATCTATCTATCTATCTATCTATCTATAATACAAAATGCTATGGAAGTTATCTAGAAGACATTTTTTCATGACCTTAGAAGAAATACTTTGCTGTTAGTGATGCAAAGAAATTGCTATTAACAGCAATAAAATTTTTGTCACTTTAAGCAATTTCAGTTCACTGAGTACTAATGGGGAATTTTGATGTGTATTCTAAATCTATTAAGTTAACATACTAATAGAGCTTTCTATTCCAGGCAAACTAATGTTTCTACGGCAAGTCTCTAACTAGAAAGGACTAATGTATTCCTCTATTTTTAAAAGTTCTTACTCCTAGAATGCTTCATAAGTTCAGCTTATGAAAATACCATATGTAATTTTTTTAGAACTTATTTTGATATGATTACCATAGAACACTATGAGTTCCACAAAGCTGTAATGAATTTGATGGGAACAAATATTACAATAATGCCACATAAACCTGGAAAGAAGAAATAAATCCTGGGGGAGTGGAGACAGTATTTAGTCAAATGCTGCACATTACTAAAATAGAGGACAATTAAATAATCTCTCAGTTCCTCTTTGAAGATGAGTGTCCTTTTCCCACTGACTCTCTCAATTTATAGTCACAACAATGTTCTTCATACCCTATAAACATCAATCCAGACTGAAATTCACTTTTACAATCTTATTGTGTGATTAAAAAAAACCATCCTGGTCTTGAGTCCACGATGTACCAGAGGGTGACTTTGAGCTTGCGTGCTCCTCACCTCCACCTCTTTACAGGTGTGTGCCACCAAGCTTTGTGTAGTGATGCTGTGGATCAAACCCAGAGCTTTGGGCATTTGCCTACATGGCCTATTGATCCAGATCCCCAGGTAACTTTTACTTATCTTTCCCTGGAAAACATCAATTAGGCCATCTTGCCATTCATAGATTTTTTTTTTTTTATCGATTTATACTTGTATGGAGGCATTTTTTTTTACACACAAAATAATAGGTTATTATAATTCTGAAGTAAGACACACAGGTTTTTTATTCAATAGCTTAGTGTTAATAGGTTTCTGAGATTAATAGATGAATGGAAGAGCTAAGAAACAATTGTAACCTATTCTTTGTATTTATAATAGTGATATTTAAACTTAAATATGTATGATGATAGTTTGTCATCACTCAGAGACCAGTTATAACTGAAATAATACACAACAAAAACCATTTTCAACCCTTCTCTGTGTAAAGAAAGGAAGTTTTAGATGCGTAGGTACAGACTGCAGATCCTTCCCACAATATCCTTTTTGGTTGGCTGGTTTGGTTGTCTTGTTTCATGCAGTACTTAAAATATTATGAAAACTCAATGTAAAATGTAAAGTATTTAGTATTCTTATGCCAAGCTCCTTATACATTAACCTCACGTTCTTACCGTCTCTATATTCCAGATGAAAATAAAACCATAGACACAATAGTGATTCACCAAAGCCTCACAACATGAAATGTGGCCAAGACAGTAGTTGATCAAGGCCCTCTATTCACCTTACATGTTCTGGATTTTTTTTCTTGGTTTTCAAGACAGGGTTTCGCTGTGCAGTAGCTCTGGCTGTTCTAGAACTCCCTTGGTAGATCAGGATGGCCTTGAGTTCATTGAGATCTGCCATCTCTGCCTCCTGAGTGTTGGGATTAAAGGCATGTGCACCACAGTACACCATTTCCCTGATGAATCTTAACTATTGCTTCTTTTCCTGCTTTCCACTTTACATCAACTTTCCTTTCTGGTATTATGGGTTCAAATTCTACCTAGGAAATGCCAGCTTAAAATGTTATGTACTTCGTGTACAATGTAGACTATAGAACTATTTTAACACATTGCAAACTCATTTTACTGAAAAAAAACATGGCTATGAGTTATCTCGTTAACTATAATGTATGAAATTTAAATCAAGACCATTTATATGGCTAATACCCCTTTAATACAAAAGGTGCTTAGAGCCAGATTACAAATGCTATTTTTAAAAGTCATTAACATCACAATCTTGACTGACAAATACTTAACAGTCAAAGGACAATTATGCTTTACTGGACATTGTCTGTGTAATATAAAACTGATGTGCTCACTGCCTTCTTTGAGCTTACAATCTGAAACAGATGCCACACTGTGAACAAATACCAAGAGATCAAGGTGCTTTCACTGTGTCTGCTCAGTGAGAGAAAACATTGAAGGAAATGTTTACATTATATTTCAGTAACAGTGCAAATTTTATTTTGTGTGCTAATGCACGTATACGAATAAATTTTACACTCAAAAATTGGTAAGGTACAAATTTTATAAATGCAATGTTTGTCGCTCTAAGAAATGAAAAGTTCACATCTGTATATGTCGAACTTTATGAGAAGAATATGGTTGTCAATCACCACAGAACAACCACTGTACACATGTGTACCAGATGCGTCCATGTAAAATAATCCAGCGTGTTTCACAGATGAATCACTGAAAACGTAATTATACATCAGTCCTATTTTATTAGCAACAGGTCGACTTATGACAAAGCCATATGGTACAATTCACCCAGAAGTCATAGAAAATTTAAAAGTGGTTACTTATAGATGTTCAAGCAGGAACTCTGCTTGTGCTCTTTTGCTTTGTTATATTTGTGACGAGGTAAGTGATGATTATGTTATCAATAAAATATCTTTGAGGTAGGCATGTGTTGCCATCTCACATTAGTAAATGTTATACAGATAAATTTACATTGTATTACCTTACTTTGAACAAAATGAAAACAGTTTCTGACCACAAAACTCTCACCTATGTAATTAATGAAAACTAAGGCAAAAATTTTCATTTTTAATATATATAGACTATAAGCTTGGTACCCACTATTATAGATATTTTACTTCTGTATATAGTTTAAATATCGAGTATATATAATATATATACTTTATCTGCAACAAATACAAACATACATACATACATATATGTTGACTTACTGAAGATAAACAAACACATGTAAACTTCATAACAGCAGCCCTTGGAGCATTAAGGACCACTACTCTGTGTTTAACAAACCTCTTTGTTTATTTACATAAGTAGTTTGCTTCCTTTGTGTTAAAGCACCATGTGACAAATAAAAATATTTATTTAAGCTGGGTGTGGTGTTGCATGTCTTTAATCCCAGCACTTGGGAGGCAGAGGCAGGTGGATCTCTGTGAGTTCAAGGCCAGTCTGGTCTACAGAGTGAGTTCCAGGATAGGTTCCAAAGCTACACAGTGATATTCTGTCTCAAAAATTCCCCCACTCCTAAACTTATTTAATGGAAAAGTCTTTTAAGAGCTCAATTTTCTGGTTTAAAGTGACTATTTAAAACAAAGAAAAGCAGCACAAAAAAAATACTTCCCACTCCCTTTCTTCCCTCCAGGCCTCCCATGATGCCCCACTTTCAAGCTCATAGCTTCTTTTTCTCTAGTTATATTTGTTACATATATATAATATATACACAAATATATGTATGCACAAATATTTATAAGTATGATGTGTTGTGTCTGCTTTTGCTGTTTGTGTGTATATGTTTCAAGGTTGCTTATTATTGGACATAGAAATCAATGGATTGTTGGGATCCCAGATCCAATCAATCGATAAGCCTACATCACAACTTCCATGTCTATGTCATAGGGAATAAATTATGTAGAAGACAGGTTGGTAACAGTAAAAGAGCCAGAATAGTAGAAAATCTGCTGTGTGACAGTCACTGCTAGAAGTGGCTGCATAGACAAAACTGCGTCAATAGCAATGCCAATGGACATGTTAACCAAATCTCTTTCTATGGAGCATTTCATTTGGAAACTATACCTTGAAATTACACTATTTCAAAATTTTTCAGAGAAATGCTGTTAAGTCAATTACACTTTGCTGTTCAGAAGACAGTGACAGTTCTAAATGTCTCAACCATTGAAATGTGGAAGACAGTCCTAAACTAAACTTTACTACTTCATTTCTGGGCTATGTGTGTGTGTACAAACGTGTATAGCATGAAATTTGAACATGGGAGTACATGTGCACATGTGCATGCTTGTTGAGGCCAGAGCCTTTCAATATTGCTTTTCAACACACACACACACACACACACACACACACACACACACACACACACACACACACCTATATCTGTATCTGTATCTGTATCTATATCTATGTCTATATCTATATGTACATCTATATCTATATACACACACGTATATGTATTTTATTTCTTTATTTATTTGGTTTTTTGAGACAAGGTCAAGGTCTGTTTGTGTAACAGCCCTGGCTGTACTGGAACTCACTTTGTAGACCACAGACTCACAGACATCTGCCTTCCCTTGTCTCCTGAGTGCTAGGATTAAAGGCATGTGTCACCATGCAAGCCTTCACTTGTTAAGACAGCATTTTTCAGTAAACCAGGCAATTTGGTTAATACAACCTGCCAGCATTCCTCTGAGCCTTGCTTCCTCTTTCTGCCCTCAGTTCCCCTGGGATAGAGATGTATATGACCATATGCCTTTTTCTTTTTAAAAAAATTGTTTGATAATATCAGTTTAAAATATGTGTTTTATCCTTCCCTTTCTCTCTAGGTTTAATGGGTTTTTGTTTGTTTGATTTTAGAGATAGGGTTTCATTGTGGCTTTGGAGCCCATCCTGAAACATGCGCTGAAGATGAGGCTAGCCTAGAACTCATGAGATCTGCCTGCCTTTGTTTCCCTAGTGCTGGGATTAAAGGCACACACTATCACTGCCTGGTGGTTTAACATATTTTAATAGTAACAAAATAGTGACAAAAGCATCATGGGAGTAACCAATGACTTTCTGATTAGATTTAAATATTATTCCACAAGAAGAAACTCAGACCTGTAGCCATTATCTGGCCAAGAACCTATGGTCAGATAGGTCATTGCCCCTTCTGGAAAACATACTAGTATTTGTGCAGTCAAATAGACACAGTATTACACCAACTTCTATTCATCTATTGTTATATCATAGGTCACTGCATCTCTCAATCTTCATTTGAGAAGCTTCTATTTGAAGCAGATGGTGATTAACAAAGTGACCTCCTACTGGCCAAGTGGCAGAGAATAGAGAATAGGAGAATTCAGAATGCTCAGCTTTAAAGCTTTAAATAAACACACACATGTACACACACACACACACACACACACACACACACACACACACACACACAAACATCTCTCATACCCTTTTCTCGTAGCATGGATTTATATAATTTACTTTTATTACATTTGTTATAATACTGCTGTAAGAATTTTACATATAAATTTGTTGAAACACATATATCAGAATTTCTCTTTTCATAGTATGAATCTTTGGGTCATACTACATGTTTATTTATTTGTTATTTATACAAAATTATGTCTAATTGTTAGAATTAATTAATTTCTACCCCCCATTAACCCTGCATAAATGTTCCAGTTGTCAGTTCTTCACTAGCACTTGATAGGAGGAAAACTTGTGAAAATGCTTTTTTTTTTAAACTTTTTTTTTTTTTGATTCTTTGTGGATTTCATATCATGCATTCTCATCACACACATCACTCTGTGTCCCCAACATTCACCCTCACAACTCCCTCCAAAACAAAACAAAATTTGAAAGAAAAACCAAAACCAGCCATCCAGACAAAAAGCCCAAGCAAACATCCAAAAAACAAAACAACAAACAACAAAAGAGAAAGTGTGGTCTGTTGAGTCACACACTGAACCCTTTAGTCCTTTCATCTTCACATGCAAGTGTTCACTACCATTGTCACTGGTCTGGCTATAGCCTCTAGCTTCTGTTAGTGACAATGGGCTCTCACTGGGGTTCCTCCTGGCTATTCTGTTGTTGTTCCATGTCATGGAGATCCTACGGTCTGTGGGTTTGTCTCCTTCACATGTTCCAACAGTTCACAGATGAGATGATGTTGGGGTCGGCCACCTCATAGCCCAGATTCTGAGCCTGTGTTGTACTTGAGTTGTTAAGCCCAACAGCTTTACTGCATTGTCATCACCTGTGTGAGCTCTCCACCACTTCCTAGGCTAGTGCACCCTATGCATCCTGCAGCACAGGGAGAAGGGCCAGTTCTGCTCTCAGATCTTCTGGTTCTGCTGACCCACACTCACACCACCAGGACCAGCTCCACTATCTTGCCCAGGCAAGGTACAGGGTCCTCTTTCTAGATTGCTAGTGTGCTGTCCAGGTGAGGTGTACACATGTGGGGAGGGGTGTGATCATCTTTCTTGAATGTAGGGGACCAGCTCTTTTGCTGCAGTATTCAGTTAAGGGCTGGGCCAGCAATCACAGGGCCGGTGAGGCGTAGGGGCAGCACAGCCTCACTGTGCTGAATTTCAGCAGGCTTGGTTCCTATGATCCATATAGCAACACTGGTCATGGATATCAAAATAGACCCCAGCTGCAGCAGGACCACATACTCAGATATGGCCTTTGGCAGCAGTTCAGGCTCAGACATCACCATGGACCCAGTGGCAGTACAGGCCACCCAGATCACTATGGCCTTGGCCGCAGCAAGGACCGAGGACACCAACATGGCCTCAGGTGGCTGACCAGACCCAGGGTATCCACATGGCCCTTGGCAGTAACAGGAACTACAGACATCAAGTCAGATTCTGGCCACTGTAGTGTCATGGACATAGACATGGTCCTTGACAGTGGCCCTAGCCCAGATGACACAAGGGACTCAGGTGACAGTATAGGCTACTCAAATCAGTATGGCCTTAGCAGCAACACAGACCACAGACACCCACATGACCACAAGTTGTGGCCTAGACACCAGGTATTCATTTGGCCTTTGGTGGCAACATGGGCCATGGACATTAATACAGACTCTGGAAGTGGTAGGACCACAGACCCAGACATGTTGCTAGGCTACAGCCCAGACTCAGATGTCACCATGGTCCCAGGTGGAACCTCAGGCCACCTGGTATGGTATACCATGGCAGAGTGACCTTCATGCACTAACATGGTCCCAGGTGGTAGCCCAGACGCCTCACATTGGAATGGCCTTCAATGGTATCACTAGCTATGGGGATCAACTCAGACCCTGGCTGCTGTATTGCCATGGCTCCAGACATAGCCCTAACCTGCATGATAGCACAGACTCAGGTGATAGTGCTAGTCACTCAACATAGCATGGCCCTAGCAATGGCACAATCCTTGGTCACCACCATGGTCATAAGTTGTGGCCTAGACACTGATCAACCATATAGCCTTTAGTCGAATCATAGGCCTCTGGACATCAACACAGATTCCCAGCTGTGGTAGCGCCATGGGTCTAGATATGGTCTTTGGCAGCAGCTGAGGCCTGGATGTCACAATGGCCCCAGGTGGCAGGTTAAACCACTCAGATGGGCACACCCCACCCTCTGTGGCAATATGGCCCTTGGATACCAACTTGGCCTCAGGTACCAGACCAGACTATAGGCCTCAGCATGGCCCTCAAAGGCAACCAGAACAAAAGATACCAACTCATGCCCCCTCAGATGCTTCAGGGTCTTGGACCAAGATTGACCCTTGGCCATAGTACAGGTCCAGATATCACCTTGGACTCAGATGGGAAGCAGGCCATTCACATTAATCGGCTCCTCACCTCTTCAGATCTGTCTCTCTTCTCAGCACCACCTACCTTCCTCTTCCCACCCTGTACCCACTCACCATAATGTGTCTGACTTCTTGGTGTTGGCACTGGGTAGCACCTACTGGCCACATGGCATTATGTGGAGCTATTGCTGTTGCTATGTCATGGTCCAGGGCTATAGTATGAAAATGTTTTCATTAATTCAATGTGATAATCTACAGGTTCTTTCAGATTTCCTATGGAGGCATCATATCAATCATGAATGTTAACAGTTTTATCTTAATAAGTCTTACATGTTTATTTCTTTGTGTTCTACATGTACTAGCTAGTATCTCTAATATAATACCAAAGGAGCAACTGAGGTTGTCATTATATATAAACACATTTCTATTTTGTTTGCTCATTCTTGGGCATATAAGAAAGTTCTTAATAATGTGATCCTATGAAGAAAGTCACACTGAGGAGGGCTACATATTTACAATTTTATGTAACATCTGGAAAAGGAAGAAGCACGGCTATAGAAATCAGGCCATTGGTTGCCAAGGCTGGGGACCAGGATAGGACTACAAACCAGCATGTGGGAAATGGTTGTGGTGATGGAAAGTCCCCTTCTGACTGTTAAGGTGCCACAGCCCATAAAACTGCACAGAAGCAAAGCCTTTCCTTTATATTAATCATACCTTGGATGAACAAAGTAAACAAGAGCATTTTCAAGCAATTTGATATCTATAATGAGCGTGATTAACATGCAGATTTATGCCACCAATGATTTTTACGAATCTGCTGACATAAAAAAGCAGCATGTTGTTAATTGTGAAGTACATTGCCATGAAACAGCAGTAGGGGTTCCTTAACAACTCTCTGGAAATGGAGAAAAGCAATTTAAATGGGGAAGAGCTGTTATTACCGTCAAATTAGCGGAGACACTCAATATGCCTCTTTAGGTTTTCTACTTTTTTTTACACTGTTTAAGAATCAGATTAAAAGCTGCTTACTCATAAAAACTAGTTGCATGAACATATAAAAAACAAAAAGTAACTCCACCGAATAAAAGGTCATGTCACAAAATTACACCTGTCAAAGCAAAACATCAACACCAGCACTACATTACATTTCAAAATGAAAGAGTGGAAATTGGGATGACAATACAATGTACAGATCACGCGTGGCCTTTCCTGCATGTGAAATGGCTTGGTAGAAAGATCTGAGAAAGGAAGACACATTCTAATGCAGGCTTAGAGGCTTTGGAGGACAGCTTGTAGGGATAGAAGACTCAAGCTGACAGTGAGCAAGGCCATAGCTCCTATAACCCCAGTTCCAGATTCACTGCACGAGGGACATGCTGACAGTGGGTTGCAACAGAAAGAATAGGAAACATCAGCAAGCTAAAGAAGGTGACACTCAAGTATGTTATTCGATTGATAAAAGAATCACTTGTAGGGTCCCCAGTTTGCTTGTGAAAGCAGCTAATGGTAGGGGAGGGCTGCTCCCACAAGATCAGCTGTAATGGCCACCAACCTTATGAGACTTCAATAATTCTATCTGTAAATTATTTTTATGCTGCTTCAATAGAACAGACACTATTTTTAATTTAGATGATAACAACAAATATACTGACTTTCAAAATCTTTACTATCACCAGGACATGATGGTTCATACCTTTAATCTTAGCACTTGAGAGCCTGAGGCAGGTGGGTCACAGTGAGTGTGAGGCAGGCATAAAATACAGAGATCTGCAGAGTAAATAGTTTAAGAATAGTTCAAGACTAAGGGTAGTATGGATTGAATTAAGAGAGAGACAAGTCAACACGTTAAAACTTAAAATAGCCTGTGGTACATCATATTAAAAAACTTGGAAAACTAATAGAAATGTAAACATCTATTTACATAAAAAGTAACAAACTACTTGGACACCTAACTTTGAAACTAAAAATTTAAATATATCTTAGGATAGTTATAGAGATCTTATTTTGCAATAAAATGACAAGTAAAGATTTTGAAAATATTTAAGTACATTTATCTATAAGTAAATATTAGCATATGTATTCTTGCTACAGGTGAATATCTAGGAATATACTTTAGAATTTATAGGATTTTTATATGAGTAGTAGAGATTGCAAAATATTTAAATTACATCTTCCTACAAGCAAATTTTAATATATATGTTTTTCCTAGAGCAAGTATGTGATACTTTATTTTTTCTTTTCAAGAAATCCCAAGTAATATATACCAAAGGAGAAAGGGGAGGATGCTCAGAGAGAAATGGGGGGAGGGGGCTTCTCACTCTGCACTAGCAAAATTGCTGTGCATATAAATAAAACATTTAAAGAGTTTTATCAATAAGAGATTTTTCTTAGACAGTTCATAAAAGCAAGCAAGCAAACAAAGAAGCCAACAGGAAATTGCCATCTGTCCCCATGAATTATAATCTCCTTTGCAGTTCTGTGTTCATTTGCATTAATAGCCAACTTATTTAGTCTGTGATGGAAGCAATTATCCCTGAAAGCCCTCTGCCAGAATCAAACATGAAGGGAGGCCTCCCTGATGGGCTGAGCTTGCAAACCCATGTGTAACTGGGATGTAGACACAGCTTAATTCACTAAATGTTTGGGCTGTTAGCCAGGGAGGCCTGGGATAGACTAGTGTGTTCCAAGGCTCTCAGGTGAGCAGGCCATTTTTAGAAAGAGACCAAGTGCTGGGCTTCCACAAGACACCTGGAACATATGGATAAACTATCACTTTTAATGTTTATTTTCTAGTAGTTTGGGAAATGCTAGGAAGTATTTGGCCCCTTTCCCTACAAAATTGAAAAGTTGGATAACGCCTAGTGCTATGATGTGGGAATGAGCTTTGCAGATTTATTGACTGGCTAACTCTGTTTCTTGGCTCTTGGTACAGAGAGAAAATCACCCGATGCCTTTTTCCTTCCTTTGTTATCACTGGATGAAATCTAATTGTCCTTTATGTAATTTACTTGTCTGTTTCTCTTTGCTTTTATAGCCAGAGCACTAAAGCCTCCACTTCATAGTCCTGAATTTTTCTTTAGTTTCCTCGCCTATGCTCTGATGTGCTCATATTCACATGGGAGGCACACATATGTCACACCTGCTGGGTGACATGACAAACAGCAGTGCATCAGATTCTTCCAGGTGTCTTCGCTACTACTTTGATAAAGGAACACAGGGAAGTGACTACTTCGTACGTTTAACTTTGTGAAAATTACCAGGCAAACATTCTCAGTAAACAAAAGGAGAAATGAGGAATATTTTTATTAGCATTATTGCCAAAATTTATTAGGATTTCAGGGTTGGGTGATGTTCACAGACAAAAAGAAATGTCTTGATTGCTTTAACTGATTAAAATATGGTACCTGTAAGATGCTTACTTGACACTGTGTGAACCAGAAATTGTCAACAATGTGAAATGATGGTCCTTTCAGTGGTAACACTGGAATGTTCTTTTAACCTTATGTGATGTTACTATTGAAACAAAGAGCTCATATTATTGATGGATGTGACTAACGCTTAAAAATAATGAATTCTGTTTAGGCCTTAAACTTTTTCTTACTTAAGATAATTATGGACAATGTAGCTCTGTAGTATAAAACTAACCAGACTGATTTTTAATTCTGCAATGTCTCTTGCTTGCAGAAGAAACTCTTCTGCTATGAGAGCAGTTTATTTCAGGTAACTCAGACTACCAGAGTTAAGTTCCTACTCCTGCACTCTGTTTTTCTTTTCCCATGCCTCAATCGCACACTCATTTCACTAAAATTGTTAGTATTTGTATCTGTGTCTGTCATTAAAGTCATTATATTTAATTATTTGCATATTGTAGAAAACTAGCACAAATTCAGTGGTTTGAAACAA